>BSBM01000673.1:21242500-22442500 GCA_027924585.1 Larix kaempferi
ATCACCATCATCATCATCTTCAACATCTTCATCATCATTGTCATCACTAGGTTCCTCATCAACATCTACACCATCATCATCTTCTTCACCATCATCATCTTCATCACCATCACCATCACCATCACCATCATCATCAACATCTTCATCACCATCATCATCATCATCATCATCATCATCATCATTATCATCAACAACATCTCCACCATCATCATCATCTTATATCCTCTTCTTCATCATCATTGACATCTCCCCCTTCCCCATCAACATCTCCATCATCGTCATCTTCTTCATCACCATCATCATCATCCTCATCACCCTCATCATCATATTCACCATCTTCATCGTCATCACCATCATCTTCATCTTCATCAACATCATCATCTTTATCATCTTCATCTGCATCATGATCATCCTCATTGTCATCATCCTCCTCCTCATCATCATCTTGTGCACTTATGCACTTAGGGATTAATGTTTTTGAAGAGGGTCTAAAGGCCTTTATGGGGGAGGGGCTCTAGGAACAAGGTAAGAGAGAGAGGGCAGGGGGGAGGGATAAAGGCATAGAGAGTTAGTGATTAAGGGAGAAGAAGGGAGAGAGTGCTATAGGGAGGGACAATCAAAAAGATAAAGAGAAGGTGGAGAGATGGAGAGTGGGGTGGTAGGGACATGGCTGGAGTAAGGGATAGAAATAAACATGAAGGGAGGGATGTAGAGAGAATGCGGGACACATATTTAGAAAGAGATAGGGGGTATCTAGGGATTATTGAGAGAGAGTTAGGGGGGTATTAAACCATACAAAAAATTTGTCCCACACTAAAAACATTTGTTTTGTATGTAACCATACAAAACATTTGTTTTCTTTTGATTTTATTCATTTCCCTAGCCGTGCACCTAACGTATTTATTGTGCTTAACCATATTGTGTACGCGTTTTTATTCTCCATATCGCGTGCGCATTGTTTAACTCTATAAATAGTGGATTGTCCATGTCCGAGAGCAACTCTACTCTATCCAAGCAAAAACAACAAATCCCACAATTTTTTCGAACAACACGAGCGTTCCATTGGAAATATTCACAATTTACACCATCTCCACCATTATTTTTGTTATGCAGGTGCAACATTGAGGACATCTTTCTTGGTTGCTTAGTGTGGTGTTGGGTTATATGGCCATATTTGAAAAAGATAATTAGCAAGCTTGAAGAATCTCCAATTGAATAACACCAAAGATAAGGTCTTTGAAAGATTCATTTTGCCTATATTTGAGGAGCACACAAGATAAGATATCAAGCTTCAAGACCATTTCATGGTAATGGTGGATATACACAATTGTACAAGAGAATCAAAGAGCGCAAACAATTTATGATTTAACTTTCATTTGCTTATTATTGAAGAGCACCAAAGGTAAATCTTCTCATTCGTCATTGTTTTGATGGGAAAGATGAACATTTGAGAAGGAAGATTGAAGCACCTTGAAGGATCTATAGTTCTAGAAAGCACTAAAGGTTTAAAGCTTGTAATTGAGGAGCAATAAAAACAAACTATATTGAATTGATCATTGTGGTGATGGGGGATGCACGTAACTGAAGAAGAAAATCAACAAGGAAGAAGAGACCTCAAGAAGTCATTGAAGAAGAGAAAGAAAAGAAAAGAATAGACATGATGAATTCGAGGCTTTCTTTGGAAACTAATCCAAATCCAATTATAGAGGATACCACGGTTTAGCATATTAATCCATGACAAGAAAAAAGGAAGCATTCACTAGAGGAACCTTCAATTTCCATGATAGTTGTTGAACAAGCACCACATGGAAGTAATCAAGAATCAAAACGTAGGTGCTCATTAGGGTATGTTTCAATTCCCACTTCAAGTCAAAGTGATAAGATACAATCTCAAGATGAAGCTCATGAAGAAACACAAAATTTGTTATCCAAATGTGGTTATACAAGTGATGAAGTCAGAGAGGCATTGGACATGGAGCCTATTGTTGAAGAAGAAAATGTTATCCAGACCATCGATGAGGATGTTGGACTTCCACCATCCAAATACCAGGAAGAGAATGAAGGACACCAAGCTACTAGTGAAACGCCAGAGCGTCTTGGTGATGCGCTACATGGTAGAATTACAACCCCCTTACCTCCATTAGCAAGCACACGTCGAAGAACTCCGAAGTGTATACAAGTTGATGAAAGTCTCCTCAATTCCACTGAAGGTATGCTATCTAAACATAGTATTGCTTATCAAACTCAACAGATACTTGTGTGTTGGAGAAAACTTCCTATTGCTTGGGGTAGACCACAACAGAGATCTGACTACCAGAAATTAACTCAATTCTCAGTGCTATGCTATATAAATGACAATGCTAAGATAATGAAGAATATAACCAACCTCAATCCAAACATTTGATGTAGATCCCTATTGGAGCTTTCAATCCGTGCACTTGAATTTGCAAATTAGTCTTGGCAGCCAATATACAACAAGCGCATATAATATATAAATGACATTAACATCATCAATAGCAATGGTCCATGATATTATAAGTAAATGCAACCCAATGTAGTATAAATAACATTCACAACATTAATGGATGAGAATATGCGTATTTCTATTAATAAACAATAAGAAGTACAATGTGATACGACCTCTTGCTGGAAACCAATCTGAACCAAGATCTGGGTCAATCCACTTGTGCCTCCACCACTTCAATCCTCCATGGAATGGAAAACTCAAACTATGATAGGAGTTTGGAAGGTGAACATAAAGGGTTCACAACTACAAGGATCAATGAGTGTAGACTCAAGATAGGGAAAAAATCCACTAGAGTTCTCTTGCTCTCCTCCTCCTTTTTCGGTCCACAAGCCATATGTGCTCAATATATAGTCCTCCCAAAGGTAAGTGAAAGGACACATCGAGGCGTTTCGGGGAAAATGGAGGGCCAAAGGTCATCCTATGACTGCTTTTTGGGAGTAAAACATAATAAACTAGTGATTTTTACCATTTTACATGCTACCCGCATGCTATAGTGATGCAACTCACGGGTACACCCACTGTAGTGATGCAGCTAGCGTACAGAGGACAAAATTGGGAAAATAGTGTGTCTAAAGGATATAAAGTGGATCTGAGTCAGAAAAATGGATTCTACAGGCCAAAGAGTGCTGATGCTCACAAGGTGGAAAATTATGCTATAACAAATGCCCCCTAATGTGTGAGGTCAAAGACTGATGCTACGATGGCCGAAATACATTATAAATCTCAGAAGTGGAGTGATGGAGACACAAGTTGAAGGAGCATCTCACTCGTCATAATACAATAGTATCCCTGAATACATGTCGATATAGTACAACAATCTGATACAATGGCCATGAATAGGCAGTACATAATGTATACATGTCATAAGTGATCATAGCCCTGATCCCTCTACAGTAAGATATGGTCTCTTGCTGAAAAGGAAACAACTAGTGCAAACTGGAGGTACAAACTGCTGATATCTGAGAGATGATATCTCAGATGTGAAGTCACGATCATAAGTAGCATACTAAATGCCACTATCGCCTGGGGTCTTCTACACAAGTCTTCGACGATGCAAGTCTCATCAAGTGAATAAAGGAGTTGAGGTCAAACCTGATGTGACATCGTCTGATTATCGGTCAATGATGTATACCGTTAACAGACGCGAGATAACCCACCAATAATAAAAATGGCCATCAAGGCACAGATTACAATCATCGGAGTGTGAATAGATGTGTTGAAGTCGAACAAAAGGATGAATCCATCGATCAGGGGACATTGATGTATTCCCAAAACTGTCGATGGCGAGAGAACCTGCCACTAATGACTACAAGCCTCAAGGTACTCAACTGAACTCTAAGCCTCAAGTCCTGGAATAAATGGGTTGAATTCGACAAAACGAGACTCGTTGGAAGGAGGGCATTAAGGAATCCCCCATCAACCAGCATGAGGTACCAGCTACGCTAAAAGATTTGGAAGATCTCAGGTGAAACGAACTGACTCCATAAGGATGGCCGACATGCAATAGTCTAGAAATTTGAGGAGTGGCCGACATTGGTTTCAAGACTTCCTTTGAACAAGAGCATGAGCAAATAGATAGACTCAAGCAGCATAGACTCAATATAGACTGTGCGATGCAGGAGGCACCACAAAGGGCTCCATAATGACTGGAAGCTTAACCAATCGGTGGAGTAAACTAAGAAACAGGTACAACTCCTAAGGTCCAAATATATTCTCGACTCATAATGTATGGAGTGGTATGAATGCTCTATTCAAAGGCGACACAATAGCTGCCAAATAGAAGTAGTAACCATAATCCCATCCATATTTTTGGAATATTTGATTTTTTTGGTCTTTTTCATATTTGGAAAAGCTTGAAAAAGAATAAAATTGATTATAGTACAACAAGTGAGGGAACGTGCATCAAATAGAAAGCAGACTAGTTCCAAGCATTGGAACATACCTATGATCAATGCAAGGAAGCATGTAGGATGTGGACACTCGGGGGAAAGGTTCCCTCAAGGTCAAAATGTCGTCAAATTATGAAGGTCAAATGGAGGCTCTGCAAGGCTTGACAGGGAAAAGTGCTCAGGCACTCGGTTAACAACTGAGGAAGCGGGAGCCGACACAAGGCTCAAGCGGCAAGCAGGATGATGCAATGCAATCACAACGTGACATAACTTGGGGGGGAGTCCTTATGGGAGATGGCCAGCATAAGACAAAGTAGAGTATGAGCCTTTATCGCAAAGTCATGGCGTAATTACAAAGGAATCCCAATCCTAAGGACACACAACGGCATGGGCACCATAATGCAACATGGGGTTCTAACTAGGGTACCCATGTTCGGAAAGGCCTTGCCACCACATAAAAACACTTCTATAACAGTGTGAAGGTTCCGTATCGGTAAAGAAGCAAGGTCGCACCTAGGGTTTATGAAAACGGTCAAAAGGTCAAATGCATAATGCATGTGAAACTGACATCTAACCTATATGCCAGGTGTGAAATATACCTACCATGGGTGCAAAATGGTCCAAACAAGTCTCGCCAAAGAAATCTGTAAAAAAAATGCTAGTCCAAGACGTTATATTAGTCTAAAACAACATATAATGGCGAAAACTATAGATAAGCGGGTCTTGAAAATTATAAATAGTAACAAAAATTTACAATTTACAATTCATTTTTACTATTCACCCATTTGGAGTTTTGTGGTTGGTTTTCTTTTCCAAGTTCAGCTGCTGATTCTGGGAGCCACGGGAATCCGATCATCGAACCGTGAGGAGTAGGTTGGTAGTCTCATCCATACTTTCCATTTCCATGCTTTTATTTCAATTTTCATCGGTTGGATTTTTCAGTTGGCCAAGCCCTAAATGGTTTTGGCGCTACCCACGGGCTATAACTATGCGGGTCGTGGGTAGGGCAGGGTACGCACAGTCAACACACGCGTTGATCATGGGTACCCGCCTCTGTAATCAAACTTGCCCGTGAGTATGGCCGTGAAGCTAGTTTTTTAAATGAAATTGACTAAATTCGTTGTTTTTTCTCCTTCCAAGATGGTTCTAGAGTGGAGAGAGAGGGAACATGACCAAGTGGATGAGGCCGTCCGCAATGATGTGCATGCATAGAAAGCGTTGCAAGAATGTGGGATATACAAATTTTGGAGCATAGGGGGTTTAAGGGCCCAAAACCTATTGCTTCGCCACTTGATAGACTACTGAGACGTCGATGCACAAAACTTCAACCTAGATGGGCAAATACTCTCACTAGAAGTGGAAGATATCTACTTCATTACTGGTTTGTCCCACCGAGGTGAGGTGGCAAGTCTTCGGTCTCATTTTGTGGGTGGTGGGATCACTATCCCCGACTATATACAGCGGTATTGTATACAAAATACTCTGGCAGTGGGGAGTCAGGTACCCATTAGATCCATAGTTAATCTGAGTATGAATATCATAGTGGCAACCCTAGTGTCGATTACTAGTTCGAAATCTCTTCACCAGGCATCCAGGCCAGTGATGTTCTATGCGTCACAGTGTATGCAGCCCATGATATTTGATTGGTGCACAATGCTACCAGGGTCCATGAAGACCCAGCTGATAGATTGCAAGCAAGGGGAAGAAAAAAACTTCAGATACGACAATATCTTGTGCAGTTTCTTCTTTGGGCGAGTTCCGAGGCTCAGTCCGAGGGTTGAGGTCCTTCCTCATAGTCTCCGCGACCCAACCCTGACCCGGTGGGTAGATATATTGACGTGACAGGGTGGTGACCATTAGGCGTCACCAACAGAGGATTTGTTTCACTTGTGGGACCGACAGGTCATAGCCATAGAGGACTACCCTTATGAAGGGATAGACTTCCGACAGGATCGTGACATGATGCTTCCACAGGATGTAGCGTTCGGAGACATTGGTGAGTACTCTTTTTAGGTTTTTGGTGTATGAAATTTTTATGGATTTTTTATTATAGATGTAAATGCAAAAATATTTTTGGGGTTAGTATCATATACTAAAGGTTTACTGTTTTCTCGCAGACAAGGGCCCAGTGAGACTCGAGGGATTCCCGAGACATCGTCACCAGGGCAGGGGTGATGAGGCAGGGGTGATGAGGCAGGGGGTGCTGCAGCAGAGCGTACACTACAAAATCTGCGAGGTAATCTACCATGGATGACTTCCAAGGTACCACAGATAGAGGTGGCACGGATACCAGAGGATATGCAGCGCCAGGTAGTGGGGGTGCCAGGTAGCTGGGTACGACTACTGCAACGTATAGCAAATACAGTACAATATTACTATGAGACTCATTATGTCGAGGCGACAACTAGGCCTCCTCGTAGAGAGTAGATATCTCAGGGTCCCATTTTTGTATTGATTTGTATATTTTTGAGAGCTACGGGCTCCAAATTTGTATTATGATACTACCATCTTTGGACATATTATTTATAAAAAAATTTGGTTCTCCGGTTCTACTATATGTGTGTATGTACAAATGTATGAATGTCTTCTTTTATTTGTGTGCTTTAGTGTGAATGTGATAAATGCCAATCCAATACATAGTTAGCGTATGCATCAGATATATGATTAACACTTCTCGGAACATGAATGTATGTAATGGAAACAAAATGTCGTTCCAAGAGTCTTACCCTTAGGAATTTCTGCAGTAGCGTAGGATCTCTCACACAGTACTGACCATTCAATTGAGACACAACTAGTTGTGAATCTAGGCGGACTTCTAAAGACTGGATTCCATGTGAAATAGCATCCCGAAGTAGCTCAATCACGACACTATACTCAACCACATTGTTAGATGTAGGACCGAGACAAGCACCTCCTGAAGACACAACTAGAGGGTCAGGCGAATAAATAACCCAGGCAGTAAAAGCAAGCTGCTGCATATGATGGCTAGCACCATCCACGAAACCTAAGAATGTAGGAGATTCTGCTGACATCTGTCAATCAAACGGAAGTGAATCAACAGACCCGAAGATCAAAAGAATCTAAACTATGTACAGAAATAACTATACAATAGTATACAAAGGAATTAGCTCGAACTAGAAGTTCAAGTGTAATACTGCTTGAGATAGAGCCCATTCCTAGGCTCCTTCAAGACATTCCCCTCTAATTCCTCTAATTCATAGGCTCCTTTTTCCATGACATGCCTCACAATGTAAGGACCATGCCACATGGGGTTAAACTTGCCTTCCCCTAGGGGTTCTTTAGCTTGGTCATATAAGAGGACCAAGTCACCTTCAACATACTGCCGGGGACGAACAGACCTATCATACTGAACCTTAACACAACGTTTATTGGCATCGATAGCCACAGCGGCATCTTGATGTTGCTTGCCAAGTTGCTCGAGGTGGATTAAACATTGCTCAATACCCGTCGTATCAGGGAGGAGCTCTATGGCTAGTTTAAGCAAAGTGATTTCGCATTCAATCGGTAAAATTGACTCCACACCATGTACTAACTGAAACGGTGAGAACCTGGTGGCAGTCTTGACTGTGGTTTGATATGCCCACAAAGCAGGATATAACATAATGTGCCAGTTGTTCTTGCTTTGTTGGATGGTACGTTGGAGAATGGTCTTTAAATACTTATTGACTGCTTCAACTTGACCATTCAATTGGGGATAGTAAGAAGATGAGTGTTCTTGAAGAAACCCAAGCTTGAGTGACAAATGCTCCATCATTTTGTTCTGAAAATGACTTCCATGGTCAGTGACAATCTCTTTCGGAATACCGAATCGAGTAATAATATAATTGAACACGAAATGGGCTGCTGTAGCACCATCAGCTTTTATGGTAGGCATGGCCTCAACCCATTTGGAAAAGTAGTCCATGGCCACTATGATATGGTGATACCCCCCAGCTGAAGCTAGTTTTCAATCCATGAAATCCACCCCCCACTTGGTGAAGGGACTGACGGTGACGACCGAATGAAGGGGTGCTGGATACGAGTGTATATTCCAAGAAAACACCTGGCAAGGGTGACATTTCTTCACAGCGTTAATACAATCTTTAAAGATTGAAGGCCAAAAGTAACCAGCTCACATAATACGTTGGGCTGTAGCAAGCCTAGATAAGTGACCGCCACATGCCCCAACATGGAAATCATTAACCACAGGCTCCGCTTCTTCGTGAGTCAAGCAACGACAGAGAATATAATCCTTTCCTTGGTGATACAAAGTGTCATCGACGATAGTATAATCTTTAGCGTGATGTTTCACACGTTGTCGCTCATCCCGTGAATAATGCGAAAGAAAATTCAAAGTTTAGATATATACATTGACATCCCCATACCAAGGGTCCTTTGACGAGATAAGAAATAATTGTTCATCCACAAAGGAATCCTCATGGATGACATCCTCATCAAGTCTCGGAAGGTCCGATATAAGCTCAACAAACACCAACAATTTCACTGACTTCGCTGAAGCAAAATCAAGATCCAACTCCTGAAGGATCACAATCCATTTATTGTACTTCCCCCCTATAAGGCGTCGTGATAGCACGAACTGAAACAAATTGATATGTGCTACAACTATGGTCGTTCAAAGCAAAATATAGTGTCACAACCGCTGGACTACATGGATAGTTGCAAGTGCCAACTTTTCCATGTGAGTATATCTCAGTTCAGCATCTACTAGATTTTGACTGAGCTAATAGATGACATGCTCGACGAGTGCATCATCAACCTGAACTAAGACCATGCCAATTGTCTCTTGAGATGCAGCCACATAAAGTATAAAATCTCGTGCAAAGTCGGGTGGACTGAGCACAGGGACTGATACCAAATCTTTCTTAAGGGCATCGAAAGACTACTGGGCTCACTCATCCTAGATAAATGATGTGTCTTTCTTCAGCAAGTGTGCGAAACCTTTGGTAAGATTAGCATAATTGACTACAAAAAGATGTAGAAACGTAGCTCTCCCTTGGAGGATTTGAAGTTGAAACAAGTTGCGTGGAGGAGGCAACCGAGGTATTGCCTCAACTGTAAGAGGATCGACTCTAATACCCTCTTTCAAAACTATGAATCCTAGAAGGTGACCTGACCTCACCGCAAAGATGCATTTGTTGGGATTCAATTGGATCTTGTAGCATATACATCGTTCGAGAATCCAATGGAGATACGTGGGGTGGTCCATTCTCTTACGAGAATGGCCGGAAAGATCATCCAAGAAAACCTCCATTATACTTTTAAGGTCGTGAAAGGCATAGGTCATGGCACGCTGAAACGTAGCTCTGGCGTTTTTAAGGCCGAAGGGAATTTTTTCGATATGCAAACGTACCCCAAGGACAAATGAAAGCAATCTTATGTTCGTCCTTGGGTTTGATTTGAATCTGGTTATTATTAGAAAAATAGGATCGTAGAGCAATAACAGTAAACAAAAATGCAAATATAATCACACATACAAATTAGAAGAGAGACACATATATATCGTGGTTCACCCAACTTGGGTTATGTCCAGACTGAATTTTCCAGTCCTTATTATTATTACCATCCAGTAAGGTGAAGGGATACAACTTGCAACACAACCACTACACTTCCTCTTCACTGTCTCACAGTCTCTCTCCTGATCTTAGAGATCTTTACAATTCATAAAACCTAATACATCAACCCTAGCCGTATTACAATGTCTTTCTTTTATAGGGAAAATACAATGGGAAAAATACCACGAGATACCCAAAACCATGGACCCACAAAACAGCTGGTGAAAACAGCCCCGAACCCGTAAAAATGCAGAATGGGTGTACAGTCCTCTGAGCTGCACGGCTAAGACAATATCATCTATGAGAGTGGAAGATCTGGCTCCACAACCAACAATCTCCCACTTGGAGACTGATCACAGCAACTACACCGATGCTGCACTTGCTGGACTTGGACTTGGAAAATTTCTCCTCTTCACCTTCATGCTAGAAGTCCAACTGAAACCGAGCAAGATCTCAGTTTCTCTCTGGTCACTACCTTTGTGAACATGTCTGCAGGATTCTGGCTAGTATGCATCTTTTCCAGCTTCAACAGTTCATCTTCTAGAACAGAGCGTATGAAATGGTACTTGAGCTGTATATGTTTAGTCCTGGAATGGAATGTTGAGTTCTTTGCAAGATGAATGGCACTCTGGCTATCACTATACAACCTGCTATCCTTCTGCTTCTTATCCACTTCCTCCATAAACCTCTGCAACCAAATCATCTCTTTACTAGCCTTTGTAATGGCAACATACTCTACTTTTGTTGTTGAAAGTGCAACAACCTTTTGCAGTTTCGAAATCCAGCTTACTATTGTTCCATCTCCAGTAAACACATACCCTGTGGTTCTCCTCCTGCTATCCCTGTCACCTGCCATATCTGCATCAACATATCCCTGTAGAACAGTGTCTGAATCTCCAAAACATAATGCCTTAGTGGTAGTACCTCTCAAATACTTGAGAATCCACTGTACTGCCTTCCAATGTTCTTTACCTGGATTGTTCATATATCTACTCACAAGTCCCACTGCATGTGCAATATCTGGTCTTATGCACACCATAGCATACATCAAGCTACCAACTGCTGATTGATAGGGAATTTTGGACATATAATCAGTCTCTTCCTGTGTCTTGGGACACATTTCCTTGCTTAGACTAAAATGGTTGGCCAAAGGTGTACTTACTGGTTTTGCATTCTGCATTCTAAACCACTCCAACACCTTTTGTATGTACTCACTCTAAGACAATGTCAATTTGTGATTTTTCATGTCTCTCATTATTCTCATACCAAGGATTTGCTTTGCAGCACCCAAATCCTTCATCGCAAATGAATTAGCTAGTTTCCTTTTGAGTACATTTATATCCTGCATGTTAGACCCTGCAACAAGCATGTCATCCACATACAATAACAAGATAATATATATTTCATTGTCTAGCTTCTTGAAATAAACACAGTGGTCAGAATGACATCTACTATAACCTTGTTCTGTCATAAACCTGTCAAATTTTAAATACCACTGCCTTGGAGCTTGCTTCAATCCATACAAGCTATTTTTCAACCTGCAAACCAAATTCTCCTTACCTTTGACCTCATACCCTTGTGGCTGCTGCATATATATCTCTTCCTCCAAATCCCCATGGAGAAAGGATGTTTTTACATCTAGCTGTTCAAGATGCAAATCTTCTACCACCACTAAACTTAAGATAGTCCTAATTGAAGTCATGTTAACAACACGAGAAAATATTTCATCAAAGTCTATACCTTTCTTCTGTGCAAATCCCTTTACAACAAGTTTGGCCTTATACCGCTTCTTACCTCCTTCTTCTTCCTTCAACCTGTAAATCCATTTGTTCCGCAATGATCTTTTACCGGTAGGCAACTGAACCAAATCCCAAGTCTGGTTTCCTACCAATTAGTCCATCTCCTCATTCATGCCTTGCTCCCACTTCTTTCTAGTTTCTACCTGCATTGCTTCTTCATAACATTCTGGTTCACCAACATCAGTCATCAATAAATAATACATCGAAGGAGAGTATCGTTCAAGGAGTCTACTTAATCGGGTAGATCTTCTTACACTTGCAAGAGTTTTAGGTACTTGCTATTGTTCTTGATTTTCTAGCACCTTCGAAACTTCATTTTCTTTAATTTCATCAAGCATTGTGTACTCTATGTTTTCTTTTTCCTGTTTCTTTCCATGCAACTGATCTTTATACATGACCTTTTCATTGAATATCACATCTCTACTCCTGATGATTTTGTTATTTTCATAATCCCATAAATGATAACCAAATTCATTAACACCATATCCAATAAAGGTACATTTCTTGGATTTAGCTTCAAGCTTTGTTCTATAATCTTTATTAATATGGACAAATGCTTCACAACCAAACGTTCTCAGAAATGAGTAGTTTACCTTTTTATTTGTCCATGCCTCCTATGGAATACCACCATCCAAAGCACTTGAAGGTCCTCTGTTTATTAAATAAACAACAGTATTTATAGCATCCACCCAAAAATATAAGGGCAACCCTACATGCAATCTCATACACCTTGCACACTCCATGATCGTTCTATTCATCCTTTCGGACACACCATTTTCTTGTGGTGTTCCTGGGACTGTCTTCTCTCTACGAATCCCATGGTATGAATAGTAACTATCAAACTCCTTGCCGCAGTACTCACCTCCCATTATCAGATCTGAGACACTTCAACCTTTTTCTTGTCTCATTCTCAACAAAATCTTTCCACTTCTTAAAAGTAGCAAACACATCAGATTTCTGTCTAATGCAATAAACCTAAGTTTTTCTAATTGTATCATCAATAAATGTAATATAATAATGAGAGACACCAAGAGATTGTACCTGAGCCGGTCCCCATACATCAGTATGCACAAGCTATAACTTTTCATTCTTCTTTTGTTTCCCAACCTTGAGAAATCTGACTCTCTTCTGTTTTTCATAAACACAGTTCTCACAGAATTCCAAACTTACTTACTTCAAATCTGGCAGCAACTTCCTTGAGTGGAGAATCTGCATCCCCTTCTCAATCATGTGGCCAAGCCTATGATGCCACAATGTTGTATATGTTCCTATGGAAGCTAAAGAGATAGAATGGTCAGTATTATGAGGACATAAATACAACGTACTTACCCTATATCCTTTTTCTATCACCATTGATCCTTTAGTGATCTTCCACCACTTTTCTCTGAATGTAGATAGACAACCGTCATCTCCCAACTTCCATGTTGAGATCAAATTTCTTTTCATAGAAGGAATATGCCTAACATCTTTTAACAGCCAATCAATTCCATTCTTAACTTTTATCCATACCTTACCCATTCCAACAATTTTACATGGCTCATCATCACCCAATAAAACATGTCCAAAATCGCCTGGAACATAATCATGAAAGTATTTCCTATGGGGTGTAGCATGACATGAAGCCCCTGAATCTACTACCCAATAATCACTAGTATTATCTAATGCAAGAATCAAAACATCTTGTAACACATCACCTGCTACATTTGCTTTCTTGGGTAGTTTCCTTCTGTCCATCTCCTTTCTTTTTAGAGATCTGCAGTCTTTCTTCAGATGTCCTTTCTTTCCATAGTTCCAACACTCTATTTTTTCTAGTCTGGACTTGGATCTGCCCTTTTTAGTGTTGTTGTGATTACCTTGGCTCTTTCCTCTCTCCTTTTTTCTTCCTTGGGTCTCCATGGTCAACACATTACCTGATGTCTCACCTGTGCTTTTTCTTCGCATTTCTTCGCTAAGAATAACACCAATAACATCATCAAATTTCAAGGTGTTTGAACCAGAGACAGAGTTACTTACAACCATGACCAAGCTATTCCAGCTTTCTGGTAATGAACACAAGATTAGAAGAGTGAACACAAGATTAGAAGAGCCCTAAACTCATCATCAAAGTTCAAAATTACAGAACTTAGTTGATTTGCAACCATATTAAACTCATTTAAATGATCAGTAATAGATCCACCTTCAGGCATCTTCATATTAAATAAATGCTTCATTAGAAATACCTTTTTTGAGGCTGAGGGTTTTTCATACAGCTTACCCAATGCGCTCATCAAACCCTACGTTGTCATTTCTTTTGATATATTGAAATCCACTGATGAAGCCAAGATCAACTGTATTGTTCCCATAGCCTTTCTGTCAAGAACCTCCCATTCTTCATCCTTCATAGCCGCTGACTGCTTTGCTCTCCCTCCCAACGGTAGGAATAGATCCTTCTGGTACAGATAGTCCTCCATTTTAATCTTCCATAACTGGAAGTTTTGGCCATTAAAATTCTCGACCTTAAACTTTCCTTCTTCCGCCATTGCTCCCACTCGAACCAGAAACCCTAGCTTCCTATGGGTTTATCTGCCAAATTGACCTTTGGCTCTGATACCAATTGTTAGAAAAACAAGATCGCAGAGCAATAACAGTAAATAGAAATGCAAATATAATCACACATACACATTACAACAGAGACACAGATATATCATGGTTTACCCAACTTGGGCTACGTCCACACTGAATTTTCCGGTCCTTATTATTATTACCGTCTAGCAAGGTGAAGGGATACAACCTGCAGCACAACCACTACATTTCCTCTTCACTGTCTCACAGTCTCTCTCCTGATATTATATATCTTTACAATGCATAAAACCTAATACATCAACCCTAGCTATATTACAGTCCTCTGGGGTGCATGGCTAAGACAATGTCATCTATGAGACTAGAAGATCTGGCTCCACAACCAACAGTTATATCCCGAAAATCCGTCCATGAACGAAAAAATTGCACTTCTCGCACAAAAATACAAGATCTGATCAATGAATGGCATGGGTAAGTTTTCTTTCGGACATGCATGATTCAGGTCTCTAAAATTAGTGCATACATGGATCGTTCCCTGCTTCTTATCCATAGGAATGGGGTTTGAAACCCATTCAGTAAGGGGAACGGGATAGATGAAACCAGCTTTGAGTAGCTTCTCCACCTCTGCCTTCCTAGGGTTAACAGCTCGAAGACATTGTCAAACCGGTTTAGCATGAGGATACGTTCTAATCTCGTGCTCAACAATACTAGGGTCTATTCTTGGCATCTCCTCATATGACCAGGTGAAATATTCCCGAAGTTCTGTAAATAATTCGGTTTAGATGGAAACCTCTTCAAGAGAGCAATCAACACCAATGTAAACGTTCTCAATTTTTCCGGGAGTGCGAGAGATGTTGATCGGTTGAGTTGGGGAAATATTTTCCATGTTCCTCTCTGCAAAAATCTCACGTGAACCCAAAAGAGCCACAGGGTGACTGACCATCTTTGCAAGAGTCGTCCTAAACTCTTCTTGCTTGGCAAGATCGAGGTTGGGAAGGAAATAAGAGCGATGGTGCATATCCTCCCAAGGCCTCTCACTACCACACACAGCCTTGATAATAGCTCCATCTAAAGGTAAAGTACCATCAAGGCAATCATTCGAACAAGATGAGTTCGTTGCCCAAACTGGCAGCATAATGGGATCTTCCTCATCTGTCCGAGAAGAAGAGGGATCCGGATCTGCATTGGCTTGTTGAATATCCTGGTAAGCAAGCTCAGCTACAGATAGTGGCATAGACATCTCGACGTGAGTAATGTCTCTAGACGTAGAACTCGTAGACGGTAAAGTCCACGGATCATCAAAATATGAAGTCTGGAATGGTACGTTATGCGAAGGAGGAGACACATTGTCGAAAATGGTTCCAATAAAATTCATGGGTGCAGGAAAATCATAAGATCCCATCAATGAAGGGTATATGCCAACACCCATGTTCCCAGTTGCCGGCTGAGAATCCATAACCTGCGGGACTACTGATCCAGTTGATCGATTGTCACAATCTTTCCTTTGTGTGGAAAGCAGATAACTCTGAATACAGTAGATGCGACAGCTTTCATAGCGTACATCCAATTCCAACCCAGTAAAAGGTTGTAGTTGATGGGCGCATCAACCACTTCGAATTCAATAGGTACAGGCTTACCCCCCAAGCAAACAACAAGGGAAGGGATAATCCCATGCAGCTTAAATGATTGACCATCAAATGCAATGAGCATGGTTCTAGACATGAGTAGAGGAGGAGAGCCAAGAGCTTTCCAACAAGCTGACGATATCACTAACGCAGAAGCACCTTCGTCAACCATCGTTCTTTTGACGAAATTCTTAAGGAACTACACAAGGATTTGAAAAACCACGTGGTAAGGTAAGTGAGGTTGAACATCAGTAGTGTCGAACTTGATAACACTGGGACTCACCCCATCCTGAACTCCTAACGAACTCAAAAGCACATGCCTTTGAGAAGGACACACTTGTAAAACTTCAAGAGCCAACATGGCACACAGAGTTTGGCCCAAATCTTCTATAATGGAGTAGTTCTGGGTGGCTCGAGCATTGGGATTATGCGTAGAGCGCTTAAGAACACCTTTCGGTATCCGTAGCATAATAGAGGGCTTCTTGATATGCAAGGAATTATCAGGAGGAGGGGGAGGCTCACTCCCCATATTAGGTTGTGGTGCACCATAATTGAGTTGACAAGTGGCAAAACTAACCTCCAATTAAACCATATTCACTCATCCATAACCACTAGTATTGGAAGAAGATGTCACAGTCTCATTAGGTCCATAACCAGTGGCAGGAGCATGCAAAGCTGTGTTTTGATGATGAGGAAGGGGATCCTTCAACACAGCTGGGATCTGTGCCAAATGCCTTGATGCTTCTTCGATTCGAGGACATAAGTGAGTAAGATGATCTTCCCCACAAAGCTTACAAGGAAATTTCACCTTACGCCTAGGTTTACGGTCCTCACCAGCATTTCTGCCTTCCAGAGGAAGGTTGGCATTCTCCTTACGAGGGGTATTGCGATTGATATTGTTGTTCCCCTTGTTTTAACCCTTACAGTTGTTTCTCACATTTTTCTTACCACCAGGTTGCTGGTTACCCGATGGGTTCGTCGATTGCACACTGTGTACATCGGACGACGGGGTGGAAGTGGACAAGGTGTGAACCTGTCCGAGAGTAGATTGGTTTAGTGACAAATTTTTCATTTGATTAACCACCAAATCTACAGGGCGAGTACTTGTGGATCCCACAATTCCATCAACATTCGGTTCAGGAACTGACTTGGGCTCATGGCGTGTTCACGGTGCGTCAGGAATAATGTCATACAAAATTCCAGACTAAGAGTATAATAAATCTAATTGCTGAACTTTCAAGATGGCTTGTTCCTCAGTCACAATGCTGAACATCAAAACATCCTTAGCAATATATGGGAGTAAAGACTTGAGGAACCACTCCAACATAAACTTTAGAGGAATGTTGGCTTTCACTAACATTTTCCGTTGACGCCACTCTTGAACGTGGTCAGAAATATATATGGCCTTATTTTGACGGAAGGTAGAAAAAAGTTCAGTACCAGTATCATAGCGAACCGACAATTGGAAATTATCCAAGAAAACCAAAGCGATCTCATTGAATCCCCTATAAGTGTTCCTAGGAAACTCAACATACCACTTCACGGCTGCCCCCGTGAGGGTGCATTGAAATAGTCGTAATGTAACGGAATCGTGATTTAACGAGTTGGAGGAGCACCAAAGGTGAATTGTTGTGACATGATCTCCTGGATCCTCACCACCTTTCCCCTTGAACTTAGGAATGTCTGAAGGGAGCTTGGTAGGGACCGGAGGTCAATTAGGGTCGTGACACATCGGATAATTCATGAGCTTTGAAATATCTGGAAGATTCAAACATGTAAGGAACGGGAGCTGCGACTGGAAAGCTTGATTATAAGCCCCCATAAAAGGTTGGCTGAACAAAATCGAATTATAAGGTGGACAAAAAGCTTGACCATGAGCATTAAATTGCTGATTATGAGGACCTAACGGACCATAAGCTTGAACATGGCCATGAGGTTGATAACCTCCTCTGACCTGAACCATATGAGAGTAAGCAGGTATATAAGTGTTTTGGGTACCATATTGAGGTGGGTTGTACTGGTGGCCAGCACCGATTGTGTTGTAGTAAGGGTTTCCACCATAAGTATGGGGCATAAATGTACTATTCGTAGTGGGAACCGTGTTTTAATGACCATAATGGTGAGGTATGTTCCCACCCCCAGCATAAGCATTAGGATTAGTGTGAGAAGTCATGTGGTGACCATAAGCATGAGATGTATTCCCAACCCCAACATTGGTGTTACTAGTAGTAGGAATGGTGGCGTTATGACCATGAGGATAAGATATATTTCCACCTCCTACATTAGCATTACTAGTAGCAGCAGTGGACGCAAAAGTATGTGGTATATGTCCACCCCCGTCGTTGGGAGGAGCATTAACATTCATGAAAGTGGTCCTAGGTTGGTGGGTAGCGGCATGTGTATTAGGTGGTGGGTGGCGAGTCGTGTTGCGAACAATGTTCCTATTAGGTTGGGTAGCCCTAGGAGGCGGTCGTCTTCCAATGTTAGCATTGTTAGGAGGAATATGACCGGTCTCCATACCATGTGTGTGAGTGGACAATGTGGTGCCCCCGGCGAGGGTATTTCCCCTAGTGGGTGTAGTGTTGCTAACACCATGACTAGTGCCAGCATGACTACCAAAAGCAGTGGAAGGATCAACTGTGGTGTAATTCAGCATACCATATGAGAACGCGGTAGGGTTGACTGTAGGGCTTGTTTCATCATGTAACTATGGCATCCCGTATAAATAATTATGTGGAAACGAAGAATCAAACGGGTCATCCTCCGGTGGATCTGGACCAAACAAACTAGGATGAGTCTCAGGTGGATCCAGACCAAACAAACTAGGTTGGGTCTAAGGTGGATCACCCCCCCACACCTCATGAGGAGTAGGGGTGTCTGAAGTGTGCTCAACTCTACTCGATGGACTGGTTAGGATTTCTCCCATGCCAGAATGTGCAGTCATGGCGTCGATAATGTATGTCTCGTAAGAATCCAAAGATTTGGAGAGAGCCCAACGGCGTCCCTTCTTGACACGGCGTGAAAGCTCAGCAACTGGTAAACCAACCAACCAACAAGATCGATGGAGAGAAGGAATCCACACCACGATATCTCCGGAGAGACTATAAAATCAAAACATCCCCTAAAGGCCAACTATCGATAAAAAAAAGTAAATCAAAAGCACACACCTAGAGAAACTACAGCCAAGAGAAGACAAACAGAGTGGCTAAATGAGCTCCCGACACTAGAGCTGGTATGTCTCGCCTAGGAGAGGCTTGAGACTCCCAAACTATAGCCGGAGGTAACATAATCAGTTATAACGACCCCTAGACTTCACTGCATGCACAGGGTCAAGTCCCTATACAACGACAACTGTGTTTTCTGACCCCTATCTGACTCAAGACACAAACAGTATAACCACTATAAGTACCCTATGCGATACCTAGGTAAGGCAACTATGGTCACCACAATATAACCAATGCTCATGGGGACCGTCGCAGGTGGGATCCATCATATGGGAAGGGTAGTTGAGCCCGAAACTCAATGAGGGTCAAATCCCCCAAGAGTCACCGGATACGAACAAATCCTGGAAATATCTCCCATGTTCAGCCGGTATTGGAGGGATATCTCCACAACCAACCTCCCGTGACCTCATGCTTAACTCTGGTTTGAGTAGAGCTTCCTAAGAACAACGATGTATACCATGGACTTCACCACTCTCTGGTCAGACACATAATGTTTCGTCTAGTAGTCTTGGATTGTTTACTCACAATGATCTATTCCAAGACTCTAAACCTATGCTAGTTGGTGTACCCTATAAATAAAATCGGTCTAATCAATTTTAAGATTAAGCGTTAATTTTAATGGATGTGGTTACTCAAAGGATATGGTTGTGAAACTAGTGATGTATATGACTTAAAAGTATGCAAAATTGTCAAATCCTAGACTCATATATCTAAGAAAAACAATGCCACTATCATGAAAAGTCAATCCAACGGTTTCGAAATAAAAATGCAACTCTTTTATATTTTCAATGCACAAGCAGAACCTAAATGAAAGCAGCAAGATGCAGTACATGGAAGTAAATTTTTTTTTTTTGTATTTTCTCTTATAAACAAAAGGAAAATGCAAAACTATTTTTTTTTTTTGTATTTTTCAATATAATGGAATGAAAAATGCAATAAAAATCCTACTATTCAGTCACTGAAATGCCAAGGAGATCACTAAGACAACCTAGGAGATCCCAAATAGTAAGACTCAGCCAATGGAGTGAGCTTGATCGGAAAAAACCAACAAGGCTAAATCCAAAGATGGGTAAAAAAACAACAAGGCTCAACCAAGAGAAGCAAAGAGTTCTGGTCACAAACAAGACATGGAACAGTCAAGAATCATGCCAACAAAGACTCAGGATCATCCAAAGGAAACCCAGCAACAACCAAGGGTCATGAATCAACCAAAGCCAGAGTTGTATGCTACTATCGAAGGAATACATGCGGGCACCCGCGAGCAGTAGTGTAAACAGATGCAGGTGTACGCGGGCAAAGCTAAGCTCACCCGCGGGTATGGAAAAGCAAATAGGAAAACAAAGAGTCCAATGGCTAAAAAAGAACAAGTTTTCTATAGTGTATCTCAACGGCCAATCAGTGACAGAGAGCTTCGAGAAACAACAACTCTAAATAAGGACTAATGCTCAATTAACTCCCCAGCGGAGTCGCCATTTCCGTGTTGGATAAAACTTCCTATGGATTGGGGTAGATCACAATAGACAACTGACTACCATAAATTAACTCAATTCTTAGTACTATGCTATATAAATGACAATGCTAAGATAATGAATAATATAACCAACCTCAATCCAAACGTTTGATGTAGATCCCCGTTGGAGCTTTCAATCCGTGCACTTGAATCTGCAAATTAGTCTTGGCATCCAATATACAACCAGCGCATATAATATATAAATGAAATTAACATCATCAATAGAAATGGTCCATGATATTATAAGTAAATGCAACCCAATGTAGTATAAACAACATTCACAACATTAATGGACGAGAATATGAGTATTTCTATTAATAAACAACAAGAAGTACAATGTGATACGACGTCTTGCTGGAAACCAATCTGAACCAAGATATAGGTCAATCCACTTGCGCCTCCACCACTTCAATCATCCATGGAATGGCAAACTCAAACTATGATAGGAGTTTGGAAGGTGAACATAAAGGGTTCACAACTACAAGGATCAATGAGTGTAGACTCAAGATAGGGCAAAAATCCACTAGAGTTTTCTTGCTCTCCTCCTCTTTTTTCCATCCATAAGCCATGTTTGCTCAATATATAGTCCTCCCAAAGGTAAGTGAAAGGACACATGGAGGCATTTTGGGGAAAATGGAGGGCCAAAGGTCACCCTATGACCGCTTTTTGGGAGTAAAAAGTAATAAACTAGTGATTTTTACCATTTTACATGCTACCCGCGGGCTATAGTGATGCAACTCGTGGGTATTCCCACTATAGTGATGCAGCTAGCGTACATAGGAAAAAATTGAGAAAATAGTGTGTCTGAAGGATATAAAATGGATTTGAGTCAGAAAAATGGATCCTGCAGGCCAAAGAGTGCTGATGCTCACAAGGTGGAAAATTACACTGTAACAACTTGATAAATATTTTGTTTCTAAATGTGATGGAGATAAATGTAGATTATTTTTATCATTGTTAAAATCTAGGAGCATGTATGTTGTTAGGAAAAAGTTAGGGATAAATATGATAAAGAATTCTGAACCAAGTTCTCATATAGTTAAAATCTAAGTATATGCATTTGGTAAAATTTGTAAGAACACTTGTTCAAAGGACTACAATGCGGCTCGTCGTGTGTTGTCACGAGCAATTGCAAATAAGAACACCAGGGTCCTTCGTTTTCTTAGGCCTACATCCCAACTATTTAATTTGAATATAAAAACCCTCCGTAGGTATTCTATTAGAAGAGAACATCTTGACACAACCTATCAGACATATTTTTGGGCCTTTATTGGTCGGCTTCCACGTCGTGGCATAAAGCTAGTTGATGCAGTAAAGGTACTAGTGCAGAGTTTTTGGCATGATCACAAAAGGCCTTCTTCAAACCGAAAGGATGTACTAAAACTGAAAATGGGTTCAAAAGATCGTGAACCACATACTAAGCATCTTCTTGATATAACACAGACAGAACTATATGAGAAATTTAGGAATGAACATAGACAATTGAACTTGGGGCAAAGATCTTTTGAGAAATGTAAGCCATGGTATGTTAGAATAAATACTCTTCGTAACACTTGTTGTTGTAGATACCATGTAGAATATGAATATTACTATGAAATATTTTTGTACATTCGTCGTTTGTTGCATACTAACCATGTGCAGGATTGCTCCCTGACAATACCACTGACTTCATCAAGAAAATTCATTCATAACATCATGTGCAATAGGCCTGAGGGGAAAACATACTATGCAAAATATTTTTCAGATGGAACATGCTCCAACTGTGCTAGAATGGCATTATTGAGCCAATGTATGCACGAGAGTGGAGACAGTGAATTTGGGAAAATGGTTGTAGATATGAAAAGTTTCAAATATATCATCTATGAAATAGTCCCAGAAAAAGAAAGCAAAAAAATACAATTGGTGACATCTCAGGTATGCATTTATATCTATAAAATTAAGTTTGAACAATTACATTTCAATCCTTTCTTACACAAAAACTGACATTGAGATCATTTTGTGTCACCAGGTACCAGTTAGTGACTTCGTCAAGGAATTTTTTAAAAAGACACATGATTATGTTCAGCATGTCCACTTGGCACAATGGTAGGATGAAAAGTTTAGAATATGCAGATATACATTTCCCCGTGGTACTATACTTTCAGTTGTTGATTTTTCCGAGAACTACACTCCACAACCTCAAAATGAGATCCAAAGTCAGTATTATCACTCTGAGCAGGTTTCCTTGATGGTCCATATCACATATAGGCATGGCCCAAATAGAACTGAAGAGCAAAGAGAAATTATGAAGGAATATCACTACTACATAAGTGATGATAGGTGCCACGACTTCCACTATGTACGTCATTGCTTCATCATGTTCTATGATCTCTTGAAGGGAAGGAACATACAGATGGATCGACACTGGATTTGGTCTAATGGATGTGCTGGTCAGTTCAAAAATGCATGCATATTTCAATGGTTGTGTTCATTGCATAAAAACTACAAAGTGCCACATATGTGGAACTATTTTGAGACTGGGCATGGTAAAGGAGAGCATGATGGATCTAGAGCATCTATCAAAACATCCCTATGAAGAGATGAATTGAAAGTATCTACATAATCTACTATTCTAAATGCTCAATCTATAGTCAAGTGGTGCACGTCAGTAATGGGAGAGGAATCAACTATGCGAGTAGAATCGATAAGAAAGAGACATGTGGAGAGATTTTTTTGGGAGGTGGTAGACATAGATTGTTCACATGCATGGCAATGCAAGACTGTGCTTGGGACTCATGGCTTTCATTCAGTTCGAAGATCTGATAATCCAATATTTGAAATTTGGACTAGAAAACTCACTTGTTTTTTCCCGCCTTGTTGTGATGGTGACTGGGATGGGTGTGAATCATTGGATTGGGTTGATGGATGGGATCGCATATCACTTCCAATTGATCAATGTGCAATTGTTGAGTTAACTCCGTTGGAAGAAGACCAATCATCTATTTCTATATATTTTGATCATGTATCAGACCTTGTACAACCTGGTATGACGCATTTCCTTAACATTTTTTTGTTTATTTACGTAGTCTTCACATTAATGGCCTTGTATCGCACGAAAAATATTTTGATCATATACCTACAATCATATTATGCAGGGCACATATACGTAGTGGTTGCCTCAAAAGATAGTGAATGGGGTCGTGATTACTGTTTTGCACGCTGTATAGATGGAAAGAAAAACCTCATTATGTCCATGACTGACGATGAAAACAACCACTTCTCAACTGGGTCTATGGTTGTTAAAGGTGAATACTTGACAAAGGACAACAATGCAAGAAAGAAAGGTGGATATGTTTACAGGAATTACAAACCAGGTGCAAGTGTGTATCACTTTACCAACTTAATCATTGGTACAAACCTCCAGGTACGAATAATGCCTAGTCAAAATTCATCGAAGGTACGCTACTTCTTACCAGATATAGAGCATGAGAGACTAATGGATACCATCAGTATAAGAGATGATCTGGGGGGCTTGGTTGTATGATAATTTGTGGGATCTAGCACGATGAGGTATGTTACATACTTTTAATACTATACTATTTATACTATTTGTAATTGAATATTTATATATGCTTAATTTTCCCATGTATGTTGTTTATGAATATGTCAATTTTGTGTTCTTGATATGCCAAATTTACATTTACGTTGTTTATAAATATGCCAAAATTTCTCTTGTATGTCAAGTTTATGAATATGCCATTTTTTGCATATGATCAATAAACCCTAAGATTATCGGATTGGGTAGAGTTAGATGAAACTTTCCTTGGGTGCTATAACGCTAATTTGTTTGATTGAATACACATGCATTTTGTAATGGGATCATTACATAGCTAATCGGGATTGTTTATGTGGATGGAGACACCCATAAACCATTGATTCCTAGAGTTCTACACACACATTGATTATCCCCAACCCAAACAAATCTTATATTATGTTGATTATGTTGGTTATTGGCTTCACCCAACAAAATTATATTTAACAATACACATATTCATAGATTTGGTTCCCCATACTCAATTCTCACCCAAATCTAGCTATATTTTGGGTCTTTTCCCTTATCCAAGCATCGTGTCATCAACATAGGGTTTCCACTAATATATTCTAACTAGATACTAGAATCTCCTTGAGCAAATTTGATGGACAAATGCATATAGATCTTCTAAACTATTAGATATGTATCCTAACAATTTATTTTAAAACATGCTCATTTATGGTTGAATATTGATGCTTGATTCCTATAGATAACCACTTAGATACATCATATTCATCATCATCATCATCATCATCTCTTCATCATCATCATATTCTTCGTCATCATCATCATCATCATCTTCATCACCCTCATCATCATCAATGTCTTCATCATCATCACCATCTTCATCATCATTGTCATCTCTAGGTTCGTCATTAACATCTCCTCATCAACGCTAGCCATAAGTGCCTGGTGGAGGATTTTACAAATTTGACCCCTGTGTGCAAAAATTGCACATTCCCTCACTAAGCAAAACCCTATTTTCCAAGATTTTCATGTACCCACCCATTTGACCAATGCCAGGCAGGGTACATGATACCAAATTCAGGGCTTTCCATGATCTCAGTCCATTAGTTAGATTCATATAAATAAATTATGAATGTGCAGATGTAAAACAAATCAATTATGACGCACAGCGGAATTAAAACACCCACACACATTACTCATGCATACAGCATATCAACAGTTATTGAATTAATGTAGTGCAGAAGTAAATATAGAAGCATAAAAACACTTATCTTCATTTTTAACTGCCCAAGCAACTAGCTATGTCGCTGCAACATTCCACCCAGCCATAGGCTCTTCGACAGCTTATACTGAGTCCGTCCGAAGGCCACCCCCGAGCTGGGCATGAATCTCATAAGGAAAGGGAACATTCCAGCTCACACGCAGTCTAATAACCATTTCATCTCGGCCGAGCCAGTTCAACTGGGTTTATCAGGCTACACTTGAACAATGGATGCTTGTTCTCAAGCTCAAGCCAAAACAATGGATTACCCATTACCCATACCCCAACATGCTCTTTCTTCTCACAGCAAAACGATCACTGACAGGGTTACACATTTACAACATAGACGTTCACAAAACAGGGTCCACATTGGCTCCCCCAACTTGTGGTTCACCCAAACGAACTGTGAAATTTCGATTTCAACCCTAGGGAGAAAAACCGATTTCTCTCCATTGGTTAGGATCATTTCCAATGGCCTAAACGACCTCCAGGAAGACTCACAAATGTTCTGTTTTCTTCCCCACTGGTAATCAATACAAAAACGCCCCTTCCCAGGTAAAAAGATGAAGGGAAAACCAGAAAACCATGGAGGAAAACGCCCAGGCAGCTAGAGCTGCGTGAGGGAGCAAGACTGAAGGTTGCATAATAGCTTAGAGAGCAATTTCGTGGCTCTATTATTTCCCAAGGAGACAAAAACGTTTTTCCATGAGGGGTGGCTTGCCCATACCCGAAATTGGACAGCCATACCTCTCCATTCCCAAGGCATTAACTACCTCAACTAACTCTTGGGAGAAATCAATGGTTGGGTACAAAAGTCAACATGGGTAGTTGAGGGTTTGATGGGTTCTCTTATTCACACTTGGCTTGACTCTATGGGCTCAAGGGTTTGAATGTTTTCCCTCCCAATTCCTTGTGAAATCATGCCCCCATCTCTTGGTTGCATTACATAGCTAGTTGTGGGTATTTTATTAAAATGCATATTACATGATGTTGAAATTCCAATGTGCCTGGCTAGCACGCAAAGCATATGGATCAATAAATCGATGGCGGGGCCTTGGCCTTGAGCTCCTCACCACGATTTCATAACAATATTACATCAATTGCATTTGAATGTAATGGGGTCAATAATGGGGACGTCACAAAGATGGACCTGCAAGGTGACACCTGGGACATGGAACCACAGGGGAGGGGCACCCCTAGCACTATCCGAACGTCCTGAATCCAACGAAGTCAACGGTTTGTCAATTGGAGCCACAGTCGTCATTCTATGGCTTGTTCTATCTCGCATCCAAAAGGCCTTCAAGGACACCTGTTGGATACCTGTCGGGGGCATAGAATGTTAATTTTTGAGCATCAATTCAATATGATTTAGGATCTTAACTAAGAGAATAACATGTACAACATATCAATCACAAGAGACAATAGACACACAGAGTTTCCTTGGGGAAAACCATAAAGATGAAAAACCTCAATAACTTCCTCAGAGATAGATAAAGCAATGATACAAAACCTAAGCATAAGAGATAGTCTCCTAGCAGCAGCTTCTCCTCCTCCACTAGTGCGCCACTCTCCAATGAGTGTATATGTGAGAAAGTGAATGGTCAAATAGAGTGCCTCTCGCACTCTATTTATACTTGAATTGACTTTCCTAATAACCTTACAAGGTCGGCCTCAACTTAACCACATAACATTATGCTGACAGGGCTAACCCCCCCACTAGGGTGGTCTAATAACACTTTAACCCACATGACTTATACAGGGCCGACCCCATCAAGGTGGTCTAATAACCCATCAAGTAAAAGTTAAGACACTTACAATATAAATGACGACACTTCCATATAGAGGAATAATACCATCTCCTATAGGAGTACAATATACATATGTGAAATACATTCTGAAGTTACAATTACATCAACACTCCCTCTTAACTAGGAAGGTATTTCTCGACACAGATATGCTAGCACAAGTCTTCTTCTTTGGATCATCGTCATTGGATCATCGTCATAGTCACTGCTATCTTCAACCTACTCATCATATGAAGTTCTACAGAGCCAGTCTTTTTTCATTCTAGATGTAGGCCCATCACCTGGACGTCTTCATCATCTACAGAGCCAACCCTTTTTCATGGTGGATGTATCACATCTACAGAGCCAGCCCTTTTTCATGCTGGATGTATCACATCTACAGAGCCAACCCTTTTTAATGCTGGATGCGACCTAGAACAAATCTAGGATTTACCACCCAGAGCCAGTCCTTTTTCATACTAGATGCGACCTAGAACAAATCTAGTATTTACCACCATAGAGCCAGTCCTTTTTCATACTGGATGCGACCTAGAACAAATCTAGGATTTATCACCACAGAGCCATCCGTTTGTCATACTGGATGTGACCTAGAACAAATATAGGATTTATCACCACAAAGCTAGTCATTTTTCATACTGGATGTGACCTAGAACAAATATAGGATTTATCACCACAGAGCCAGTCCTTTTTCATATTGGATGTGACCTAGAAAAAATCTAGGATTTATCACCACAAAGCCAGTCCTTTTTCATACTGGATGTGGCCTAGATCAAATCTAGGAATTTCCACTATACAACCTCGCAAGAGCATCTCAGGACTTATTATAGGCACACAACCCAACCTATCGGATCTCGCAGGTCAGTATTACATGTGGTCATGGCACAACATCGAAAGAGCATCCCAGGAATTATTACAGGCACAAAGCCCAACCTATCGGATCTCCTAGGTCAGTATTACATGTGGTCATGGAACAACCTCGAAAGAGCATCCCAGGACTTATTACGGGCACACAACCCAACCTATTGGATCTCGCAGGTCAACATTACATGCCATAGGACACAACCTATCCACAGCCACAGAGTATCAACCTGATACTCACCATACATCATCCTGATGTACATCATCAAATCATCATCCTGAACAACAATGCATACACCGGACACAAATACATGATCCACCTGATCATATCAAGCATCCAACATGATGCATACACAAATACATGATCCAACTGATCATATCAAGCATCCAACATGATGCATATACAAATACATGATCCAACTGATCATATCAAGCATCCAACATAGTGCATATACATAGTAGTAACTGGAGCATCGTCCTGATGCTCATCACAGAATGCTTACATCCACAGCCATGGGAAGGATCCTCCTCTCACCATGCTTGGAATGGCTCCTGCAAATGTGTCCATCACTTTTTCCTTGAAGTGTCATCAATTTGAATAACACCAAGCCTCTCTCTGAAGTACTCAAACTTCACTCTGGCTAGTGGTTTCGTCAACACATCTGCAACCTGCTCATCTATCGCAACATACAAGAGCTTCACTGCTCCTCTCTGCACCATATCCCTAATATAGTGATATTTGATCTCAATGTGCTTCGACCTGTAGTGGAACACCGGGTTCTCAGGCAGCTTCACACAACTCTGGTTGTCACAAAAGATACCAGTAGCATCCAATGGGATATCAAATAACTCAAACAGTAGCTTCCTAAGCCATACTGCCTCACAACTAGCCGAACAAGCTGCAACATGCTATGCTTCAGATATACTCAATGCTACGCAAGACTGCTTCCTGCTAAGCCAAGAGATCACACCTGATCCCATACTGAAGCAACACCTAAAAGTGCTCTTCCTTTCTACAACACTTCCTACTTAGTTCGAATCAACATAACCCTGCAGGTTAAACTTTTGATTCGCATCATACTTGAGCCCATAATCAATTGTACCCTTCAGGTACCTCAGAATATGCTTTACAACAACTAGGTGAACACCTCTGGGATCCATCAGGAACTGGCTCAATTTGTTCACTGCAAAACAAATATATGGTCTTATGTTCGTCGGGTACATCAAGGACCCAATCATCTGACGATACACCGTGACATCAACCAGATCAGATGAAGCATCACACATAAGCTTTAGGTTCGATTCCATAGGTGTGGCTATGGCCTTGCAGTCCATCATCCTACACTGCTTCAGGATCTCTACTGCATACTTCCCTTATCCAAGGAAGATCCCATCTACTTTCTGCCACACCTCCATGCCTATAAAATAGTGCATCATCCCCAAGTCCTTCATCTCGATCTCGGCAAAAAGATTCCTCTTCGTATTGGCAATCAACCTATCCTCACCTGTAACAAACAGGTCATCTACATACAAAAGTAGTATCACTGGATTTCCTTCCTCAACCTTGTAGTAAAGGTTGGAATCTGCTTTACTCTTGGTAAAGCCCAAACTGGATAAAAAGATGTCTATCCTACCATACCAAGTCTTAGGATCTTGCTTCAAGCCATACAAGGATTTCTTCAACCTACACACATATGACTCTCTATCATGTGTCTCAAAACCAAGTGGCTGCTCCACATACACTTCCTCCTCGACTACACCATTCAGGAAAGCTGTCTTGACATCCATCTGGTGTATCTTCCATTTCATCACTTCCTTTATATTTCTCTATGCTATCATCTGCAGCATGCTTGATCTTATAAATCCACTTGGAAGTCACAACAAACTTCCCTTCTGGTCTTGGGACCACATCCCAAACATCATTCTTCATGATCGACGGATCATGGCATCATTATTTCATCCTGGATCCTAGGAACTTCAGATTCTTCAATAGATAGATTTGTTGCTGAACAAATGTTGTAGTCCTTCTTTTGTAGGTACTCGTATATGATCTTTCCTACAAAAACCAGTTAAATTACATGATTAGAAACATCTCATAGTTTTCAGAACAAATTCTTACACATAAATAAATATGTCATACATTCATGCAATTATTTTAGCCATTGATTCAATACAACATTTATCCATACCCCGTAACTTTCTAGATGCCTTCCAATCTCTACCAGAACATTGTTAAGAGTGTGCACAACTCCCAACATGTCAACAAAGAGGTTTCCTTCTAGATAAGTAGCAATGGAATGTTGTACAGTGCCATAGGCCACTTACCCATTACATGCATATTAGTAGTATACTGTTCATTAATGCAATTATTCTAATATGCATAATACACAACCTAAGTCTAGGAACATAAGTATATACATCTTTGAACAATATTGTTTAAAAAATCAAATATACAAGAAATGACAATTCAAATACTTATCTTTGTTTGTTTGTTGGGTGGACTCCCTCTCAATCTTTGTTTCCTTGTAGGAACTACTGGAGTGTGCTCCCTCTTGATCTTTGCTTCCTGGATTACCTGTCCTTGAACTTATATCCATCCTCGATCACTATGCATGCTTACTAGTATCATCATTGTGTTATCCTTGAGATCTCATACATAGTCATACATTCATTAGTATAATCTTAATACCATCAAAACACAATAATCTTAAACATGTATAGTCATGATCATTTCAAACACAGATGTAATGTCCCCATTTTGACCCCCTTTGTATTAAATCGTAAATGATGTAAATATTGTAATTTGATCATGGTGAGGAGATCAAGGCCAAGGCCCCACCATTGATTTAGCATTTTATGTATCGGAAATTAAAAATAGATGCCTATGGTTCTTGTGCGAGATGGGCACAATGTAAATAAGACATCATGTAAATACGAATTTTAATGGAAAAACCCACAACTAGCTATGCAATGCAACAAAACGATGGGGCATGATTCTACAAGGAATAGAGAGGGGAAATAACCAAACCCTTGAGCCACTAGGGTCATCCCATGTGTCAATAAGAAAACCCATGAACTCTTAACTATCCATTTTGTCCCATGCACCCAATCATTTAAATCTTCCAAAGATTGGTTGGGGCAGTTAATGTCTTGGGATTGGAGAAGTATGGCAGTCAGATTTCGTGCATGGGCAAGCCATCAACTTGAAAATCGTATTTTTGGCTTGCTGGGCAAGAAAACCCCCACGAAATGTTGCCTAAGGCAATTCTTCATCCATTACATTCTTCCTCTCACGCAGACTGAGCTCACTGGAATTTATCCTCACGTTTTTCACCATAACCCTGCGTTTTTCCATGCCCAGGAACTCGTTTTTGGTATTGTGCAATAGCTGGGGAAGGAGGGAAGCGAATTGGGACTGAGGGAGAGGTCATTTTTGCCCCTGGGGCATTTTTATGGAATGGGTTTTGCTCTCCCAGTTGAATTTGCCAAGTGCCCATACGTTTTGAGTCTACCCACGTTTTTCTAAAGCTCGGGAAACCCCATCTTAGGCATCCCACTGTTGAAACGTTTTTCTCATGCTCAACAAGTGTAGTTTTGTTGTTATGTGCATCCTTGTTTTGATGTGAACCTGTGAGCAAGAGATTGGAGTGGTAGTGGATAGAATTGGCTTGATAAACCTAGTGTAGGGAGTAACCTCTCAAGAATATCAAGAGGGCTGGCTACTTTTCTATGCACACCCCGAGAGCACTAGAAAGGGAGGTATGGCTTGAGGGACTGTGTGGTAGTGAAGAGAATACTTCCTTGTGTTGGGTGTGTAGGCATTGTGAGTGCCAAGCTGAATAGATCTGGGAGAGGTACCCATAGCTCTGTGGTTGAGCTCACTAGCTTACCAATTCTTCCTCCCCATTTCCTAGCAGCCTGATAAACCCAATTACAGATTGGCTTGGATCATCTTCGTGTATACTGGGCTATGTGTGAGTCTGATGTTCCCTGGTTCCTTTTAGTAATCATGCCCAGCTCGGGGGTTGAAGTTGCATCAAGAGGTTGATAAGCACAACTGGCCTATGGTTGGGTGGAACGTTGCAGTTGCATAGCCAGTTGCTTGGGACTATTTTGTCAAGATAAGTATTCTCTTGTGTTTTTAACTTTGCAATTATTCCTTTGATGAATAGCTTGAATGTATTATGGATGTGCTAATGAATTTACTTTCGCTGTGTTTTCCAATTATTATGCATTTCCATATGATCTTTCAATTACTTGAATACTTAGTTAAAAGCTCCATTTTAAATTGAATGATTGTTTACTAAGTATGGGACTAGATGCCCGGTTTTAGCACCATGTCCTCTCTATCCTGCTGGTATGGTAGGAGGGCACATTACAACAGATAATAAGCATTAGTATTCAAGGTTTATATAGGTTTTTTAATGGTTAGTCATATCATTAATCAAAGTAAGGAACATAATATGCATAAACCCTAGATTACTCAAACTTGTAACTTCATGAGTAATCATTATCAATCATACAAAAGTATAAGATCCTTACATAGGGTAGGATTCTAACTTGATATAGGAAAAACATACCTGGTCATCATATTTGCTAGTTATGTCTAGCAATGTTTTCTTGTTCTCTTCAATGACCTACATAACTCATAATTTAACCATTGTAGAACCAAATCATACATACCTCTATGTGATCCATGACTATGGATGACTATTTGTCTTAATGTCATCATGGTCTTGATCTAGAGCTTGATTTTTACCTTTGAAACGTTTTTCTCATGCTCAGCAAGTGTAGTTTTGTTGTCATGGGAATCCTTGTTTTGATGTGAACCTGTGAACAAGAGACTGGAGTGGTAGTGGACAGAATTGGCTTGATAAACCTAGTGTAGGGAGTAACCTCTCAAGAAGATCAAGAGGGATGGCTACTTTTCTATGCACACCCTGAGAGCACTAGAAAGGAAGGTATGGCTTGAGGGACTGTGTGGCAGTGAAGAGAATACTTCCTTGTGTTGGGTGTGTAGGCATTGTGAGTGCCAAGCTGAATAGATCTGGGAGAGGTACCCATAGCTCTGTGGTTGAGCTCACTAGCTTAGAAATTCTTTCTCCCCATTTCCTAGCAGCCTGATAAACCCAATTGCAGATTGGCTTGGCTCATCTTGGTGTATGCTGGGCTATGTGTGAGTCTGTTGTTCCCTGGTTCCTTGCAGTAATCATGCCTAGCTTGGGGGTGGAAGTTGCATCAAGAGGTTGATAAGCACAACTGGCCTATGGTTGGGTGGAACGTTGCAGTTGCATAGCCAGTTGATTGGGACTATTTTGTCAAGATAAGTATTCTCTTGTGTTTTTAACTTTGCAATTATTCCTTTGATGAATAGCTTGAATGTATTATGGATGTGCTAATGAATTTACTTCCGCTGTGTTTTCCAATGATTATGCATTTCCATATGATCTTTCAATTACTTGAATACTTATTTAAAAGCTCCATTTTAAATTGAATGATTGTTTACTAAGTATGGGACTAGATGCCCAGTTTTAGCACCATGTCCTCTCTATCCTGCTGGTATGGTAGGAGGGGACATTACAGTTTGGTATCAGAGCTGCTGGTTGCAGCATTGGACCTCTATGGGCCAAATCTGATTGCAATTACAAGGGAAGATTCCTTCTTGATCACCACAGATCGCAACATAGGGCCTAAACTAGATAAGTTGGATAGTTTGCAGAGGTAAAGTTACCTCCTACTGAGCAACATTCATCAATGAAAGAAATATTTCAAATTTTTCCTAAGTGTTTTTGAAAATTTTTGTTTAAGACTGTTTCGGAAAGAATTCCCGAATGTCTTCCGAAACTGCGGAAGCATTTGGCGAATTGCTCTGAAACTGCGGAAGCATTCCGCGAGTTTTTCCGCAACGTGGAAGAATTCGGCGAACTGCTCCGAAACGACGGAAATTTTTTTCTAAGTGTTCGACGTCGAAAGGAAAATTTTGGAAGGAATTCTCTTCCGAAATTGCGGAAGGAATTCTCTTTCGAAATTGCGCAAGGATTTCGCGAATCGTTCCGCAACGCGGAAGAGTTCGGTGAGTCATTCCAAAATTGCGGAAGACTTTGGCGAATCGTTCCGCAACTACGGAAGACTTCGGCAAATCATTCCGCAACTGCGGAAGACTTTGCCGAATCATTTCGCAACTGCAGAAGACTTTGCCGAATCGTTCCGCAACTGCGGAATACTTTGCCGAATCGTTCCGCAACTACGGAAGACTTCACTGAATCGTTCCGCAACTATGGAATATTTTGGCGAATCGTTTCGCAATTGTGGAAGACTTCACCGAGTCGTTCCACAATTGCAGAAGGATTCCGCGAACCTCCCCGAAATTTTGGAAGTGTCCGGTGAACCGCCCCACAATGGAGGCGAGCCAAGAATTGCCCCGAAACTGTGGGATCCTTCGCCCAATGGCTCCGCAACTGCGGGATCCTTCTCCGAATGGCTCCGCAATTGCGGAAGCATTTCGCCAGCCGCCCCTTGACCCCCTTTTTGTTTTTCTCCTCGTATGTCGTTGGATGTAAGAGAATTATATGATTTCACAATTGTCAACATAATATTTTCCCACGTGCATGAAGTAATTTGTGAATTCTGAGAATATAATGCAGCTAACAATTGTGTTGATGAACACATTTCAGAGAGTCACAGTTACAGCAGGGTAGCACTCTAGATAATACAGTTGGAAAGTTTTGGATCTTGGTTGGGCCAAGAAAATGAACATCATGAATGATGCATAGGATCCCTATGAACCTGAGAGAGATGCCATGGGGGAAAACATACATGTTGAAAATGTTGAAACAGAATCTAATGGGAGAAGAAATCAAGAGACCCCTCCAGGTATTGCGGCCACCATGAGAAGCCTAAGGGAGGAATTGCAAAGTTGCAGAGAAGATAATGAAAGGATGATTAAAGCTCAGGAAGAACAAAATCAGCTGAATGCAGCCATTCTACAGAGTTTGACAGACATCCAAAGGCAAATAAAATCTGGGCATTAGCCATCAAATCTAGAAAGGGGTGGGAGTAGCTCTAGAAGGAATTCCCGCAAGAGGGCCAGTAGCCCAAGAAGAGTTTCTACAGACAGAACATATACTCCAGAAACCTCCTCTAATGAATGATCTGACCCTGAAGAATCCATTGAGGGTTCAAGCTCTTCATCTCGCATGAGTAAGAGGAAGAAGCACTACAAGAACAATTCACATGGGGAATTTAAGAAGGCAAAACCTCCTACATTTGATGGAGAGATAAAGTCTGTTCAAGAAGCTGAGGCTTGGCTTCTTGGGATGAGAAAGTATTTCCAAGTCCAAGACTACTCGGGAAATATGAAGGCAAGGGTAGCCATCTTCAACTTGAATGGAAGAGCATCTATATGGTGGGAACACACCAGGCAAGTGAAGAAGATCAACGAAAGGAAGATCATGTGGAAGCAGTTCAAGAAATACTTCAAGCAGAAGTACCTCTCTGATAGGTACTATGATGATAAGATCAAAGAGTTCCATGAGCTGAGATTGGGACAATCGACCATGGAAGAATATGCAAACAAGTTCTTGGAGCTGCTGAGGTATGTCAGGTACATTCGAGATGATAAGGTGAAAATTCAGCGTTTCCTAAGTGGACTGCCCCAGTCATATAAAGATAGAATTGAGTTTGATGAACCCCGAACTCTAGAGGAGGCCATAAGAAAGGCCAAGTATTGCTTTGATCAGAACATAAGCAAACCCGAATTCCATAAGGCATGGAAGGATAGGAAAAATGAAATGTTTGATCAAAGGAAGAAGGGATTCAAGCCTCCTCAATTCCGGAATCAACAAAGGCATCCATCATAGGTTATGACTAAGCCAACTAGGATGATGGGAGAAAAGCCAAGAGATCCAAAGGAGCCAAGAGAACCACTTCAATGTTGGGGTTGTGGGGGAGACCACATGCTTAGGAACTGTCCACATCGGAATGGGAATGCAAATCAAGTTCACAACATCCAAGGAGCTGGAACTGTGGGTCAAGTGGCAAGGACAATCCCTAGAATCTATGCAGCACTAGAAGACCGCCAGGAAGATCATCAGTCAACTATGGTTGAAGTTGAAGGTAAGATTGCTAAGCAATCTATTTCTATTTTGATTGATCCTGGATCTACTCACAGTTATGTCACTCCTAGAATTGTTGAGATTTGTGCTTTCAAGAAATTAAAGCATAGTAAATCATGGTTAGTTCAACTAGCCACTGGAACCAAGAGAAAAGTTAGCGATATAGTAGAGAAATGTCCATTAGAGATGGATGGGCTATTCACCTATGCAGATCTGAATATTTTGCCACTAGGTTCCTACGATATTCTCATTGGAATGGATTGGTTAGAAGCACACAGGGTTAAACTCGACTGCTACAATAAGACATTTGAATGCATGGACGAAGAAGGAAACCCGAGGGTTGTAAAAGGAATTCCAAAGGTGACTTCTGTTAGACAGGTTTCAGCCATGCAACTGAAGAAGTTCTGTAGGAAGGGATGTCAACTGTATGCAACCCACATTTTAGAGGCAGTAGAGAGTGAAACTCTTAAATTGGAGGACTATCATGTATTGCAAGAATTCAGGTATGTTTTTCCTGATGAGATTCCAGGACTCCCTCCAAAGAGAGACATTGACTTTACAATTGAGCTTGTGCCAGGAGCGGCACCAGTGTCTAAGACACCCTACAGGATGAGTACACCGGAATTGCTAGAATTGAAGATGAAATTGCAAGAGTTGCTGGAAAAGAAATATATTAGGCCAAGTGTGTCCCATGGGGAGCACCTGTTCTATTTGTGAAAAAGAAAGATGGAACACTCAGGTTATGTATTGACTACAGGAAGTTGAACAAAGTCACTATGAAGAACAAATACCCATTGCCCCGAATTGATGACCTTTTTTACCAAATGAGAGGAGAAAAGGTATTTTCAAATATTGACTTGAGGTCTGGTTACCATCAGGTAAGAATCAAAGAAGAAGATATTCATAAGACAACCTTTAGAACAAGGTATGGACACTATGAGTTTGTAGTGGTACCATTCGGTCTCACAAATGCACCAGCTACATTCATGTGTCTCATGAATAATGTTTTTAGCAAATATTTGAACAAGTTTGTTCTTGTATTCCTAGACGACATTCTCATCTATTCTAAGAATGAAGAAGAGCATGAAGAACATTTGAGAATGACAATGCAATTACTAAGGGAGCATAAGCTATATGCCAAGTTGAGCAAATGTGACTTTTATAAAGATAGAATTCATTATTTGGGTCACATCATCTCCGATGAAGGAATATTTGTAGACCCTGAGAAGATTGAAGCCATTATGAATTGGCCAACTCCAAAGAATGTGACTGATGTGAGATCTTTTATGGGCCTTGCTGGTTACTACAGGAGGTTTATCAAATGATTCTCCAAGGTTGCAAACCCGATCACTTCTTTGCAAAAGAAGGGGATAAAGTTGGAATGGTCACCAAGATGTGAGGAAAGTTTTCAACGGTTGAATAATCTTCTTACAAGTGCACCTATTTTGAAGATTGCAGACCCAGAAAAAGACTTTGTGGTGTGTACTGATGCATGCAATCAGGGACTTGGAGGAGTTATTATGCAAGACAACCACGTGATATGCTACGAGTCAAGGAAGTTGAAGGAGCATGAGAAGAACTATGCTACTCATGATATATAACTTGCAGCCATAGTGCATGCCTTAAAGATGTGGAGGCATTACTTAATGGGAAGAAATTTGAGTTAAGGACAGACCATTGTGGTCTGAAATACTTGTTTGATCAACCAACTTTAAATGCTAGGCAAGCTAGATGGTTGGAATTTTTGTGCGAATTTGATTTCGAAATCAAACACATAAAAGGGAAAGAAAACAAGGTGGCTGATGCACTCAGCAGGAAGGTGCATGAAATGTATGTGGCAGCGCTTAGTACTTGCCAACTAGATTTGATGCAGCAGATTGCTAACTATATGGTTGAGGATGAAGTGTATGAGCAGATAAAGGGAAAATTGCAGTAGGGAAACCTTGAAAAGAAATATGAGGTCTATCATTTGGAAGAAGGCAGACTTCTTACTTATAAGAATAGAGTCTATGTTCCAAATGTGACAGATTTAAGGAGAATTGTTATGGATGAAATCCATAAAGCTCCATACTCTGGTCACCCAGGATATCAGAAAACAATTGCTACAACAAGGAAATATTATTTCTGGACAGGCATGAAGAAGGATGTCGCTGAATACATTTCTAAGTGCATGGAATGTCAACAGGTGAAGAGTGAACACCAACATCCAGTAGGTTTATTGCTTCCAGTGCCAATTCCAGAATGGAAATGGGAAGTAATATCCATGGATTTTATTACAGGATTGCCAATGACTAAGAGACAACATGATTCCATCATGGTTGTGGTGGACAAGTTAACCAAGGCAGCACATTTCATACTGGTTAAATCCACACACAAAGTCGATGCCATTGCAAATATTTTCATGAAGGAAATTTTCAGATTACATGGGTTGCCTAAGGTAATAATTTCTGATAGGGATACCAAGTTCACTTCCAATTTTTGGAAAGGTCTCTTTGCAGATTTGGGTACACAGCTAAGCTTTAGTACCGTATACCATCCTCAAACAGATGGTCAAACCGAAAGAGTAAATCGGGTGCTTGAAGACATGCTCCGCATGTATGTAATGGACAAACCATCCAAGTGGGAGGATTATCTACACTTGGTAGAATTTGCATATAACAATGGGAAACAAGCATCATTGGGAATGAGTCCTTATGAGGCTTTGTACGACAGAAGGTGTAGGACACCAGTGACTTGGGACAATCCAGTGAACAGAATTGTACTTGGGCCAGAATTGCTTAAGGAAATGGAGCAAGAAGTTTCCAAGATCCGACAGAATTTAAAAGTAGCCCAGGATAGACAGAAAAGCTATGCAGATAAACATAGAGTGCATAGGGAATTCAATGTTGGGGATCATGTGTATCTTAGAGTGAGATCAAGGAAGAGTTCATTGAAGCTTGAGAGTTATGCCAAGCTATCACCTAGATATTGTGGGCCATTTGAAGTGCTTGAAAGAATAGGACCAATTGCATATAGACTTGCATTTCCTGCTAGCACTAAAGCTCATAATGTTTTTCATGTCTCTTTGCTTAATAAATACGTACATGATCCTAACCATGTGATTAATTGGGATGTGATCCAGGTGGAACCCGAGGGAGAATTCCAAACCGATCCATTGTGCATCCTAGAGAAGAAGGTAAAATTGCTCCGGAACCGAGCCATTGGACAGGTAAAGGTGCAATGGAAGCACTACGGTCCCGATGAGGCCACATGGGAGCTGGAGGATGCCATGAGGGTGGCATATCAATTTTTGTTCAATTTTGATGAGCACTGAGGACAGTGCTAATGTAAGGGGAGGGGAATGTAATGTCCCCATTTTGACCCCCTTTGTATTAAATCGTAAATGATGTAAATATTGTAATTTGATCATGGTGAGGAGATCAAGGCCAAGGCCCCACCATTGATGTAGCATTTTATGTATCGGCAATTAAAAATAGATGCCTATGGTTCTTGTGCAAGATGGGCACAATGTAAATAAGACATCATGTAAATACGAATTTTAATGGAAAAACCCACAACTAGCTATGCAATGCAACAAAACGATGGGGCATGATTCTACAAGGAATAGAGAGGGGAAATAACCAAACCCTTGAGCCACTAGGGTCAGCCCATGTGTCAATAAGAAAACCCATGAAATCTTAACTATCCATTTTGTCCCATGCACCCAATCATTTAATTCTTCCAAAGATTGGTTGGGGTAGTTAATGTCTCGGGATTGGAGAAGTATGGCAGTCAGATTTCGTGCATGGGCAAGCCATCAACTTGAAAATCATATTTTTGGCTTGCTGGACAAGAAAACCCCCACGAATTGTTGCCTAAGGAAATTCTTCATCCATTACATTCTTCCTCTCACGCAGACTGAGCTCACTGGAATTTATCCTCACGTTTTTCACCATAACCCTGCGTTTTTCCATGCCTAGGAACTCGTTTTTGGTATTGTGCAATAGCTGGGGAAGGAGGGAAGCGAATTGGGACTGAGGGAGAGGTCGTTTTTGCCCCTGGGGCATTTTTCTAGAATGGGTCTTGCTCTCCCAGTCGAATTTGCCAAGTGCCAATACGTTTTGAGTCTACCCATGTTTTTCTAAAGCTCAGGAAACCCCATCTCAGGAATCCCACTGTTGAAACGTTTTTCTCCTGCTCAGCAAGTGTAGTTTTGCTGTTATGTGCATCCTTGTTTTGATGTGAACCTGTGAGCAAGAGACTGGAGTGGTAGTGGACAGAATTGGCTTGATAAACCTAGTGTAGGGAGTAACCTCTCAAGAATATCAAGAGGGATGGCTACTTTTCTATGCACACCCTGAGAGCACTAGAAAGGGAGGTATGGCTTGAGGGACTGTGTGGCAGTGAAGAGAATACTTCCTTGTGTTGGGTGTGTAGGCATTGTGAGTGCCAAGCTGAATAGATCTGGGAGAGGTACCCATAGCTCTGTGGTTGAGCTCACTAGCTTACCAATTCTTCCTCCCCATTTCCTAGCAGCCTGATAAACCCAATTGCAGATTGGCTTGTCTCATCTTGGTGTATGCTGGGCTATGTGTGAGTCTGATGTTCCTTGGTTCCTTTTAGTAATGATGCCCAACTCGGGGGTTGCAGTTGCATCAAGAGGTTGATAAGCACAACTGGCCTATGGTTGGGTGGAACGTTGCAGTTGCATAGCCAGTTGCTTGGGACTATTTTTTCAAGATAAGTATTCTCTTGTGTTTTTAACTTTGCAATTATTCCTTTGATGAATAGCTTGAATGTATTATGGATGTGCTAATGAATTTACTTCCGCTGTGTTTTCCAATGATTATGCATTTCCATATGATTTTTCAATTACTTGAATACTTAGTTAAAAGTTCCATTTTAAATTGAATGATTGTTTACTAAGTATGGGAATAGATGCCCGGTTTTAGCACCATGTCCTCTCTATCCTGCTGGTATGGTAGGAGGGGACATTGCAACAGATAATAAGCATTAGTATTCAAGGTTTATATAGGTCTTTTAAGGTTAGTCAGATCATTAATCAAAGTAAGGAACATAATATGCATAAACCCTAGATTACTCAAACTTGTAACTTCATGAGTAATCATTATCAATCATACAAAAGTATAAGATCCTTACATAGGGTAGGATTCTAGCTTGATATAGGAAAAACATACCTGGTCATCATATTTGCTAGTTATGTCTAGCAATGTTTTCTTGTTCTCTTCAATGACCTACATAACTCATAATTTAACCATTGTAGAACCAAATTATACATACCTTTATGTGATCCATGACTATGGATGATTATTTGTCTTAATGTCATCATGGTCTTGATCTAGAGCTTGATTTTTACCTTTCATGTTAGTGGATAACATTCTCCTCATACAACACCACAGTGCATTAGTACAAACATAATACAATCATAAGTGTCATAGCCCTAATCAATGAATGTCTTCTATCATGCATTCACACTTTTACTAGGGTGATAAGACAAGTCTAAAATTAAAAAAAATTGTTACTAAACTCAATAACACGAGGACAATCATATTATAAACTTAATCATGAACAAATTTCAAAACATACCTATAAGTCATACCTGTCAAATTGCTTGTAGTAGTTGTTGTTGTTGTTCCTTTTGTTCTTAGGACAATCTGAGGAAAAGTGTCCTCTTCTTGGTATGTGCCGTAAGAGCTTGATCTTCATTCCCCATCTTCTCTTCTCGAGCTACAATCCAAGCTTCTTCCTGAGAGCATTCTTCCCATAGCTTACTGAAAGAGATAAGTTTCTTCCTAACACAAATTCCTTGGATGAAGGAATCCCATGACCTAGGAATTACAAAGTTTTTGTAATTATGACCAAATCTGGTCAAAGATAAATGTAATGACTTACTATTATTATTTAATAAATTAGAAAAGGAGACAAACACTCAAGAAATATGTTACAAGAATATTCACTGACCCACTAGGAGGAATGGAAGCTGCTAGAAGGCATGGGACAGATGGCAGCATTTGCACTCCACCACTAGCTGTTGGTTATGGGACAACTACCCCTAAACTTATGGCATTATTCCCCAGGTGGGGGAAGTGAGCAGGCAGCTCATTAATGACCAACTAATCACTAAAAGTCCTAGGAAGCCTATATAAGGCAATTCAAATTGAGCAAGAAGCTCTTACAATATTTTCTGTAGAAATATTCCTCAAGTGCATTAGGTGATGATTGAGAGATTCGAATAGGGAGTCTATGTGTGAGTGCAGTTGTAAGTCTGCAAGTTATTTCTGAGAAGGAAAACCAGAGGTGCTGGTGTAGGTCTCTTTGACTGATGAGTCTGTAAGACTGGATAAACTACTTGTTGCCGCAAGATTGAGGACCTAAGCTTCTAAGTTTCTTCCTCCTGGTGGTTCAGGGAACTGGCTTGGGGGTCCTAAGACAGGCATATTGATTGTTTTCAAGAGCAGGTTGGGTGGAACAGGCTTCTTGGGTGTTTGTTCTCTTATCTACTGGTTCAGGTTCTATATTTCATATCTATCAACCTTGTTTTTACATTAAAGATGTTGGGTTCTATATTACATTGATGATTAGATAAACTGATAGAATAAAATCCTTCTTTGTATTCTTCCACATGCTGTTTTCTGCACCGTACTCTAGTGCATAGAAGAGTAGTTTAGGATAGATTAAAGATAGACTAAATGTCAATTGATGGAAAAGCTGATTATAATAGTGCTCTTGTTAATTTCTATCATATGTTTAAATAATAACGCATGATAAATTACTGTATAATATAAACAAAGGCATAGCATTCATCTAGTTCTTAAATAAAACAAGAACACCTTTGTTTTTGCACAGTCCTACATACTTATTTTTAACCCTATCTAGTTCAGCCAGTGACAACATGCATTTCAACATTATATAATTCATATTTCCCAAGCACTTGCATTTGAATATTTATAGAAGCTGCAAAACAATTCTTTATACGAAATCGATCATAGTTACACATATTATTTCCTCACTGTCTATCGTTTTCCGATGTGATTGACTAAATATAAGCACAGTAGTATTCAACCCTATGTTATCACATACTCTAGTTCTCTGCAATATCTCTCTAATGCACAATTTATAAGCTTCCCTTCAAGCCATTCATGGCAAGCTTTAGACATTAAATTTCAGAAGCGATAATAGACATGGGTTCCAACCCTGAATTATTATTCTATTACTATCTATTATTTCAAGGTATGATTATCAACATGCCACATTTCATAACTTAACAAAAAGAACGATTCTTTGTATCATCGTCTATTTAGTTTACAACCCTATAATAAACATCTTCAGCATCAAAACTATCCATATCCAAGTCAAGCCCAATTCTCAGTTTCATTTCTCAGTGCAGGCAAGACGTAAAACACAATCTACAAAGATAGGGTTCTCATTCTTTGAAAAAAAATAAAAAAATGAACACCGTGGCCTAGCCAACCCCGAAATCACTTGACGGACGAATCTCATCTTAGCATTTTTTCCAAAGCATAAATAGAAACAGCAATGATGAAGTACAAGAAGCAACTAACTACAAACAACCATCGCATTTCGGCACTACCATGGCAATTATTTAAACAGGTTAACAAACCATACTCTAACCAAATGGTAACTTTTCATTCATAATGAGTTTTCATGCAATAGGAGTGAGCGAAACCTCAACTCTCAGGCGTCGTATTCATAATCAAAAACTTCAGCAGAGTTTGTATAAAAGACTTTTCCAGTTTACAAGACATTTAGGGTATGTTCCCTTATTCAACCATCAACGTAGAAATCATTTCGAAGTCCCTTACAACGCTACGGAAAAATCATTACTGAGCTGAGCAACAACTAAACAAACGAGGGTTACCCTCTGTACTGTATAAATCAAATTAAAACTTTAAAAACTCGACACTCAGCCATTGACGAAACAAGGTTGGATAGATCCAACTCTCAGCACACAGTAAGTCACCATCAAACCATGCAAAAAGGGCACCCACGAGATTTTCGAGTACCACCAAGGCTTACAAGGAAGGGATAGCAGCCGCCACTGACGAGTGCTTGTTCATAGGATGCACTCCAATGATGCAGTGCCTGCGAGATACAATTGGATAAGGGTTAAACTTGAAACACAGAGTTATATACTAAAACAATGCAAGATTCCCACTACTTTAGTTACATACCTTACCTCATCGGCCCAGTTCTGGACTTAACACTTCACCCAGCCAACGACGAAGCCTAATGGATTTTGTAGAAACCACGCGCTACACATCGAGGAACTTGTTATAAACCGGAGAATTGAGCCCTAGCTTGTTTGCATATTCAAGCAAACAGATAGTAGTTGTCTCTCACTCTTTCACGCAGTAAAAACAACCAAAAAGACCTATCTACAGACTCAAGCTATCAACACACTATCTATTGCAACTTCCACCACTGAGGCTCGGCGCCTTAACATGATTTCCACTTGCAGGTTGAATGCACTTAAGTCATGGGTTCAAGCTCAGTGAACTTCCATCTTTTAAAACCCTAAGTTCCTCGGCCAGTCGACCTCTCCCTTAGACCACTACCTAGCAAAATGAATGCCGAGGAATGTGGATCAACGCTGCTGTAGTTGCAGCTAGGGTTTCCCATTACAATCTCAAGAATCACAAAATCAACGGTATAGATTTTTTCCAAACGAGTACGTTGGGAAAGTGTCCAACCACCACATTAATGTTTCCATAAATTATACAACCACAACAGTGCCAACACTTTATTCCAACGAACGATACTTTAACCAGCTCAAATTCTTAGCCATAGCACTCACCTGGGTTCACGTGAAGTGGATGTTGTGGATTGACGACAGGGCATTCCACCATAAGATTTAGACCCAAACATTAATTTCTGTCTAGGACACTGTCAACCTACCATCATGAATTTAAAACCTGTCAGTTCATCACTTTATCAACAAATTCATAGTGCGGTGTAATAGCATACTATATCAATACTTAGATCAAAGGTTAGGTTACTTTGCATTGTTGTCTTTTGTAATGTTAAAAATTTAGCCTTTCCAATATTTTTGTCACGTAAATAAATGGATGAGGGTCACACTTGTATAGGAACCACACACATAGGACTTGGTTAGGGTGTATCCCTTGGCCCTTGTATTATTTATATATAAACAAAGCCTTGTAGAATCATACCTTATTACACGGTACTATTTTTATATCTACAATGAGGTTAAAACCTATATTATGACTTTTCAAAGAAGAATTTCAATGCTAATTTCATGTGTTGTCTCACTCAATACTATATGCATTCATAGATAGAAGGATAGGAACTTTATAATTATTTTATGACATTCAACTATGAAAATAGGACCATGATTTTTATAGTGGGAATTATGATTTAAACGCATTTATTTCTAAGTCCATTTATATGTCGGTATTGAAACGACAAATGTAAATAATATTATTCTAACACTTGACGTCCATAACTTAGTATTTATACTCCAGTGTTTTTCTCAAGCACAAGTAATTTCCCATTTAATGATTCTACTATTGAATGCATTCAAGAGATCAATCATTCTAACTTTCGCACTATGTACGTCTTTAGTCAAATAGAACATCTAGGACAGACTTAGGTCCATACCTGAAGCAAAAGGGAGAACTTAGAAATTCTACCAAAACTTGACGACTGATTGTAAAACATAAATACCCTTAATGCTGGTTGCCGCAGAAACTCTTACCTACATTCTACACATGGAATAGGATACAATGCCTTAGCTAAATGTAGCTAAGTAAACCTCAGGTCACCTCGTAGGACCCCTTGCATCATCATCAAAAGAAACTATCAGAACCGAGTCAGTAAAACTCTATCGCAAAATATCATAAGTCACAGTCAACACCAATAAAAACAATGTCGTAAGCATTTCAACAGGAAAATTATGTGTCGCAGTCATTAATTTGTCTCTAGTCAAGAGTCTCAATAATTATTTGTTTGTGCATTAAATGACTTTGTAATTAATGTCGTCCTTATAAGCATTTATTGTTTTCTCATTTAAAATTATTAAGAATTAATGTTGATTTAAAAAATTTTAAATTTTTATGAAAATATTGGGATGTTACATGTGGTATCAGAGCTCATGTTCAAACTCTAGGCCTAAAAAGGTCCAAGAAACATGCAACAGAATTTTATGACTGCGAAATTCTTCACTAACTCAAGTTTAAATTATTTTTTGGTATACAGACTTTTTTTTTAAGTTACAGGTATGGAAGGATCAGCTGAACATATGGAGGACAGATTTCCACCAAACAGCCATGGTACGGGACAGCAATTTGAAAGAGAAGTTCATGGCAATCTGAATTACAATTCATCAGAACTATTACGTGTTTTTCAAGAGTTGAAAGCAAAGATAAAATCGGTAAAGTAGGACAATGAGAGAATTCTGAAAGCACAAGAGGAATTAAATCAAGTAATGTTCGATCATGGCCCAACAAATTAACGAGATAGAGAAGTTGAATATACTTCCAGGACTGAAGACTCATTTTATGGGGGCAATAGTAAGCAAGTAAAAACAGATGATGTAAACAACATCTCGACATCATCAGGAATTGCCAAGCATCCACGTAAAAAGAAACGTGAATATTCTAGTGATAGAAGTGAAGGAGGTTTCAAGACAAAGAGAAAAAGCCATAAACAGTATGAACATATATCTGGGAAGTTCAAGAAAATCAAACCCCCAACTTTCAATGGGGAAACGGAGAAAGGAGAGACGGTTGAGGCATGGCTGTCCGACATGAAGAAGTATTTTCAGATCTATGATTACTCAGAATCCTTGAAGGCAAAAATGGCCATTTATAATCTAACCGTGAAGGCATATATTTGGTGGCAAGACCTCAAAAGAGTAAAAGGAATAAAGGACAGAGAGGTGAGTTGGAGTACTTTTAAAAGATACTTCAAAAAGAAATTCTTATCTGAGCATTATTATGAAGAAAAATCCAAAGAATTCTATGATCTAAAGTTGGGAACGATGAACATGAAAGAACTGAACAACAAGTTTCTAAATTTGCTAAGGTATGTGCCATACCTGGTGGAAGAAAAACCCAAGGTTCAAAGATACCTGAGTTTCCTACCCTTCAACATCAAAAACATAATAGAGTACGATAACCCAAAAATGTTAGAAGAAGCCATGAGGAAAGCAACTTTTTGCTTTGATCAGAACAGGAAAAGAGAAGGAGTATCTAACTGGAAAAATCATAAACCCAGTAACTTTGAGCAAAAAAAGAAAAATTTCAGGTTTAGTTGCAATTCTGGTTTCCAAAAGAAAAAATTTCAGAATCAAAATTTTCAAGGGAACAGTTCCAGAAATAATCAGGAACAGAAATTTACAGCTCCAAGAAATGTTCCCAATGTTGCCAGAACCAATGATCATAAGCCACCTATAAAATGTTTTGAGTGTCAAGGTCCTGATTATGCTTCAGATTGTCCCCTTAGGAAGCAGACATCTAACCATATTCACTCCATACAATATGAAGCCACTATAGGGGATTTGGCAAGAGAATTACCCATAATTAATGCAGCTTTAGGCAATCAAAAATCAGAACACCAAGTCTCAATGGTAGAGGTTGAAGGAATGCTACAAAACCATCCAGTTTCTATTTTGATTGATCCAGGTGCTAGTCTGAGTTATATATCACCAAATATTGTAGAAAGTTGTAAGTTGAAAACAGAAAAATTCAATAAATCCTGGTTAGTTAGACTAGCAACAGGAACAAAAAGAAAGGTTTCTGATTTCGTGGAAAGGTTTCATAGTTACGTTTTATCTATGAACCAGCTAACAACACATATCAAGTTAAATATTTTACCTTTAGGTTCATATGACATCTTAATTGGAATGGACTGGTTAAAATCCCATCATGTCATTCTGAATTGTTACGAGAAAAGTTTCACATGCTTAGATGATGAAGGAAAGACAGTCGAAGTGAAGGGTATTCCTAGAAAGACGTCCCTCAGACAAATTTCAGCTATGCAAGTAAAGAAGGAAATTAGAAAGGGATTTCAAATGTTTGCAGTAAATGTGGTAAATGAGGAGTTAAGTACTACAGAAGACCAACTGAAAATAGAAGACATACCTGTCTTAAATGATTTCCAAGATGTGTTTCCTGAAGAGATTCCTAGGTTACCTCCTAAAAGAGATCTAGATTTTACTATTGAGTTAATACCAGGTGCAGTCCCAAATTCTAAAGCTCCATACCAAATGAATATACTAGAGTTAAATGAGTCAAAATATCAGTTGAAGGAATTGATTGATAAAAAGTATATAAGACCCAGCATGTCTCCTTGGGGAGCACCGATCATTTTTGTTAAGAAGAAAGATGGCACCTTAAGGTTTTGCATATATTATCGTCAACTGAATAAAATGACGATCAAGAGTAGATACCCGTTGCTCTGCATTGATGATCTATTTGATTAGCTACGTGGAGAAATGGTATTCTCAAGTATTGATTTACGGTCAGGATATCATCAGGTTCGTGTGAAGGATGAAGACATTTTCAAAACAGCCTTTAGAACTTGATATGGACATTATGAGTTTGTGGTCATGCAGTTTGGGTTAACAAATGCCCCAACAGTATTTATGTGCCTAATGAATAAAATTCTGCACAAATACTTGGATAAATTCATCGTTATGTTTATCGATGATATTTTAGTATATTCTAAGAGCAAGGAAGAGCATGAAGAACATCTGCGTATCATTCTGCAAATTCTGAGAGATCACCAGTTATATGCTAAGTTCAGTAAGTGTGACTTTTACAAAGAAAAGATTCAGTACTTAGGACACATAATCTCTAAGGAAGGAATTTCAGTTGACCCCGCTAGGATAAAATCCATTAATGAATGGCCAGTCCCTAAAGATGTGTTGGATGTACGATCATTTATGGGTATTACAGGATACTACAGAAAGTTCATTGAAGGGTTTTAAAAGATTGCAAACCCCATAACGTCCCTACAGAAAAAGGGAAAGAATTTTGTATGGGATCAAAAGTGTGCAGACAGTTTTAGAAGGTTGAAAGAATTACTAACCACAACACCTATTTTGAGGATTGTAGATCCTAGTAAGGATTTTATAGTATGTATAGACACATGTAATGACGGACTTGGAGGAGTCCTAACAGAAGAAGGACATGCTGTTGCATACGAGTCTAGAAAACTGAAAATTCATGAGAAAAATTACTCTACTTATGATCTGGAATTATTCGCAGTAATTCATGCTTTGAGAATGTGATGTCACCATCTTATTGGCAGCAAAATTACCTTAATGTAAGATAACATGGGGCTGAAATACTTACTAGATCAGACAAATCTGAATGGTAGACAAGCTAGATGGCTAACGTTTCTGAGCGAATATGATTTTGAAATTCAGCACATTAAAGGGAGGGAGAATAAGGTTGCTGATGCATTAAGTCGTAACTCAAGAATACATTTTATTTCAACCATCAGCACATACACAACAGATTTGGAAAATCATATTTTTGAAGGGATCAAGACGGATGAAGGGTATAGAAAACTACATGAAAGGACAACAAAAAACAACTCTAAAAATACTATGACAGATTACAGTTTGAAGGAAAATGGATTGTTGTTGTACAAAAACAGATTGTATGTACCCAACATACCAACAACAAAAATTTTGATTTTGGATGAGATGCACAAAAGCCACTACTCTTGCCATCCAGGTTATCAGAAAACCATCACTATGTTACGAAAGGAATACTATTGGCCCAAAATGAAGGATGAAGTAGCAGAATATATAGTTAAGTGTTTTGACTGTCAAAAAGTAAAGGTGGAACATCAGCATCCTGCTAGATTACTACAACCATTACCTATACCTAGCTGGAAATGGGAAATCATAAGTATAGATTTTATCATTGGGTTACCAAAGAATAAAAAACAGAATGACTCCATCATGGTGGTAGTGGATAAACTTAGCAAGGCAGCACATTTTATTCCTGTAAAGACTACTCATAAGGCTCTAGACATCGTAGAAATTTTCATGAAGCAGGTTTTTCAACTGCATGAGATACCAAAGGTAATAGTTTCAGACCATGATTCAAATTTTACAGGAAATTTTTGGAGGTCCTTGTTTAAAGGGTTGAATACAACCTTAAATATCAGCACCGCAATTCATCCCCAAGCAGATGGACAGATAGAAAAGGTGAATCAGATTTTGGAATACATGCTAACAATGTATGTTAAGGATCAGGTTGGTAAGTGGGAGGACTATTTGAATTTAGTAGAATTTGCATATAACAATCACTACCATGCATCAGCCAAGCTTAGCCCATTTGAAATTATTTATGGTAGGAAATGTAACACACTAGTTTCTTGGAGTGATCCAGTTAACATGGTTATTTTAGGACTTGAATTGTTGCAGGAGTTAGAACTAATTGTGAAACAAGTACATAGAAATATTAAAGCTGCGCAAGATAGGCAGAAAAGTTGAGCAGACCTTAGAAGAAGTCACAGAGAGTTCCAGGTTGGTGAGCATGTTTTTCTTAAGGTAAGGTCGAAAAAGAATAACTTGAAATTGAGAAGTTGTGCCAAACTGGCACCCAGGTATTGTGGTCCTTTCAAAATTTTGTCAAGGGTTGTACCCATGGCATACCAATTGGCCTTGACCTCAAATCTCAAAATACATAATGTTTTTCACGTTTCATTTTCAAATAAATATGTGCACGATGCTACTCATGTTGTAAATTGGAATGATGTTCAGGTGGAACAAGATGGTGATTTTCTGGTGGAATCGGATTGTATCCTTGGAAAGAAAGAAACTTTACTCCGGAATCGCACCATTGGGAAGGTAAAGGTGCAATGGAAGCACCTTATACCAGCAGAGGCAACCTGGGAGTTGGACAGTAATATGCGGGTAGCATACCCAACTCTGTTTCAAGAACACTCAAAGAGTGAATAAACAACATCGAGGATGATGTTGAGACTTAAGGGGGGGTGTATGTCACCTACCCAAATTTTGAGGATATTTATTTTATTTGCAAAATACTTTATGTTAAATTATAATTACAATTTTTTTGTAATTATGACCAAATCTGGTCAAAGATAACTGTAATGACTTATTATTATTATTTAATAAAGGAGACAAACACTCAAGAAAGCTGTTACAAGAGTAATCACTGACCCACTAGGAGGAATGGAAGCTACTAGAAGACATGGGACAGATGGCAGCATTTGCACTCCACCACTAGCTGTTGGTTATGGGACAACTACCCCTAAAATTGTGGCATTATTCCCCAGGTGGGGGAAGTGAGTAGGAAGCTCATTAATGACCAGCTAATCACTAAAAGGCCTAGGCAGCCTATATAAGGCAATTCGAATTGAGCAGGAAGCTCTTACAATATTTTCTGCAGAAATATTCCTCAAGTGCATCAGGTGATGACTGGGAGATTCGAATAGGGAGGCTATGTGAAAGTGCAATTGTAAGTCTTCAAGTTATCTCTGAGAAGTAAAACTAGAGGTGCTGGTGCAGGTCTCTTTAACTGTTGAGTCTGTAAGACTGGATAAACTACTTGCTACTGCAATATTGAGGACATAAGCTTCTAAGTTTCTTCCTCCTAGTGGTTTAGTGAATAGGCTCAGGGGTCCTAAGACAAGCATATTGACTATTTTCAGGAGCAGGTTGGGTGGAACAGGCTTCTTGGGTGTCTGTTCTCTTATCTACTGGGTCAGGTTCTATCTTTCATATCTGTCAACCTTGTTTTTACATTAAAGATGTTGGGTTCTGTATTACATTGATGATTAGATAAACTGATAGAATAAAATCCTTCTTTGTATTCTTCCACATGCTGGTTTTTGCACCGTACTCTAGTGCATAGAAGAATAGTTTAGGATAGATTAAAGATAGACTGAATGTCAATTGATGGAAAAGCTGATTATAATAGTGCTCTTGTTAATTTCTGCCATATGTTTAAATAATAACACAGGATAAATTTGTTGATGTATATGTAACTTCAGAATCTATTTCATCCATGTATTTCATTTATATATTATTGTACTCCTATAGAGATGTGTCCTTCCTCTATACGGAAGTGTCATCATGTGTATTGACAAGTGTCGCAAGTGTGTGAACTTGCCGATGGGTTATTAGACCACCATGTGTGGGGTCATCCCTGATTTATGTAATATATGGTTGATATACCTAGCTAGACAAGTCGGCCCCATAAGGTCACTGGGAAAACAGATCAAGTATAAATAGAGATCGAGAGATCTCTATTTGGATCACTCACAAACTCATTCTTCCTTCACTCAGAAAGTGGCGCACATGTGAGGAGGAGAATCATCTGCTACTAGGAGACTATCTCTACATATTTTGGTTGTACTTTGGTTAAGCTATTGCTCTCTCTATCTCTGAGGAACTTGTGGGGTTTTTTACCTTAGGGTTTTCCCCATGGAAACTCTGTGTCTCTTGTCTCTCATGCTTTTTCTTCTTATGATGATTGACATGCTTGTTATGATTGATATGCATTGATATATTGTACATGTTATTCTCTCAGTAAAGATCCTAGAGTATTGTGAATTAATGCTCAAAATTTAACATGGTAGCAGAGCTAACCTGAGAAGAAGACATTGTGCAGTGACGAAAACCAAGGGTTTCTTGTTTATTGGGTTTTCTCTCCATAGTTTTGGGAAAAATAGTATAGTAGATTGAATCTACTCATCAAGGAGAATCTATCTATCCAATCAGAATTCAATTTTGAGCATTTTCAGATTTGGCCCTAAACATTAGGGTTTCCTCAAAAATAGGAATTTCTAGAATCTGAAGACATAGCTAGAAGCTCCTTGCAAAAAGAGAATTTTAGAGCTTTGGATAGAGATTTTTGGCTGGGTAGATCTTCGGGAAACTCAAACCCTAATTCAGGGTCCTCCTTAGTGAACCCAGGAAGACAAAAAGGCATTTCTGAAGGGTGAAGCTTTGCAGATCTCAAATTATGAATACACTAGAGTGATCAACTCATCAAGGCGCATCTTTCTATCCTTTCAAAAAGTTGAAATTCACATTTTGAATTTTTAGGGTTTTTTCGACAAACCCTAATCCGGGACCAGATCCAGTTTTCAACAAAGCAAGTGGTAAGACCTAAATCTTTTCTATTTCCCTTTGAAGTAATCTTTAAGATGTCTCACCACACCAAGCTTTAGGATAAGCTTGAAGGGGTTGATAACTTCCAAGCCTAGAAGTATAGGATTGGGTTAATCCTAGAAGAAAATGAATTGGACTCTTACATCAGCTCCGAGGTCCCTATCCTAGAGGATGAAGAGGTTAAGGTATTGCACAAGAAGAAATTGGTGAAGGAAAAGAGAATCATTGTTGATTCTATCAAAGACCATCTCATACCTCATGTGTCATCTCTAAAGACACCCAAGAAGATGTTTGACTCCCTGACCAAGTTATTTGAAGGGAAGAACATAAATTGGAAGATGACTCTACGGAATCAATTGAAAGGGGTCAAGATGTTGAATGGAGAGACCATTCAATCTTACTTCTCCAAGGTCTCTCAGATCAAGGAACAACTTGAAGTTGTGGATGAAGTAGTGGACAATGGTGAAGTTGTTATGACCACTTTGAATGGCCTACCTACATCATGGGAATCCTTTATTCAAGGAATCTGTGCAAGAAAGAAATTGATCTCTTTTAGTAAATTGTGGGAGGAATCCTCTCAAGAAGAAGCTAGGCTTGTATCTCGAGAAGAAAAGATGGGAGGTGAAGATCAAGCTCTTGCAACTCACACCAAAATAAGCAAGCCCAAGAAGGAGCACTCTCACTACAAGAGATCCTATCACAACCAACAAAAGAATAAGAAGGATCTAAGATGTTTCACATGCAATGATAAGGGTCACTTTGTTTCAGAATGTCCCAAGAACAAAAGGGATAACAACAACTCCAACAAGAAGAAGAAGGGCAACAAAAGAAAGTTCCATGCTTATGCTGCAGAAGATGATGAACCTCCAAAGAAGAAGGCTAGGGCAGAAAGTGATGATGACTCATCAAGTGAAGAAGAGTACCTTCTAATCTCTGCTCTCATAGGTACTATCTCTCATGGTTGTAATGATTGGTTAATTGATAGTGGGGCTTCCAAACACATGACTGGGTTTAAAGAATCTTTTGTAAATCTATCTGAACATGAATCACCCCATAAAGTGAAACTTGGGGATGACTATCAATACCCCATCAAAGGAAGTGGTGAAGCCTCCTACAACCTAGATTCTGGAAAGTCTTTGAAGATGAAAAAAGTTCTTTATGTACTTGGACTCAAGAAGAATCTTCTCTCCATCTCTGCATTGGATGCAAAAGGCACGAGGGTTGCATTTATAGATGGCCAAGTTCTGATGTGGCCAAAGGGTAAAACTATTGATGATGCAGTGGCAATTGGAGAGAAAGAGGGAGGTTTGTATAAATTGAAGGGACAACCTGAACATGCCATGGTACATGATTCCATGGATCCAAGTGAACTTTGGCATAGAATACTTGCACATATGCACTACAGAGCATTACCATATGCAAGTAAGGCTATAGAAGGTCTTACTGAAATTAAGACCAAGCATGAAGGTGTTTGCAAAGGATGTGAAAAAGGTAAGAACATTAAGAAGGCTTTCCCAAGCAGTCAAAGCAAGGCAAAAGGTATCTTGGAAATTATCCACTCTGATGTATGCGGTCCGATGTCATCTAGTTCTCTGAGTGGGTATGTTTACTATGTCTCTTTCATTGATGACTTCTCCAGGAAGACTTGGGTTTACTTCTTGAAGAACAAATATGAAGTATTTGATAAGTTCAAGGAATTCAAAACCTTGATGGAGAACCAAACTGATAAGAAGATCAAAACATTCAGATCCAACAATGGTGGAGAATTCACCTCAGGTGACTTCAAGAAGCTATGTAGTGATTCAGGGATTAAGAGAGAGTTGACTGCTCTTTACAATCCACAACAGAATGGAGTTGCAGAAAGAAAGAATAGAACAATCATGGAAGCAGCAAGGGAAATGCTGCATGACCAAGATCTACCTATGCATCTATGGGCAGAAGCAGCTAGGACAGCTATATATGTGCAGAACAGAACACCCCACAAGATATTGGACAACAAGACACCAGAAGAGGTCTTCTCTAGTAAGAAACCTGAATTCATCCATCTCATAATATTTTGTTGTCTAGTATACACTCATGTGCCAAAGGAAAAGAGGACCAAGCTAGATCCTTCAGGAAAGAAGGGTATCTTTGTGTGTTACAATGAAAGCTTGAAGGCTTACAGAATATACTTTCCAGGGTTCAAGAAGATTGATGCTAGCAGGGATGTGACATTTGATGAAAACTCAGCATTCATCAAATCAAGAAAAACACCTGTTGAAGATTATGAAGAACCTAAGGAAACTAGGTTTCAAGACACTACTATGGCTGAAGCAATTCCAGATGCAGATCGTGAAATTGAAGATCCGCAAGAAACTATAGATCCACCCCGTGAGAATAACTCTCACAAGAGGAAACTTGCATGGGCTAGAGAGCTCATTCAAGATGCAGAAAGATATGGTATTCCATAAGACGAACACAGAGCAAAGAAGAGAACTAGATCACATACCAGCTATGTTGCTTTACTCTACGGTATCATGAACAAAGAACCTTCCAGTTATGAAGAAGCAACAGAAAAGAAAGAATGGAAGGATTCCATGGTCGAGGAATACCAATCAATAATGAAGAATGATGTTTGGGATGTTGTCCCAAGACCTGAAGGGAAGTCTGTTGTGACTTCCAAATGGATCTACAAGATCAAGCATGTTGCAGATGGTAGCATAGATAAATACAAGGCAAGATTCATAGCTCGTGGCTTCTCTCGAAAAGAGTGAATAGACTATGAAGAAACTTTTGCTCCTGTAGCCAGGTAAACTTCCATTAGATCAGTACTTGCCTTGGCTGCAGCAATGAAATGGAAGATACACCATATGGATGTCAATACTGCCTTCTTGAATGGTGTAGTCGAAGAGGAAGTGTATGTGGAGCAGCCACTTGGTTTTGAAACACATGACAGGGAATCACATGTGTGCAGATTGAAGAAAGCCTTGTATGGCTTGAAGCAAGCTCCCAGAACTTGGTATGGTAGGATAGATAGTTTCCTATCTAGTTTGGGCTTTACCAAGAGTAAAGCAGACTCCAACCTTTACTACAAGGTTGAGGAAGGGAATCCTGTGATTCTACTCCTGTATGTAGATGACCTGTTTGTAACAGGAGATGACAGATTGATTGCCGATACAAAGAGAAAGCTTGCTGCCAAGTTTGATATGAAGGACTTGGGGATGATGCACTATTTTCTAGGTATGGAGGTGTGGAAGAGTATAGATGGGATCTTCCTTGGACAAGGGAAGTCTATTGTAGATATCCTGAAGAGGTTTGGGATGATGGATTGCAATGCCATGGCCACACCTATGGCATCGAATCTGAAGCTTCTATGTGATGCTTCATCTGAGCCGGTTGATGTCTCTATGTATCATCATATGATTGGGTCCTTGATGTACCTGACAAACACGAGACCAGATAATTGCTTTGTAGTGAAAACATTGAGCCAGTTCCTGACGGATCCGAGGAGTGTTCACCTGGTTACTGTAAAGCATATTCTAAGGTACCTGAAGGGTACAGTTGATTATGGGCTCAAGTATGAAGCGAATCAAAAGTTTAACCTGCAGGGTTATGTTGATTCAGTTTGGGCAGGAAATGTTGTAGATAGGAAGAGCACATTTGGGTGTTGCTTCAGTATGGGATCAAGTGTGATCTCTTGGTTTAGCAGGAAGTAGTCCTGTGTAGCACTAAGTACAACTGAGGTAGAGTATGTTGCAGCCTGTTCAGCTAGTTGTGAGGCAGTATGGCTTCGGAAGCTACTGTCAGAGTTATTTGATCTCCCGCTGGAGACTACTGGTATCTTTTTGTGACAACTAGAGTTGTGTGAAGCTGTCTGAGAACCCAGTGTTCCACGACAGCTCAAAACACATAGAGATCAAATACCACTACATTAGGGATATGATGCAGAGAGGAGCAGTGAAGCTCCTGTATGTTGCGACGGACGAGCAAATTGCAGATGTGTTGATGAAGCCACTAGCTAGAGTGAAGTTTGAGTACTTCAGAGAGAGGCTTGGTGTTCTTCATATTGATGACACTTTGAGGAAGAAGTGATGGACACATTTGCACAAGCCATTCCAAGCATGTTGGAAGGAGGATCCTTCACATGGCTGTGGATGTAAGCATTGGATGATGAGCATCAGGACGATGCTCCGGTTACTGCTCTATATATGTATGTATGCATCATGTTGGATGCTGGATATGATCAGTTGGATCATTTATATGTATATGTATGTACGCATCATGTTGGATGCGGGATATGATTAGTTGGATAATTTATTTGTATATGTATGTACGCATCATGTTGGATGCTAGATATGATCAGTTGGATCATTCATATGTATTTGTATATGCATCATGTTGGATGCTTGGAACATGTATCTATATATGTATCAGGTGGATACTGTGTATGATCAGGTAGATCATGTATGTTGATATATATCAGGTGGATACATTGTGTGGATCATGTATCTATGTATGCATCAGGTGGATACATTGTATGATCAAGTGGATCATGTATGATGATATGTATCAGGTAGATACTTGGTATGCATCAAGTAGATGCATTGTATGATCAGGATGATCATGGATGACGAGCTTCAGGATGTTGGTCCAGATGACATGCAGCAGGATGTTGCAGTGATGATGATCAGGATGATCATGTGTACATTAGGATGATGTATGGTGGGTATCAGGTTGATACTCTATGGTCATGGAATAGGTTGTGCAGATGAGCATATAATTTGGCCTTGGGAAATTTGTAGATAGTCTTTCGAGGTTTTGCCTATGGCATGTAATATGGCCCTGGCATATCTGACAAATGCTCTTTCAAGGTTTTTCTCTGGGAGGACATATAATTTGGCCCTGGGATATCTGCAGATAGTCTTTCGAGGTTTTTCCTATGGCATATAATTTGGCCCTGGGATATCTGGCAAATGCTCTTTCGAGGTTTTGTCCTATGCCATATAATATGTCCCTGGGAGATCTGATAGGTTGGGCTGTGTGCCCGCAATAAGTCCTGGGATGCTCTTGCGAGGTTTTTCCATGACCACATGTAATATGTCCCTGGGATATCCTATAGGTAGAGCTATGTGCTCGTAACAACCTGGGATGCTCTTGCGAGGTTTTGTGGTGAGGTCACATATAATATGGCCCTGCGAGATCCTACAGGTTGGTGTTGTGTACCCGTAACATCCTAGGATGCTCTTTCAAGGTTTTGTGATGCACGTAATAAGTCCTAAGGATTCCATAGTATGGAAAGTGATGAAGACCTGCAGGTGGTGGGCCTACATCCAGTATGAAAAAGGACATGCTCTGTAGAACGTCCTATGACGAGTAGATACATAGATTGTTTGAGATAGCAACAACAGTGATGATGATGATGATTCAAGGATGATGCATCGATGACGATGATCCAGAGAAGAATACTTGTGCTAGCAGATCTGTGTCGAGAAATACCTTCCTAGTTAAGAGGGAGTGTTGATGTATATGTAACTTCAGAATGTATTTCGTCCATGTATTTCATTTATATATTATTGTACTGCTATAGAGATGTGTCATTCCTCTATACGGAAGTGTCGTCATGATTATTGACAAGTGTCGCAAGTGTGTGAACTCGCTGATGGGTTATTAGACCACCATGTGTGGGGTCGGCCCTGATTTATGTAATATATGGTTGATATACCTAGATAGACAAGTCGGCCCCATAAGGTCATTGGGCAAAAAGATCAAGTATAAATAGAGATCGGGAGATCTCTATTTGGATCACCTAGAAACGCATTCTTCCTTCACTCAGAAAGTGGCGCACATGTGAGGAGGAGGATCATCTGCTACTAGGAGACTATCTTTGTGTATTTTGGTTGTACTTTGGTTGAGCCATTGCTCTCTCTATCTCTGAGGAAGTTGTGGGGTTTTTCACCTTAGGGTTTTGCCCATGGAAACTTTGTGTCTCTTGTCTCTCATGCTTTTGCTTCTTGTGATGATTGACATGCTTGTTATGATTGATATGCATTGATATACTATACATGTTATTCTCTCAGTAAAGATCCTAGAGTATTGTGAATTAATGCTCAAAATTTAACAAAATTACTGTATAATATAAATAGAGGCATAGCATTCATCTAGTCCTTAAATAAAAGAAGAACACCTTTGTTTCTACACAGTCCTTCATACTTCTTTTTAACCCTATCTAGTTCAACCAGTGATCACATGCATTTCAACATTATATAATTAATATTTCCCAAGCACTTTCATTTGAAGATTTATAGAAGCTGCAAAACAATTCTTTATACGAAATAGATCATAATTACACATATTATTTCCTCATTGTCTATCATTTTCCAATGTGATTGATTAAATATCAACACAGTAGTATCCAACCCTATGTTATCACATACTCTAGTTCTCTGCAATATCTCTCTAATGCACAGTTTATAAGCTTCGCTTCAAGCCATTCATGGCAAGTTTTAGACATTAAATTTCAGAAGCGATAACAGACATGGGTTCCAAACCCTGAATTATTATTCTATTACTATCTATTATTTCAAGGTATGATTATCAACATGCCACGTTTCATAACTTAACAGAAAGCATGATTCTTTGTATCATCGTCTATTTAGTTTACAACCCTACAATAAACATCTTCAGCATCAAAACTATCCATATCCAAGTCAAGCCCAATTCTCAGTGCAGGCAAGACGTAAAATACAATCTACAGAGGTAGGGTTTTCGTTCTTTGAAAAAAAAAAAAAGAACACGGTGGCCTAGCCAACCCCAAAATCACTTGACGGCCGAATCTCATCTTAGCATTTTTTCCAAAGCATAAATAGAAATAGCAATGACGAAATATAGGAAACAACTAACTACAAACAACCATCACGTTTCAGCACTACCATGGAAATTATTTAAATAGGTTAACAAACCATACTCTAACCAAATGGTAACTTTTCATTCATAACGAGTTTTCATGCAATAGGAGCGAGCAAAACCTCAACTCTCAGGCGTTGTATTCACAATCAAAAACTTTAGTAGAGTTTGTATAAAATACTTTTCCAGTTTCCAAAACATTTAGGGTATGTTCCCTTATTCATCCATCAACGTAGAAATCATTTCGAAGTCCCTTACAACGCTATGGAAAAATCATTACTGAGCCGAGCAACAACTAAACAAACAAGGGTTACCCTTTGTACTGTATAAATCAAATTAAAACTTTAAAAACTCGACACTTGGCCATCGCCGAAACAAGGTCGGATAGATCCAACTCTTGGCACATAGTAAGTCACCATCACACCATGCAAAAAGGGCACCCACGATATTTTTGAGGACCACCGAGGCTTACCAAGAAGGGATCGCAGCCGCCACTGATGAGTGCTTGTTCATAGGACGCCCTCCAATGATGCAGTGCATGCGAGATACAATTGGATAAGGGTTAAACTTGAAACACAGAGTTAAATACTAAAACAATGCAAGATTCCCGCTACTTTAGTTACATACCTTACCTCATCGGCACAATTCTGGACTTAACACAACGCCTAGCCAACGATGAAGCCTGATGGCTTCTGTAGCAACCACGGGATGCACACCGAGGACCTTGTTATAAACAGGAGAATCAAGCCCTAGCTCATTTGCATATTCAAGCAAATTGACAGTAGTTGTCTCTCACTCTTTCACACAGTAAAAAAAAACAAAAAGACCCAGCTACAGACGCAACCTATCAACACACTAGCTATTACAACTTCCACCACCGAGGCTCAATGCCTTAACATGATTTCCACTTGCAGGTTGAATGCACTTAAGTCATGGGTTCGAGCTCAACGAACTTCCATCTTTTAAAACCCTAAGTTCCTTGGTCAATTGGCCACTACCTAGCAAAATGAATGCCGAGGAATGTGGATCGATGCTACTGTAGTTGCAACTAGGGTTTCCCATTACAATCTCAAGAATCACAAAATCGATGTTATATATTGTTGCCAACCGAGTACGTTGGGAGAGTGGCCAACCACAAAATTAATGTTTCCATAAATGATACAACCATGACAGTTCCAACACTTTACGCCAACGAACGAGACTTTAACCAACTCAGATTCTTAGCCATAGCACTCAGCTAGGTTGACGTGAAGTGGATGGTGTGGATTGATGACAGGGCATTCCACCATAAGGTTTAGACCCAAACATTAATTCCTGTCTAGGACACTGTCAACCTGCCATCCTAAATTTAAAACCTGTCATCTCATCACTTTATCAACAAATTTATAGTGCGGTGTAATAGCGTACTATATCAATACTTAGAGAAAAGGTTAGGTTACTTTGCATAATTTTCTTTTGTACTATTAAAAACTTAGCCTTTCCAATATTTTTGTCACATAAATAAATGGATGAGTGTCGCACTTGTATAGGAACCACACACATAGGACTTGGTTAGGGTGTATCCCTTGGCCCTTGTATTATTTATATATAAACAAAGCCTTGTAGAATCATACCTTATTACACGGTACTATTGGTATATCCACAATGAGGTTAAAACCTATATTATGACTTTTCAAAGAAGAATTTCAATGCTAATTTCATGTGTTGTCTCACTCAATACTATATGCATTTATAGATAGAAGGATAGGAACTTTTATAATTATTTTATGACATTCAACTATGAAAATAGGACCATGATTTTTATAGTGGGAATTATGATTTAAACGCATTTATTTCTAAGTCCATTTATATGACGGTATTGAAACGAGAAATGTAAATAATATTATTCTAACACTTGACGTCCATAACTTAGTATTTATACTCGAGCATTTTTCTCAAGCACAAGTAATTTGTTAGGAACCCATGTCTTTACTTTGTTAGTATATTGTTGTTGGACGCATATGCTTTGTAAGTCGTCTCGTAGCATTTGTTGATCAATAGTTTGTGTTACTGTTGTTGGCGCATATGCTTTGTAAGTCTCCCGTAGTATTGTTGATCCATAGTTTGTAGTGACCCATGGTTTTGACCCATAGTATTGGCGCATAGACTTAGTATATAAGTGTGTGTTGAGACCTATGAAGGCACAGTGAAGTTATTTGTATTAAACCTTCTCAAAGGAGGTTGCCCCCTCGAAGTGGCCTGTGATCAATATAAAAGTGATTTTGAGGTCTATCATTTCTGCTATTTCACATATTCTTATTAATTAATTGTTGCAGGTGCTTCACATTTGGTATTAGAGCACTTTCTTGGGCTCACTGGGTGAAATTTCTGCCAATTATTTTTTTCGCATCTGTTGCAGGTTCGGATTTGGGAATAATCCCTATCCTCTTAACAATGGGAAGTACTTGGGAATAATCCCTAAAACTCATTGTGAGGAGTACCACATGAACCCCGAAGTAGCTGGCCCATTGAGAGGACCTGCCAGCAAAAATGGCAATGACCCCTACCTGATTGACTAGTTCCCACCCATGAGGTAAACCAAGAGTTGTCATTTGTGGCAAATCGGTTATCGGTTTTACCTGAGCCGTGGAGTGAGGGGTACTGCCCCAATACACAAGCCGTTAGACAACATTGGTGGCCGAGTGAAACCCCTGAACTGTTAGGAAGATGCACATACCTGGGGTCCATATCTATTTTCAGCTGAACTGTTGTTGATCACTACTGTGCCGTTTCATATCCAGCCGTTTAGATCCATTCTGAAAGTCATTCCAGATCCATCCATTTTCAATCCATTTGGTGTCATTTTAGATCCCTCTGTTTCCTCTCACTTCCGGGCCATTGAAGATCTATCTATTTCAGATCCCTTCCGAGTCGTAACCGCTCGTCTGAAAAAATAAAAAAATAAAAAAATAAAAAAAAATTCACTCCGTTTCCCTTGAAATTTTCGAGGAACCCCTGTCATCCCATTCTGCATATTTCATTCCTGAGGACCCTATCCCCAATTCCACTTTCGAAAGCCCGAAATCCCACATTTGTCTATTTTTAGGGTTTGCCATCACTTCCTCAGATTTCACCCAATCACCTTCAAATTTTACCACAGAGTTCCTTTCTGAATTCTACTTCTTTGTCCCCCTCTGCCAAATTTTCCCATTCTTTCACCCCGCTTCTGAAATCCTCATTTTTTGCTTCCCTGTCTATTGGACAGTGTCCAAAACCTAGTCAAACCCAAATTACCCTTCAGATTTTTTCCCAAATCCAGATTTTCCTTTACTGAAGCAGTTTCTGTTTTTGTTTTTCTACCCAGTCAACCAAAAAAAAAAAAAACTCCTGGTTATGGTTGTCACCCGCACAGGAGCAAAAACCATGGAAGAAGCACCTGCAGCCATCCAAGCCAAACTCCAAGATCTGGATGAAAATTTTCTTGGCCTTAATCTTGAACATTCAACTATGAACAACAAATGGCAGCCTGAGTCTTCATCAGACAATGGGTTTTCTTCTTCCATCAATTTTCGTGGTCCGAAGCTTGATTTTCCTCGCTTCAATGGTACTGATCCAACTGGATAGATCTATCGTGCAAAACAATATTTCAGTCTACATAATACTTTTGATGTCAACAAAGTTCCACTTGCATCCTTTCATTTGGAACAGGAAGCTCTTCAATGGTACCGTTGGTACATCAAGGCTGATGAAGAGCCAAAATGGCCAAACTTTTGCCATCTCCTTTTGCAACGATTTGGTCCTAGTTCTTTTGATGACTTCACAGGAGCCCTCACTAAACTTCACCAAATTGGCACTGTGAGAGAGTATCAAACCAAATTTGAGAAACTAGCCAACCACACTAAAGGATTGTCTGATGACTTTTACCAGAGTTGTTTTATCAGTGGTCTAAAGGATGCCATCCGCTCTGAGGTCAAAATGTTCTATCCCAACACAATGATGGAAGCCCTAGGGTTGGCTAAGTTGGCAGAAGACAAGATTGTAGCCCAATAGTGCTCCAAGCCCACTTTTGTTCCCTTTCGAAATATGGGTTCTCAATGACCACCCATACCGCAGGCTCCTCGACCAACTCCTATCAAGCGTTTGTCTGAAACAGAGATGCAAGCACGCAGAGAAAAGGGGATTTGCTATAATTGTGATTAGAAATTCACTCAGGGACATAGATGTGTTCAGCAAAAGCTCTATCTCTTGGATGTGGATTCTTCGCCTGCCTCTAAAATTGGTGACGAAGATCCATAAACAATGGATGCTCAGGTCGACATTCAGGAACCGCTTATTGACCCTCCGTCTCAAGATGACCAACCAGAGATATCTCTTCATGCTTTAACTACAATCACCACCCCCCAAACAATGTGGGTCATGGGTTACTTCAAGAAGCTTCCTCTTATAATACTTATTGATTCTGGTAGCACTCATAATTTCATTGACCCTCGGATCACCAAACAAGTTGATTGTTTTATCCATCCTTGCTCCAACTTTGAAGTCATGGTTTCCAATGGGGGCACCTTACCTTGCAAAGGGAAGTGTCGAAATGTGCATATCTCTATGGGAGATTATACTTTGCGCTCTGACATGTTTTCCTTGACCTTAGGCGGATGTGATGTGGTTTTGGGCGCTCAATGGCTATGCACACTTGGCCCTATCTTATGGGATTTTGCTGAACTTTGGATGCAGTTTTCCCTCAATGGACAAAAACACACATTGACGGGATTACAACCAGGGTCTCTCAGCATCATCAGTTCACATCTCATGGAAAAACTCCTCAATAATAATTCACATGGTGTCATCGCTCAGATCCATTCCATTCAGATGCAACCATCAGCGGTCTCCACTACTCCTTTGGATCTACAACAAATTCTGGATTGAAATACAGGTGTCTTTGTTGAACTAGTGGGATTGCCACCTTCAAGGCCAGAAGACCATCATATTCAGCTCCTTCCTGGTAGCGTTCCTCCCAACATCAGGCCCTATCGCTACCCATTTCACCAAAAAACAGAGATTGAAATGCTCGTTCGGGACTTATTGACGCAAGGTATTATTCGCCCAAGCACTAGTTCCTTTTCTTCTCCAGTTCTTCTTGTCCACAAAAAAGATGGGTCATGGCGCCTCTGCATTGACTTTTGAGCACTTAATCACCTCACCATTAAGGATAAGTTTCCAATTCCTATTGTTGATGAGCTTCACGGGGCTCAATTTTTCTCCAAGTTGGATCTTCATTCTGGGTATCATCAAATTCGGGTTCATGAGGATGATATCCCTAAAACAGCTTTCCGCACACATGGTGGCCATTATGAGTTTTTGGTCATGCCCTTTGGCCTCACTACTGCTCCTTCCACATTCCAGGCCTTAATGAATAAAATATTTCGGCCCTACTTGCGTAACTTCATTCTGGTATTCTTTGATGATATCCTCATCTACAGTAAAACATGGGATGAACATCTCTAGCATCTGGATCTTGTCATGCAACTTTTCTCTGACCATCATCTCCACGCCAAGCAGTCTAAATGTGTTTTTGGACAGAAGGAAGTTGAGTATCTCGGGCACATTATCTCAGCACAAGGGGTTCGCATGGATCCTGTCAAAATCGATGCCATGAACAATTGGCCACATCCTCAGACACTCAAGAGCCTTCGTGGTTTTTTGGGGTTGACTAGCTACTACAGCAAGTTTGTCAAGGATTATGGGAAGATTGAAGCTCCATTAACTGCTCTATTGAAAAAGGATGCTTTTACATGGACACATGCTGCTCAGTGTGCATTTGACAAACTAAAACAAGCTATGTGTACTACACCTGTTCTAGCTATGCCCGATTTTTCCAAGCCCTTCACGATTGAGAGTGATGTTTGCGGCAATGGACTTGGTGTTGTTCTCCTTCAAGATGAGCACCCCATTGCGTTCACCAGCAAAGCCCTTTTAGGTAAGAATTTGGCTGACTCTACATATGAGAAGGAAATTATGGCTATTTTGCATGTAGTACAGAAGTGGTGACCATATCTATTAGGGAATCATTTCTGTATCAAGATTGATCACCAGAGTCTGAAATATTTCTTGGAACAGCGTGTCTCCTCCCCAGCACAATAGAAATGTGTTAGAAAACTCATGGGTTATGACTATGAGATCACTTACAAGAAGGGTAAAGACAATATTGTGGCAGATTCTCTTTCTCGCACATTTGATGCCCAAGGTTCTCTTTCAGCTATTTCTATGCCTGTTCCAAATTGGTTGCAATATGTTCAACATGGTTATGTCAATGACTCTTCCTTATCTCAAATCATCCAATGCTTGAAAAACAACCCTTCTGTTGTACCACATTACTCTTGGGATGGTGCCTCTCTGAGATACAAGGGTCGTCTGGTGCTTCCCCAGAGCACAAATCTTCAATAGGTTTTCTTCTATGAACTCCATGTTTCTCCATCAGCAGGGCACTTTGGGTTCCTCAAAACGTATGAACAGGAACGACATAAATTATTTTGATAGGGAATGAAAAGGATAATTCAATATATGGTGGCTGAATGTGATACCTGCCAGCGCAATAAGGGTGAAACAACACTCCTTCCAGGATTGCTCGAACCCTTGCCCATACCTACATGGATTTAGACAAATATTTCTATGGATTTCATTGAAGGGATCCCTAAATCGGGAGGGAAGACAGTGATTCTCATTGTGGTAGATTGCCTCTCCAAATATAGTCATTTTTGTGCTGTCAGCCATCCCTATACAGCCTCCTCAGTCGCTCAAATTTTCCTGGACCAGATATTTCATCTTCATGGCATCCCTTCTTCCATTGTCTCGGATCATGATGCGACTTTCACCAGTCATTTTTGGACAGAACTATTTCACCACACTGGCACCAAACTGAAGATGAGTTCAGGGTATCACCCACAAACAGATGGTCAGACTGAAATTATCAATAAATGCTTGGAAACATATCTTCATTGCTTCACCTCTAAACAACAACATCAGTGGGAAAAGTGGCTCCCTCTCGCTGAATGGTGGTATAATACCTCTCACCACATGTTAAAATTTGAGCATTAAATCACAATACTCTTGGATATTTACTGAGAGAATAACATATACAGTGTATCAATGCATAACAATCATAATAAGCATGACAAGCATCACAAGAATCAAAAGAATGAGAGACAAGAGACACAAAGTTTCCGTGGGGAAAACCCTAAGGTGAAAAACCCCACAACTTTCTCAGAGATAGAGAGAGCAATGGCTCAACCAAAGTACAACCAAAATACACTTGAGATAGTCTCCTAGAGCAGATGATCCTCCTCCTCACTAGTGCGCCACTTTCTGAGTGAGAGAAGCGTGTCTTTCCAAATGATCCAAATAGAGATCTCCTGATCTCTATTTATACTTAACTTGTTTGCCCAGCGAACTTATGGGGCTGACTTGTCTATCTAGATACACCCACAATATAATATATATTTTAGGGCTGACCCCACACATGGTGGTCTAATAACCCATCGGCAAGTACACACACTTGCGACACTTGTCAATCCACATGACGACACTTCCTTATAGAGGAATAACACATCTCTTATAAGGGTACAATAAATATATATGAAATACATAGATGAAATACATTCCAAAGTTACATATACATCAACACTCCCTCTTAACTAGGAAGGTATTTTTCGACACAGTTCTGCTAGACAAGTCTTCTTCTTGGGATCATCTTCATTGATGCATCGTCATCATCATCATCACTGTTTCTACTATCTCAACCAATCTCTGACTCTACTCGTCATAGGAAGTTCTACAGAGCCAGTCCTTTTTCATACCGGATGTAGGCCCACCACCTGTAGGTCTTCATCATCTGTGCGAACGGTCTGATAGAGGTGGCCTCTCAGGACTAATTTTATGTGCGGATGCAATATTAGAAAGAGTATCCCAGGAACATTTATGTTCCTAAGCATGAACACCAATATCTCCAAGGACTGATTACATGCATCTCCTCCACAATACCTTTAAAGAGCATCCCAGGAACATTTATGTGCCGCAGCACGACCGACAAGATCTCTAAAGAGCATCCCAGGACTTATTACGAGCACACAACTCAACCTCTCGGATCTCTAGGACTGATTACATGTGGATAGACAAAACCTTTAAAGAGCATCCCAGGAACATTTATGTGCCGTAGCACGACTGACAAGATCTCTAAAGAGCATCCCAGGACTAATTACGAGCACACAGCTCAACCTATCGGATCTCCAGGACTGATTACATGTCTCCATAGTAATACCTCATCCCAGAACTGATTACGAGCACACAGCTCAACCTATCAGATATCTAAGGACTGATTACATACTACATAGCAATACCAGAAAGAGTACCCCAAGAACATTTATGTGTCGCAGCACGACCGACAAGATCTCCCAAGATTGATTACATGCGATTTGCACAACCTACCACATATCATCTCTGACCTCCAAGTATCAACATGATACTCATGATCCAACGGATCATCATTGCACGAGGCATCATCCTGATGCCCATGATCATACTGATCATCATCATTGTACCATCCTGGTACATATCATCTGGAGCAACATCCTGAAGCTCATCATCATGATCAACCTGATCATACAATGCATCCACCTGATGCACACCAAGTATCTACCTGATACATATCATCATACATGATCCACCTGATCATACAGTGTAACCACCTGATACAAATACAAATACATGATTCACCTGATACATATCAACATACATGATCTACCTGATCATATCCAACATTACCACGATGCGTACATACATACAAATATAAATGATCCAACTGATCATATCCAACATCAACACGATGCGTACATACATACATATATAAATGATCCAACTGATCATATCCAGCATCCAACATGATGCATATACAGAGCAGTAACTGGAGCATTGTCCTGATACTCATCATCCAGTGCTTACATCCATAGCCATGTGAAGGATCCTCCTTCCAACATGGTTAGAATCGCTTCAGCAAATGTGTCCATCACTTCTTCCTCGAAGTGTCGTCGATCTAAAGAACACCAAGCCTCTCCCTGAAGTACTCAAACTTCACCCTGGGTAGTGGCTTTGTCAGTACATCTGCAATCTGCTCGTCCGTCGCAACATACAGGAGCTTCACTGCTCCTCTCTGCACCATATCCCTGATATAGTGACATTTGATCTCTATGTGTTTCGACCTGTCATGAAACACTGGGTTCTCAGACAGCTTCACACAACTCTGGTTATCGCAGAATATACCAGTAGCACCCAATGGGAGATCAAATAACTCAAATAGTAGCTTCCGTAGCCATATTGCCTCACAACTAGCTGAATAGGCTACAACATACCCTGCTTCAGCTGTACTCAGTGCTACATAGGACTGCTTCCTGCTAAACCAAGAGATCACACCTAATCCCAAACTGAAACAGCACCCAGATGTGCTCTTCCTATCTACAGCACTACCAGCCCAATCTGAATCAACATAACCCTGTAGGTTAAAATTTTGATTCACTTCATACTTGAGCCCATAATCCACTATACCCTTCAGGTACCTCAGAACATGCTTTACAGCAACTAGGTGAACACTCCTCAGATCCGTCAGGAACTGGGTCAATGTGTTCACAACAAAGCAAATATCTTGTCTCGTGTTTGTCAGGTACATCAAGGACCCAATCATTTGACGATACATAGAGACATCAACCGGCTCAGATGAAGCATCACATAGAAGCTTTAGATTTGATGCCATGGGTGTGGCCATGGCCTTGCAATCCATCATCCCAAATCTCTTCAGGATATCTACTGTGTAATTCCCTTGACCAAGGAAGATCCCACCTAAATTCTGCCACACCTGCATACCTAGGAAATAATGCATCATTCCCAAATCTTTCATATCGAACTCAGCAGCAAGCTTCCTCTTAGTATCAGCAATCAGTCTGTCATCTCCTGTTACAAATAAGTCATCCACATACAAGAGTAGAATCACAGGATTCCCTTCCTCAACCTTGTAGTAGAGGTTGGAATCCTCTTTACTCTTGGTAAAGCCCAAACTAGATAGGAAACTATCCATCCTACCATACCAGGTTCTGGGAGCTTGTTTCAAGCCATACAAAGCTTTCTTCAATCTGCACACATATGACTCCTTGTCGTGTATTTCAAAACCGAGTGGCTGCTCCACGTATACTTCCTCTTCAACTACACCATTCAAGAAAGTAGTCTTGACATCCATCTGGTGTATTTTCCATTTCATTGTTGTAGCCAACGCAAGTACTATTCTGATGGAAGTATACCTGGCTACAGGTGCAAAAGTTTCTTCATAATCTATTCCCTCTTTCTGAGAGAAGCCACGAGCTATGAATCTTGCTTTGTATTTCTCTACATTGCCATCTGCAGCATGCTTGATTTTGTAGATCCATTTGGAAGTCACAACAGACTTCTCTTTAGGTATTGGGACAACATCCCAAACATCATTCTTCATTATTGATTGGTATTCCTCAACCATGGAATCCTTCCATTCTTTCTTTTCCACTGCTTCTTCATAACTAGAAGGTTCTTTGTTCATAATGTCACAGAGTAAAGCAACATAGCTGGTATGTGATCTGGTTCTCTTCTTTGCTCTGTGTTCTTCTTCTGGAATGCCAAATCTTTCTGCATCTTGAATGAGCTCTCTAGCCCATGTAGGTTTCCTCTTGTGAGAGTTATCCTCACGGGGTGGATCTATAGGTTCTTGCGGATATGCAAACTCATGAACAACTTCTGGAATTGCTTCAGTCATGGTAGTGCCTTGAAATCTAGTTTCCTTAGGTTCTTCATAAACTTCGATAGGTGCCTTCCTTGATTTGATGAATGCTAAGTTTTCATCAAATGTTACATCCCTGCTGACATCAATCTTCTTGAACCCTGGAAAGTATATTTTGTCTTGTTGTCCAATATCTTGTGGGGTGTTCTGTTCTGCACATATACAACTCTTCTACTTGCTTCTGCCCATAGATGCATAGGTAGATCCTGGTCATGCAGCATTGCCCTTGCTGCTTCCATGATTCTTCTGTTCTTCCTTTCTGCAACTCCATTCTGTTGAGGATTATAAGGAGCGGTCAACTCCCTCTTAATCCCTGAATCACTGCAAAGCTTCATGAAGTCACCTGAGGTGAATTCTCCACCATTGTTAGATCTGAATGTTTTGATCTTTTTGTCAGTTTGATTCTCCATCAAGGTTTTGAATTTTTTGAACTTATCAAACACCTCATCTTTGTTTTTTAAGAAGTAAACCCAAGTCTTCCTGGAGAAGTCATCAATATATGAGACATAGTAAACATACCCACTTAGAGAACTGGATGACATAGGACCACATACATCTGAGTGGATGATTTCCAGGATATCTTTGCTTTTTTTTCTCTGCTTGGGAAAGCCTTCTTAATATTCTTACCTTTTGCACATCCTTTGCAAACACCTTCATGTTTGGTCTTGATTTTAGGAAGACCCTCTACAGCCTTGCTTGCAATTGGAAGTTCCCTATAGTGCATATGAGCAAGTCTTCTATGCCAAAGTTCACTTGGCTCCATGGATTCATGCACCATGGCATGTTCAGGTTGTCCTTTTAATTTATACAAACCTCCCTCTTGCTCTCCAATCGCAACTGCATCATCTATGGTATTTCCCTTTGGCCACATTAGGACTTGGCCATCCACAAATGCAACCCTCATACCTTTTGTGTCCAATGCAGAGATGGAGAGTAAGTTCTTTTTGAGCCCAGGTACATAAAGGACTTCTTTCATCTTCAAAGATTTTCCAGAATCTAGGTTGTAGGAGGCTTCACCACTTCCTTTGATGGGATATTGGTAATCATCCCCAAGTTTCATTTTATGGGGTGATTCATGTTCATACAGATTTACAAAGGATTCTTTAAACCTAGTCATGTGTTTGGAAGCCCCAATGTCATTTAACCAATCATTACAACCATGGGAGATAGTACCTGTGAGAGCAGATATTAGAACATACTCTTCTTCACTTGATGAGTCATCATTAATATCATCACTTTCTGCCCTAGCCTTCTTCTTTGGAGGTTCATCATCTTCGGTGGCATGAGCATGGTACCTTCTTTTGTTACCCTTCTTCTTCTTGCTAGAGTTGTTGTTGTTGTGATTGTCCCTTTTGTTCTTGGGACATTCTGAAGCAAAGTTACCCTTCTCATTACAAGTGAAACACCTTAGATCTTTCTTGTCTTTGTGAAAATGATGAGAAGATTTGTTCTTGTGATGGGATGGCTCCCTCTTGACCTTTCCCTTCTTAGTGTGAGCTATGAGAGCTTGATCTTCATTTCCCATCTTCTCTTCTCTTGCCACAATCCTTGCTTCTTCTTGAGAACATTCCTCCAATAATCTGCTGGAGGAGATTAACTTCTTTCTAGCACAGATCCCCTGGATAAAAGAGTCCCATGACCTAGGCAGGCCATTCAAAGTAGTCATAACAATTTCACCATTCTCCACCATTTCATTTACAGCTTCAAGTTGTTCCTTGATCTGAGAGACCTTGGAGAAATAGGATTGAATGGTTTCTCCATTCGACATCTTGACTCCTTTCAATTGATTCCACAGGGTCATCTTCCGATTTATGTTCTTTCCTTAAAATAGCTTGGTCAAAGAGTCAAACATAGCTTTGGGTGTCTTTAGAGAAGAACATGGGGTATGAGATGGTCTTTGATAGAATCAGCAAAGATTCTCTTTGCCTTGACCAAGTTCTTCTTATGCAATACCTTAGCCTCTTCATCTTCTGGGATAGGGATGTCTTCTTTTATATATGAGTCCAACTCATTCTCTTCCAGGATTAACCCAATCCTATACTTCCAAGCTCGGAATTTATCATCCCCTTCAAGCTTATCCTCAAGCTTGTTGTGTTGAGACATCTTAAAGAGTACCTCAAATGAAATAGAAAATATTTAGGTCTTACCACTTGAAATGCTGAAAATTGGATCTGGTCCCGGATTAGGGTTTGTCGAAAAAACCCTAAAAATTCAAAATGTGAATTTCAACTTTCTGAAAGGATAGAAAGATGTGCCTTGATGAGTCGATCAGCTTTGTGTATTCAGAATTTGAGATCAATAAAGCTTTACCCTTCATATTTTCCTTTTTGTCCTCCCAGGTTCACTAGGGAGAGCCCTGAATTAGGGTTTGAGTTTTTCGGAGATCTACCCAGCCCAAAATCTTGATCCAAAGCTCTAAACTTCGATTTTTTTAAGGAGCTTCCAGCTATGTCTTCAAATTTCAGAAATTCCTATTTTTGTGGAAACCCTAATTTTTAGGGCCAAATCTGAAAATGATCATAATTGAATTCTGATTGGATAGATAGATTCTCCTTGATGAGTAGAGTCAGTATACTATAATACTTTTCCAAAAACTATGGAGAGAAACCCAATAAACAAGAAACTCAAGTTTCCGTCACTACAAAATGTCTTCTTCTTAGGTTAGCTCTGATACCATGTTAAAATTTGAGCATTAATTAACAATACTCTTGGATCTTTACTGAGAGAATAACATATATAGTATATCAATGCATAACAATCACAATAAGCATGACAATCATCACAAGAATCAAAAGCATGAGAGACAAGAGACACAGCGTTTTTGTGGGGAAAACCCTAAGGTGAAAAACCCCACAACTTCCTTAGAGATAGAGAGAGCAATAGCTCAACCAAAGTACAACCAAAAAAAACTTGAGATAGTCTCCTAGAGCAGATGATCCTCCTCCTCACTAGTGCGCCACTTTCTGAGTGAGAGAAATGTGTCTTTTCGAATGATCCAAATAGAGATCTCTTGATCTCTATTTATACTTAACCTGTTTGCCCAGTGACCTTATGGGGACGACTTATCTATCTAGATACATCCACAATATAATATATATTTTAGGGCCATCCCCACACATGGTGGTCTAATAACCCATCGGTAAGTACACACACTTGCGACACTTGTCAATCCACATGACGACACTTCCTTATAGAGGAATAACACATCTCTTATAAGGGTACAATAAATATATATGAAATACATAGATGAAATACATTCCAAAGTTACATATACATGAACACCACACTGCCTGTAAAATGACCCCATATGAAGCAGTCTATGGTCAGGCACCTCCAGTTCTTCTTCCATACACCCCCAACAGTTCACCAGTTCAGGAAGTTGACATGGTCCTTTGAAACCGCGATCAGATTCTTCGCATTTTGCGGGACAATCTTCACATGGAAAGAAATCGCATGAAGCGACAAGCTAATCAACATCGTTCTAAGCGCACTTTTCAAGTAGGAGATATGGTTTTTCTTTGTCTCCAGCCATTCAAGCAATCCTCTTTAAAACTCAAAGGGCATCATAAGCTCGCTCCAAAGTTCTATGGGCCATATCGGATTCTTCAGAAGATTGGATCCGTTGCTTATAAATTGGAACTTCCTCCTTCCTGCATTCATCCAGTATTTCATGTCTCTTGTCTGAAGAAAGTTCTTGGCACCAACATCAGTGGAAAAACTATTTTACCCGAACTTGATAATGAAGGATCCATCCTTAATCGGCGCACTCGTTAGATTCACTCTCGCTCTATCGCAGAGGTCTTAATTTAGTGGCACGACATGCAACCAGAGGATGCTACATGGGAACCACTCCTTCAGATTCAACAACAATTTTCACATCTAAAGCTTTGAGGACAAAGCTTTTTTTAAGGGGGAGGGGATGTTAGGAACCAATGTCTTTACTTTGTTAGCATATTGTTGTTGGACGCATATGCTTTGTAAGTCGTCCCGTAATATTTGTTGATCAATAGTTTGTGTTATTGTTGTTGGCGCATATGCTTTGTAAGTCGCCTGTAGTATTGTTGATCCATAGTTTGTAGTGGCCCATGGTTTTGACCCATAGTATTGGTGCCTAGACTTAGTATATAAGTGTGTGTTGAGACCTATGAAGGCACGGTGAAGTTATTTGTATTGAGCTTGCTCAAAGGAGGTTGCTCCCTCGAAGTGGCCTGTGATCAATATAAAAATGATTCTGAGTTCTGTCATTTCTGTTATTTCGCATATTCTTATTAATTAATTGTTGCAGGTGCTTCACATAATTTCCTATTTAATGATTCTACTATTGAATGCATTCAGGAGATCAATCATTCTAACTTTCGCACTATGTACTTCCTTAGTCAAATAGAACATCTAGGACAAACTTAGGTCCATACCTGAAGCAAAGGGGAGAACTTAGAAATTCTACCAAAACTTGACGGCTAATTGTAAAACATAAATACCTTTAATGTTGGTTGCCGCATAAACTCTTACCTGCATTCTGCACATGGAATAGGATACAATGCCTTAGCTAAACGTAGCTAAGTAAACATCAGGGCACCTCGTAGGATCCCTTGCATCATCATCAAAAGCAAATGTCAGAATCGAGTCAGTAAAACGCTATCGCAAAATATCATAAGTCACAGTCAACACCAATAAAAACAATGTCGTAAGCATTTCAATAGGAAAATGACGTGTCACTGTTATTAATTTGTCTCTAGTCAAGAGTCTCAATAATTATTTGTTTCTGCATTAAATGACTTTGTAATTAATGTTGTCCTTATAAGCATTTATTATTTCCGCATTTACAATTATTAACAATTAATGCTGATTTAATTTTTTTTAAATTTTTATGAAAATATTGGGTTGTTACATAGTTGTTCTTGTTGTTCCTTTTGTTCTTAGGACAATCTGAGGAAAAGTGTCCTCTTCTTGGTATGTGCCGTGAGAGCTTGATCTTCATTCCCCATCTTCTCTTCTCGAGCTACAATCCGAGCTTCTTCCTGAGAGCATTCTTCCCATAGCTTACTGAAAGAGATAAGTTTCTTCCTAACAAAAATTGCTTGGATGAAGGAATCCCATGACCTAGGAAGGCCATTAAGAGTAGTCATTACCACTTCTCCATTCTCTATAACTTATCCCACAGCTTCAAGTTGTTCTTTTGTTTGGGATACCCTTGAGAAATAAGACTGCATGGTGCATTATGGAACTTGATATTCTTCAATTGATTCCTCAAGGTCATCTTCCAATTTATATTCTTCCCTTCAAATAGCTTGGTCAAGGAATCAAACATCTCCTTAGGTGTCTTCAGAGATGACACATGTGGCATGAGATGGTTTTTGATAGAATCAACAATGATCCTTTTAGCCTTGACTAAGTTCCTCTTGTGTAAGGCCTTAGTCTCTTCTCCCTCTGGGACAGGAACCCCTTCACTTATGTAGGTGTCCAACTCACTCTCTTCTAGAATTAACCCAATCCTATACTTCCATGCTTGGAAGTTATCAGCCCCTTCAAGCTTATCCTCAAGCTTGGTGTGGTGAGACATCTTAAAGAGTACTTCAAATTAAATAGAAAAGATTTAAGTCTTACCACTTGATTTGCAGAAATATGGATCTAGAGCTGGATTAGGGTTTGTAAGAGAAACCCTAAAAATTCAAAATTTGAATTTCAAAACTCTGAAAGGATAGAAATATGTGCCTTGATGAGCTGATCAAGCTAGTATACTCAGAATTTAAAAAATGCAAATTTTCACCCCTCAAATTTGCTTTTCAAACTTCTGGATTCACTAGGGAGGACCCTGAATTAGGGTTTGATTTTCTTAGAGCTTCATCCATCCAAAAATTTTTATCTTGGTCTCTAAACTTTGATTTTGGAGAGGCGCTTCCATCCATGGCCTCAAATTTTAGAAATTCCAACTTTTGCAGAAGCCCTAATTTCTGGTTTCACTTGAGAGGACCCCAAACTAGGGTTTGATTTTCCCAAAGCTTCACCCAACCAAAAAGTTAGATCCAAAGCTCTAAAATTCTATTTTTCCAAGGAGCTTCTAGCCATGGTTTCCGATTTAAAAAATTCCACTTTTTTTGGAAACCCTAAGTTTTAGGGCCAAAATTGAAAGTGCTCAGAATTGAATTTTGATTGGACAAAAAGATTCGCCTTGCTGAGGAGAGTCAATCTAGCCTCTTGCCTTTCAATATTTGTGGAGAGAAACCCCCCCCAAAAAAGAAGCCCTAGCTTCCGCAACTGCACAATGTCTTCTTCTCAGGTTAGCTCTGATACCATGTTAATTTTTGAGCATCAATTCAATATGATCTAGGATCTCAACTGAGAGAATAACATGTACAACATATCAATCACAAGAAGCAATCACAAGAGACAATAGACAAACAGAGTTTCCTTGGGGAAAACCATAAAGGTGAAAAACCGCAATAACTTCCTCAGAGATAGATAAAGCAATGATACAAAACCCAAGCATAAGAGATAGTCTCCTAGCCGTAGCTTCTCCTCCTCCACTAGTGTGCCACTCGTCAATGAGTGTATATGTGAGAAGGTGAATGGTCAAATAGAGTGCCTCCCACACTCTATTTATACTTGACTTGACTTGCCTAATAACCTTACAAGGTCGGCCTCAACTTAACAACATAACATAATGCTGACAGGGATGACCCCCCACTAGGGTGGTCTAATAACCTTTTAACCCACATGAATTATACAGGGCCGACCCCATCAAGGTGTTCTAATAACCCATCAAGTATAAGTTACGACACTTACAATATAAATGACGACACTTCCGTATAGAGGAATAATACCATCTCTATAGGATTACAATATACATATGTGAAATACATTCTGAAGTTACAATTACATCAACATAGAATTCCAACCGTGCAACAAAAACTAGTTCTGAGGAGTCCTGCAAGTGTGTCTAGGGAGGTTCTGGCTAGGAACTCTAGCCGTAAGTGCCCGGTGGAGGATTTTGCAAAGTTGACCCCCGTGTGCAAAAATTGCACACTCCCTCACTGAGCAAAACCCTAGTTTCCAAAATGGACTTGCAAGGTGACACCTGGGCCATGATAAAGGAGGAAAGGGGCACCCTTAGAACTATCCGGACGTCCTCAAACCAATGAAGATGATAGTTCGTCGATGGGATCCAAGATCGTCATTTTATGGCTCGCTTTGTCTCACATCCAAAAGGCCTTTAGGGACACCTGTTGGATACCTACCGGGGCATAGGATTCCAACCGTGCAGCAAAAATTGGTTTTGGGGAGTCATGTAAGTGTGTCTAGGGAGGCTCCAGCTAGGAACGCTAGCTGTAAGTGCCCGGTGGAGGATTTTGCAAAGTTGACCCCAGTGTGCAAAAATTGCACACTCCCTCACTGAGAAAAACCCTAGTTTCCAAGATGGACTTGCAAGGTGACACCTGGGCCATGGGACTGAAGTGGAGGGGCACCCCTAGCACTACCTAGACATCATGAATCCAACGGAGTCGATGGTTCATCGATTGGAGCTACGATTGTCATTCTATGGCTTGTTCCGTGTCGCATCAAAGGCCTTCAGGGACACCTGCTGGATACATGTCGGGGGCATAGAATTCAAACAGTGTAGCAAAAACTAGTTTCGGGGAGTCTTGCAAGTGTGTCTAGGGAGGTTCCAGCTAGGAACGCTATCTGTAAGTGCTCGGTGGAGGATTTTGCAAATTAGACCCCCATGTGCAAAAATTGCGCACTCCCTCATTGAGAAAAACCCTAGTTTCCAAGATGGACCCGCAAGGTGACACCTGGGCCACAAGACCAGACAGGAGGGGCACTCCTAGCACTACCTGGAAATCCTGAATCCAACGGAATTGATGGTTTGTCGATCGGAGCCATGGTCGTCAATCTATGGCTCGTTCCGTCTCGCATCCAAAAGGCCTTCAGGGACACCTGCTGGATACCTGTCGGGGGCATAGAATTCGAACCATGCAACAAAATCCGGTTCCGGGGAGTCCTGCAAGTGTGTCTAAGAAGGTTCCATCTGGGAACGCTAGTCATAAGTGCCCGATGGATGATTTTGCAAATTTGACCCCTGTGTGCAAAAATTGCATACTCCCTTATTGAGCAAAAACCTAGTTTCCAAGATGGACCTATAAGGTGACACCTGGGCCATGGGATCGGAGGAGAGGAGAACCCCTAGCACTATCCCGATGTCCTGAATCCAACGGAGTTGACGGTTTGTGGATCCGATCCATGATCATCATTCTATGGTGCATTCTGTCTCGCATCCAAAATGGCTTCAGGGACAACTGTTGGATACCTACCAGGGGCATAGAATTCCAACACTACAACAAAACCGGGTTCCGAGGAGTCCTGGAAGTGTGTCTAGGAAGTTCCTAGCTGGGAATGCTAGCCATAAGTGCCTAGTGGATGATTTTTCAAATTTGACCCCCATGTGCAAAAATTGCACACTCCCTTACTGAGAAAAACCGTAGTTTCCTAGATTAACCAACAACTATTGCATTAGATAGCTTCACTGACTCCATTAAAATTCAATTGGACATGAAATGAATGATTTAAATTCAACACCTTAGCTATCTTCATTTCATTCAATGATGGGCCTAATTTGACAGGAGCATGGGAACCCAGACTCCATTAAAATTCAATTAGACCCATTAAAATTCAATTCGATGTGACATGAATGATTAAAATTCTAGCCATAAATGCTAGCCAAAAGTGCCTGGTGGATAATTTTGCAAAGTTGACCACCATGTGTAAAAACTACACACTCCCTTATTGAGCATCCGGTACATTGATGCTTTAAATGATGAACTCTTTCCTTTATGGCATTATAGGGATGCTTACCCTGCATTTAATAGCGACGTTAATTAGTTAATGGATTCTTTGTTCGAAGCATAGAGAAAAACCTTGTCACATTACAAAATCCTTGCAACATCATATAAATTAATAGGGGACGCTTCCAATATGATCTCAATTTACGAGAAGCTTCCACATAGCAATAATTTACATAGATGGGCATTTTTCTCTGATATTAGTTATTATTTTTATCTGATATTAGAGAAAAATGCCCAGCTATGCATATACGAACGAGTTCCTCCTCTTCACCTTTTTCTCTTGGATTTTATGTTAGGTTCTCTCAGTCTGCACCTGCCATTTAGTCTGACATGAATTATGGTCACTGGATAATCTGCTGCACGTAAGAGTTATACCTAAACTGCTTACTTTGGTTTTAGAACTGGTGCGTGGTTTTAGAACTGGATCAACCTTTTATGGCCTACCCACCTGAAATTTTTAACCGTTGAAACTAGCCTGATAGACTCACAAGGGTATTGCTTCTCAAATTCATTTGAGCGAGTTGAGTGGAGTATTTTGGTCATTTTGGGACCCGGACCAACCAGTTGGTCGAGCCTGCTTGCACATCATCGATATCTCGGTCCAACATTTATGTGATTTTAAACATAGGATCATAAGCGCCTTTGAACTAGGAAGAGGTAAAATGAGCTAGGTTGAGGACAATAAATGCTGTATTTTTTCACACAATCTAACGAAAAATGGCCACGAAATTGGGCAGGATAACTCCCTCCAAACAATGGCCAGCACAGATCTACAAAACGGGGTTAAGGGAGGGAAACAAATTTTAAAACAAGTGATAATATTCATTTTATACAGAGTATAAATTATTGCTACATGGAAGCTTCTCATAAATTGAGATCATATTGGTAGCCTCAAAGCAAGAGGACAAGTTCATCAAAGCGACTTCATTCATCTATATTCTCGTAATGTACACATAGTCAATCCTTATCTTGATAAACAAGAGTTTTATGATAGCTTGAATTTTTTGGGTGTGGTTATCTCCCTGTATTCGGTTGTCTGATTGGTTGACAAGCTTTCCTGAAAATCTGTACGTTGAACTTCTTTGTTTTATTGCTAAAAATTGGAAGGGATTTTCAAGTCACTTGAAAACGCTCCTTTGTTGAAATATGTAATTTCTTCCAACAACATAGATTTGGCTAGTGTATCAAATGCTGCCATAACCCGAAGAGCTTACCAGTCTTTGCAAGAATATTCCCCTAGTAGATGAAGGTGGGAAAATGATTAGGGTACAAGGCTCTCTGAATTTTCTCCAGCTTGCATCCACGAGTAATTGGGCCAAGTTAATGGGAAGGAATCATTGGACTACCATGGGATTTTCAACCCTTTCTGAAGGTTACCTTACACTACCATCTTGTGCAGGAGCTTTGATGTATTCAGTTAATGATTTAGTTTCATTCTTTCGAAGACACCTTGATGTAGTAGATATTCCAGAGCTATTTCCTCCGAATGCCAATCTTTCTACTGTTTCCCATGCTTTGACAAAGGATAATGCATTTCTTCTGCTGCAGTGGATCCAATATTTGAAAAAAAAGCGGAAGATACTGGATGCTTTTATACATAGTATATCGGAAGGCAAATGGCTGAAACCATCCAGAGGCTTTGAATATCCAAACATAACTGGGCGATCTTCTCTCCTCCAAGAAGGTGACATTCCCTTTATCCATAAGGCATTCTATGGAAAACCTATGCATGAACAGAGCCACGGTTTGGGTGCTACGGGCATTCTAGTTGGGCACCCCAGGGCCATTTAGGGACACTTGGAGGATTTGCTACGAGGCCACGGAACCCAAACTGGCGAGCAGACTTGGATTTCGTTGGATCCCACAGGTCCACATTTCCATTGTGGACCTATACATAGTGGCCACGCACACACGAGGGCCTCCGGATGAGAAATGCCCCCCTTGAGCAAAATTGGAATGGCCCTCACTGAGAAAAACCCTAGATCCACAGATGGCTCATTGGCACCACTTTTGGGTCTCTGAGGGACACTGTGGGGGGGGCCCTAGCTGAAACCTGACACCTCAGACCCACCAGAATTGACAGATTCACAAACGGAGCCACGGTTTGGATGCTGTGGGCATTCTAGTCGGGATGCAAGTCGCATTGAAAATGTCATTCAGGGACACTTGGTGACTTTCCGTCTGGGAGCAAAAAAAAAATGGAGCAGCAAGATTGCATGTTGTTGGCTCCTGCAAGTGTGTATGGGAAATGTTGACGTGGGAACACTGCCAACACTTGCTCGGTGGAGGGTTTTGTAGAGTTGACCCACCAATGCGAGATTGCATTGAAGGAAACTAATAAAAACCCTAGTTTACGAAATGAATGCACAATGAAGTCACTAGGCCATGAGAACATGAGGGAGAGGGCCCCCTAGAGGTAATTGCATGCTAGGAGACCAATAGAGTCGATGGTTCATCAGTTCGACCTCCGGTTTCTGAGCTATGTCGAGCTGCAAGTCACATGAAAATGTTGTTTAGGGACACTTGGTGCCTTTCTGTTCGGGAGCAAAAAAAAAAACGAAGCAACAAGATTGCATGCCGTTGGCTCTTGCAAGTGTGTATGGGAAATCTTGACGTGGGAACACTGCCAACACTGGCTTGATTGAGGGTTTTGCAGAGTTGACCCACCAATGCGAGATTGCATTGAAGGAAACTGAGGAAAACCCTAGTTTAAAAAATGAATGCACAATGAATTCACTGGTCCATGAGTACACGAGGGAGAGGGCCCCCTAGAGGTAATCGTACGCCAAGAGACCAAAGGAGTTGATGGTTCGTCGGTCCGACCTCAGGTTTCCTAGATATGTCGAGCTACAAGTTGCATGAAAATGCCATTCAGGGACACTTGGTGACTTTCCATCCAGGAGCAAAAAAAAAAATAGAGCAGTAAGATTGCGTGTCGTTGGATCCTGCAAGTGTGTATTGGAAATGCCAACGTGGTAACACTTCCAACACTGGCTTGGTGGAGGGTTTTGCAGATTTGACCCACCAATGCGAGATTGCATTGAAGGAAACTGAGCAAAACCCTAGTTTATGAAATGAATGCACAATGAAGTCACTGGGACATGAGAACACGAGGGAGAGGCCCCCCTAGAGGTAATCACATGCTAGGATACCAACAGAGTCGATGGTTCATCGGTCCGACCTCTGGTTTCTGAGTTATGTTGAGCTGCAAGTCGCATGAAAATGTCGTTCAGGGACACTTGGTGACTTTCCGTCTGGGAGCAAAAAAACAAACGGATCAGCAAGATTGTGTGCCGTTGGCTCTTGTAAGTGTGTATGGGCAATGCCGACATGGGAACATTTCCAACACTGGCTCGGTGGAGGGTTTCGTAGAGTTGACCCACCAATGCGAGATTGCATTGAAGGAAAATGAGCAAAAACCTAGTTTACGAAATGAATGCACAATGAAGTCGCTGGGACATGAGAACACGAGGGAGAGGGGCCCCTAGAGGTAATCGCATGCCAGGATACCAATGGAGTCGATGGTTCTTCGATTCGACCTCTGGTTTCCGAGCTATGTTGAGCTGCAAGTTGCATGAAAATGTCATTCACGGACACTTGGTGACTTTCCGTCCTCCTATGTTTTTTAAGTCTTGTATAATTTCCTTCTTGAAAGCTCACCTCTTATACCATATTGAATTTTTGATACTTGATCTAGATTAATGCTTTATACCAATTATAACCATTAGTTCAATGCATAAATTTAACCATAAAACATTTACATAAAGAATTTAACTTGTAGGATCTAGTTAAGAATAACAATGCACAAGAGAAACAACAGTTTATCCCAGGAAACCCTCATGGGGAAGAAAACCTAGCAACCCTTCTTAGAATAATTATATGTTTAGAAAACAAGTACAATGAAACCATGAACAAACCCTAAACCTTAAGGGTTTTACCACATGAAAAAACATTAATGACACATGACAACAAGAGTAATTATCTACATGAAGATGACCTCCAAGCCATAAGGATATCCAAGCATATCCTTCCCAACCAACATTAGAAGGCACTTTATTTCTCGAATCCCGAGGTAACGTTTGTTCCTTTCACCAATGTTGCTTTGAGCACTTGTATGTAGTTACTCATATGTAGTGTTGAATCTAATTGTACAATCAAATATTGGGCATTGATGAAATGTGTAGCATGTATTGCACTTAGTTTTATTAAATTACACTTGAACATTGACTTAACTTGTAATTTAATCATCCAAACTCACAAATTTTAATTAGACCTATCCAATTAGTGTGCATGAGTGAGTTCTTTGAAACCTTGAAAAACATTGTATTGCACTTAGTTTGATTAAATTACACGAGCAAGAACTTTGACTTAACTTGTAATGATCATCCAAAATCACAATTTTTAATTAGATATCCAATTAGTGCACGCATGTAGTGAGTTCGTTGAAACCTTTAAATATAATAGTTTGTTCTTTTGACATAGTGCATTCATGAGTAATAGATAATCCACACAAATCAACACAATAGATTGACACAAGAACATGTGGAAACCGAAGAAGAAATACAAAGTGAAATGCATCATTCATTTATAAGTGAAATGTCAATGTACATGTCTCCAAAAGTACATGTATCCAAAAGTACATATATATCCAAAAGAACGTGTATCCAATGAAGTCAATGTACATGTCTCCAAAAGTACATGCACAATGAAGTCAATGTAGATGTCTCCAAAAGTGAATGTATCGAAAAGTACATATATATCCAAAAGTATCCAAAAGCACATGTGTCCAAGACTATCCATAACTATCCAAGCCACATGTACATGTATCTAAATGTACATATATCCCATAAGACACATCAAAACTCAAGATTCCTCTTGTTCTTTCTCGACGTTGATCCTCTAGGCACATTTCTAGGATCAGTGTGCGTCTTTGGATCCTGCAAATTAAATATTAATTGTTAAATTCAACTAACTATGTACTAATACATTAGCTCAACAATTATCAACTTGTGCATGGAAAGTGCATGAAACACTGGAAATTGCATGAAACACTTGGTCACTAAAGGACATCTCACCTCAAATGAAAAAGGGGATTGCGTTCCTTGTGTAGTAGATGGATCCGTTGGTTGAACATCCAGGATGGTCGCAACCATGGTCGAACCAGGGGGGCCAAGAACTGCTCCTGCTGGTGGTGGCTACAATCACAAAATGTTGAAATAGTTAGACATGCATGAATAAACAATAGACAACAGTAATAAACTATGTAAAGATCATGCTGAAATAGTTACATACATGTGTGTGATTAGTTTCCATTGCAGATGCAGCACTGACTGCTTCATCAACCATCAATGTGAGGTTTTGAGTAGACAACTTGGGTTCCTGATGTAGTAAACATGTAATTCAAACATTAACAAAATGATTTATGCACTAGATTTCAAGTTAACCAACAAATATCATCGAAGGATATACATTACCATGGTATGAGTAAGCCCATGGTCGTGGGTAGCTGGAGTCTTGCTAGGAGTAGGCCGCCTCACATACACATGACCCTTGTTCAGGAATGGCCTAGCGGGAGATGCAAATCCAGGCAACGGTCCAGATGTATTGGTTGGTACCTACAGTCAGCAAGTGTTCATGTAGTTAGACATGCATGATTCAACAAACATACATGTATTTAAAAAATTACATTTTTAATTGTTTACCTGGTGCCCAGATGTTTCCTAGGATGATACAACCATGGGTGCTACCTCCACATTAGCTTTCCCTAGTGAAAGATCTGCCATATGCAAGTTTAATAATTGTAAATATTAGACCGTAGATAGCATTAGTGAACTAAAATGTAAAGTATGTGGAAATTAACAAATTAACAAGTATTAAAAAACTGAAATTTTAAAATGTTTACCTCGGTGTGAGATACGACAATGGGCGCTATATAAGATGGGATTGCCAAATGGGTAGCATCATGAATCCATCCACCAATGAGGGGATCAGTGGATGGAATGTCATGCCCCCTGTAGAGTCTGGAACATTTGACTCTGGGGCCTCGCTACCGACATAAAGCATCAACTGCAAGTTCACAAAACTAGTATATTAGCTCAAACTATATATATGTGTACAAAGATGAAAATAAATGAAGAATTTATTACAATTAACCATCTACATACCTCACTCAAAAACCTACTGAAGGAAACATCTGAGGCAACACCATAGCAGGGATGACCACACGATGTGCACTCGTGAGGCTCAATATTAGGCTGGGGATGTGCCGATGTTCTTGCACTAGTGGATGGTCCTGCACTAGATGATGGTCCTGCATGGTGACGACCTAATGTATGTACCACACCAGGGACATATGTCCCTTCCTCACACATATGTTGAACCATAGTGCCATGGCGAACAACCGTCTGTGCCAAACTCAAAAAAGCATCACGTGTATGTGGAATTACACGATGTGTAGGTGGGACATTTGGCCCAGGAAACTACTTGCGAGGTGCAAGGATAGGGAAATCCTGGTCTCAAAGCCTCGCATTGGGTCAGTTTTGGGTCATACCCCCACCAATCCCCTGAAACTGCAAGATATCAAAATAGTTTACGTGTTTATGTAATACGAACTCTACATACATCTTTCGAAGGAAATACAAGGAAATTTCCTTGTTGTTATGTGGTGGCATATCAAAAACCATGTACCATATGTCCATCCAGTTATCAACAAATGGTTGAAACATGTACCACTCAATGGAGATATGAGGCTTGTTTTCATTTGGGATTTTCCCCGATCGAGGGTCCCTAAACAATGCAAATATGAGCTCTTTGGATATTTTCAACTTTTTATTGCATTGTAGTCTAGCCCATCAGCATATTCTTGTCTTTTTCTTTCTCTATATGATGTAATATCATATACTACATTGCTAGACTCTAAAATGTTGTCAATAATTGCATCCAAGATTGATGCAAGCGAGCAGCAAATCCTGTCACCACCACTAAAAGCTGCACTAATGCCCCTCAAGCGAGAAAGCTCAATCAGTATCTCGGCATTTGTGTCCATAGCCACAACTTCAATAAAAACATCAATACGAAAATCATTAGAAACATTTACATGGTATATAATGACATCTCTTCAAAATTGAAAATGTATTAAATGAAACTCAAGTAAGCAATTTAATGGCATTCACTTACATACATTTAAAACTTAAAATTAAACATTTAAAAATTTAAAAGTAAGTTTCGTTCAACTTCTTTCTAGAATTTAAGGCACTTCTTAATCCTCATTAGTGACTTTTCCATGAAAACTTGGGTTTAAACTTTTTAGAATTTAGGAGTGTTATTTTGACATGTTTTGGCCTTTACGTCCCTTGCAGAAAACAATATTAAATTTATTGATTTCAACATATTACGCCTTGTGGTTGGAGGGGAGGACAAAGTGGCATGGAATGAAATGGATATGTATGAGTTTGTCTTGCCAATATGATTATATATGTACTTGAGATGATTATCAATGATTAAGATGTTGAATAATCAACTAGAGATTGTGACTAGAATGACAATAACAACAATGTCAACTTAATAAGATATCACAAGTGGAATATGACAGTGTTATCTCATAATTATCACATGTATATTTATTAATTTGATCAAAGTATTATGATATGTGATTGATATGACAAGATGGTTGATTAGGAGGATGAAGTTTAAGTTGAGATAGAAAAACTAAATTTAAATGTCACAGTCCTAAGACTGTGACTACATTCAATTAATGAATAAGTAAGAATAGGATATGACTTGTTAGGCTTCGAAAGATGGTTAAGGTAACATGCCCGGGGGCATGTCAGGTGGTAAAACTCAGACCCGTGTCTTAAACACAGTCTTTAAGAGGGATGGAAGTTTAGGATAGATGTAGGGTTAGGACAACATCCAAGGGAAGAAGGTTTGAGATAGGTAAGAATGTTAGAAGGGTTTTAGGATAGGTTTCTAGGATTAGTTACTAGGTCAGGGTAGCAGGTCTTTTTGAGTGTAGATTAGGATTGTTGGATATGTAAACGACAGGGGCGATGGACTATTAGGATATGTGAGGCAAGAAAAGGGGTGAAAATTAACTCGATCATGGTTGGAAACACTCTCACGACACACTCTAGGTAGTTCGTGGGTGTTCACCATTTCCATTGTTCTAAAAACATGGAAACCAACCAAAAGTGACAATTCCTTGGAGAAAAACAGAGACAATTTCTCTCTGCAAAATCGATCTCTGCATTGTATGGCAGGTTCAGAAAATTAAATAAAAAACATAGTGATTTTCTATATGATGTCTTTGAGTTGAATCGACGGTCCCTGAGCATTGAGTAGATTGATCGAGGTTGTGGATAGGGCAGGCTCGAGAGGCAGGGCAGGCCCGAGAGGCAGGGTAGGCCCGAGAGGCACTTTGTTAATGTGTTTTGGCATTTAGTTAAGGGTTCTTAACTAAGAGGCAATGTATAGCTACATACACTTGTGATGAAATTTTAATTATATTCACGGACAAATAATTGTGATGAAATTTTGAGAAACCAAGTTACTAATTTTTTATGCATTTTTTCTATTCACGTTTATGCATGCATTTCATCTTGCTATGGTGATTTCCGAGGAAAATTATTTAATTAGTATCATGGGAAATGGCCTTTGAGGGTTGGAAATTTGATTTTCATGTGGATGGATACATTGTAGAAAGGGAGGAGTTCTATTTTTTTCGATTTTTGGTTGGATTATGAATTTTTGAGTTTTTGAAAAGGGATTCATTGTAATTATTCACTCATCTTGGTTGAGGGAGATGTGAATTTAATTAGAGATTGGGTTATTTCCAATTTTATAAATATTACAAAATTAGGTTGTTTTAAACTATAAAAAAATGGTATGGGTGAATGAATTACCTGATTAGATGACAATCCACTGGTGAATTTTCCTCCCCTCCAACGAAATCGAGCTCCTCCAATACTCCAGGGCACAAAAACCATCCTCGTCCAAGCTTGAATTCATGTTTCTGATGCGTGAAATGCGCTGCGGGTGGTCGGGACTGTGTACTTAAATTGATTTTAGATTTACAAAACAAGTACGCATTTTGTGACTACATAATGCGTATGTGTTTTGTAGTTATATAACATGTATGCATTGTGGTTACCTAACCTACATGTCTAATGACATGTCAGGCTCGTGTTTTACCATACCAGTGCTAAGTATCATAAACGCATTATATTTTTATGTAACGTGAACGAGTTTTAAAAAACTAGGATTGCATCTAAAGTGACCCTCATCTTCTTGCACACACCCTGACCTTATTCCCCAATGGGGCTGACTTACTTAATTGACTAGGCCGACCAACTCTCCTAGGGAGACTAAAAAATACATTTTACATTTATCCGTTTGGGGACTATTGCCCCAACTTACAATGAAGGTTTTACCTCGATATTCTTATGTGACCAAATATAGTAATGACATCCTAGAACGAAGGAATAAAATCTTTGATGGAGGTACAATAAAAGTAAAATAATAATATAATAATAATATACAAAAGGATATCTTCCGATGTTACATTTACAACAAAACTCCCTCTTAGCTAGGAAGGTATTCTCTCGACATAGTCATCATCACAGCTGGACACAATCTCTAGACAACATCATCATCACTAGATCATCATCATCACTAGATCATCATCATTGCTAGATCATCATCATCATTGGATCATGTTGATGCCGTGAAAATCGTAGCATCAATCAGTAAGGGATTCTCCTCGGTAAGCAAGCCCAAGTAGATCACTCACTGTTTGGTATGGGGAATCCATCCGGTTAACAGTTTTGGATATTGTGTAAGATTTAAATATTTATATCCTTTGCACCGGTTGCGGCCCGATCAACCGTTTATGTATTTTTTTTTAAAGATGATGTGCAAGTGCTCTAAACTAAATCCAGGTAACTAAGCAGAATTAATCTAAAACCGTATAAGCAAATCTAATCTATCCTTGCTAGGAGAAAACTATAAAGATGAGTAATAAACTGAAAGAAACATCTAAAGATTCTACAAATAGCTATTTAATCATAAAGATGCATTTCCAACAAGAGATGAAAGATATCAAAGATAGCTTTGATTTGATTAACACATTCCATTACTCATTCGAGATAAACAACTTTGCACAGAAAAAATTATGAGAACATTCATCACATAGAAGCAATTCATAACAGCAAGGAATCATCTCACAGTCTTATTTTCCTCTTCGGCCTTCAGCTGTCTTTCTTCTTCTTCGGCCTTTAGCTGCTTCTCAACTGCTTCTCTTTCCTCTTTCTCTTTGGCAGCTTCTTCCTTCCTTATCTTCTGTAACTCTTCATCTCGAAGCCTCTGGAATTCTTCCTCCTTAAGCCTACAAGCTTCTTCTTCTCGAAGCCTATCTTCTTGCTCCTTCTGCTACTTTGTTGCTGCTTCCATTTGAAGCTTTTCAACCTCAGCTTTCAACCTTAGCTCTTCCTTTATCAGAGCCTCAACTTCTTCCTTTTCTCTTCGCAATTCATCTTCCTTAAAAGCTTGGGATGATGTGGAACTAGTACTAGTTCCACTCTTAAGGAGAAGGCGTCTTTGGATTTCGGTCATATTATTGACTCCTCTGAAAACTTCTTCATCTTCAACAAAATAGTGGGCGTACTCAAAGTGTTTATTGACAATTCTGTAGTGATCCGCGGCCTTATTAAGCCTGTCATTCTTTGTGAATATTCTTTCTCCGAAGTGAAACTCCCTTAGTTACTGAACGAACTCTTCAGCCGAGCTGACTTTAGAAAAATTGTATGCCCCAACACAGAAGGGTAGTGCTGGGAAGGAGGCCTTCTTTGATTTCTTTAAGACATTACCAACTCCATCTATGAACACTTGTCTTACTGCCTCTTTGTGGACCACATAATCAATAACATATCATGGTAAGAGAAGGGGTGGCTTGGAACCTCCATACATTCTTATGTAGGTACCTTCCTCTGATAGATAGAAATACCCATACTTTTCCAAGACTGCCATGGCATTCTTAGATAAACAACTGGGTTCTTCATTGAACATAAGCTCATACAATGGCATGATTAATTCTTCATAGATGATCTTGTAATTCCTTTTGTAATTATGGGCCCATAACATCTTGTACCCAATATAAATAGGAGTGTTGGCCTTGTTCCAAACACATCCTAACCTTGGGAACGGATGCCTTGCCAGAATACAATCCACAAGGTACGATGACATGTAGAACTATGATTTTCCCCGGGACAACCCTTCCTTAGTAGCTGCTATGGCTGATGATATATTATCCGATAGGATATCTTCCCAATTGAACAATGTGCCCTTGAATTCTACATAGTGGATCAGAGGGACCCAATGCAACTAATAAGTGCTTCCATCATCCCTGCCAAACATTGTTCTTAGCATGAAAGCAATAATTATGAAGGGAGGCCTGAGTGCTAGAAATTCATAATCATCATTCTCTTTCACCCTCAGCTACCTGCCTGAAATTAACAATTTTCTGGCCATCTCTACGTAGTCCATGTTAAGACTTTCTAGCCATGCATCGTTCAACAGTTGCTGAGTGCAGGGAAATTTTTAGGTTGCCGAGATATGGCCTGGGTGGAACGAGGCGAATTCCTCACGATTTCTATCAAATAGGACTCTTGATTTTGAATCTTCATGTGCTATAATCCACCCGATAACTTCTGCGCAGGGGAATATCTCGGGGCGCATTGTTTCTTTAATGATCCCAGAGCTTCTAATGTTATGGTATAAGTACATCTCCTCGAGCACTAACCCAAGAATTTCCTAGTCTCTGATCATGTGATATACATCTCCCCATTTTAATTTAGGCGCAATGCCCATAACTGGCTTGGTGTCTTCATATAATGTCTCAATTCTTGCTTCAATGCCACTTGACTCTAGTTCGGCCATTTTTTCCTTCCTCTTGCCACCTTTCGGCATTGTGTGTTGAACTTTCCCAAAACCATACATGAGTAGACAAACGATAAAACTAGAATGCAGACTAAGTATTGAGATGAAAATTCATTACTACATCCTACATAGCAATAACAAAATGCTATTAAACAACTCCGATAGTGATATTACGCTTCACACCAACACAAGCAACTAAGCAAACGAAACCATGATAAGCATCTACTGAAACAAAATTTGTCAAGACTAGCTTTCCCTATCAGTGCTACAATGAAAAACCACAGCGCTAATGAAAAACTTTCTAACTAAGAGCTGTAGGGAGGTGATAGCAGGACATAGGTGAGAGAAGCCAAAATATTGTGGCCAGGTACAGCCATCCACAATGCTTAGGCTACCGAAACTTTAGGAGGACAAAGAGATGGGTTGGGAGTAGGGCTTAGTCAAGCTTTTCAATGATTCTATGAGTAATCAGACGGGCTCAGAAGCTCCAACATGGATGAGGTTGGCTGTGGAAAATAGTAACAAAAAAAGGGAACAACAAACTTAGGTTGCTGAAAACAAAGTACAAAATCCTTGGTGGAGTTACTTATCTGGCAGTTGGCGATTGGCTTGGGTGAAGCTAACGAGTTGCAGACTTGGCTACACCTGAATGAATATCTCGACCTTGAACGACATTCTCCCTAAAGAATCTAACGATAACAGAAACAAATAATGATGACCGGCCTAAAACCCCACTTACTATATAAAGAAAAAGGGCATGTGTGGGCATTAAAAAAGGGTTAATGGGGCATTAAAGCGTCGTTACGACGATGTGACCAGGGTAGCTTTTGGCGCCGCTTTGGAATTAAATGCAAGTCGTCAACCAAAATATTTCGGTGAGTCGAAGCGACAGTTTCGGTAAGAATGGGCGAGTTGTTCCATAATGGAGAGGCTATTCTTGCCGAGTTTTTTCGACTGCTTTCATGTTGCTTCTTATCGGCAAGACTCAGCGCTCATAGGAGACAGTTTTGGCAGGACTGGGCAAGTTCTGCCGAAAAGGTCTTACAAAAACGCATAAGTTTGTTGAAGTGCCAATCGTTTCAGATAGTTCCTACGAGTTTTGTCGGCGCAACCTAACATGTTTCGCCGCAACAAAAACTTACAACAAAAGACAAGGAAAAAAAAACCCGTGTTTCGGATGACTTGGATGAGTCGGGGCAACAATTTCGGCAGGACTGTGCGAGTTCACCCGAAACAAGAAGACTTGAAAACTTAAACAAAGGTTCTTTTACTATTGCAGAACTCAATGAGTTTTGGTGAAATGGGGAAAGATGGAAAACTTAACAAACCGGTCCACACGTTTCAGCTCAATTGAGTGAGTTGAGCCAACGTTTCGACTACAAAACCTGAGTTTTACTTAGCAAAAAAGAAACCAAAACAAACTCCATGACTTTGCTTTTCTAGAAAAACTAAGTACAAAATACTTTCTAGGATGTACCTGGATCCTAAGCAAACTCTTTTAAGAACAGGCAGGGGCGCCAATATTTACAAAATTTTTTGGGTGGGATGTTGCAGCAACAACAGATCATCATCATTGTTGCTGAAGAAATTCTCATCTTGTTGATCATTGACTAGTGACATCTCTCGAATCTACGCATCATGAGAAGTTCTACAGACCCTTTTTCATGCTAGATGTAGGCCTAGCTCTCATTTAGGACTTCAATATATATACAAGAAATCCATCAAGCAAGTACAAACCAATACAACATATTACATTGCCACAAAAATCACCCGTGTCTCCTACTATCATCTCATCGTATCCATATCATCTCATCATCTCATGTGGAGAGAAACAGAGGGTCATATACAATGTCCACCAAGAAAAATACGTCTTCCACCTAGTGGATACATCCCAGGAACATCTGCCTCTTCCACCCAGTGGATCCAACCCAGATGTATTATGTCTCTCTCTCAGTAAACCTACGTCTTCCACCCAATGGATACAACCCATATGTGTTATGACTCTCTCGGTCAACCGACGTCTTCAAACATGTGGATACATCCTAGGATCATCCTAGATGCATTATGTCCTTGCGAACTACCTGTGTCTTCCACCATGTAAGATACATCCCAGGTGCATCCCAGATGATTTATGACTCGTGGACCACCAATGTATTCAAACATGTGGATACAGCCCAGGAGCATCCTAGATGCATTACGTCCTTACGGACTACCTGCATCTTCCACCATGTAAGATACATCCCTAGTGCACTTGCGTCCTCCGGACATGTCACATCACTCCCTATTTTGAGGACCATCTATCTAGATAATACCAAGATTTTCTATGAAGTAGTCAAACTTCACTCTTTCTAATAGCTTGGTCAACACATCGGTTATCTGATCCTCTGTCGCCACATACTGGAGCTTGACTACTCCTCTTTGCACCATATACCAGATATAGTGGTACTTGATCTCAATATGTTTTGACTTTTCATGGAACACTATGTTCTCGGACAATTTTACACAGCTCTAGTTGCCACAAAAGATACAAGTCGCCACTAAATTGAGATCAAATAAGTCTAAAAGTAGCTTCCGAAGACATACTGCCTCACAACTAGCTGAACAGGCTGCAATATAATCTGCTTTGACTGTACTCAGTGCCACACTTGTTCACTTCCTGCTAAACCAAGAGATCATGTCAGATCCCAAACTGAAGCAGCATCCCGAAGTGGTCTTCTTGTATGTGGCACTTCCTTCCCAATCTAAATCAACATAACTATGCAAGTTAATCCTCTGATTCGTCTCATATGTGAGCCCATACTCAATTGTTCCCTTTAGGTACCTCAATATATGCTTTGTAGCAATCAGGTGAACATGTCTCATATCTATTAGGAACGGGATCAGGATGTTCACAGCAAAGCATATGTCTGGTCTCGTGTTCGTAAATTACATTAACAAACAAATCATCTGCCTGTACATTGTGGCATCAACTGTCTCTGAATAAGAATCACACATTAGCTTCAAATTCCATGCCATTGGTGTGGTCATTTCCTTGCTGTCCATCATTCTGAACCTCTTCAGAATCTCCACTGCATACTTTCCTTGACCAAGGAAAATCCCATCTGAACTCTACCACACCTTCATACCTAAGAAGTAGTGCATCATTCGTAGGTCCTTCATCTCAAAATATACGGAAATCCTTATCTTTTTTTTTGTAATGAGCTCATCCTCCCTTGTTACGAACATGTAATCTACATATAGTAATAATATTACTGGTCTTCCACCTTCAACCTTGAAGTAGATGTTGGAATCTGTTTTACTCTTGGTAAAGCCTAGGCTCATAAGAAAAATGTCTATCATGTCGTACCATGTCCTGGGTTCCTGCTTCAAACCATAGAAGGCTTTCTTTAGCTTGCACACATGAGTCTACTTGTCATGTGTCTCGAATCCTAGTGGCTGCTCCACATACAATTCCTCTTCGACTACACCATTAAAGAATGTTGTCTTGAAGTCCATATGGTGTACCTTCCATTTCATTACGGTGGCTAAAGAAAGTATAGATTTGATGGAAGTGTATCTTGCTACAGGTGCAAATGTATCCTCGTAGTCTATGCCCTCTTTTTGGGAGAAGTTACGTGCCACAAATATTGCCTTGCTTTTTTCAATGCTACCATCTACAGTATGCTTGATCTTGTAGATCCATTTTGAAGTCACAACAGACTTCCCTTCTGGTCTAAGAACTATATCCTAGACATCATTCTTCATAATCGACTGGTACTCTTCGATCATGGCATTTTTCCATTCCTTCTTTTCTTCTTCTTCCTCATAGTTGGAAGGTTCTTTATCAATGATGTCGCATAGTAGGGACACATAGATAGAGTATGGTCTAGGTCTCTTGATTTCCTTGAGTTTCCCATCTGGATAACCATACTTCTCTGCATATTGTATTGCTTCACATGCCATGTTAGTCTTCTCTTGTGGGATTTCTTCTCATGAGGAAGATCTATAGGTTCTTGTGGTTCTTTTATGTCATGGTCTTCATGATATTCTTGGATTGTCTCTTCCATAACTATGTCTCTGGTTCTTGGAACTTCAGGTTCTTCATTTTCTTCAGTGGGTAATTGTCTTGATTTTTTGTAGGCTAAGTCTTCAGCAAAATTTACGTCTCTGCTGATTTTGATCTTCTTGAATCCTAGGAAATATATTTAGTAATCTTTTGATGTGTCACTATATCCCATGAATATGCCCTTCTTCCCTGGAGGATCTAGTTTTTTTCTCTTTTATTTTGGGATGTGTATGTACATAGGGAAACCAAATATATGACATGGTTGACTTCTGGTTTCTCTCTTGAGAAAGCTTTTTTTGGAGTCTTGTTGTTCAATACATGGTGAGGTTTACGGTTTTGTACATACACAACTTTTCTTGCTACTTCTACCTATAAGTGCATTGGAAGGTCTTGATCATGGAGCATTGCCTTCATTGCTTCCATTATTGTTCTATTCTTATGTTCTACAACGCTATTTTGTTGAGGATTGTAAGGAGTGCTCAACTCCCTCTTAATCCTTGATTCTCTGCAAAGATCCTTGAATTCTTCTAAGGTGAATTCTCCACCATTGTCTGATCGTAATGTCTTTATTGACAAAGTGTCCTCAGACACATAACTTTATTAATGAAGAAGAAAAATAATTACATCACAGAGATGTGAGGGCTAAATCCCGAAAGATTACCTCACATGGAAAACTCAATGGATTTAAATATCCAAAGAGTAACAACTAATTTACCGTTACCAAAACTAACTAAGGGACACCTCACATAATCACGTGAGTGTGTAGATGCCCTTTTACATTTATTAAACTAAACTTCTATTTATTACATTTTTGGATCATAATTCCTAACAATCCCCCCTTTGATCCAAAAATTCTTTTGAACAAATATCAAGTTCATTTCTAAACTTATCAAATTTGACCCTTCCAAGAGATTTTGTAAAAATATCTGCAGTTTGATCTTCTGATGGACAATACTTTGGATTGATGATTTGTTTGACGACGAGAGCCCGAATGTAATGATACTTAGTATCCACATGCTTAGTTTTTGAATGAAAAACAGGATTTTTGGCTAACTTGATTGCTGACTGATTATCAATAAATAATGAAGTTGCTTCTTTCTGATCAACTTTGAGGTCTTGCAAAATCCTTCTTAACCAAACTATCTCACAAGCAGCTTCCCAAGTTGAAATATATTCTGCTTCTGCTGTAGAATTTGCAATTGTATCCTGCTTTTTACAACTCCATGCCACTGCAGCTGATCCCATATTCATTAAGTAACCTGAAGTAGATGCCCTGTCATCAACATCTCTAGCAAAATCCGCATCTGAATAGCCAATAAGCTTGAAATTTTTGTTTCTTTTAAACTCAAGTCCAAAATCCTTTGTTCCTTGAAGATACCTTAACACCCTTTTTGCTGCATTCCAATGACTTTCTCTAGGTTCCTGCATATATCTAGAAAGTATGCTAACTGCATAAGATAGATCAGGACGAGTATTCATCAAGTAAATCAAACATCCAATTAACTGTCTATATCCAGTACAATTTACAAGTTCCCCCCCTTCAAACTTAGAAAGTTTTAAATTTTGTTCCATGGGAGTAATCGCTGCTTTACATTCCTCCATTCCAAACTTCTTCAATAATCCAGATATGTACTTAGCTTGAGAAATAAATATACTCCCTTCCTGCTACTTTACTTCAACTCCAAGATAGTAATGAAGTAAACCCAAGTCTGTCATTTCAAAACCTGTTTGAAGTTCTTTCTTAACCTGAAATATATGATCATTATTGTTACCTGTTATGAGCAAATCATCAACATACATAACCAAGATGACTAAGTTGTTTTCCTGGATTCGAACATACAACGTATCATCTGACTCACTACGAAGAAAACCAACTTTCTGTAGGTAGGCATCCATTTTTGCATACCAAGCTCTGGGAGCCTGTTTCAATCCATACAATGCCTTAACTAGTTTACAAACTTGATTTTCTTTCCCTGGAACATCAAAACCAGGAGGTTGAGTCATATAAACGTCCTCTTGTAGATCACCGTTTAGAAATGCACTTTTTACATCCATTTGATACACTTTCCATCCATTTTGTGCAGCTAAAGCTAGCACAATCCTGATAGTATTCCATTTCGCTGTTGGAGCAAAAGTTTCTTCATAATCAATCCCTTCTTTCTGAGCAAAACCCTTTGCCACCAATCTTGCCTTATATTTATCAATATCTCCATTTGCTTTGTACTTAATTCTGTAAACCCACTTACAACCAATGGGTTTAGCATCATGTGGACAATCAACTATTTTCCAAGTCTGATTCTTCATTACTGCATCATACTCACTTTGCATGGCCATTTTCCATTCATCATACTCAACTGCTTCATTAAAAGTAGTTGGTTCAACAACTGAAAGAGCAAAATTTTCTGAACCCGTATTAGAACTCCTTGTACCTGTTTTGCCTTTTTCATTAGACTTAACATCCTGAAGTAACTTAGTTGCCCATTTTGGTTTCTTCTTTTCAATGTTAACTTGATTTGAATCATCCAAGTTAACTTGTGAAGAATTCAAAGTATCTTCAACCTGTTCATCATCATGTACTTCTGAAGTGAGATCAAACCATTGTTCATTCCTTGTCTTATTTAAGTGTTTCATCCTTAATTGTTCCTTAGTTACTTTTTCCTCTAAGTGACTAAGTTGTTTATCAACCTCTTCTACACTTAAACTTTTAGTTTCATCAAAAATCACATCCCTGCTGACAATAAACTTTCCATCTGACAGAAGCCTATACCCCTTTTTCTCATGAGAATAACCAATCAACATGCACTTAACACTTCTAGACTCTAACTTCTTTCGTTTTTCTTTTGGGACAAGTGCATAACAAACTGAACCAAAAACTCTCAAATGTTTGACCATAGGTTTGAATCCATACCAAGCCTCAAAAGGAGTTATTCCATCAAGTGATAATGAAGGAGATCTATTCCTCAAATAAACTGCTGTATGAACTGCTTCTGCCCAATAACATGATTTCAACTCTTTGAAAAATAACATTGCTCTAGCCATGCCCAATAAAGTCTGATTCATCCTTTCTGATACTCCATTTTGCTGTGGAGTATAAAAATTGGTCAACTGTCTTTTAATCCCTTTTTCCTGACAATAAGTCAAAAAATGATTTGATGTAAACTAACCACCATTATCAGTTCTCAAAGTAGCAATCTTTTCCTTTGTTGCTGTTTCAACCAAATTTTGAAATGACTGAAACTTTTCAAACACTTCTGATTTTTCCTTCAAAAAATACACCCAAACCATTCTACTAAAATCATCAATAAACAACAAAAAATATTTACAACCACCAAGTGAAGTTTCCAAAGGACCACAAACATCACTATGAATAAGCTGTAATCTCCTTGTTGCTCTCCAAGTGCTTTTTGAAAAAGCTATCCTTCTCTGTTTGCCATAAATGCAAGCTTCACACTTTGCATTTTCCTTCCGAAAAGTAGGCAACCCCTTTACCATTCCTTGTTTTTGAAGCTGTACAAGACTATCAACATTCAAGTGCCCAAAACGAATGTGCCACAAGCGGATAGGTGAAACATCAGTTTCAACTAAACCTGCAAATTCCTTCAAATGTTCCTTTGACCTAGGAATGACTGTTCCCTTCATCCTAAGAAGCTTTCCGTCTTCATAACCTGTCATAACTGTTTTGTATGCATCCTTTATTGAATTAACAAAAAGGATACCACCTTCCATTACAACTTGATGTCCTAATTGACGAATGACAACTAAAGACAACAAATTTTTCTTAAATGTGGGCACATACCAAACATTAGAAATCAATCTTTCTCCAATTCCAGGCAAATCAACCTTAACTGTTCCTTTTCCTTGTGGTAGATGAATAGAATCATCTGCAAGAAAAATTGAATTTAAATGACAATCTTCATAACTCCAAAAGAAATCTTTCCTATATGTCATATGCTGAGTAGCCCCTGTATCCATAATCCAAGCATCTTCAAAATCATTTTTGAAACAAGAAGAAGATTGAACAAAATTCACTGATTCCAACTGATGAACTTGAACAAAATCCATTGATTCTGATTGTCCAAGTGCTGTAAAGACATATTCACAATTTTCACTATCGTCTGCATGAGCATAATGTGCCTCTGATGAAGATTCTTTAGATTCTCTTTCTTTGAGAATTTTTTCAAATGGAACTCTACAGTCTGAAGCATAATGTCCAACTCTATTACAACGAAAACATGTGACCTGTTTATTAGCTCTTCCTCTTCCAGAGACCTGTTGGTTACCTGAACCTCTTCCTCTTCCAGAAAACTGTGACTGTGTACTTTCAAATTCTTTAGAACCTCTTCCTTGATTTCTTCCTCTTCCTCTTCCGCGGCCTCTTCCTCTTCCAAAACCCTGACCATGACCTCTATTTGAATTTTGAAAAGCTTTCTGATCATGGCCTCTTTGATGATTACCTGGAGACTGTTTGCTAGTACTTGTAACCAAAACATCTTCTCCTGCTTGCTTTGTTTTACCAAAACATTTTTCATGTGTGGCAAGTAATTCACTTAGTTCATCAAAAGAAATTTTATCCAATTTATTTGTAATTTGTAAAGTTTCCAAAAAATGCTTATATGTCTCAGGCAATCCTGCGATCAAAATGGTCACCATCATGCTGTCTTCAATTTTATCAAAACCAGCTCTTGAAATTTCTTGTTTGATATTTTTTAATCTAGAAATGTACTCCATGACGTCACCTCCTGAAGACAATTTTTGTTGAAACAACTTCAATTGAAGATCAATTTTCTTAGCTTCACTTTGAGAATCAAATAAATCTTTCAATGTCTTCCAAGCTGACCACGCATCAGGACTATTTTCAATATGCACATAAATATCATCAGAAACAGTACTGTGAATCAATGCTAAGGCCTTTTCATCTTTTACTTCCCACTTTGCAAGCTGATCATGATTAGTTGGTTTGGTAGGTTTAGCATTACAGAAACCCTTCCACAATTCATTGTAAATAAGAGTGCTTTGAATATGACGACTCCAAACTTTATAATTTTTCGATCCTTCCAACTTGTCAGATTCATTAAAAAGACTTATAACTTTAGACATTGTAAAAAAAATAATAAACACCTTATAACTCCAGAAGATGTGTATTATGCAAATCTTATAGCTCCAAGCATTTAAAGAAAGCACCTTATATCACCAGAAGAAGTAAACAATCACCTTATATCACCAATGGAAGATTTTATGCAAAAATATCACCACCAACATGAAAAGAAAATTACTCATCAACAAGAGTCATCATGAAAGAAATGCTGCAAGAAACACCACACACCATGCAAAAGAAAGCTATAGGGGCTTGGCCTTGACCCACTTATAGCCTCAAGAAAAAAAATTTGATAGAGCTTCACTTTGCTCTAATCAAAAACTTGGAGGAAAGTACAAGTACTCCTTATGACACCAAACAATGCTCCTTATTACTCCAATGCCCAAAAAATTACACCTTATTACTCCAAAAAATAACAAGTCTTTATAGTTGAATTGGAAAGATACATTATTGTTGAGTGGGAGGTCACAAGATCCAATCCCATCAACTTCAAAAAATAACCTTTTTTTTTTTAAATGTATATCTCCACCTTTTTCTTCTTAATATAAAAAATCTCCAAAAATTAAAAAATGAATATGAAAATACCTTATCTCTCCAAAACAATGTATTCACTCTTCAAAAAATTACCTTATCTCTGGACCAATGTAGTGTCTGAATTCATCATACTCAACTCTGAAAAATCTGTTTTTACTGATGGCTGCAACAAGGGCACAGTGGGGTCGCTTGCATCTCTACAGAGAATTCTCAGACGTGCTCATAAATGGCGACATTATAGGATTCAAAAAACATGTGAATGAAGCAAAAACAAACCCTAGAAATGCATAAAACACATGCGCCAGACAGTGTTCTTGGAATTACATGCATAAAGCACATGCGCCAACTCTCGTTTCTCCTCAAATTTCTTTGGAATTCTTGCTTCTCTGTATCTACCCAGTAATCCTGCTCCGCTCAGAATGACTTGAGTCTGGTCTCTCCAAAGCTCTATTACTTACCTTCGTATCAAAGACAAGGTTCTCAAACCCTGTCGTCTTGTCTAATAATGTTTCCACTGCCAGAAGAGTCAACGTTCAGTTCATCCTTATCATTCAAGGGGTCCGCATCCTTGGAATTTGCTATATTTCCCTTTGCACTATTCACCACAGCAGCTGAATCCACGCCAATAATTACCACATCATCGATACCACGCTCCTTCAAGACCAATTCGCGTGGTCGTGCCCCACCAAAAAGAGATTTCCTGTTCTTTTCATTACTTGCTTCGAGTTGCTCAACAGGCAGCGAGCGAGGCTTCAAATTTAATTTTGGTCGCTCACTGAATCTGTTATCCTCCTCAAAGTTACAACAGTGCGTCTCTCTCTGCTCTCCACAGAATGATGGCTGGTGCATCTCTATGTTACACCTCTTTTCACGCACAGGAAACCTCCACAGCTATCGGGTTTCTCCACAGACCGGCTCTGATTTATGATGACATTACGGCTCCGCTTCACCTTCGGCTCTAATTTTCAACATTTCTTTTCTCTCTTCAAAAATGCAATTGTATTTGATTGATAAGAATTGCTTTGCTGTGCAGATAGAAAACCGGATCGCTATCCGAAGCACTTATAATGAGAAAATAAAGAAAACCTGCCAATCTGTGGCTAGGAGACACTGGAATGCAGAAGAGAAAGTATGGACATTTCCAAAGAATGCACTGGATGATCTTCTATATCTTTTTAGACATGATATCTTCACTTTCTATCATTTTTGTAAAAATTCTCTTCCACAAAATTTTAAATAATCTTGCCTTAAAAAAAATAATAATATTTTACTCTCTCCAAGTAAAAATTCTGCAGAGATTCTTTTTAGCCCAAAAGAATAGGAAGCAATAACTTACGGTTAAAATTTCGCTATTCCAAAAACCTTGAAATTCACCTTCTTCAAACAACCTTTAGCACCTTCCAACCAAGTTCCAACCAGACCAAGCTTCAACCGCGTGCTCTGATACCACTTTGACAAAGTGTCCTCAGACACATAACTTTATTAATGAAGAAGGAAAATAATTACATCACAGAGATGTGAGGGCTAAATCCCGAAAGATTACCTCACATGGAAAACTCAATGGATTTAAATATCCAAAGAGTAACAACTAATTTACCGTTACCAAAACTAACTAAGGGACACCTCACATAATCACGTGAGTGTGTAGATGCCCTTTTACATTTATTAAACTAAACTTCTATTTATTACATTTTTGGATCATAATTCCTAACATTTATCTTCTTTTCAGTATGTTTTTGACCAAGGATTTGAATTCCTTGAATTTGCTAAACACTTCATCTTTTCCTTTCAAGAAATAAATCCATGTCTTACGAGAAAATTCATCTATGAAAGAAACATAGTATAGATACCCACTTAAGGAGCTGGAAGACATGGGGCCACACACGTCTGAGTAAATTACCTCCAAGATTCCTTTTTCCTCGCTTTCACTGCTAGGAAATGACTTCTTCATATTCTTCCCTTGTGCACATCCCTTGCAAATTCCTTCATACTTTGTTTGAATTTTCGGTAGACTTGATACTGCTTTGCTTGCAATTGGTAGTGCTCTATAGTGTACATGTGCAAGCCTTCTATGCCATAATTCGCTCGGTTCCACGGAGTCATGAACCAACACTTGTTCTAGTTGTCCTTTTAACTTGTACATGCCTCCCTCTTGCTTTCCAATTATTATTGCATCATTTATTTTCTTTCCTCTTGGCCACATTAGAACTTTTCCATCAACAAATGAAACACAATTTCCTTTAGCATATAGGGCTGAAATGGAGAGAAGATTTTTCTTCAAACCCAGTACATAGAGAACATCCTTCATCTTTATTTATTTTCTTGAATCTAGTTTGTAAGTGGCTTCTCCACTTCCTTTGATAGGATACTAATAGTCGTCTCCAAGTTTTACCTTGTGTGGTGACTCATGTTCTAATAATTTGATAAAATATTATTTGTACCGTGTCATATGCTTGGATGCTCCACTATCCACAAGCCAATCATTGCTTCCATGGGTGATGGTACCTGTAAGGGCTGATAATTAAAACATATTATTCATCACTTGAAGAATATTCTCTAGTTTATTTCTTACTATTTCATCATCTTCAGTGGTGTGAGCATGATGACCCTTCTTTTTGATTCTCCTGGAGAATCCTTGGTTTCTAGGACAATTTCTTGAATAATGTCCTTTCTCATCACATGTGAAGCACCTAATACTGGAGAGGTCTCTTCTAGGTCCATGATTACTATGGGATATTTTAGATTTCTTGTGATGGTGATCCTCCCTCTTGTTTTGATTCTTCTTAGTATGAGCATTTAGGCCTTGATCATCATTAGCTCCCATCTTTTCTTCTCTTTCTACTAATCGAGCTTCTTCTTGGGTGCATTCTTCCCATAATATCCTAAATGTGATTAGCTTCTTTCTGGTGCATATTCCTTGAATGAATGAGTCCCATGATCTTGGGAGATCATTCAAGGTAGTCATAACAATATCTCCTTATTCAACATTTTCTTCAATTTCCTCAAGTTGTTCCTTGATCTGAGAGACTCTTGTGAAGTAAGATTGAATATTTTCTGAGTGTTGAATCTTCACATTCTTGAGTTGGTTCCTCAGAGTCATCTTATGATTGATGTTCTTCCCTTCATAAAAAAATTGTTAAACCATCGAACATATTCTTACGGGTATGTAAAGATGATACATGAGGGATGAGGTGATCTTTGATGGAGTCTTCAATAATCCTTTTGGACTTGATCATGTTCTTCTTGTGAATTGCCTTTGCCTCTTCTCCCGCTAGTTTTGGAACCTCCTCATTGACATACTTGTCTAAGTCATTCTCTTCTAGGACAAGAGAAATTCTATACTTGCATGCCCATAAGTTATCATCTCCTTGAAGCTTATCCTCAAGCTTGGTGTGATTTTTCATTTTGATATGAGAACCTAAAATGGAAATAGCAAGGAATTAGAACTTACCAATTTGAGATGTCGAACCTCGTTCTAAGCTGGTTGACCTAGGGTTTCATGGAGAAGCTCATTAATTTCTCAAAATTGAAATTTTGAACTTCTTCTTGGATAGAAAGATGTGCTTCCTCGAGGCGAGTTGTCCAGTGTACTCCTTTTCCTAGATTTTTGGATGGGAGCTCCAAAAAGTTGATTCCCTAGTTTCTCCCAACACTAGTGACTTGGTCAAAAATGAAAATGATCCAAACATAATTCTTCTTCCACCAAAATATGTGCCTCCTTGATGTGAGTTATCCTAGCCCTCTTTGCTTGATGATATGTGGAGAGAATACCTTGGATTTGGAAACCCCAGCTTCCCACTGTTGCACAGTGCCTTCTTTTAGAGTGGCTCTGAAACCATGTTAGTGTTTTCACTTTAATTCAGTTATGTTAGATATTTAATCTGAAAGATAGACAAGCACAACAATACACAAAAACACAAAAATTTCTTTGGGGAAACCATAAAGGAGAAAACCTCATAGCTTCTTCAACAATAGATTCATCAATTAGTACAATATCAAACCAAGATAGAAAACCCAAATATAATATGACTTCTGCAACTTCCTTCTTCTTCCTCCATCGAAGTTGTCTTTCTCTTTCTTGGAGCAAACTTGCTCATTGGTTGCATGTCAAAATGAGGGAGAGATCCTCCCTATTTATAATTTATGTGTGCCTAACCTAATTTCCCAATGGGGCTGACTTCCTTAACTGACTGGGCCGACCTCTCCTAGGGAGACTAAAAAATACATTTTACATTTATCGTTTTGGAGACTATTTCCTCGACTTATAATGGAGGCTTTACGTCGATATTCTTATGTGACCAAATATATTAATTACATCCTTGAAGGGAGGAAAAACATCTTTGATGGAGGTACAATAAATGTACAATAATAATATACAAAAGAATATCTTTCAAAGTTACATTTACAACAACAGTTGCTACACCTCTCGCAACCCACTTCAAACTAAGTGTTGATTTGTGTTCTTGTGATGAAAAGGAGAAAAAGTAAATGAGTAAGATTCCTTATTGTTAGTAGAGAATTGTATAGTTGAATGCTATGGATATATATCCCAATACTATGAGTAAGTGAATCTCAATTGACAGAAAATGAATATAATTATCTTATTTTCCTAAGAATCAAAGCAATTTTTATGAGTTTGAGAAGGGGGGAAGGGAGGAGAATACCTCTTGAAGCGTGCCAATTGATGAATATCAATTATGATTGATATTTGCAAGCCTTTATGCCTCCTTTACTAGCATATTACCATGCATCCTTACCTTTACTTATACTAACAACAACTTGAAAAAAACTTGAAACTAACTACCAAATTTGAATTTGCAAACAATTTGGAGGGAAAATATGAATTCAAAAATTAGGGGGGGGGAACTGAATTACTGCATATATATTCAAAGGAGAATGGTACTTACAACCTCGTCTTGCATATGACATCCATCTCCCTTTCTTTGATCCAATCCTCTACCATCCATGCCCTTGATAACCAAAATCTCCTTGTAGTAGAAAATACTTTCGTCTTCAATCCCACAACATAACCTTGCTTTTACTTTCTTTATTTTACTCTTCCCCAGATACCTATTTTTATAGCATTGAGAATTGGGAACTCAGTAATCAAACTTCCATGTGGGATAAAAGTGTTTCCCAAATTTTGATTTATTTAATCAAAAACCCACTTTCTATAGTTGTTTTTAGGATTTTGTGTCATTAGTCCAAAATTTCAAGCACAATTAATGCATATGCCATGCATTTATTTCCACTTTCAGCTAGTGGAGACTGGATCTAGGCCTTGAAGCAGGTAATTCAATCACTAAATATTGCCTCTTTAGTCTACCTATGTCTTCACTCAAATCTTCCAATTGTGGAATTAGTGGTCAAATATGAGAGGATTGTCTCTTATTGTACTTGAGTTATGTCTTCATGTTGCAAGTGAATGGTAAAATGTGCTTCTAACCTTTCTTACTTAGGGGTGTTAATTTGATTGTTAATATATTATCCCTAATGTGTGAGGTCTGAAGCGATGTTGAGGGATGAAATACATTATCTCTTCAATTCTTATACTCTTAAGTGATCTAGGAAGGATGGAAAAGGAGTAGAATCATGGGTGTGAGAGTTGGAAAAGCACCTACAAACTAAACAAGGCAATTTCCCAAAATACAATATCTTCCTGAGGCGGGTATACCCATGCTCTGCAATAAACAGGCATGGCCATGAAAAATACACAGTGGATGCATGTGAAAAGTAGATTTTTAGAAATACAAATGTGCACTTTGATGAGTGCGATATCTAATTCATGGTACTTCAAAATGGTTCCCAACTCGGGAAGTGCATTGATGAGTGATACAACTATTTTCCCAAAGTCTTCAATACAAACCGATGATAGTACGAGTTTATATCATGTGAATAGATGAGATGATGTCGAGCATAATAAAACACCATATGATTATGAGTCATTGATGTATATCATTAATAGATGTGAGGAGACCCACCAATAATGATGATGGACTCCAAGGTATTGAGTATAAAGTAACAAGTGTGAATAGATGTTCTGAATTCGAACACTTGTAGAATCAAATCATCAGGGGTCATTGATGTATATGCATTGTCATTCACAAGGAAACCTGCCACTAGCAATTGCAAGATGCAAGGTACTATGGAGTTCCTAGATCCATTACCTAGATGATTATTTGGCGTCGATAGGAATAGATCCATTAGAAGGAAGGAATTAATGCATCCTACATCAATCAATATGAAAAAAATATCAATAGTTTGATATAATTTGGTAGAGTTGCATGATCCAACACTATATACTAACACAAGGTGTTAAATTCTATGTCACAGAATATCTAAAGAGTCGAGGATACCTCACAAAGAAAGAATGAGCAGAAAATTTGAAGAGTGAAAACTGCAGTAAAAAAGAGCACAAGAATAATAATGAAATATAACTCAGATAGGATCAGAATAAAGTCACATGTTCCAATTATCAGTATAATAAATAATGATGTTACAATGGAGAGAATTAGAATCATGCAGGAGAATTCAAACCTCGGTTGGTCTAGTATAGGGATTATGACCACTGGAGTGCTCTGGAAGACTCAAAGTCAACTGAACTGAACCTAAACTTAGCTAGTTGAAGTCACAATCACCTAACTAATTAAGGATGGCGCAATAGTGAGTCTCTCATGCATTCTAGTCAGAAAAGGGAGCATGAGGCCACAATAAGTGGCATACAGATCTCTAACCCCCCACAAGAGTCAGATAACTCAGGTGGACTGAACTGGATCACTAAGTAGGTTCCTATAAAATAGGGAACTAGCTGAAGTGGTCCTAAAATGATGCATGTATGGATCAAAAGGTGGTAGATAGATCTTGGATGAAATCTATACACCACTAGGGGTAAAATGACATCATTAACAACTAGGAAAAATAAATAATGTTAGGTAGGGAAAGGATGGAGTATTGAAATATCCTAACATCCCCCATTAATCCATACTTTGCATCCTTGGCCCTAGTTACTAAGACCAAAGGTCACCCATACAATCAAATAAATGATAAAAAATAAAGAACTGTCCATGAATCAAGGAAATGGGGAAAAACCTCATGGGAAAAATAACCCCCCTCAAAAAGAACAGTAGTAGGGAACTCAAAGAACCTTCATGCTAAGCAGAGAAGGAAAAAAAATTCCTCAGTGAAATCTTTTGCAAAAATATTGGCAAGTTGATCCTATATAGGATAGCATTGCAGGTGCTAGATCTAGATCTGCTCCTCTGATGTGCCTCCCACTATGTAGAAGTTGTATTTTCCAAAACAAGCATTTTAGGAACCCTTCTTGCTAATGGAGCGAATGGCTCATTGTGGTCCAAATCATGAACCTTTGAGTACCTTTTGTCAAACAACCAATATTGTTTCCTGGTTGTAGATCCTCCATGGCAAGTCTCTCCAAGAGATTGTGTATCAAACCCCACCATCGTGCAACACCTCTATGAGAGAAGTGGATATGCATGACATAGTGCAAGTTTTGCATGATACTGAGATCTAGTGGTTCTATGGTCAGATGGATCCCTTACTGTGTTCCCAGCAACTATAAGGACTTTGTGAGCCCATATTGGCCTTGGCCATGGATTGGGAGCATATGTTGGATCTGGATTTGAATATGAATCTCCTTGAACTTTATTCTCAACATCAATATCTTGATCCTCATCTTCATTAGAAGATGTATCACTCTGATATTCATCATATTTCAATGGGGTAGGCAGAGAGTATGGAAAAAAATGTGATAATTCATATACCTTGGAGGCATGGTTTACAAACCCTTTCGCTATAATATTCCCAATCGATATCTTTGCAATCTCAACTATGTCAGGACCAAAGACCACTTTCTTCGATGAACCCATGTGAGTCACCTGATATACAGACAACGAATTTGCCGAAAACGAAGGCACAAATAGAAAATTCTTGAACTTTCCATGCTCCATATGTATTGTTCCCTTCCCTTCAGCAAATATCTAAGAGTTGTCTCCCATGTGAATAATCAGACCATCTTTGAGATCTAGAGAAGAAAATGATTCTTTGGAGGAAACCATGTGGTTTGAGGCTCCTAAAACTATGAGGAGGGCTTTTGATTTTGAAAATCTAGCCTTCAGTGCATGGCAAGTCTCATGACCATCAAAATCACTTCCAGAATCGGTCTCTCTTGCACCTTTTGGGAGGGCAATGTTGTGTTGTTCGAGAAGCTTGGTGTGATTATTTTGATCACAGAAGATCTAGGAGCTATGGAGAACCTCACAAAATCGAATTAATTTGCAAATACAGTGGAAAAACTTGAAAAAGATGATAATTTTACACACAATGTATGCTGAAACCTTTGATTAACTGACTGTCTAACATGTGAAAATGTTAGTAACAGGTTTTTATTACATCCATGAGAAAATCGAGAGCATTAGGTGGCTCAAGCTGAGTGTACAAGTCATCAATGCCAAATTGGCCTCAATCCCCCCTAGGTGGGTCCAACTCAATCCCAATCACCCCAAACAGCCACGAATTCTGGTGTGGAGGTGGCTGAAGCATGCTGGGTCATTAATTAGCTCAAGGAAGGCGTGGGTGAGCAAGTAGAGGAGGTTTGGGGGCCCAAGGGAGCATTAAATGCTCCAAATCTAGCCAAAAAAGGGCAAAAATCCACCCTAGCGCCCTTGGTCAACTAAAATTCCCCAAAACAAGGAGAGAGGGCGCACCAGCAATAAATGAGGGCGCACTTGTGGACAAAACTGGAGGCTGGGTGAACTGGTTTGCTTGGAAGTGGGTGTGAACACTCTCAAAAGTGGGTTTTTGACCAACTATAGTCACTTAATCCAAAACATGGTTTAATTAAGCACATGGGCAATTAAAAATTTATGGATTATGGTACTAAGTGTGGTTACTGTTCTAACACTTGGTCATCTAATCTATCTTCTTCTGCATGCAAGATCTCTCTAGGTGGTTTCCTTCCTTGCAATAGGAACACTTTGATTTCTCAAATCCCTTATGTTTGTCCTTCTTAGAGCTGGAGGATCCTTCTGATGGACTTGAATTGGAATTTTGCTTAGGTTCAGATTGCCTCTTATCCTTGGCTTTGTGCTTCCCCTTCCCATTCACACTTTTTGCTTCTCCATCCATAAGAGATTGATCTTTGGAGGCCTCCAAGGATCCAATCTATATCAACTTATCTTGTTCTTGGAGAGATTCAGTGAAATCATCTAAGGAGGCAATATTCCAACCAAGGATTGACATCTGCCCATAATGGAAGGTAGAGACAAAGATAGAGAACTCGAGACCTAGATTGCTTAGAATGGATAACACCAGCTGCTCATCCTTCTTCTCAATGCTACACTGCTTGCATTCCATAACCAAATATTCAAATTCTGAAAAGAATTGTTGAATGGTCTCAAAACTGCTCAGTTGTAGAGAAATCAACTCATTTTCCATAATATGGCCTCTTAGCTCATCTTGTTTTCCAAAGAGGGTCTCTAACTTCAACCATAACTCTCTTGGAGTTTTCAATACTTCGATGTCGAAGAGTAGATATCTAGAAATGTGAATACACATGAAACCAAATGCTTCATCCAATCTATTCAGATACTTAGTTTTCTCCACATCTGATGTTGGTTCGGGATCCTTCCCCATTGTCACTCTGTACAATGATTTGTTTTGCAACACCATCTTCATATTAGCCCTACAATCAAGATAATTGAATGGTTTCAAGATCCTGGGAGAGAGAGGAGACTTCAAATTGTCCATTACAACTGCTAGAGCAAATACAAGGTGAAACTGCTGCTACTGCAGAAAAAACTATTGCAACTGTAAAAAACTGCTGCAACTGCAGAAAACTGCTGTAACTACAGAAAACTGTTGTAACTGCTACAATTGTTGCTGCACTTAAAAAATTTGAATAACCTGCAAAAAAATATCAATAAGGAGGTAGACTACTACTGAGCACTGCTTTAGGATAGTAGTAACTTTTATCCAGATCATTCACACCTAGCTAGACCTCATTGGATTTCTCCAATGAATTCAATGCAATGGCACCAGAATTTGATGTGGAAATCCAGAGGCTGCTAGTGCACTACCGAAAGAAGTTACTCAACCTATTCGCTCAAATGGATCTGATACCATGTGAAATTCTATGTCACAATAGATATAAAGAGCTGAGGATACCCCACAAAGAAAGAATGACAAGAAAATTTGAAGAAGAGTGAAAACTGTAGCAGAAAAGAGCAGAAGAATAATAATGCAGCAAAACTCAGATAGGAGAAGAATAATGTCAGATGTTCCAATTATCAGTATAATAAACAATGATGTTGTTAAAATTCAATATGCTAAGACAGAAAATAGTAGCATTACATTCCATTTCACAATAATAGCATATACAGGATCACTGAAGAAACAACAAGCATAGCATAAACACAAGAGACACAGATTTATCCTGGGAAACCCTCATGGGGTAGAAAACCCGGTAAAGCTTCCTCAATATAGATGACCAGCAATATACAAAGATGCAAACCAAAGACATGATCTCCTCCTCCACCATAGCAGACCTCTCCTCCACAAGTGCGCCTCTCTTAAGTGAGTGAGTGTGTCAAATGAGGAACATACCTCCTCTATTTATACACTACACTGACATGTATTTTACACAAGTGCATGTAGGCTCATATTTAACCATTAGGTTAAATACCCTATTATAACTGACTGGGCTGACCCCCACATGGTGGGTCTAATAACCCTAGTTACCACAACCAATTCGGAGGAATAAGCATCTCTGGATTCAAAGTATTATCACATCGGAGGTATGGAACATCTCCGGAATAAATAATATACAAATATAATATTCTTAGAAGTTACAATATTCAACAGATGTTACTATTAATTTTTTGATAATTTAATTCCATTATCATTTTGGATCACTAAGAGAATAACATGTACATCATATCTACAACATATCAATCATAGACACAATAGCAATCACACAAGAGACACAGAGTTTCACCGGGGAAAACCAAGAAGGTAAAAAACCGCGCAACTTCCTCGAAGATAGAATAAACCCCAATACAAGATCGCAAGGATCAAACAAAATAAGATGTCTCTAGAAGATGCTCCTCCTCCTCCACATGTGCGCCACTTTCTCTCTTAGCTATGCAAGCTTGAGAAGTGAGTGAATGAATCAAATGAGAGACACAACCGCTCTATTTATACACTGACTTGACCTACCAATAAATCACTGGGGACGACTTGCTAATCAAGTCTAATAACCAAACCACATGACCTAAACAGGGCCGACCCCACACTGGTGGTCTAATAAATCGTCAATACAAATGACGACACTTACAATGTAACTTGCGACACTTGCAAATACAAATGATGACACTTCCAATCAGAGGAATAATACATCTCTGTCGGATATACAATAAAGTACAAATGTAATACATAGAAGAATATCTTCTGAAGTTACAAATACATCAACACTCCCTCTTAACTAAGAAGGTATTCTCTAGACACAGGTCATCAATACATATTGGCACAAGTCTTCAATTCTGGAGTTGGATCATCATCACTGGATCGTGGAGCATCATCATCATCACTGTTGCTATACTCGACATATTGATCACTGGGCTATCTCTAAATTATTTGCATCATAGGAAGTTCTACAGAGCCAACCCTTTTTCATGCTGGATGTAGGCCTAGCCTCCTATAGGTCTTCATCATCTCTGGCCATCCTGTGGAATCCTCAGGACTGATTACATGTGCTAGCAAAACCTCAAAAGAGCATCCCAGGCCTTTTACGAGCTCATTTCTCAACCTATCGGATCTCCCAGGATATTTTACAGGAAACTACACAACCTGTCCATGGCCACAAAGTATCATCCTGATACTCATGATCATAGTGATTATATCATCTCATCATCCATGAAGCACAACCCAGATGCACACACACAACACTTACACCACCGACATGGGAGAACACATCTACCACCATTCGGGGAAGGCCCCAACCCTTACTTTTGCATAGTGGGAGAACACATCTACACCTTTGTGAAAAATGGCTTCAACCCTTACATCTTCACCGTGGGAGAGCACATTTGCACCTTGTGAAGAATGGATCCATCCCTTACATCTTCACTATGGGAGAACACATCTACACCTTGTGAAGAATGGCTCCAGCCCTTACATCTTTACCATGCGAGAACACATCTACACCTTGTAAATAATGGTTACAACCCTTACATCTTTACCGTGGGAGAACACATCTACACGTTGTAAAGAATGGCTCCAGCCCTTACATCTTCACCGTGGGAGAACACATATACACCTTGTGAAGAATGGCTCAGCAATTACATCATGACCTTGGGATAACACATCTACACCTTTGTTGGAAAATCTCAGAAATTATATCACGGCCATGGGAGAACACATCTACACCATGTCTGAAAATCCCATGTGCATCTGTGTCTCCGGAACTCATCACACGTAATCCAACTGATCATGCAATGTGTCCACCAAATACATATCATCACATGTGATCATCCTAATCATCATCATAGCATCGTCCTGATGCATATCATCCAGAGCATCATCCTGATACTCATCTCCAATGATCATCCTGATCATCGTCACTGCATCGTCCTAATGCATGTCATCCAGGGCATCATCCTGATACTCATCACATATGATCATCTTGATCATCGTCACTACATCGTATTGATACATGTCATTATACATGATCCAACTGATCATACAAAGCATCCAATTGATGCATATACGTATACATGATCCAATTGATCATACAAAGCATCCAACTAATGCATATCGAAAGCAGTAACTGGAGCATCATCCTGATGCTCATCACACAACGCTTACATCCACAGCCATGGGAAGGATCCTACTACCACCATGCTTGGAATGGATCTTGTAGATGTGTCCCATGACTTCTTCCTTGAAGTATCTTCAATATGAAGAACACCAAACCTCTCTCTGAAGTATTCAAACTTCACTCTGGCTAGTGGTTTCATCAACACATCTGCAACCTGCTCATCCGTTGTAACATACTAGAGCTTCACTGCTCCTCTCTGCACCATATCCCTGATATAATGATATTTGATCTCAATGTGCTTTGACCTGTCATGGAACACTAGGTTCTCTGACAACTTCACACAACTCTGGTTGTCACAATAGATACAGGTAGCATCCAACGGGAGATCAAATAACTCAAACAGTAGCTTCCTAATCCATACTGCCTCACAACTAGCCGAACAAGTTGCACAATACTTTGCTTAGGCTGTACTCAGTGCTACACAGGACTGTTTTGTGCTAAACCAAGAGATCACACTTGATCTCGTACTGAAGCAGCACCCCGAAGTGCTCTTCCTATCTGTAGCACTTTCTACCCAATCTGAATCAACATAACTCTGTAGGTTAAACTTTTGATTCGCATCATACTTGAGCCCATAATCAACCGTACCCTTCAGGTACCTCATAATATGCTTTACAACAACTAGGTGAACACTTCTCAAATCCGTCAGGACCTGGCTCAATGTGTTCACCGCAAAGCAAATATCTGGTCTCATGTTCATCAGGTACATCAAGGACCCAATCATCTGACGATACACTATGACATCAATCAGCTTAGATGAAGCATCACACAGAAGCTTCACGTTTGATGTCATAGGTGGTGCCATGGCCTTGCAGTCCATCATCCCAAACCTCTTCAAGATCTCTACTGCATAGTTCCCTTGTCCAAGGAAGATCCCATCTGCACTCTGCCACACCTCCATGCCTTAAAAGTAGTGCATCATCCTCAAGTCCTTCATCTTGAACTCGGCAGCAAGCTTCCTCTTGGTGTCGGAAATCAACCCATCCTCACCTATAACAAATAGGTAATCCACATACAGTAGTAGTATCACAAGATTTCCTTCTTCAACCTTGTAGTAAAGGTTGTAATCTGCTTTACTCTTGGTAAAGCCCAAACTGGATAGGAAGTTGTCCATCTGTTATAGGTCAACATTGCGCTTCTCCATCTGTGATCTCTTTTAGCTGATGATCACACAAAAGGAAAAAAGGGATGGAAGAGCATGTTGACCCTAGATTATGAATAGCCTAGGCTTACGCTCATTTAGCTAACAAAACCCACCTTTTTCCTACTTTTTGAGCAAAATTCTACTCTACAAGCCTATAGCAGTGTTTTTCCCTTTAAAAACTCTACTCTGCTTCATAAAAGCAGCTATTTTCCTTGAAAAACTCTACTTTGCTTCATAAAAGTAGCTTTTTTCATCAGAAATACTCTACTTTGCTTAATAAAAGTAGCGTACACTTCAAAAAGTGATTAAAAATATATATTAATTTGACGGATTGGGATTAGTTGCAGTTGGTTTTACAACTTCCCCAACCTCCCAATCAAGCTACCTCTCAATTTGAACTGCCTACCTTGTCCTATAAATACAAGGGAGATGCATGAGAGAGGGACTTAGAAATTATGAATTAAGGGTTGTTATGCTGGAGGAATTCTAAAGTTAGTATGAAGAGAAAGATCCCAGGATCCGATTGCACAAGCACTCTGAATGATCAGGTATACTTGTACTGATTATTTGCTTTTGACAATAAAGGTTGAAATGCCCTTCCTGTCCCAATAAAATGTTTAATGGATTGTATATTTGTTTGGATTAATTCTTGATTGTATTTGATGTTTAAATTGTATTTCAATTTCATCATTGTTATATTAGTCAAGATACATTGAGGAAGGTATCTTTGTATTGTAGGTTCATCTAACGGAAGATCAAGTGGAGGATCGATCGAAAGAGCAAGTGAAAGCTAGGATCGAACTTCATTAATAAGGTACACCCTCTATGATCTTGATCTCTTTCCTTTTGTAGATTCCTATGTAATATGATTAATATATTTACCTGTCACCCCCTAAGTTGGTAGTGTCCATCTCCTCACTATAGGGTAGAAATTCCAAACAACAGATTGGCAACCATACTGGGGATCGGTTTTTTTCTGTTCTAGGAGACTTGTTTTTAACATTCCTTCCAGTACTTTTTGGTCTTTTGATTCTCTAAGAGGCTTTGTAGGGTACAATAGCCTGTTGTCTTCACTTGACTCATCCCAGTTTGAAGTTTTAAGGCTTTTTTTAAGCCTTCCTTGGAAAAAACGTTGGTTTACCTTAACACAGTAGCTTTTTTCTCCTGAAAAACGCTGGTTTTGCTTCACACGGTAGCTTTTTCCCTTGAAAAACGTTGGTTTTACTTAATACAGTATCGTTTTTCTTCAGAAAATCGTTGTTTTACCTCTGCACAGTAGAGTACACCTTCAGAAAAATGCAGGTTCTCTACTGCACAGTAGAGTTTTTTCCTGTAAGTCTCTGTTTGCTTTTGGGATTGGATTTCCACTGTTTGGCTTGATTTCCAACCTCTTGCCTTGGCTTCTTAACTAATCCTTGAGGTCTTTGTTCCTTTGTTGAGTCTTGTTTGTTTCTCCCAACCCCCTTTAGGTCATTTTTGCTTACTTGAGTACTTTTGAAGTGTCTTGCTTGCTTGTGACTCTTTTGGAAACCGTTCCTTGTTCCTTGTTGAACAAAGCTACTTGTTCATACATTAGTTACTTGTTGCAGATCTACAAATCTTTGTTTATTGATATTTATTGTTTGTTGCAACACTAGTATACTCCAACGGTATCTTGTCCTTTGTTTTAGGGTTTTGATCCCAAGTTGATTCCTTAAGGTGTTTTTTCAAAAGCTCTTTGAGTCCAGACACTTCCTAATTGCTTTGTTAGTTTTAGTTTCAAGTAAGTTGAAGTACTTTTAGTTTACTTCAATTTGAGTCTTTGTGTTAGTAAGGTCGTCTTTAGTTCAATTTCTTACCTTCTACTTGGCTTAGTGCTTTTTTTTAGGGTTTGGTGCTTTGGAGGAACTTTCTAAGTTTGCTTTCCAGTCATAAGTGTCTCTCATCCCCGTTTTCTTTCCACTTTGTTTCCAAGTTCGAATCTTTTTGTCTGAAAAACTTTGTAGGACAAGTCTTTATCAAGCCATTAATTTGATTACTGTGAGCTTTAGAGTTATTTTTTCCTTACTCACATTGCTTTTATAGGTCTTACTTGCTTCCATTTTCGAGTACTTTTTCTTTTACATATAACAGAAAAAGCAAAAAATGAGTTTGGTAGTTTAGAGTAGTAAGGCTTATAATCATTTCAGAGTAGCGTAGTTTACTTTGTTGTGAAACTGAAAAGAAAAAGAAAAAAACAGTACTTTGTTTAGGTTTTCCTAGTTTTTCATTTTGGAAAGAGCATAAAACGAAAAAGAAAAAGAGTCATTTGTTGCTTTGAAAGTTATTTCAATTTTTGCACTTTTCTTTTATCAAACCATTCCACACAATGCACTGCCCCGCTGAGTAAAAGGTAACCTTAAAAAGAACTTTAATAAAATCAATTAAAAACAATTTTTCTTTCTAGGGATACACAACACCAACTAGCTTAGGCTAGAGTTTTGAGCTTAAAACACCTTAAATTGCTAGAAGCTTGTTTCATTACTCAAAAATCGTAGTGCGACTTTCATATAGGTAAACCCATCTGTATCAAATATTCCTGGGAAACTCTACTAAAACCAGAGTTAAGCACGAGGCCATGGAAGATTGGAATTGTTGAGGATATCCCCTCACTTTACCTTCAACCATAAACCAGGGTCGATTCGCATATGGGGGTCCATCCGGACTGTTTGGTGGAATTTTTCCCTACGGATAAGTCAAAACTATCTTAACTTTAAAGTAGACTTTCAACTAACTCTAAAGCAAGAAACAAGTCAAAACAAATGCTACCTTGAAATTCCTGAACTAACTTTTACAGCAAGATTAAATGTATTCAGAAACGATGAGAGATAAGACACACCTTTCAAACTGACGTTTGTCCCGCTTCTAGCTCTTGATCCAAAGCTCCAATGTAGAACTTGTTAAGATCAACCAAAGAACAAACATGCAAGCTTCCCAATACCTTGAATGTAAAGATTAGATTCAAATCTAGATTAGATACATCCCATGTTAAAGACTTGCACAATACACATGAAATGGGAAAGACAAGACAAGTTATCTTATTACAACTTGAAGAATGCTTACAAAAGGTTGATTGATGTCCAAGCCAATCTTCTAGCTCCAAGTGCTTCCTCCTCTAGCTATCTCCACAATGCTGCAAGATCATAAGTTTGGTACTTCAAGAGTCCTCCTCTTTCCCCATGGAATGCCTCTCTTTTATAGTGTATGGTAGGGTTAACCAACAAGAGAGATGGGTGGATCTAGGGAGAGATAAGTGGATCAAGGTTTATAATCACAGAAAGTGAGTTGGGATCGAATCAGGGACCCCAATCTTCCACTATCTTCAAAAATCCAAAATCCCACAAGCCATGGAAAAAAGACTATAAAAAGAGTACCGCGCCCTGTGGTCTGAGCATAACGCGGTAGTACCGCGTGTTGGGGAAAAAACATAACACGGTAGTGTGGAGTACCGCTTGCCTATAACTGAGCAAGGCATGGTAGTGTGGGTAAATAAAGTCTCAGCTGGGTCAGAACTTGTCAGGGTAGATTTACCTTCAAGGTTCACTCATCTTCAGGATGGTTCAAACAGCAGGGGAAGTGTCGTCAACTCTGTTTATGGTAGAGATGCGACACTGTGGAATATAGAGGTATAACAGATGCCCCCTAAAGTGTGAGGTCAGAAGGTACTGATGGCCGAAAGACTTTACGAATATAATGTGCAGAGATAGCATTGAGGAGAGCGACAAGGAGTTGAAACAGACACAAAGTGTTAGATATACCACCGAGGCGGGCATCCCCATGCTCGGAAACAAATGACTCAAAGCATGGCTGTCGACCAATACATTGCAGATCCATGAGTACTGAGATGACATAAACTGTGGAGAGACCGTGGCTACTATGAACAAGCATAGATCCATAAGACAATAATGACACAGCCACGACCAATAAAATAAGTGGATCTGTGTGACAATACAAAGGACATCTCCATCGCAACCTGGACGCAATCAAGATACTGAGGCACGCCCAGGGTCTTCTACCCGATCACAAAAGATACGAATCTAGCCATGTGATTACAAGGTGTTGAAGTCGAACATGGTAGAAACCATTTGATTACCGGTCAATGATGTGAATCGTTAACAAATGCGAGGGAAATCACCAATGATGAGGATGATCCCTAAGGTATCTGAAGTACATCTCAACGAAATGCGAATAGATGAGTTGATGTCGAGCATTCGAGAGATCGTTCGATCAGAGGTCAATGATGTGAACCTAATGTCGAACACAAGTAAACCTACCATTGAGGCATGCAGGTACCAAGGTACTAATGGTTGATTTCTAAGTCCAATTCCCGGATAGTGATTTGGTGTCGACGGGAATAAACTCGTTGAAGGTGGGCCATAATGATTCCCACATCATCGATACGAAATCGGCACGAATGATAAGATGATGAAACAATGGAGTATGTACTGACACATTGGAGGCCTGAAACAATGAATGACTCGAAACAATGCAACCCTTTGAACATATAACGGCATGTAACAAGACTTGGCAGCAGGGATTATTGACAACAGAGGATAGACACCGGATGAGTAGGCTCATGGCCAAGGAGACGACTCAGGATGATGACCATAACTCAGTGAAAAATGGATGCCCAATAAAGACAAGAAACGGACACATGCCATGTTCAAAGGTAACGACTGACAAGCTGCTAAAAATAAACCTGACTTATCCCCCCATATTCCCCCGACATGATAGACGAGTACCTCTTTGTTGTTTTTCGAGCTTGAAGAGGTATAACAAAATTAAGATGACAAAATCAAATTTTCTCAAATCTTTTGCTGAAGTTGAGTTGTTAAATAGTTACTGAAAGTTTCCCCTGACCTTTTGCAGGAGTTTGCAACTCGTTTGGATCAAAATGGTTAGCTCGAAAGAAAGAGAGCACGAAGTAGATGATTTGGAAGCTGAAAATCATTTACCAACTGTGACCGCATTGCGAGAATGTGGTTTGTTGAAGTTCTTTAAGACCAAAGGGATTTGTCAGCAACCCAAGCTTCTCACTCATTTTATTCAATTATGGGATCCTGACATTCAAGCTTTCCGAGTGGGAGAGCATGTTCTCCAAATTCAACTTGAGGATATTTATTTCCTCATGGGACTCTCGAAAAGAGGAGCCTGGGTGAAATTTACTGGATACACAGCCTCGAAAACGAGTACAGATGACTTGATTGCTTGGTATTGCCATCAGGGTTCAAGTAAGAAAAGTGGGAAGGTGGCCATAAAGGATGTTATAGAACTCCCTATAAAAACCGTACTATTCACCATCACGCGTGCAGCAGGAAGTGTGAGTCCGCATCAGGTGTCCCACACACAAGTGAATCTCGCAGCGGAGTGTATGGGGGGAATAGTATTTAACTGGTGTGAGGCGGTGTTGGCCAATCTCAAAGAACAAGTGCACAAGTGTAGAAATGGAAAAAAATCCCAATTTGGCTATGGGAGCATCCTGGTCACCTTCTTTTTGGCGAGGGTGCCACTATTGCGCCCGCAGATATCTATGCCCCCCTGTCCACCTACCGAGCCATGGATGGCTCGATGGAGTGATTATGCTGGACGTCTCGGGGGACCTCAGCGCTTAGCCTTTGGTGAGGATTTCTTTTCCTGGCTCGAGGAGCAGATAGTTATGATTGATGACTACCCTTATGTCGGGGTAGATTTCCGCGAGGACATCGACTTGGCACTGCCAGAGGATGATGATTGGGACAACTCAGGTATGACCTTCATGGATATGTATTTTTTCCTTTTTTTGAATATTTAATTTTTATTACTTTTTTAGAATGTGTAAAAGACTTCTAATGTATGTTCGCATGCATGTTGCAGACCGTGGACCACAAAGACCAGCTGGGTACTCGCCACTACGTCGTGGTGGTGTTGATCGTTAAGCTGTTCCTGATGAGGAGGAGGACGAAGACGAAGCAAGAGGCGTTCGGGACATTGAGAGGAAGTTACAGGGGTTGACTCATGGTATCCCTGCTATGAGGATGGATGACGTCCCTTATCATCTCCAGCGGCATACTATAGGTGTGCCTGGTCGTATCAGTCGACTTCTTCGTAAGGTGGTTCGAGCTGTAGTATGTTACCACCAGCAGCGGGAGGAGTCCGACGAGGGACATGATAGGTCTCCTAGATCTCCGTAGATGATAGCTTTTGATCTTTTTGCGGCATGTACATGATATGTAGGCTTTGAGAGCCAAATTTTTGTATGGGATTTGGTCCCAAATTTTGTCTTTGACACAAACTTTATGTATTTTGGAAAAAACACTCTTATATACAGTGATATGGACCTATTTATGATCTAAATATTTACAATGACTTGTGTATTTTATTTTTTATGATGTGTTTATGTGTGGGCAAGATGCCAATCCAAAATGTAGTTAGCCAATGAATCAGCTATACAATTGAATTCTCTCGGTATGTGTTGATATGTAATGAAATTAAATGATTGTTCCAAGAGGCGTACTCTCCAAAATAAATGAAGTAGTGTAGGATCGCGAACTGTGTAAACGTGGTTTAGATGAGAAACCACGAGTTGGGAGTCTAAAAAGACTGATAAGGAGTCAATTCCGAGTGAAGCAACCTCTGTCAAGAGACCAATGACCGCATGGTACTCCGCGATATTGTTGGTCGCAGGACCTAAACAAATGGCTCCTGAAGAAATCAACTCGCCAGTGGGGGAATAGATTACCCATGCTGCGGAAGCGAGATTCCGGGTATGTCGGCTTGCACCGTCGGCGAATACGAAGTAGGCAGACATCTACGCATAAAGTCACGAGTCAAATTAAGAGTGGATACATAAGGTCCACGCGCACACCAAAAAGAAAGCAAAAGCAAACTAAGTACATTATGTACAACAAGTAACCCGCGTAGGGTAACCTCATGCGTAGAAATGTTTGAGGTATAGCCCGTTGTGGGGCCATGCCAATGGCATACCATCACAATCGATTAGTTCATAAGCTCCTTTTTCCAAGACACGTTTTACAATAAAGGGGCCGTACCACATAGATTCAAGTTTACCTTTTCCAAGCTTATCGTGCATTTGATCATATGTAAGTACGAGATCACCTTCATTGAAGATCCGAGGTTGAACGGATTTGTCATATTGAGCTTTGACGCGTTTTTTGTGAGCTTCATTAGCTAAAGCAGCGTCGCGGCGGGTTTCATCTAGCTTAGCTAGGTATAGAAACCATTCTTCTTCAGAAGTAGTGTGTGGAAGTAGCTCTATGGATATCTTGAGTGATGGAATTTCACATTCAATCGGTAGAATGGCTTCTAGGCCATACACCAGTTGGAATGGTGTAAACCCAGTAGCACTTTTCACTGAGGTTCAGTATGCCCACAGTGCTGAGAACAGAGCTGAGTGCCAATTGGATTTCTGGGTACCCACAATATGCTGAATCATTTGTTTCAGGACTTTGTTAATGGATTCAACTTGGCCATTAGCTTGTGGGTAATACGGGGTTGAGTTTTCATGGCGAAAACCCAGCTTGGAACTTAGTTCTTTGATCATATGGTTCCTGAAATGGGAACCATGATCGGTCACAATAGACTATGGGACACCGAATCTAGCTATAATATGATTGAATATGAACTACGCTGTTGTTTTGCCGTCCTCAGCATACGTAGGCATCGCTTTAGCCCATTTTGTAAAATAGTCGACAGCTACTATGACATAGCTATGCCCCCTGGATGAAGTGGGCTTACAGTGCATCAAATCGATGCCCCATTTGGAAAAGGGGCCGACGGCAATAACAGGATGGAGTGGAACAGGATGCGAGCGTGTTTTGCTATGAAAGAATTGACATGGCGGACACTTCTTGACTGTTTCAATGCAGTCTTTGAAAATTGAGGGCCAAAAGTATCCTGCTCGCAGTATTTTCTGGGCCATAGCCATCCAGAGAGATGACCACCACATGCTCCAGCGTGGCAGTCATTAAGTACGTGTTCCGCCTCATCTAAGGTCAAACAACGTCGAAGAACGGTGTCGACACCACACTGATAAAGAGTATCGTTGACTATGAGGTAGTATTTTGCGTGATGTCGGATGCGTCGCCGTTCATCGCGAGTGAGGTCGGGATGGAAGCGTTGAGTTTGGAGATATAAAAGAATATCCCCATACCACGGATCAGACATGCTAATGAGGAACAATGATTCGTCAGGAAGAGAATCAATGGGCTCGGGTTGCTCAGTAGCACGGGGCAAGTTACAAATTAATTCCGCGAAGACCAAAGACTTCTTGGACTTAGCCTTGACAAAATCCAAGTCAAACTCTTGAAGGATGACAATCCAATGAGAGTATTTTCCCCCAAGCACCTGACGTGTGAGGATGTAATACATTGGGTTGAAGTCAGCTATAACAGTGGTCTGACGGAGTAAGATGTAGTGACGGAATCTCTGGACAGCAAATACTGTTGCCAGAGCCAGTTTTTCAACATGTGAATAGCGAGTTTCGGAGTCGAGAAGACTCTTACTGAGATAGTATACCACATGTTCTATGCCATTGTGGTCTTCCTGGACTAGCACCATACCGATGGTGGAAGTCGAGGCTGCGAGATAAAGAATATAATCCCGTGTGTAATCGAGGGGTTGGATCACAGGATCTTTGGTTAAGGCTGCTTTTAGATTGTCAAAGGAGCGTTGGGATTCATCATCCCAGATGAAGGGAACATTCTTCTTGAGAAGCCGCATGTAGCCTTTTGTTATCTCGGACAGATTGTAGATGAAACGACGTAGAAATTTTGCATGCCCTTGCAAACATTGAAGTTCTAGAATATTGGTGGGTGAAGGCAGGGCTAAGATAGCTGCTACCTTTGTGGGATCTAAACATATCCCATCTTTGGAGACTATGAAGCCCAACAATTTCTCAGCTTCTACACAGAAGACGCACTTATGCGGGTTCAAACGTATATTGTAGCGACGGCACCTTTCAAAAATGGCACTCAAGTGGTCTGGATGGTCCTCTCGAGTCCGAGAGTGAGCGGGAAGGTCATCAAGATATGGTTCTACAATATGTTTGATGTCATGAAATGCGTAGGACATCGCCCGTTGGAAAGTTGCCCCGACATTTTTCAGGCCAAAAGGTAACTTTCGATATGCAAAAATCCCCCAAGGGCAGATAAAGGCCATTTTGTGCTAGTCGGCTGGGAGGATATCGATCTGATTATAGCCAAGGAAGCCATCCATAAATGAAAAGATGACACTCCCGGCATAGTTATCGATGATCTGGTCGATAAACGGAGTTGAGTAGTTTTCCTTTGGACAAGCCTTGTTCAAATCACGGTAATCAACACAGACTCTAATCGTTCCCTATTTCTTGGCTACGGGAACGATATTGGATACCCATTCTGTCAATGGGACAGGATAGATAAAACCAGCACGCAAAAGTTTTTCAACTTCTGCTTTAATTGCGGATGCCTTACGAGGATGGAGAGGTCGAAGATTTTGCCGAACAGGTCGGGCGCCAGGGAAAGTTGGAATTTCGTGGACCACTATTGAGGGGTCAATACCTGGAATTTCTTCATAACTCCAAGCAAAAACATCACGAAATTTTTTGAAATAGGCATTATAGAACTCCATTTCGAGGGGAGTACATGTCTTTCCAATGTGTACGTTTTCCACGATACCAAGCTTCACTGAAATATCAATGGGAGTGGTTGCCATAAGATTGGCCAAATTTCCTTCGAAAAATATCTCATCGAGTGAAGTGGGGAACTTGGTTTGAACCATCACAAGTGAAGTGCTGGGTTTTGTATCAGGCTCTAGTGGCTGAATGGTGGGGAATGAAGATCGATGATGAAAATATCCCCAAGGTGGCTCATCCCCGTACATAAACTCCATAATTGATTCGTCAGTGGGAAAAATCAAATTGAGAGGATCAAAAAGTGGTGGGTGTGGATGAGTTTCAGTCGAGAGCTGTGCCACGGTGTGATCAGTGGGACAGTCGACCCAATTTGTGGCTGATTGGATCGCGTCATATGCTGCAAGGTTTCTGTTCAAAGGCATGGAATTTCCATAGCCTTGAATCTGAGTGAGACTCGGAATCACCCATGAATCATCGGAAGGGGTGACATGTGATGAAATCATGTTGACTGGTTGAAGATGGGTTCCCAGCTCTGGAAAAACTCCAATGAGGGAAGAATCCTTCATGAGACCAACACCAATGTCTTGGAACCGGTACCGAGGTTGATCCAATAACGGGACGGTGTTGGCGGAGTTCGGATGGGAGTCTGGGATGCAGTAATCCAGTTGATCAATGGTGACAATTTTTCCTTCATGAGGAAATTGCACGATCTGGAAGACTGTAGATGCTATGGTAGTCATGGCATAGAACCAGTTCCGACCAAGTAGGAGATTGTAATCCAAAGGTGCATCTATGACTTCGATGTGTACGGATACTGTTTTTCCCCCCAGTTCAACACCGATTGAGTTAATGAGTCCATACGGTTGAAAGTCGTGTCCATCAAACGCCCTGAGAGTAGTGGGAGAAGTTGTGACCTCGGGTGAGCCTAAATCTCTCTAGCAGTTCAAAGACATAATCGACGTGGAAGCACCCTCATCTAACACGGTGCGGTGGATGATATTTCCACGGATTTTTGTATGCACCTGGAAGGCTAACTGGTGAGAAAGCCTAGGTTTGACGTGCTCCAAGTTAAACATGATAGAGTTTGAAGTATCTGGGTCCATTGCCCCCAGTGCTGAAAGTAGGGTTCTACGCTGCGTGGGGCAGTGTTGGAGAACCTCAAGAGTCGACATGGCGCAAGGTGCTTGAGCCAAATATTCAACAATGTTGTAGTTTTGGGCAGCTCACGCATTAGGATTGAATGTCGCCTTTCGTATGGTGCCCTTGGGTGGGCGTAGCACTGCGTCCGTAAGCGGTCTCTCGATATGGAGATGACCGGTAGGGGGGGGAATAGGAATCAGATCTTCAACAGGAGATTTTCCTTTGGCTATCTCGGGTTGTTTGTTTGAACTTGGAGGGCTTTCATAATTCTTTGAACGAGTGGTGATATTAACCTCTTCATTACTCGTCATTAGGATTTCGCGGTTTGTGGACGTCTCTCCACGGGTGGGATTGGTCGGGTTGCCCCCTTGTGGGTTTTCTTGGGAAACCATTTGCTATTGCTATTGAGGGAAAGGGTCAGTTAACATTGCCGGGCGAGAGGATCCTTTAACAAATTTGTTGACTTCGTCCTTGTAGGGACAGTCATGTGTGTAGTGATCGTCTTGACAAATGAGGCAGGGAAACTTAGCCTTTCGGTGTGGTTTCTGGTCATTTTGTGTGGGTTGTGGCTTGGGGTTCTCCTGCTGGTTCTTCTTGGTTTTGCCATGATTGTTCTTCTTCTTTCCCCCAGATGGTTGTGACGTAGATTGAACTGCGTTCACTTCGGAGGAAATGGCAGGAGAAGTGGAAATTTTTTGAAGCAGGGTGGTTTAAAGCGGGGGAAGCGGAAGCTTGTTACCCCGTCGAGTTGGTAGCAGGCTGAGCCTTGACTGAACCGACAATACCATCAATGGGGGGTTCAGTGGTAGGCTTTGTTGGATCAGTGTGAATGTTGGAGGCATGTGGAAGAAGTTCATGTAAAGTACCAGATTGAGTATATACCAAATCCATGTACTGTGCTGCCGAGATGGCTTGTTCTTCAGTAACCAGCCCGCGCATAGCGATGTCTCTGGCTATGGGAGGCAAAAAGGATTTTGTGAACCAATCAGCAAGTAGTTGATCCGGAATAGGAGCCTTAATTAGCCTACGGCGTCGTCGCCACTCATGGATGTGATCTGAAATATGTGTAGAAGTGGTTTGACGCAATGAGGTTAACAGTTCTGTTCTAGTCTCATACCAGATGGGGAGCTGGAAATGAGTCAGAAACTGCATAACCAAAGTGTTGAAATCATGAAAAGAGTGTTGTGGCAGCTCGATGTACCATTTTGATGCCATTCCGGTAAGCATACGTTGGAAGAGCTGAAGTCGGATGGAATCATCCATCAAGGAGTTGGATGAACACCAAAGATGGAAGGTCATCACGTGGTTCTTGGGGTCTTCCCCGGGCTTAGCATCGAACTTGGGAATGTCCGATGGTAGTTTGGCTGGAATAGGTGGCCAGTGAGGTTCATGCCATATAGGATCATTGATAAGCCTCGACAAATCAGGTAAGTCAAGTGTGGCCAAAAAGGGAAGTTGACGGTTAATCTGCGGGTATGAGTAATAACCATGTGGTGCAGAGAAACCTGGAGGGCCCTACATAGCATGCTGCTGCGTGTTATACCCATATGTGTTTCGCAGGGGATACTGCTGGAAGTTCTATGGATAGTAAGCCATATGGTTAACCGGTTGATTGTAGGCAACCGGTTGGTAGGTGCTCTGCTGAGTGGGTATGGTACCCTGGGGTTGTTGATACCTAGGAATGGTTGCTGTTCCTTGTTGGGGAAAAGTTCCTTGGAATTGTTGTGTTCCAGGGATGTTACCACTGTACTGTGTAAGTGGAGTATTTCCCATAGCAGGCTTGGGGGGTGGCTGCGACAGTGGTGTCCATGGAAGGCTCGTTCCTGCTTGGGGAGCGAGTGGAAATTGAAGTGATGGGTTCCATGGAGTTGTAGCAGCTGAAGGGTAAGGGAAGCCAGAATTCAAGTTGGGGGGAATCTGAGATTGCCCCCCAGCTTGGTTCCATTTTCCAAAAAGTGAGTACCCCCCACTCTGTGGGATTTGAGGGTCCCAAGAAGGAAGCATACCTGACGGTGGAGGTTGAGAATGAGGTCCAGTTGGAATATCGAAATAAGGTTGCCCGCTGCCAGGTGTGCTATACATACCATACTGATCAGATGCTGCTAGTTGGGAGAGTTCTTGGATAGAACCAATAGGTTGTCCACCAACAGATGGGTTGGATGGTCCTATAAGAGGAGGCTGTTGAGTAGGAACGGGGTTCCCAACAAAAGGTTGTCCTCCAACTAGTTGGGTTGATGACCCTATAGGAGGAGGTTGCTGACTAACAATGGGGTTCCTAACAAAAGGTTGTACCCCAGCTGGTTGGGTTGATGGCCCACCAGGGGGGGTTTGCATGTTGGAGTTAAGGACCACTGCAGTCAGTTGTCCACCTCCTGAGATAGTATAAATGGTGGTTGAAGGTGATACTCTGGTCAAAACGGAAGATCCAGCAGTATGACTAGGTGTTCTTCCGCTGCTAGCCAAATATGATAGTGTGGATTGGCCAACGATGCCGAAAGTACAGATTTGCAGAGGGGATTGTCCATATCTGACAGGCGAGGACGGAGAAAAAACTGGGTTATTCCTCATAGAATGTGCACCAAAAATAGGTGATGGCAACAAATGTGGGGAGTTTAACCCAGGGGTATTGGTGTTGTCCATAGCGTGTTCAATGATAGGAGGACCATCGAAAATTGGGTCCGAGTTCATTTCCTGGAAAGGGTTTTGGGGATCCGGTGGGAACCTAAGTATAGTAACGTCCGAAGGTCCGGAGCCATCTGCAAAGGAGTGACGAAACTCTGTGCTAGACGAGATGTTGGGATCCCTATAGTCAGAAGGACGAGTAACAGGGGGATATCTAGACGCTGTCGAGAACATTTGCTCTGTGTTGTGTCTAAACCGTGCTGATGCTAACGGGGAGTTCGCTAGAATAACCATACTAGAATGGATGGAAGCCATGATTTCGTGTCTCGGAGGGAGGTTGGGTAGAGCTATAGTGCGAGGTACGTTACTAGAAGAACTGGTTTCCTGAGGATGAACACTGGGTGACGTAGTAATAACAGGCAGAAGTTCCACCTGGGAAGTGATGAAGCCATAATCGGGTTCAAAAGGTGTGTCAGGAAGTCGAGTGTCTTCAACGATTTCAACGTACCCACCTGGGACTGAAATCAAGCCAGGTATGTCCTAGTCGGACCCTTCTGTGGTGCCAACAGATCCATCTGTGTCATCGTGAAAAGTGTCTGATGGACGGGAAGTGCTGACATCCAGTAGAAGGATGACCTCTGGTCTAGTACTTTGGGTTGTACTAGGTTCAGCTGCGGTAACTGTGTCCACTGTGACAGATAAATCTGGAATGATAGTGGGTGAAGTGACAGTGGAGGTCTCAGATATGCTAGTGGTTGTAGAAGCTGCAATAGATTCTGAGACTGTGCTGTGAGTGGCAGTTACGGGAGGAACTGAAGATGTTGTACGTATCGGCGGTGGGATGTTGCCTCGACCAGCACTACGGCCAGGAGGAGCAGGAATGTGTGATGCGGGCGGACCGAAAGTCCGTGGCGGTGGTGGTGGTGGAGGGCTTTGGCCCTGTATTCTTCGTGATATTCTTGGTTGATCTGACATGATGATAGGAAAATGAAGATCGGGGGCAATGTCGTAAACAAAGAACTCAAAAAATCTAATGCAGTCAAGCGTGCAGAAGAGGAGCTAGAAAAAGCAAGGCTCGTAGGCAAAAAAGCAAGCTCTAAAATCTATACTGAGACCGGCGTCTCAATAAGCGAGCTGATACAAAAAATGGCCAGAATGCCAACAAGTAGTCCCTACAAAGAAAAATGACCCTCTACAAAGATGAGATAACAAGCAAACTCCTAACTAAGGGCTGGAGACCTCAACAAGCTGTATCCTTTGCAAGGTGATGAAATCCAAGTCAAACAATACAACATGAGAGACCGATATAAGAAGGATATCCCTCTACCGAAAGGGATCCTGGGTAAAAGAGCCCTAGTAGAATAGATACTAAGCTACCTCGTTCATGACACGTCGGAAAAGGTTTTGGGCACTTCAGCCTTCCGAAGAAGACAGCGATTGATGTTGCCTTAGGTCTAAGTGGAGTGCAGTATTCCACAGAGTCCGTCCGGTTCTCAATCTCGCGGCCGTTTAACCCCTGAAAGTTAAAAACAGTCAGGAGGCCCCTTCACAAACTAGCTGTGACCGTGTCAATAAATACTAGAGGATTTTAGTTCCCTAAAGAAAACGACTATGTCTCAGATGAAAATGACAAGGGGGAATTATTTTGATGCCTATCCCGAGTGTCCTACCTAACTACCAAATTATTTTGATTTCCTCAAGTGAGGTTAAAGTTGGTTTAATTAGGGAGATTAATTTTAGTGTCTGTCTTACTCAATCAGGTAGTGGACGTGAAACTTGATGGTGTTATGACGACTCAAACCATGCAAATGAGAATGAATAAAAAATAAGCCTTTGTCTTTGATGAAATCTAGCTAAGGAAGGGAGAGAGTTCTTCGATCAAACATGCATGAAATTTTTCACAAGCAAAAATCAAAGCAAAAAAATTTTCTTTTCTTTTTGTAAACAAAGCCAAACTGAAATAAACACTCTTTTCAATGCACTGATTCTACAATCTAAGATGCTTCAAATATGAGAATTTATGTGGCAAATTCAATGGTTCATTTCCTAATGCAAAATGCTACTAGACTTTTTCAATTTAAACAACAGAATTGCTCTCAAATAATAATATTTTAATTACTGAAAATAATGGAAATAATGTGACCGTAAAAGCTACAGGGTTCAGTAACAGAGAACAGTGGTGTTGAGTTGGTTGTGGTAAAAAAATCAATCCAATGCAATCAAACTGGAAAAATGACCCAATATGTCAAAAATGTCACTAATTCAAACAAATCAAGCTCACAACAAAAAAAATGATCAGACCACACAGACTGTAAATTGACCAAGATGCTACCAGGCAACAATAAACACTACCTAAGGCAGAGAGAGACTCAGGAAACCAAGCAAGGGTAAAAAATTTGAAAAAATGCAGACATTACCATGTGTCAGGGTCTAACTGGAGCGTGGCACTGTGATAGTACTGCTCTGGTACTAATGTAGGGAACGCGGTACTACCGCGTTGGAAGCAGTTCTGAGGGCACGGTACTGTGGCAAGGTAAGGAAAAAGCACAACTTGAGAAAAGAAAATGAAGTTTTCAGGGTTGTTGCTAACCCAGGGTACTCAGTGATCAAATAGGAAGACAAAATACAGCGAGGAGGGGTGAATAAAGGTAAAAAAAGACCAAGATTCAAACTGGTTTGAAGTGCAATAAAAATTCACAATCAAAAAGATGAATGACAGTGAACTGAATCAATCAAGCAGAAATCAAAACCAGCGGAGTCACCATTATTGTTTGGTGGATTTTTGCCCTACGGATAAGTCATAACTCTCTTAACTTTAAAGTAGACTTTCAACTAACTCTAAAGCAAGAAACAAGTCAAAACAAATGCTACCTTGAAATTCCTGAACTAACTTTTACAGCAAGATTAAATGTATTCAGAAACGATGAGAGATAAGACACACCTTTCAAACTGACGTTTGTCCCGCTTCTAGCTCTTGATCCAAAGCTCCAATGTAGAACCTGTTAAGATCAACCAAAGAACAAACATGCAAGCTTCCCAATACCTTGAATGTAAAGATTAGATTCAAATCTAGATTTGATACATCCCATGTTAAAGACTTGCACAATACACATGAAATGGGAAAGACAAGACAAGTTATCTTATTACAACTTGAAGAATGCTTACAAAAGGTTGCTTGATGTCCAAGCCAATCTTCTAGCTCCAAGTGCTTCCTCCTCTAGCTATCTCCACAATGCTACAAGATCATAAGTTTGGTACTTCAAGAGTCCTCCTCTTTCCCCATGGAATGCCTCTCTTTTATAGTGTATGGTAGGGTTAACCAACAAGAGAGATGGGTGGATCTAGGGAGAGATAAGTGGATCAAGGTTTATAATCACAGAAAGTGAGTTGGGATCGAATCAGGGACCCCAATCTTCCACTATCTTCGAAAATCCAAAATCCCACAAGCCATGGAAAAAAGACTATAAAAAGAGTACCGCGCCCTGTGGTCTGAGCATAACATGGTAATACCGCGTGTTGGGGAAAAAACATAACGCGGTAGTGTGGAGTACCACTCACCTATAACTGAGAAAGGCGCGGTAGTGTGGGTAAATAAAGTCTCAACTGGGTCAGAACTTGTTAGGGTAGATTTACCTTCAAGGTTCACTCATCTTCTGGGTGGTTCAAATAGCAGGGGAAGTGTCGTCAACTCTGTTTATGGTGGAGATGTGACACTGTGGAATATAGAGGTATAACACGGACTTCGGGCTTTGTTACCCTGACCACGTATTTTGATCAGGCTAATGACTATCCCCCCAAGATATTTGATACTTATGGTAACCTTAGTATCAGGCCTATAGGATCATACATAGGTGACGGCGGAGGATTATATCTACTGTACCTAGGACAAACGAGGGAGGAAATCCCTTGCAGGTCTTTGAGAGATTGATTGGGTGATTCCAGTGCTTGCACCCTTAGTCATTGTATTGTGGACCTCGGGTAACTATCCTTCTTCCTTCGTTGATCTGTTTTGGGTCCTCATCATCCCAGACTCTTCTCCGGAAGGCATCTTGTTTGCCTAGTCTGTTTACTTAGGATTTTTTTAGTGGTATGATGTTTTCCCCCTAGTTGTAGTGGCCACTAGGTTTTTACTTAGTTTTATTTTTATATAATTGTGGAGGACCAACAGCTTCGTAGGTCTTGAAGGTTGCAAAACCTTCTCCCACCTAGAGTGGAACCATTACCGCCACCACGACGATGGAGGATAGACTCCAGTGGTATTTTTGAAACTACTGGTGAAATAGAGGTTCCTGGTGAACCACAACCTAGAACCCTGAATCAACAAGTTATTAATACTATAGAGGTTGAGGATATTACTTCTAGTGATTTTAACACTCCTTTTAACCCTCCTCTAAATGGACTTAACGATCTGCTTCTGGTACCTATTGGTTTCCAGCAACCTGAGTATAGTGCATGCCTTTTCACGCCTGGGCATATCATGACTAACCCAAGAGACAAACAGGGAGTCCCACAGACTCCAACAATGAGGATGAATACAAGGATTGTAAATCCTTCTTCCACTGCTACACCGAGTTCGTCGCAGATGGCTTATGCTTCAACTCCTTCCTTCAGTTTTAACGTTGGTACGTTAGTCATGCCAAGATCAACAGCTTTGACATCCGTCTCTATCCCTACTTTTGGACACAATAATACAGTAAATTTCACCCCACCTCCTGTGATTCAACAGTCATACCATATACCTAGTACATGGATTTCCACACCCAGTGTAGGGCTGAATGCCTCTACAACTATGCCTGTCATGAGCACCATGACTACATCATCCACCTCGACTACCCCTGGTTTTAACACCTTTGCAGGTTACAACATGAATCAAAATAATGTACCTGCAGGAAACACCCATTTTTCTTTGTTTTCTGGAGGAGGGGGTAACATCTTTAACCAACAGTATGGAGGGGCTAATGCCCAGCCACAGTGGATGAATACACATGGTGCTAACCCACTTTCATTTGGGTGGGGGAATTTCAATAACACTTTCACACAACAGATGACTAGGGGCAACCCCTACCAGCGAGTGGCTGGTGGCAATCCCTACCAGCAAGTGGCTAGGGGAAATCCATACCAGCAAGTGGTTGGGGGAAACCTCTACCAACAGATGGTTGGGGGAAACCCCAGTCAGTAGTTTATGGGCCAAGTTATGGGAGGTTCCCCCTTCATGGCTCATTCTTATCAAATGCCATATGCTCGACCACATTTACCATTTCTGAAAACCTTAAATTTTCTAGATCTTTCGAAGCTAACCAACAATCTAGTGTGCCATAATCTGACATGGCCACCTGTTCCTACTAAGTTGCCCTTAGACATTTCGAAGTTTGAGGGTAAAACTAGTGAAGATCCAAGCGACCATGTCACTACTTTCCATATTTTGTGTTATTCGAACTCGTTGAACGAAGATTCCATTAGGTTGAGACTTTTTCAAAGAACCTTAACCAGTGCCACATCCAAATGGTACATTGAGTTACCTGTAGCCACCTTTTTTAATTTTTTGGATCTCGCAACTGTTTTTCTGAACCACTTCCAGCTTCCTGTTCGGTACGATGTCGGGACAAATCTTTTGTCTACTTTTAGACAGAATAAGGCCACTCACCTTTTTTATCATATTCAGGAGTGGCGAAGATGGAAGAGGCTCATTAAAGCCAATATACCTCCAGAATTCCTTTTAGAGTGGTATCTGAAATCACTCCTTCCTTACATTTCTAAGGATGTAGCTACTTATGGAGTGTCTTCAAAGGAAGAAGCCATCTTACGAACCCAGCAACTAGACCTAGTTTATGCACAGTCTGGGATACTTTACAAGATTATACCATACGCACCATGATCAAACACTGATCTTGGAAAACCTAAACCTAGACCACATGCTGATGGCATAGTGGGTTCAGTAGATTCTGCAGCTTTTGAAGCATTGACTAAGCAGGTTCATGCCTTATTCCTCAAACAATCGACTGCAGAAGTGACCTCCATCACAACTTCTCCTTCTACTACTGAATCTGTAAACCAAGTTCAGAACAATCAAAAGGGTCCTCAGCATCCCAACAACAAAAAAAGGAAAGAAAGAAGAGGGGAACTAGAAAAATCCCAAGAACAAAGAGAATGATGAGGAGGGTAACAAAGAGAAGAAGAAGGTTAAGTTCCCTTGTAAGCTTTGCAAGCAGGATCACCTCACTCACCAATTCCCTCTACTTGAAGAAGCCTAGAAGTTGCTTCAAGAAAAGAAACCTGCCGTACTTAAAGATCCATTTCCTAAGGGGTGGGGTTCAGCTTCTGGCACCTCCAATGTTGTGGGTGCTACGCATGCTTTAGTTGATCAAACTTTCATTAACATGGTTAACTAGGATGCACTCTTGCAAACACGAACAAGAAATGAAACCCCGGATACACAGAAAAAGGATAAAGAGATTCCAGAAGCTTCCACTCCTCTCCTCATACCTGTGGACCCACAACCCAAGATCCCGAAAGGTGTCTTGAAATAGGCCTCACACAATCCCAATGCTCGGGATGCTACCAAATACAATGTGGTTGAAGATCTAGCCCAGACCCCTTGTGCTATGTCCACCTTAGAAGTCTTGCAAAGTTGTCCGTTACAACGAAATGCACTTCTGGCAGCAATTGGAAGTATGGAATCATCCAGCATGTTTGCACGCTTTGATATGTCTGATATCAAATACCGGTTGTCATACCATGTCGCCCTTCAGATAGATGTAGTTCATGGTCCTATGACCATTGGATGAGCTGTCATAGATGAGGGTGCGTCTACGTGCATAACGTCGATTTCTTGTTGGAAATCTTTGGGTTCCCTTGAGTTAGCCCCCTCTAACACATTGCTTATTGCTTTTGATGGCAGAACTTTCTGTCCACATGTAGTTCTACCGTCATTCGAAGTCTCACTTTCCGGTAAGATAGTAGCTATAGAGGTCGAAGTTCTAGACGCTCCACTTGATTACAACATGTCGTTAGGTAGGAGTTGGACATATGCCATGTTAGCTATAGCATCGACAGTTTTCTGAGTTTTTATGTTCCCCCACAAAGGAAAGATCATCATAGTCAATCAAATTTCGTTCTCTCGGCGAAACAACTAGACTTCATTGGAATCCACGGTTCCTTTGGTTGATCAATCTGTCCCAGCAAGCAAGAGTTTGGGAGCAGGAATTTATGGGTCATTAATGGGCACTTTTGACCTACCCGATCCCATTTTGTTCATGCATTCTGATGAAGGTTCATCTACTGAAACTTTCACGGTTGTTCTAAGGACTGATCCATGGATCCTTCCTACTATAGCAGAACCATTAATGCCTTTGTCTGTTGCAGAAGTGGCCTACATGGAAGCACAACATGCTGCAATGGAACATATTGTGACTCCGCCAGTCTCTGCCGATTCATATATGGACTATGCTCCTGCATGGTCGGTGAACTCTACCAACTCTTTCAACTGTTTAGACACAGTGTTTCCTTATGATGAAGCCATTTTGGAAGCCATGATGGGCCTAGACCAGCCATGGGGACATATGCATCATAGGTCTTACCTGCTTCTGAATCTAGACAGGATAGAGAGAGGAGAGTTCTCTATGAGACCCAGTGGATTTGTTGATTTGTCCTCTTTTCCTTCAAGAGTTGTTTATGCTAAAGGGAATATGGATAATATATCGAGAACCATCCCGATTAACATTTCCACCAAACTCGGGGTTGTGGAAAACATTTTTATTGGAGCAGACTATTCTCCAGAAGAGATCGCTCTGTATGCCAAACGTTTTAAGTAATTCCACAATATTTTTTTCTTGTCTTATGAGGAGATTCCAGGCATCGATCCAGCCATCATTGAGCATGTCATCACGACATACCCTAATGCAAAACCTGTGAGACAAAAGCTCCATCCTATGAACCCTCGAAAAGTGGTCGCCATTAGGGCGGAGGTTGAAAAATTGCTTAAAGCTGGATTTATCTATCCAATCAACATGACGGAATGGGTTTCAAATCCTGTTTTGGTTGATAAAAAGAAAGGTACCATTCGAGTCTGTACTGACTTCCGGGACTTGAATAAAGCTTGTCCGAAATATAACTACCCCACACCATTTATCGACCAGATCATAGATGCATGTGTGGGACACGAGATGTTCTCTTTCATGGATGGATTTTTGGGATATAATCAAATCCAAATCAAACCCGAAGATCAACACAAAACAATTTTTATTTTCCCGTGGGGAACCTTTACTTATCGGAAGATGTCGTTTGGCTTAAAGAATGTTGGAGCTACTTTCCAGCGAGCAATGAATTTCGCTTTTCACGACATCAAACACATAGTTGAACCCTACTTGGATGACCTCCCGACGTGATCTTGAAAGAGACGGGATCATCCAGCTCATTTGAGACTTGTGTTTGAACAATGAAGACAATATAATATTTGATTGAATCCTAATAAGTGTGTGTTCTGCGTCGAATCAGGACGTCTACTGGGATTTATAGTATCCATTTGTGGCATAATGGTCGACCCATTGAAAGTTGAGGAAATTGTGAATCTGCCTCCTCCTCACACCTTGCGACAACTTCAAAGTCTACAAGTCATGTCTAATTTCTTACGATGCTTTATCATAAACTATGCTAAAATCACAAAAGGTTTCATGAGACTGCTTAAACAAGATACCTACTTTTTGTGGGATGAGGCTGCTCAAGCATGGTTTGAGGCCTTGAAAAAGGCACTACTTTCAACCCCCTTGTTAAGCCCTCCTGATTACACAAAATATTTATTGTTATATTTGGCGGCGTCTGTATACACAATTGGCATAGTCTTAGTTCAGGAAGATGACACGCCCCAATAGCATGTTGTTTACTATCTCTCACGCGCGTTGATAGCTCCTAATATTAAGTATTCACACATTGAGAAGTTAGCACTTGTTGCGGTCTACGCGGTGCAGAGGCTTTGTCACTACATCCTTTTAGGAACAACTACTGTAATAGCATAAGTCAATCCTTTCCAATATGTCCTCACTCGACGCATCATCGGTGGGAAGTACAATACGTGGATTGTAATCTTACAAGAGTTCGATTTGGTTTTTCAATCGACCAAGTTGAAGAAATCACTAGTGTTCGCTGAGTTAATCTCAGAGTTTCTGAGTGACTTAGTGCATGTTGAGGAAGAGTCATCATGCCCAGATGAACATATCTTCCTTATAGCCTCCTTTCACCCATGGTACGGGGATATTTTAGTATATCTCTAGACTTTGAGGTGTCCTTCAACTTTTTCTAGGGATGAACGATGCAAATTGAAAAGTCATGTGAAAAACTATCTCATCATTTATGATACTTTGTACAGACGTGGGATAGACTCCATCTTACGACGTTGATTAACTTTAGAAGAAGCAGAATCAGTATTGAATGATGCTCACAATGGAGCCTGTGGGGGTCATAGTTCTAGGTTGGCAACAACTCAGAAAATACTGCATGCCGAATATTTTTGGCCTACAATCTTTAAAGATTGTGTGGAAGTTGTGAAACGCTTTCGTCCGTGTCAATTTTTCACCAAGAAAATGAGACCACATCCATCTCCTCTTTATCCTGTGATCATAGTAGGTCCCTTCACAAATTGGGGGGTTGATTATATGACTTGCAATCTAGTTTTGGTTGGAGGACATCATTATATCATCGTTGCCGTTGACTACTTCACCAAGTGGGCCGAGGCAATGCCTACTGTTAAGGCAGATGGAGAAACTGCTGCTTATTTTGTATTTAATCAAATTATTGAAAGATTCGACATACCCAAAGAGATCATGACTGACCACGGCAGTCATTTTGAGAATAACATGATGACCGAATTGCATACTATGTTAGGTTTTCGGCAAGAACATTCATCTTCATGTTATCCACAGGCGAATGGACAAGTCGAAGCAGGTAACAGGACTTTAAAGATAATCATGCAAAGAACCATTAATGCTAGTTGAAATAAATGGCACATCATGCTATACCCTGCACTTTGGGCTTACCGAGCGAATGTAAAGACTGCTACCGGGTTCTCTCCCTTCCAACTGGTACATGGGATAGAAGCAGTTGTTTTGATTGTATGCGAGATTCCTTTGTTGATGTTGGATGTTCAACTACTACCAGATACTTCAGCACTGGAAGAAATTTTGTTGCATTTAGAACATCTTGATGAACAATGACGTGCTCACAGCAAATGAAGTTCATAAGAAACGAGTCAAAGGACAGTACAACAAATCTGTCAGACCTAGGGTGTTTCTCGAAGGAGACCTTGTTCCACTTTGGGATCAGGACAAGGAAACTTTAGTCCCTATTAAGCTTAAATCCATGTGGCTTGGTCCTTATATAATTACTAAGGTACTAAAGAAAGGTGCTTATGAGCTAATAGACTACGAAGGTAATAAGCTACATGAGCCTAGAAATGGGCTCTACCTGAAGAAGTACTATGCTTTGGCAATTATGTTTTTTCTTGTAACATAGCTGTATATTTTGTAGAGCTAGTTTTGCTTGTGGTTGTTAATAGGCCTTATGTGTGTCTTTGCTTCCTGTTTCAGATGTCAACTGAACATTTCTTAGGATTTGCTGATGGCGCCAGTCGCCACACTCGACAGTTGGCCTCAGCAACTTTGGTCATTTACTCACCATCTGGCCAACTGCTCTCTTTAGGAGGGGTTTGTTTGGGTCCCACTACGAACAATGTAGCTGAACACAGTGTGGTTATAGAACTTCTCCGAGATGCTCTTGTCCAAGGCATTTCACATTTGGAGGTAAGATTTGATTCGCAACTAGAGGTATTTCAGTTAATGGGTGTTTATCATATTAGAGATCCTATTTTGTTACGACAGTTCTTGTGAGTTAGATTATTGGAAAGACAGTTTGATTCCATCATATATCAACACATTCCAAGAAATATGAACGCATTAGCTGATTCACTTGCAAATGATGTTTTAGATTGGCATTTGTATCATACATTCCCATAAATAGCATTTCACACATAAAATTTAAACACACACACATGTAAATAACCAATACTATATATATAGCCGATGTTGTATCAAAAAATATACTATGAGTTTTGAATCATAAGTCTATCACATGTCATGTCATAAGATACAAAAGCTGGGCTCGATGGCCTAAAAAATATACATAAAATATCCTTCTCCTATGGAGAAGGAGGGGCCTCATCAACATCTACTACATCTCAGTAACATATGACCAACCTAGTTATTTTCCGCAGCAACCTAATCCATGCTGGCGGTACATCGACTACATCCTATTGCATAGCAAGAGGCATCTGCTCAATATGATATGGAGGAATATCATGAGTCAACCGACTCATCTTCCTCTCTATGGACCCTAACATAGCATATGCTGCACCCACATCAGTTGTCCTTATGAAAACAGTAGGATGTCCCTGGGGATAGATCGGTCCAACATCTGCATATGACACTTTGTTAGCATTTCCAACTCATAATAAAAATCATATACTTGAAAAATTTTCAAAAATGAAATAAGTTTTCATAAAACATATGTATATCTCCCCAGGCACCACCTGGAGGAAGTACCAGATCTGGATCATGACGGAAGTCTAAACCAACATACGGAAACTACTCAAATGCCGGCACCTGTCTCTCCCACCATCCCCAGAAATCATCAGTATGATAGCAAAAGTGGCTCTCACCACCACCCTGGCGGAGGAAAATGTCACCCCAACGAACCAATCTCGTCTCACGAGGACTGACTAGGGGCAGAGGGATTCCCAAACTAAGAGAAGGTACCCTCTCGAAAACGAAGGTACAAAGGATGCTGCCATAACCAAAGTTCTTCATCCTCTCGGTTTTACACCCCGAGAGTTGAAGCTTCATGTTTGCTAAGAGACTTGTGCACCAATTGTAGACATGGCCTTGCAAGCATTGAACACCAATGTATATGTAATGCTTTGAGGCTAAGTGTTGTGCAACACTCCCTCCCATTCGGTTCAACATACTAATAATGACCTTCAGAGAGAAGCTTGCAAGAGTAGAAATGAGAATTTGACTTCCACATTTCTAAGTACCTTCCACACAATAAGCATTTACATAATCTTGTACAGACATGGCACTCACATTTCATGAAGTTCCTTTCAGGTTTACATGATCTCCCCTCCTAGAGAGTCTTGTAATGAAATATATGTTCTCAATTGTGAGCTCCAAGGTCTCTCCTTGGATACTAAACACATTTACATCGGCATCCCACAAGTAAATGAGTTCTTGCAGTAAGTGGTTGAGTGCCCTCATGTTTACGGTTCAGTAGTATTTCAACAAACCACATCTTCTAACTGCATGGAGTGTGGTAGGATCTCGCATTGCCACCCTATCCATTTCTTCATTCTCTCTCTCCCTCCAAATGAGTGACATCCTGCCAAAACAAGGGTCAATTTTCAGTTTTTCGAGCATTTTTAGCCATGTTCAAGCAAAAACGCTACTCTATCACCATACAATAGATTTTTCCTTCAAGAAAAATGCTACTATACCTACTGGACAGTATCATTCTCGAACTTCACGAGTTGAGCATGGCTTGGTAAGTGTTTTTCAGCATGAAAATTGATAAATAAACCATCAAAATGCAAGGTAGGATGAAAAGAACTTACTTGGAAGAGGTTTGAGGTTGAATGGTGGCCCGATTCGATCGCTATGAACAGATGAAGATCAAGGGTTTGCTCCAAAACTTGCTCTTCAATCTCCAAATGTGATATTTGAGTTTTCAAAATGAAATTACATATATGAATTTGAATTTGATTTTTACCCACCTTTTTGAAAAGTCTATAATTTCAAATTCTACAAAATGGGTTCTATTTAATCATTAATACCGCTAAATGTTGATGAATTGAATCTAACCTATATTTCTCAGCTTTTCACTAAATATTCGAAGCATCAACTTATTATGACTTAATTTCTTTAATGGCCGACTTCATTAAGTACTTTATGGTTGAAATTCATGTCATTAAAGATCTTTTGTCGTTAATACTAACTTGAGTGTTGAGATCCTAGTCCTTGGCAGGTCATGAGTCATGATTCTAGAAGCTCTCTTTTAAAGTCATTTTAAGCTCTTGTTTGGACTATTTAAACCTAAACAATATTGCTAAGCAAACTTGTCCTCTTCAAGCTCATTAAAGGGACTGAAGGCACATCCACTTAGGTATAGAATTACCCCTTTTCCGGGACTTGGTGGATAACTTACGGAAAATGTATACTCTAGGTATACTCTTGTATGCGCTAGAAGAGTTCTTCTTCCATTATTTTACACTTTTTCGAGGGAGGATACTAATTTAACGAAAAAGAACCTTTCGGAGCCATTCTTTAGGGTTTTCAAGCTCTTTAAATATGAAAACACCAAGTGAGCAATTACCTACTTAGGCTCGATGTGAAATCCATGAGAGGGTGAATAGAGGATTGTTTAAGTTTTTCAGACTCTATAAACAGGAAAACACCGGTGAGCATTAACCTACTTGGGCTCGATATTAAAATCCACAAGTAGGTTAATGGAGTTATTGTTTAAGTTTTTCATGCTCCTTAAAATTGAAAACACTGGCGAGCAAGAACAGATCTTGGCTCGATATTAAAATCCAGAGATTAGTATTATAGAGTATTCTTCTATCTCTTCTTCGAAATCGATAAACAATGAAGAACGTGCTGATTCTTCCTCCCATGGGATCGTTAAACTCTTTACATGGTTGGATCTATTGAGTTTTCATTCTTTCTTGGACTCATTAAAACAACAAGAAAGGTATTCTTTTATCTAAAAAGAATAAGGGTTAAGAAGGGTATATCACATCTTACCGTTTCAAAGGCAGTTCTGTCAGTCAAGTCCTTGAACACAACACCTACTTGAGTCTATCATGTCAGTTGGGTTTAGTTTTTGACCTTAGGGTGAACCTGATCTCCGAGTTGTTTACTCCCTTGGTTGGTTATTATTCCAACCATATGGAGGGTCTATTAATTTCTCCTACATTACAGGCTTACATCATTTTCCCCATCATGTTGAAAACTGCCTAAGTCACTTTGTGTCATGCTCACTATTCAAGGATACAACTTGTGTCAGCCATTCTGCAGTTTACCTTGACCTCGTGTGTCGACTATCCTAGTGTCAGTTTTGCTACATGTCCTACTCTGCATTAACTCATTACCATTTGAGTGTCCCTTGTGTTGGATGATGGAGGATTCTTTAAGGCCTCCCTTCCAACGAAATTCTTCCCATCGACATCAACTCATTTTTCTCTGGGAATGAAGTTTAGAGTTTTGGTTAGTACCTTGGAGATTGCAGTTACTAGTGGAAATCTTCCTCGTTGTTGAATTATGAGAATACATCAATGTCTCTTATTTGACAGGTTCCTTGAGTGTTCGACGTCAAGTCCACTTATTCACACTTGTTGATCATACTAGATACCTTGAGCTCCATTATCATTATTGGTGGAAGTCCTCGCATTTGTTAATGGTATACATCAATTACCGATAATCAAACGATACCCCCCATGTTCGACTTTCAGCTCATTTATTCACATGGTTAGGGTTTGTACCTTGGGTTGTTTGGATGGAGACCTTGGGTTGTTGATAGCATCACCTCATTATGTTATCACCCAAGCTGCGCAAGATTGAACCTCACTCATTTTGGCTCTCCATGAGACATAGATCCAGTTTGTTGTTATGGCTATGATCTCTCATTCTAACATGGATCCATGCTTGTATTTCAATGGCCATGCTATATATACATCTCCTAGTTATGTATCAGAGATCATGTTGTATCACACTACATATCTATATGATGTCAAGATTGTAATTGCTCGCTGACCTTGATCTTTGTTTTAGGTGTTTTTGTGATTTGGTTCTGTGGTTTCTTGCTCCTCCGTTGACTTGGAATTATAATGTATTTCGGCCATCGCTCCCCTCTGACCTCACACATTAGCGGGCATCTATTATAGGTCAACATTGCACTTCTACATCCGTGATCTCTTTTAGCTGATGATCACACAAAAGGAAAAAAGAGATGGAAGAGCATGTTGACCCTAGATGATGAATGGCCTAGACTTACCCTCATTTAGCTAACAAAACCCACCTTTTTCCTACTTTTTGAGCAAAAACGCTACTCTACAAGCCTATAGCAGCATTTTTCCCTTTAAAAACTCTACTTCGCTTCATAAAAGCAGCTTTTTTCCTTGAAAAACTCTACTTTGCTTCATAAAAGAAGTGTTTTTCATCAGAAATACTCTAGTTTGCTTCATAAAAGTAGCGTACACCTAAAAAAGTGATTAAAAATATATATTAATTTGACAGATTGGGATTAGTTGCAGTTGGTTTTACAACTTCCCCAACCTCCCAATCAAACTACCTCTCAATTTGAACTGCCTACCTTGTCCTATAAATACAAGGGAGATACATGAGAGAGGGACCTAGAAATTATGCATTAAGGGTTGTTATTCTGGAGGAATTCTAAAGTTAGTATGAAGAGCAGGAGCCTAGGATTCGGTTGCACAAGCACTTTGAATGATCAGGTATACTTGTACTGATCATTTGCTTTTGACAATAAAGGTTGCAATGCCTTCCTGTCCCAATCAAATTTTTAATGGATTGTATATTTGTTTGGATTAGTGCTTGATTGTATTTGATGTCTAAATTGTATTTCAATTTCATCATTGTTATATCAGTCAAGATACGCCAAGGAAGGTGTCTTTGTATTGCAGGTTCATCGAACAGAAGATCAAGTGGAGGATCGATCGAAAGAGAAAATGAAAGCTAGGATCAAACTTCGTTAACAAGGTACACCCTCTATGATCTTGATCTCTTTCTTTTTGTAGAAGCCTATGTAATATGATTAATGCATTTACCTGTCACCCTCTAAGTTGGTAGTGTCCATCTCCTCACTATAGGGTAGAAATCCCGAACAACACCATCCTACCATACCAAGTCCTAGGAGCTTGCTTCAATCCATACAAGGATTTCTTCAACCTGCACACATATAATGACTCCCTGTCATGTGTCTCAAAACTGAGTGCCTTCTCCACATACACTTCCTCTTTGACTACACCATTCAAGAAAGTTGTCTTGACATCCATCTGGTGTATCTTCTACTTCATCACTGCATCCAAAGCAAGTATTGTTCTAATGGAAGTGTATCTGGCTACAGGAGCAAAAGTCTCTTCAAAATCTATTCCCTCTTTCTGGGAGAAGCCACAAGCTACAATCCTCGCCTTGTATTTCTCTATGCTACCATCTGCAGCATGCTTGATCTTATAGATCCACTTGGAAGTCACAATAGACTTCCCTTCAGGTCTTGGGACTACATCCCAAACATCATTCTTCATGATCGATTGGTACTCCTCGACCATGGCATCCTTCCATTCTTTCTTTTCCGCTGCTTCTTCATAACTATAAGGTTCTTTGTTCATAATGTCACAGAGTAAGGCAACATAACTGGTATGTGATCTAGTCCTCTTCCTTTCTCTTTGTTTGTTAACACCCAAAAAGTGCTCACTACCTCATCTACCCCATTACATGACTCATTTGTCCATTTTCCTACCATATTTCCCTTAAAAACCTTGAAATCCCACTAAAAAGTCTCCGAAAGGCCTAAAATGCCTCCAAAAGGACACAAAACTATCAAAAAGCCTCAAAAAAGGCAAAAAAACCCCTTTTTCCTCCAAAAATATCCAAAATTCCTCTAAAAAAGCAAAGACGCTTTAAAAAGGGAATAAAAAATATAAAATAATGAGGAAAAGGAGGAAAAAACCCTATACAGCTGCCCTAAACCATATGGTTCCCAAAACCATGGGCCAGCACTCCACCACCAAAAACCTATAAATAGGTGATGGAGACCCCTCATTTCACATCCACAATCAAGTATACCCTTACTCTGCCAAAATCTCTCTTGAAACCCTAGCTCACGCTTGAGCTACTTTCACATTGAGAGCCCCTTTTGGCCCATTCCCACCATTGGAGAAAGAGAAGGAGCAAGTTGGATCTTGGAGCAACCCTCTTGGACCATTGCGAGAGCTTCACCAACCTTCACATTGGAGGTAAAATTAATACAAAAGCCATTCTTTACATCTTGTTTTTCTGTTTCATGCACATGTTTAGAGTAATTTACATTTCTGTTTTAGCATTTTAATTTACAATTTACTGAACTGCTACTAAGGAGTCCCTTCTCCTTAGTAGGTGCTCATTTGCACAAGCTAGGGTGAAAACCCTAGCTACAGTTTTGGTGACTCCCCTAGGTTTGAATTTCTGGTTACAATTTTTAAATATTTTTTCTGTTCGGCTGTCCCTTTCGGCCGCCATATACCGCGTCTTTTCCCCCTGCAGTCGCGTTTCGACCGCGTCTTTCAAGCACTTACCTGCGATCTGACCACGGCTCTCAGACTGTTTTCGATGACCTACCGGCCATTTTCGGTCTGTTACCTGTGATTTGACCGCAGCTATTAGCCTATTTGGGACGGTCTAACTACGGCTATTACCTTGTTTTCTGCGTCCCGTCTGCGGCTTTCGTCTAGTTTCCCGCAACCCATCGGCGCCTTTCGGCATTTTTCCTGCGTCCCGCCTACGGCTTTCGGCCAGTTTCCCGAAACTCGTCGGCGCCTTTCGGCGTTTTTCCTGCATCCCACCTGCGGCTTTCGGCCAGTTTCCCGCAACTCGCCGGCGCCTTTTGGCGTTTTCCCTGCATCCCGCCTGCGGCTTTCGGCTAGTTTTCCGCAACCCGTCGGCGCCTTTCGGCGTTTTTCCTGCGTCCCGCCTACGGCTTTCGGCCAGTTTCCCGCAACTCGTCGGCGCCTTTCGGCGTTTTTCCTGCATCCCACCTGCGGCTTTCGGCCAGTTTCCCGCAACCCGCCGGCGCCTTTTGGCGTTTTCCCTGCATCCCGCCTGTGGCTTTCGGCTAGTTTTCCGCAACCCGCCGGTGCCTTTCGGCGTTTTTCCTGCATCTCACCTGTGGCTTTCGGCCAGTTTTCCGCAACCCGCCGGTGCCTTTCGGCGTTTTTCCTACGTCCCAACTGTGTTTTTCAGCCCAAAACCCGCAACCCGCTTGTGACTGTTCAGCTATTTTCCACGGTCCGACCGCCTAGATTTGCCAAAAACCCGCAGTCTGTTTTCTGCATTTTTCTTTGTTTTGAACCCAGCCCTTTGCTGCACTATTTTCTGCCCCAGCACAGCCATCTGTCCTACCTGCAGCCACCCTTCCTTAAAACCTTTTCTGTAGTTTTATTTCTGTTTCATTTACAAAATCGTTTTTACATTTTCAACACTTTAAATTGAAAAAAGAAAATTGTGCATTTTAAAAGTTTATTTCTGTCTTGTTATTGCTAGTTAGAAAGTTGCCCTCCCTAGTGGCACTTTTTACTTGGGTTCATCATCATCTCACACGCACACACTCTGTCACCTAATTCAAGTGAGCCTTAAAAAGTACTTAACACAACCAACATTCTAACCCCACTTGGGGAACACAAAATAATTTTTGTAGTTAGGTAGGATCGGGGGATAGGCTTCCAATAACACCCCTCGGTTGCTTACACTTGAGACATAACTGTTGTCCAATTAGGGAACCAAAATCCCCTAGTATTTTTTGGCACGGTCACAACCAGTTTATCAGAGGGCCTCTCCCCTAGGAGGGTTGAAGTCGCCAGACTAGTTTCGAAGTCCTGAGTGGAATACCGCAATCCATTCAGTAACCGAAGGGCTACCTTTCGCAGTTCTCGGGATATCCCTATATGGGGGTATTGCGGTAAAAGGACCAAACGACAGATTCACCTTTCTGGACGTGTCATGAACGGGGTATCTTAGTTGCCATTCTTCTAGGATTGACTACCCGGTGTCCCTCCTGGTAGGGGGATATCTTAGCCACTTGGCTCTCCTATCCATATTGTCTGACTTGGATTTCATCACCTTGCAGAGGATATGTCTAGTTGAGTCAGAATACTATCTAGTTAGGTGTTTGCTTGCTCCATTACCTCCTTTTGGTCTAGTGAGTCCACCATTTTTTATTTTTAGGAAACCTACTGCTTGTTGGTATTCTGACCATTTCTGTTGATACTCCACCTATTGTAGCACAGATATTACAGTGGGTGTTTTGAGTTGGTTGTTGGCCTGAGTGCCCTACTTTTTGAGCTCTCCTTCTGCACACTCGGTTGCATTAGGGTTTTTGAGCTATTTTTTACTCACCTCAACCCCCAGAGATTTGACACCATCTGTCACCATTGAGTCCCTGGGACATTCTCGGCGCCTCAGGGGCGATCCCCCATAGCATGGTTCACTTGACACCACCCGTCATAGACACAGATCTTCATCACTTGATACCACTTATCATAGATCGCGAGCCTTGTCACTTGACTCCACTCGTCAGCGTCATAGGACTCCGTCACCTGATCTTGATGCCCCTTACTTTACCTTCGATTCTGAGGAAGAGTCTGAGAACCCCATTTACACTATGCCTACTAGCCCCATGGCTGGCATGACTTCCACTCCTTTCCTTGTAGGAACCATTGGTGGCACATCCACCACTACACCAGTTACCACACCTATTTTGGGTATGCCCTCGATGGGGGCCACGTCCACCATTCCGGTCACCATACCCATTCCAGTACCTGGCATACCTACCACCACTCCACCAGTGACACACATCACCCATGGTGGTGCAGGACCCTCCTATACCTTAGTTCCCCCACTTGGGGGCAACATCCCAAACCCTGTCCCTCCACTTGGGGGCATTGGCCCCAACTTGGTCCAACCCACTACTGTGTCACATCCTTCTTCCAGTTTTCCATTCATGGCTAGCCTCAACCTTCCTGAACTAGCTAGACTGACTAACGATCCTATCCGACACGACCCTGCATGGCCTCACATGCCTACCAATCTCCCCTCTGGCATCCCTAAGTTCGAGGGCAAGGCAGGTGAGGACCCTCAAAACCATATTATGTCCTTCCATCTATGGTGTTCCTCCAACTCCATAGTGGACGACTCTGTTTGCCTTCGTTTGTTACAGCGCACCTTCACTGGATCTGTAGCTAAGTGGTATATCGAGCAACCCCATGGGACCCATGCCACCTTCACTTCCCTTGCCTCGACCTTCCTGCAGTTCTTCCAATTACCGGTCCACTATGATGCGAGCATTGAGATTCTCCTGTCTTGACGACAAAACATGGCTACCCACATCACGGACCACATTCATGAGTGGCGTCGACGCCGCAGCTTATGCAAAATCAAATTAGACGACCAAATCTTCTTAGATTGGTTCCTCAAATCCCTTCTTCCTGTCATTGCTAAGGATGTAGCTTCCGAAAGACCCCAATCTGAAGAAGAGGCCATCCTTAAGGCACAGTAGTTCGACCTCATTTATGCCCAGTCGGGTTACCTTTATACCATTATACCTGATGCCCCTCGCGGCGATTCCTCCCAGCATGATGCGCTAGGGGCATCCCATGCTGCAGACGGCATCATCGGCCATATTTCTTCGCATCCCCAACCCTTTTCCATAGCACGTCCTAACCCTGGCCCCGACCTTTTGCGGGCTACCTCACAGTCTGGAGAAACCAACTCGTACGCTCCCATGACACATCACCACCATTCCCATGGACCCACCTGTCCACCCCAGTGCTTCGGTCATGCGCCCCCCACTTACACCCCCCCGATCGCACCTCAGCCCTATTACCACCAGCTCCTGCACCTTCCCACGCCCAACCAGCTTATTACCCGCCACAGGAAGCCCCTGCGGCAAACCCACAACCTGCTCCGCAGACATATCAGCAACCCCCTCAAGGTGCCGCACCTGCGCAGCCTCCACCTACATATCATCCACCGCAGCCTGCTCCCGCACCTGCACAACCTCAAACCCACCTGCTGCCCAAGGGAAAGTATACGCCCAACAAACGCCACAGCAAAACCAAAACAACCAACGCAACCAAGGCCAACAAAACCGCGGTAAGGGCCGTAACAGCGGAAACAACCCTCCTCCAGACCAAGGTGGTCAACCTCCTAATCCCCCAGACAACAATAATGCGGCCCCCGCTAACCAAAACCCTGATCACCTGCCCAAGTAGGCTAAAAACCCTAATTTGTGAATAAACCATCCTTGTTCTATTTGCGGGGTCTATGGCCACTACACACATGCTTTCCCACACTTGGAGTGAGCTCGGCAACTTTGGGTTGATGATTCCCATCGCCAAGGGCATGCGGCTTCTCAAGCACTGCCCAACCCCCCACAACCTCAGCAACCACCTTTGGTGCTTCAAAACCCCTTACCAAACCAAGGCGTAGTGAACACTCAACCGTTGGCTCCCCCTCAAGCTAACATGCCACCACAACAACAGATCACTTACGCCGCTCCTAATCAACCCATGTTTGACTCAGGTACCCACCACTTGTTGATGATTTCATCCGCTGATGTCAACCTCCAGACCTGTCGGAACCAATATGGCTCCACCTCCGAAGCCCCTCCCATCGATAAAACCACTAACGCTCATCCCACTGATCAGGTGTTACATATCCCTCCGCCCCCAATAGATGGCGCTTCCAAAGCACGTTGTTTCCCACTTCGCCGTATCAACAACAACCCCAATGCGCGCGCTGCGTCAAACTACAACATTGTAGACAACTTAGCCCAATCCCCCGCAGCCATGTCTGCGTTAGAAGTCTTGAAAAACTGCCCTTCCCAGCGCAAGACTTTACTTTCAGCCATTGGCGCTATTGACCCAAATGATTCGAATTTGATGGCATTTGATTTGGACCAGTCCGAACCCCGCCTTCCTTCCACCTTAGCATTCGAAGTTTCTGTTTCCGTTCGGAATCTTGTCATCCATCAGTGCATCATCGATGAAGGTGCCTCCACATGCGTTATGTTCACATTCATATGGCAGAAGTTGGGATCCCCTACCCTTCTGCAGTCCACCATTGCATTACGTGCCTACGACGGTCGTTCGTCTCAGCCCCAAGGTCTCCTAGCCAATGTCCCTGTCCAGTTAGGTGGTAAAACCGTCCTCATTGACATCGAGATCATCAATGCCCAGCTTGATTACAACCTCTTACTCAGTCGCAGCTACATGTATGCTATGCGGGCGGTAGCTTCCTCTATCTTTCATACCATGATGTTCCCCCATGACGAACGTGTGGTCAAGATCGACCAATTCACTTACTACGATCCAAATGCCCCCGCTGCACCCGAAAATGTTCTCCCCATGGTTGAACAACCTGTTAATGGTGGCGCTACCTCGCTTGTTTCCTCCTTTGGACTTGGAGTTTACTCAGACCCACCGATGACATCCACCTTCCAATCCATTCCTCCCCCATCATCTACTCCCGAAGTGTCTGACTTATGTACCCTGTCCCACGATAACCAAACACCTAACAATCAACCACCCTTGTTTCCTAAACCACCATTGGTACCTAGCCACATTGGTGTTACACCTATCCACACAATCCCCTTCCTAGTCCCTCCATAGGGAGTAGTAAGCGCCCCGGTTATGGCTACCCTTAGCCTACCTGGGTTAACCTTGGGATTACCCGTCTGGTATCTTTCGCCTCCCGCTCCCCCGCCGACACCAAGCGTCGTCCTACAACCGGTGCAACCCATGGCTACTACCACTCAGCCACCCACCGGTGTCTCTACCCCTTCATCCTCCATGAATCCCCCTCCTCCTCCCAAACCCGTTGGGGGCAGAGGCCCCCAACCTTACACTGCTGTACCACCTCCCAAGAAAGTCAAACCCCCCCCCCCCCCCCGTGTTTCGTGCTCCTCCCACATGCTCATTGTGAGATGATTTAGGCCATGCGACGCACCAATGTCCATAGTTACCTGCATTACAGGAACACATGCAGATGCTTGACGATGACCCCAATATCCCGGTTGTCAATCTAGATCCAACCCCTAAGCCTCGTGATAAATCATTACGCACTAACCACCCGTGTGCCATATGCGGTGTTTATGGGCATTACTCACATCACTGTCCCGATCTCCCCGATTACAGAGAATCTCTCTATGAGATGAACAATCTGGATCTTGAGACGGCACCACCCACCATTGAAGAGATTCACCCCCCGATCTCACCCCCATCCGAGGAGATCAACACCATTTACATGATCTCTTCAACTACCATTCGCTCGTCAACCGATTTGATGGCCCACACTTTCCGTACTGATGAGGAGATTCTTGAGGCACTCACTGCCCCGGAGTATCCCTGGGATGACATGCACCATCGTTCGTATTTCCTCCCAGAAGCATCTTCCTCTAGCACCGCTACCCAATTTGTGGTTGAATCCAAAGACTTCCTTCCTACCAAGGTCGACTGGTTAAAGGACCCTATTCCTGCTTCGGATGCCTTTGAGGAAGGTAACATGGCCAATATTTCACCCGTCATCCAAATTGATATCACTGCCCCAGGAGGTACACCTGAACTCATAACTTTAGGAGCCTCCTGCAGTGAGCATGACATTGAGGAGTACAAAAAACTCTTCTAGGAATTTCGTGATGTCTTTGCCTGGTCCTATAACGAAATTCCTGGTCTGGACCCCGCCATTATAGAGCACCACATTGACACATGGCCTGATATACCCCCCGTTCGTCAGAAACAACGTCCCATTCATCCTTCCAAGCTACCCGCCGTCAAAGCAGAGATTGAGAAACTTCTCAAGGCAGGATTCATTTATCCTATTGCTTATACCACTTGGGTTTCAAACCCCGTTTCCGTTAACAAAAAACAAGGCACCATTAGAGTATGCATTGACTTCCGAGATTTAAACGGAGCTTGTCCCAAGGACAACTTCCCCACGCCATTTATTGACCAACTCATCGATGCGTGTGCGGGGCATGAAATCCTCTCGTTCATGGATGGTTTTTTCGGATACAACCAGATTGAGATCCGTAAGGAGGATCAATACAAGACCGCCTTTACCACCCCATGGGGCACCTTTGCCTACCGCGTCATGCCTTTCGGCCTCAAAAATGATGGTGCCACCTTCCAGCGGGCCATGACCTATTGTTTTCACGATTTGGTCCATATCTTGCTAGTCTACCTTGATGACCTTACAGCTCATTCCCGGAAACGATCAGACCACCTTAACGACCTTCGGCAAGTTTTTCTGCATTGTCGCAAATACCAAATCCGCTTGAACCCACACAAGTGTGTCTTTTGCGTTCCGGCAGGCCAATTGTTGGGTTTCATTGTTTCCCAGAAAGGAATTGTTGTTGACCCCCTGAAATTCCAAGCCATCTTAGACCTTCCCTCTCCTCGTACGCTCCGACAGCTCCAAAGTCTGCAAGGGCGATCCAATTTCCTCCGTCGTTTCATTCCTGATTACGCTACCACTGTTCATGGTTTCTTGCGCCTGCTCCGTACCCATGTACCTTTTGTCTGGGATGAGCAAGCAGAAGCTGCATTCGGAGCCCTCAAGAAAGCTCTCACACAAGCCCCCTTGATCTCCCTTCCGGATTTCTCTCAAGACTTCATCCTCTTCGTCTCGGCATCCGAGCATGCTGTGTCCAGAGTCTTGGTTCACGAAGACGCCTCTCACCAAGAGCATGTCATTTACTACATCAGCCAGACCTTGTCTGGTCCACCCCTACATTACCCATATGAGGAGAGACTAGCCCTAGCTGTGGTCTTTTCCGTCCAAAAACTGTGACACTACATCTTACTTAGTCATACCACAGTCATTGCCGACTCCAACCCCATGGTCTATCTCCTAAACCGGCGACTACTGCAAGGTCGTGTTGCTAAATGGGTCATTATCCTCTAGGAATATGACCTTACTTTCAAAACCCCTATGAGCACCAAAGCCGTTGCACTTGCCCAGCTCATCACCGATCTCCCCTCCCTTCTACCGTCCCCCCAAATCTCTGATGAGTTACCCGATAATCATTTGTTCACCATCTCGTCAGATGACCCATGGTACAGTGATTATTTTCTATACCTGCGCACGCAGAAGTTCAGACCCAAAGTCACCCGTAATGGATGTCGTCATATCCGTCACTAGGCCTCTCGATATCTCCTCTTAGGTGATGTCCTTTACTGGCGGTGGGTTGACACAATTCTTCATCGTTGCCTTACACACGAGGAAGCTAAGCACGTCCTCAATGACTGTCATAGTGGTTCCTGCGGCGGCCATTTCTCTGGAATGGCCACCGCCCAGAAGGTCATCCGCGCAAGATATTTCTGGCCCACACTCTTTACCGACTGCATCATAGCGGTCAAGCATTGCCATAACTGCCAACTTTTCGCCCCCAAGGCCCGGACACCTCCTGCTCCATTACACCCAGTCGTCACCGTTGGCCCCTTTTGTAAGTGGGCCATCGACTTCATGGAATGTAGACGCCCATCTGCCAACGGCCACAAATACATCATTGTCGCCGTCGATTACTTCACCAAATGGGTCGAAGCCATGCCTACCTTCATTTGTACCACTGACACAGCTGCCCGTTTCTTTTTTAACCACGTTATCAATCGATTCGGGGTTCCTAAACAGTTGGTCTCAGACCATGGTTCCCACTTCGAAGATTCCGTTTGGCGCGAGTTATCCACCCTCCTCAAGTTTGAACATCAATTTTCCTCTGCTTACTACCCCCTAGGGAACGGCCAAGTAGAGGCCATTAACAAAATCTTAAAAACCATCCTCCAACGCACTGTTGACCAGCATAAGTCCAATTGGCACCATATGCTCTTCCCTGCCTTATGGGCTTACCATACATCCACTAAAACTGCCACTGGTTTTACCCCGTTTCATTTAGTTCACGGTGTTTAATCTGTCCTCCCCATCGAGTGTCAAATACCTGCCTTACATATCGTTGTTGAGCTTCTCCCCGATACCTCCCCACTTGAGAAACATCTGCTATCCCTCGAACAAGCCGATGAAGACCGTCGTGCCGCTCTCCAGACCATTGAAGCTGCCAAGAACCGCTCCAAAGCTAGTTACGACAAACACGTACACCCTTGAACTTTCCACGAAGGGGACCTTGTCCTCGCCTATGACCAAGCCCATGACAAAACCGGCAAAGGGAAGTTCGAATCCATGTGGAAAGGCCCTTACATCGTGCAGACTTGTCTCGGCAAGGGGGCATACATTTTAGCCAACTCCGAAGGTCACCCTTTGCGCAACCCTTGTAATGGGTTGTATCTTAAACGCTTTTATTCCTAAATAATTCGCGGCCCCATGGGTCCGCATTGTACAGTTTGCTCTCTTTTTTGTTTTTCACCTTTTTTACCACGATCTTACATTCCTCATTTTTGCATGACCACAGATGGACCATCTTCCACCTTATTACACTGGCTTCACCGATGGAGCAAGCCACTAGTCTCGCAACTTGGCTTCTGCAGCGTGGGTCTTATATTCCCCTTCCCATGAAATGATTCACCTTGACGGAATCTGCATAGGCACTGCTACCAATAACCAGGCGGAGTATGATGCTGTGACCGGTCTCCTAACTACTGCCCTCAAGATAGGCATACGTCACCTTCATGTGTTCCTTGACTCCCAACTGCTTGTCTCCTAGCTCAACAACTGCTACCAGGTTCGTGATCCCTGCCTCTTTAGAAAATTCCTGCGCACAAAACAACTCAGCCGACAGTTTGAATCCATAACATTCACCCATGTCCCAAGATCTCAAAATAGTGTCGCAGATCAAATGGCTAACAACATCCTATATTGGCACATCAATCACACCATGTAAAAACCTCCATCATGCATTATCATCTCATAGCATCTCATAAAAATATATAAAAACCCAAAAAGATTGCAAGGGGCATCCACGTGCCTATCGTCACATAAACATTTGCATCCATGTGCAATAAAAAATACAAACACATTCATATACAGGGGCATCCACGTGCCTAGTCCTACATCCATATTGTTGCATCCATATGCAATACATCACATAACATACACAAGGGGCATCCATGTGCCCGACATCCTATACTACTTGCATCCACGTGCAGTACAAATATACAACACACCATAAGCGCATCCACGTGCGTACAACTAAAACATCATCACAAAAAGGTGCATCCACGTGCATATATATATATCAAAAAATACATGTTCATTAGCTATACATGTCCTGAGTACCCTCGTACTCATCTATACACAAAAAATATCTATACATCTGATAAGATACATGCCTGAGCTACAAAACTCGGGGGGAGTCCCCTGTACTCCCTAATGAGAGTCATAACCTGCATCACTACCTGCATCTGTTTCCTCTGAGTCCTCCCCTCGCTCCTCCTCCGGCAAATCCTCATCCCCTGCGGGCTCCTGTGCCCGAGCCCTATCTGCCAAGATAGCCACCCGGATCGCAATCGACCGAAACTCCCGGTGTGCCCTCATACAATCCTGAACTATGTCGGGATCCACATCCTGCCATCCCTCGTCGGTCACTCCAACTAGTAACTGATCCAACAACACTCGTATAGACTCCAAAGTCCCCTCTGCGTCCCGCCGACACACCTCGCCTCGGCCGGGCAGGGCTTGTACCGCCACATGTCCCATACGCGCCACATGCCCTGGCGGTGGTCTCGGATCCACATCTATAGATCACACATCAGTCAGTAACAGTATATATCATAACACACATCATATATAAAACTTGACATCCATAACATGCAAGTAAATCAATACGTACCGTCTAGTCCCCATGCCTGCCCTGGTGCCCGCGGTGCCTCTGGGTCTCCCGTGTAGTCCATATCCCTAAACAGATAGTCCTCCAGTTGCAGTGGCATCTGTAGCCACTGCAGGTATAACTCTTGCATGAAGTATCTACCAACCTCGCCGCCACCACGACGGCGCATCATCTTTCCCCACCGCACCATCCGCGGCTCCCTCAAAACTCCTACCCTGATCGGTACCCGCGGCCGCAGGGTGGGTACCCTCTCCATGAAAAATGCACATAGGAAGGAACCATAGCAAAACCCTTTTCCAGATTCCTTCACCTCTGTCAGCTATCGATGTACACAGGTGAGGAACATCTGGCCCCACGCATAGTAGACCCCGTCCAGTACGCACTCCACCAGCTGCATCTGGCCCCCAGACACCTTCTCCGGTGACTGGGACCCTAACACACGTACCACGCATGCTACAATCGCCCGTATCGCCGGCTCCTATAGGTCTATCACCCAGAGTTCATTCCTATGCACCCTGGCCTCTAGAACACAGTACCACTCCAGCATGTCCTCCATATCCACATCGGTGGATACTCGCGGCTGCATATCCGCCACCCTACCCAGACAGGGCAACCCCGTCAGGAAATATACATCTTTCAGGGTGAGGTCCACCCTCTCACCCTGCACCATGAAATCCTGTATGTCTGGATCCCAGAAACTCACTAGCTGGTTCAGCAGCAACCCTACCGAACGCATCATGGGTACCTGCGTGAACTTCAATAGTCCGCACATTCCCAACACCGCCCGCACATGACCATCGTCCCGGATGTAAGCCACTATCTCATCTGGGATCTCCCGTTCTCTCCATAGTAATAGCAACATCCTGTCCAACACGCAAGAAAAACTCATCAGACTCATGTTAAAGAAATCAACCTTGCCCCCCCCCGGGGAAGTCCTAACAACTCACTCCAAAACGCAGCTTTAGGCCCCCTTGCCGCGGTTTCCGACCGCAGCTGTTTGGCCCACAGTCGTGGTCCACAACCGCGACTGTCAGTCCCGAACACGCGGTACCAAAGCGCATGTTGAGCCTCGAAACACGCGGTCCCCGACCATGTGTTCTGATTTGAACCCCGCGATCTCCACATGTGTCATCCGCCGTGGAACCCGCGGTCTCCGACCGCGACTCCCTCCTGAAAACCCGCGGTCCACCCCACGTGGACCGTACAAGTAACCCTTGGGACCCACTACCCACCCCCCGAACCCAAAAAACATACAGGTATGAGTTTGACGGAATACCTGTATCTCCCAGATCTGAAATCGGTCGGTCGGATTGTCCAGAAACACCACCTCACCTCTGGTCCACTCTGATCACTAGTCAAAGTCAAATAAGTACAAATGACACTTTTCATATTGGACCCACTCACTATTTATAGTCCGTTGACTTTTTCTTGTTTTGGCCATTTTGAACCCATAGGGAGTCCATTTTTCGCACCGTTTCCACCACTGGAATCAACACGACGAGACCGTCATGATGGTCAACTCGTTGCATTATTTTTTCCATGTCATTTTTTGCACATTTTTTAGATGCCACTAGTCACCTCGGTTTGCATGCCACTTGGGCCGCTCTCCGTTTTTCACATGTTTTATATCATCGGATTCATTTTTCCAAGCCGGTTGATGATGCTTGAGATCATTTCTCACTCTCACCCCCATATTTTTTGGGTATTTTTTCCAAAACGCCCCCGGTCACCTCGGTTTGCGTGCCACATTGGCCGTTATCCATTTTTGACACTATTTATATCGCCAGATTCCTTTTTCTGAGCTCGTGATGATGCTTGAGATCATTTCTCGCTCTCACTTGGTACAGTTTCAACATTGTGTCCTGACACCTTGTTGCCTCAGCTTGCGTGCCACATCGATCACCATCGGATTGTTCCACTTTGTTACATGTGCCATTCACTCCTGTCATACTGCAAATATTTCATTATTTTGCCACCATTTCATTACCCCACAAGGAGGCCCACCAGTGTTCCCCCCCACCCTCGTTCTTGGTCATCATAAATGTTCCTTGATTGAGCACTTCCTCCTTGCCTGGCCATTCCTTTTGTTCGGTATAATTTTATCCCTTTTTCCGGCCAGACAAGTCCTTTACGAAAAAGGCACTTAGGGAGTTTCTGTTAAGCTCTTTTCTGACTCCTAAAACAATGAAAATATCGCCGAGCAATCTTGCTTCATTTCATGCTCGTTAAAGTACCTGAAAGGGCATCTATCTGGTATAAGTTTAACCCTTTTCCGGACCTGGTAGACTAATTACGAAAAAGGAATACTCTAGTCACACCGGCTAGAAGATTCTTCATTTCATCCTTTTATGCTTCTTTGGGCCTTGGAGACTAACACACGAAAAAGCAACCCCCTAGAGTCTTCTTATCGCTTTCAGACTCTAAAATTGAAAGCAACCACAAGCATGAACTGTCCTGGGCTCGCACAAATCCACACGACAATACCATTCCATTCTTTCAGAGTCTTCTTATCGCTTTCAGACTCCTTAAAATTGAAAGCAATCACGAGCATGAACTGTCCTGTGCTCATATAAATCCACACGACAGTACCATTCTTACACACAATTCTTCTAGTTCCCTAACCCATGAAGAAGTTCTCCCCCCCCCCCCCCCCCCGTGCCTCCTGGCACTATGATCGATCATCTCGGCAACACCCTCAATCAGGTCGCCTTTGTTCAGAGTATTCTGCAGTCTCCTGCCATTTTATACCAGCGTGAGTCTCCCTCAGCCCAGTCACTATCCTTGATCCATTCCAGCTATGATCCCATTCCCATCAGTCAGTTTCATATGCTGCCCGATCATCCCCGTTATCATACTCTGAACAAAGGAAGTTTGAGTCCACCCACTCTACTTGCCCAGTTATTCCCCCCTGTTTGTCAGTCTTGCCATCAGTACTATTACATTTCGGCTCTCCACCTCGCGCTCCTGTCAACGAAACATCATTACCTTGATAGTTGCAGGTCTCCCTCTGTCGACCACATCCCCTCTATTCTAGAGGATAAACCCAGAGGCCCCTGCGCCTTGGACCCATCACCATCTGTGGTGAGTGCCTACGGATCATTTTGAGAGGAGTCATCATTGCCTCTCCGAATGGCTGTTTCTCACATGCTCGACTTCAGCACCTTGATCGCATCGTTGAGAATCACGCAGGATTTACATCCCTACCATTATTTGTCGAAGACCCCGGATTTCCCCCAAGTCTAGCAAATTGGTGAGTCACTTCGGAACACCCAGTTATATGTTCCCGTGGATGTCCGGGCTGCGTTGGCGATTGTATTCGGAATCCATCCATTTATATGCTTCCTTGAGTACCCAGTTCAGTGTACCATTGCGAGTGTACCCCCTGTCACTCTGATCCAGTAGCTCATCAGTTCCTTTGGTACCACACTCAGTAGCACTGTTGTCATTCCAGTGTATCAGTATTTCAGCTCAGACATGGTCAGCCCAGCAGTATGTCCCAGATTTGTGTCCTCTCTGGACCCTTATGATGTACACAGTGGTTCTCTATGTATCCTACAGGTCCCCCTTTTTCGGGCCTTACAGTTATTTTTATGTATCTTGATACGAGCATGGGTATGCTCGCCTCGTCCATATATTGAGATTCTTCCTCATTCAGTATTTGAGGTCATGTATATGCCAGGTCCCCATATTTTGGACCCCATTGTTATTATATCTTGATACAAGCATGGGAATGCCCGCCTCGTCCATATGATCAGATTATTCCTCATCCATTATTGAGGTTATGTACTTTTAGTTCTTGCAGTTTGTTCGGGATCGGCGTTCCGGGCTTCAGTTTGTTTCTTCTCTTCTCCACACCCCAGGAAAACCATATATGACTTATGATGTCCATCGGCCATACGATGAGCTCCTGCCCTCACACATCAGGGGGCAATCTGTTAACACCCAAAAAGTGCTCACTACCTCATCTACCCCATTACATGACTCATTTGTCCATTTTCCTACCATATTTCCCTTAAAAACCTTGAAAATCCCACTAAAAAGCCTCCAAAAGGCCACAAAACCATAAAAAAGCCTCAAAAAAGGCTAAAAAAACCCCTTTTTCCTCCAAAAATATCCAAAATTCCTCTAAAAAAACAAAAACCCTTTAAAAAGGGAATAAAAAATATAAAATAATGAGGAAAAGGAGGAAAAAACCCTATACAGCTGCCCTAAACCATATGGTTCCCAAAACCATGGGCCAGCACTCCACCACCAAAAAACTATAAATAGGTGATGGAGACCCCTCATTTCACATCCACAATCAAGTATACCCTTACTCTGCCAAAATCTCTGTTGAAACCCTAGATCACCCTTGAGCTACTTTCACCTTGAGAGCCCCTTTTTGCCCATTCCCACCATTGGAGAAAGAGATGGAGCAATTTGGAGCTTGGAGCAACCCTCTTGGACCATTGCGAGAGCTTCACCAACCTTCACATTGGAGGTAAAATTAATACAAAAGCCATTCTTTACATCTTGTTTTTCTGTTTCGTGCACATGTTTAGAGTAATTTACATTTCTGTTTTAGCATTTTAATTTACAATTTACTGAACTGCTACTAAGGAGTCCCTTCTCCTTAGTAGGTTCTCATTTGCACAAGCTAGGGTGAAAACCCTAGCTACAATGTTCTTCTTCTGGAATGCCATAGCTTTCTGCATCTTGAATGAGATCTCTAGCCCATGCAGGTTTCCTCTTGTGAGAGTTCTTCTCACGGGGTGGATCTACAGGTTCTTGTGGATCTTCAATTTCACGATATTCTTCTAGAATTGATTCATTCATAGTGGTGTCTTGAAATCTGGTCACCTTTGGTTCTTCATGGTCTTCAACAGGTGTCTTCCTTGATTTGATGTATGCTGAGTTTTCATCAAATGTTACATCCTTGCTGATGTCAATTTTCTTGAATCGTGGAAAGTATATTCTGTAAGACTTCGAGCTTTCACTGTAACCCACAAAGATGCCCTTCCTTCCTGAAGGATCTAGCTTTGTCCTCTTATCCTTTGGAGTGTGTGTAAATACTGGACAACCAAATATTTTGAGATGGCTAACTTCAGGTTTCTTACCAAAGAAATCTTCTTATGTTGTCTTGTTGTCAAGTATCTTGTGAGGTGTTCTGTTTTGCACATATACAATTGCCCTAGTTTCCTTTGCCCATAGATGCATAGGCATATCCTAGTTATGAAGCATTGCTTGTGTTGCTTCCATGATAGTTCTATTCTTTCTTTCTGCAACTCCATTTTGTTGTGGATTGTAGGGAGCAGTCAACTCCCTCTTAATCCCTGAATCACTGCATAGTTTCTTGAAATCACCTGAAGTGAATTCTCCTTCATTGTCGGATCTGAGGGTCTTGATCTTCTTATTAGTTTGATTTTCTATCAAGGCTTTGAATTCCTTGAACTTATCAAACACTTCATCTTTATTTTTCAATAAATAAACCCAAGTCTTCCTAGATAAATCATCAATGAAAGAAACATAGTATACATACCCACTCAGAGAAATGGATGACATTGGACCGCATACATCGGAGTGGATAATCTCCAAGATTCCTTTTGCTTTGCTTTCACTGCTTGGAAATGCCTTCTTTGTGTTCTTTCCTTTTGCACATCCTTTGCAAACCACTTCATGTTTTGTCTGGATTTCAGGAAGACCTTCTACAACTTTTCTTGCAATTGGTAGTGCTCTATAGTGCATGTGTTTTCCTTCTATGCAAAAGTTCACTTGGCTCCATGGATTCATGTACCATGGCATGTTCAATTTGTCCCTTCAATTTGTATAATCCTCCCTCTTGCTCTCCAATCACTACTGCATCATCTATGGTCTTACCCTTTGGCCACATGAGTACTTGGCCATCCACAAATGCAACTCTCATTCCTTTTGCATCCAAAGATGATATGGAGAGAAGATTCTTCTTGAGTCCAGGTACATATAGAACATCTTTCATTTTTAAAGACTTCCTAGAGTCTAGTTTGTAGGAGGCTTCACCACTTCCTTTTATGGGATATTGATAGTCATCCCCAAGTTTCACCTTATGGGGTGACTCATGTTTAGATAGATCTACAAAAGATTCTTTAAACCTAGTCATGTGCTTAGAAGCCCCACTATCAATAAGCCAATCATTACATCCTTGAGAGATAGTACCCATGAGAGCAGAAATTAGAACATATTCATCTTCACTAGATGAGTCATCACTTTCTGCTCTAGCCTTCTTCTTGGGAGGTTCATCATCCTCAACAACATGAGCATGATATCTCCTTTTTTTGCTCTTCTTCTTGTTGTTGAATTTGTTGTTGTTGTTTCCCTTTTTGTTCTTGGGACAATCTAAGGCAAAGTGTCCTTTCTCATTGCAATTGAAACATCTCAGATCTTTATTCTCTTTTGGATGTTAGTGAGAAATTTTTTTGCGATGAGGTGGCTCCTTTTTGGTCTTGTTTTTCTTGGTGTGTGTCGTGAGAGCCTGATATTCACTTCCTATCTTTTCTTCTCGGGCTATAATCCTTGATTATTCTTGAGAACATTCCTCCCATAGTCTATTGAAATAGATCAGTTTCCTTCTAGCACAGGTTCCTTGGATGAAAGAGTCCCATGACCTAGGTAGGCCATTCAAAGTGGTCATTAGAATTTCACCATTCTTTACTACTTCATCCACAGCTTCAAGTTGTTCCTTGATTTGAGAGACCTTGGAAAAGTAGGATTGAATGGTCTCTCCATTCTAAAGCTTTACCCCTTTCAATTGGTTCCATAGAGCCATCTTCTGATTTATGTTCTTTCCTTCAAACAACTTGGTCAAGGAGTCAAACATCTCCTAAGGTGTCTTTAGGGAAGACACATGAGGTATGAGATGGTCTTTGATAGAATCAGCAATGATTCTCTTAGCCTTGACCAGGTTCTTCTTGTGTAAGGCATTAGCCTCATCTTTCTCTGGTGTTGAGATATTGTAACTTCAAAGAATATTATATTTGTACTTTATTATTCTGGAGATGTTTCATTCCTCCGTGAAGATCTTATTGTATATCCGGAGATGTTTATTCCTCCGTCGGAATGTCGTAACTTGGGTTATTAGACTTCCCTAGTGGGGGTCAGCCCTATATGTGTTATGTGCGTCAAAGGGTTGTTAGATCACCCTAGTGGGGTCGGCCCAGTCAGTTGTAATGAGGTATTTAACCCAATGGTTAAATACGAGCCTACATGATTTGTGTAAAAGACAAGTCGGAGTAGTGTATAAATAGAGGAGGTGTATTCCTCATTTAACACACTCACTCACTTGAGAATAGCGCACTTGTGGAGGAGAGGTCTGCTATGGTGGAGGAGGAGATCATGTATCAAGGTTACATCTTTGTATATTGCTGGTCATCTATATTGAGGAAGCTTTGCTGGGTTTTCTACCCCATGAGGGTTTCCCAAGATAAATCTGTGTCTCTTGTGTTTATGTTGTGCTTGTTGTTTCTTCAATGATCCTGTATATGCTATTATTGTGAAATGGAATGTAATGCTGCTATTTTCTGTCTTATCATATTAAATATTAACATGGTATCAGAGCTAACCTGAAGGAAGGCAATGTATGGCACTTACGACACTTGCTTCTCTTGCGACAATTTGAAGGTCATGGTTTTATATAGCAAAAACCAGTCATCGTAGAACTTTAGCTATAAATAAATTTTGGCGAAGGTTCAGAATCTAAAACCTTTAAAGGTAGTATATTACATCCCCAGGTACCTTGTGTCCAAAGGGCACCCTCATATTCGTTGTACTTTGTGAGTTATTATTAGTACAAGTTAGGGTTTCTGCCTCTTCCAGATCTCAGTCAAAATCAGGTGAACTAGGAAAAAGGTCATAACTTGGGCTAGGAAGCTCCAAATGAAATTTCGTAAAAAGTGACAGGTAGTACACAGACTGCAATATATCAAGAAATGTTTTTCGAGACCGAAGCTAAACCAGTGACACGTGGCATGCTATACAAGTTCGCTCTCCTATTTTATAACATAAACAGGTCACGTTGCGACACTTGGCATAACTCTCTCTCAGAAAATCCAATTGAGGTCAGACCTATCGGAATGGAAAGATGACAGGTCAGGCTACTACAAAAAACGTTTTCAGACCCTGTGGAGCGAAAAGTTAGGAGTTACAGTAGAAAAAATCAGGTACATATTTCTGTCAAAACAAAATTATTTTTGGAGCACCTTCATTCATGGCTTCCAGAATTTAGGTTTTCGGAGAAAGTTAGAATTTTTGGAATCGGAGTCCACAGCTGAATGCTACTTAGGAAAATCAAAATTTAGAGACCAAGATCGAATTTTTTGGTTGGGTAGAAGACCGAGCTTGATCAAAACCCAGTTCGGGATTTTGATTAGAAAGATGGAAAATTAGGGCTTCAGCAAAAGTTGGAATTTTTGAAGTCTGTGAGCACGGCTGGAAGCTTTTTAGAAAAATAAGAGTTTAGAGCCTTGGATCGAACCTTTTGATTGGGAAGAAGGGTGGGCTTCATCAAACCCTAGTTCGGGATCCTGTCCAGAAGATCCAGAAGTTTCGAAGGCAATTTTGAGGGGTCAAATTTTGGGATTTCAAAATTGAAGTATGCTAGTTTGATCAGCTCAGCAAGACACATACTTCCATCCATTCAGAATTGTGAAAGTCAAAGATTGAATTTTTAGGGTTCTCTAAAAAACCCTAATCAAGCTGCAGATCAAGTTTCAGGGGGAGTTGAGGCTAAGGCCTTGCATAAGAAGACCACAAGAAGTCTCGACATGTATGACTTAAGGAGGTTCAGGTATGTCTTGAAATCTGATTCCTGATTAAGTTCATAATCTGTTTGTCTTCATATTATTTATTAGTACAATCTTGATTAATGTTAGAATTGTCTTATCACCCTAGTAACAGTATGAATGCATGTGAATGATCGAAGACATTCATTGATTGCGGCTATATGATTGTACTAATGCATTATGGTGTTGTATGAGGTTGATGTTGTCTGCTAACAAGATATAGGTACATCACGAAAGAAAAATCAAGTTCCATGACCATGACAACATAATCTTTGATCACATAGAAGTTCTACTTACGAGGTATGTATGACTTTGTTCTATTATGCTTAACTTATGAGATATGCAGGTTCTAGCATAGGATCTCTAAATCATTGAAGAGAACAAAGAAGATATTGTCTAGGTATGTTAGACATAACTAAGCAGGTATACTAATCCAAGTATGTTTTCCTATGTCAAGTTAGAATCTTACCTTGTATTAGGATCCCTTAAATAAGTATACTTGGTATGATTGGTTGTGCTTATTCATAAAAGGGTTTATGCATATTATGTCTCTTATCTTGATGATTTAACTAACCAGAAGAGTACTATGATCAAACAAGAATATGCATGAGTAAAAGAAGACTTCCTTGAAACCCTGAATACTAATGATCATGACTATACATATTCAAGATTATTTAGAATTATAATGTTTTTGATAATATTGAGAATATACTAACGAATGTATGTTTGTGTATGAGATCATGAGGATGACACTAGTGCAGACTTGAGCATACAAAGTGGTATAGAATGAATAGAAGTTCAAAAGACATATAGAAGGTCAAGCGGGAGGAAACCACACAAACATAAAAGATAAGTATTTGAGTTGTTATTTCAAATAGTAAATGATATTGCTTGTATGCATATTTGTATTCCTAGAATATATCATGCTAAGTGTAAACATTCATAGAGCATTGAACAATATACTACTAATATGCATATGATTGGTAAGTTGGACAAACATTCCATTGTTGCTTGTCTAGAATGAAACCTCTTTTCTTACATGCTGAGAGATGTGCACACTCTTGATAGTATGTTCTGGTAGAGATGGAAAGCATCTAGATAGCCACTGTATGCATACAAGATATGGAAAAGTGTTGTGCCAAAGTATTGGTCAAGATAGTTGCATAACTATGTAAATGATATCTGTATGCATAATAGGTTATCATGATTATGAAGTATTACTAATCATGTACTTAATTTTGATTTGTAGGAAAGATCATGATGAATGATGAACATTGAGCAAGCAATGGATGTTCAACAAAAGGTTTTACAAATCGAACACACTATAGAAGGCTTGTGGATGGAAGATTCTCTTAGAAAGAGGAAGAGAATCATGATGAGATGTTTGCTCCAAGTGGATAGATAATACCATTCTCTTAATGGTGTAATTAAAGAAGAAGTGTGAATCAAGTTCTGTATGGGTACCCAGGATTGGTAGTCAATTGATGAGCTTAATGATCATCATGGGTGATGTGGATCTCAACCTTTGCTACAAGGTTGAATATGGCTTCTATACACGTATGACATGGATGCAAGAAGGAACTCACCATAGAGTTCGAATGATTTTGAGGCTCATATCAGTAGACCCATCTGGCAAGAGATGGCACAGATAAATATGCAGAAGATCACTCAATGCAGAGTGTGAATGATGGACAATTGACAGCTTCTTGACAAAGCTTGGGCTTTACCAGAAGTAAAGATGATCCTAACCTTTACCTTAAGGTTGTGGATGATGAACCTATCATACCATTATTGTATAACGATGATCTCTTTCTGACAAGGAATGAGAAACAGATCATGAAAAGAAAGAAGAACATGGTTGCAAAAATGAAAATGAAAGATATCAGATTGATGCATTACTTCTTAGGTCTGGAAGTATGGAAAGGCTCAGAAGGATATTTCTTAACCAGGGAAAGTATGTTGAGAAATATTAAAAGGACTTGATGTGTTGGAATGGCCACTCTCATGGATTCCAACTTGAAGTTGTTAGAAGATGACTCATCAGATTTAGTGGATATAACTCTGTACAGACAAATTATTGAGTCATTGATGTGTCTAACGAATACTAAGTCAGATATATGCTTTGCTGTGAACACCTTAAGTCAGTATCTAGTGGAAACTAGATGTGTTCACCTGTTAGTTGCAAAGCATGTGATAAGGTACCTAAAGGATACAATAGACTTTGATCTATGCTAACTTAGAGATCATGACTTCAAATGGCTACACAGATGTTGATTGGGCAGAAATTGTATCAGACAGGAAGAGCACATCGAGAGGATGTTATTGTCTGGGATCAGCCATGATCTCGTGGTTTAGCAGGAAGAAATCTAGTGTGGATCTCAGCACAAGCGGAATATATGGCTACTTGCTCTGCTAGTTGTCAAGCGGTATGGCTTTAGAATTGTTTGACATAAAAATGGACCCAACTGTGATCTATGTGACAAACAGAGTTGTACCAAAATGACAGAGAATCCAGTATTCCATGATAAGTCAAAGCACATAGAGATCTGACATTTCTATATATAAGATATGGTGCAGAAAATAATTAAAGTTTGAATTTGTAACAAGTTACCAATGTACTAACCAAACCTCTCCGATGTACTAACCAAACCTCTACCTCAAGTAAAGTTTTCCGAGACAAACTTAAAATAGTTCAGAAGGACCCTCCTCGAAAGGGGGAGTGACATGATCACTTATGATGAGCTTGCCTGCATCAATAGTGAGGTCGATGATACGGATACCTATATTGGTGATGCCGACAAAGAGGTTGGTGGATGGTCCTTATACAGGGTCTAAGGTGAGAAGAGGGATTGCATCATCCTTGAACATATGTTCTAAAAGGAACCATAGACAGGTGTCTCTGAGAAAGAAGAGGGATTGCATCATCCTTAAACACATGTTCTAAAAGGATCCGTACACAGGTGTCTCCGAGAAAGAAGAGGGATTGTATCATCCTTGAACACATGTTCTAAAAGAGAGCCGTAGACGTATGTCTTCGAGAATGAAGTCCTTGGTGGACATGTGAGGATTGAATCATCCTTGGATTTCAGTCCTAAAGTGAGCCGTACACAGATGTCTCCGAGAAAGAAGAGGGATTGTATCATCCTTGAACACATGTTCTAAAAGAGAGCCGTAGACATATGTCTTCAAGAATGAAGTCCTTGGTGGACATGTGAGGATTGAATCATCCTTGGATTTCAGTCCTAAAGTGAGCCGTAGACAGATGTCTCCGAGAAAAAAGAGGGATTGTATCATCCTTGAACACATGTTCTAAAAGAGAGCCGTAGATGTATGTCTTTGAGAATGAAGTCCTTGGTGGACATGTGAGGATTGAATCATCCTTGGATTTCAGTCCTAAAGTGAGTCGTAGACAGATGTCTCCGAGAAAGAAGAGGGATTGTATCATCCTTGAACACATGTTCTAAAGAGAGTCGTAGACATATGTCTTCGAGAATGAAGTCCTTGGTGGACATGTGGGGGATTGTATCGTCCCCGGACTTCGGTCCCAGAATTGAGCCGTAGACTAGGTCTCCAAGAATGTAGTCCTGAATGAACAGGTAGGGGATTATATCTTCCCCGGACTTTGGTCCCATAATTGATCCGTAGACTGATGTCTCCAATAATTGAAGATAGGACTGCATCGTCCCTGAACTAGGTTCAAAATATACGTGATGGGATTGCATCATCCCTAGACATGAGACTTGTCTTAAAGGTACGTGTGAGGACTGCATCGTCCATGAACTGGGTTCAAAATGTACATGATGGGATTGTATCATCCCTCGACATGAGACTTGTCTTAAAGGTACGTGTGAGGACTACATCGTCCATGAACTGGGTTCAAAATGTACGTGATGGGATTGCATCATCCCTAGACATGAGAGTTGTCTTAAAGGTACGTGTGAGGACTACATCGTCCATGAACTGGGTTCAAAATGTACATGATGGGATTGCATCATCCCTAGACGTGAGACTTGTCTTAAAGGTACATGTGATGACTGCATCGTCCATGAACTGGGTTCAAAATGTACATGATGGGATTGCATCATCCCTAGACATGAGACTTGTCTTAAAGGTACGTGTGAGGACTACATCATCCATGAATTGGGTTCAAAATGTACGTGATGGGATTGCATCATCCCTAGACATGAGACTTTTCTTAAAGGTTCGTGTGAGGACTGCATCGTCCATGAACTGCGTTCAAAATGTACGTGATGGGATTGCATCATCCCTAGACATGAGACTTGTCTTAAAGGTACATGTGAGGATTTCATCATCCATGAACTGGGCTCAGAATGTACGTGATGGGATTGCATCGTCCCTAGACATGAGAGTTGTCTTAAAATGATAAGGACTGATCATCTTGGAACTTGATCTAGATTGTATCATCCATGGACCTATGTCCTAAAAAGAGCGGTATTGATCATCCTGTAATATGATCGTGTGATGATGATGCTGATGATCGTGTGATGATGATGCTGATGATCGTATGATGACGATGCTGATGATCATATGATGACGATGCTGATGATCGAGTGATGACGATGTTGCTGATCGTATGATGACGATGCTGATGATCGTGTGATGACAATGTTGGTGATCGTGTGATGACGATGTTGATGATCATGTGATGACGATGCTGATGATCGTATGATGACGATGCTGATGATCGAGTGATGACGATGCTGATGATCATATGATGACGATGTTGATGATCGTGTGATAACGATGCTGATGATTGTACTGATGATGTTGATGTTCCAATAACTGGTTGAGTTACTGATGATGATGAATTGAAGAAAGCTTCCGATGATTTATAGATGTATCATGTATGATGTAGTCAATGACTCCTTGCTCCTGCAGATGTTGTTATAATATCCTTCTCGTTAAGGGGGAGTGTTGAGATATTGTAACTTCAAAGAATATTATATTTGTACTTTATTATTCTGGAGATGTTTCATTCCTCCGCGAAGATCTTATTGTATATTCGAAGATGTTTATTCCTCCGTCGGAATGTGGTAACTTGGGTTATTAGACTTCCCTAGTGGGGGTCGGCCCTGTATGTGTTATGTGGGTCAAAGGGTTGTTAGACCACCCTAGTTGGGTCGGCCCAATCAGTTGTAATGGGGTATTTAACCCAATGGTGAAATACGAGCCTACATGATTTGTGTAAAAGACAAGTCAGAGTAGTGTATAAATAGAGGTGCATTCCTCATTTAACACACTGACTCACTTGAGAATAGCACACTTGTGGAGGAGAGGTCTGCTATGGTGGAGAAGGAGATCATGTCTCAGGGTTACATCTTTGTATATTGCTGGTCATCTATATTGAGGAAGCTTTGCTGGGTTTTCTACCCCATGAGGGTTTCCCAGGATAAATCTGTGTCTCTTGTGTTTATGCTGTGCTTGTTGTTTCTTCAGTGATCCTGTATATGCTATTATTGTGAAATGGAATGTAATGCTGCTATTTTCTGTCTTAGCATATTAAATATTAACATCTGGGACAGGAACCTCTTCACTTATGTAAGTGTCCAACTCATTCTCTTCTACGATTAACCCAATCCTATATTTCCAGGCTCAGAAGTTATCATCCCCTTCAAGCTTATCCTCAAGCTTGGTGTGGTGAGACATCTTAAAGAGTACTTCAAATGGAAATAGAAAATATTTAGGTCTTACCACTTGATTTGTTGAAAATTGGATCTGGAGCTAGATTAGGGTTTGTCAGAGAAACCCTAAAAATTCAAAATTTGAATTTCAAATTTCTGAAAGGATAGAAAGATGTGCCTTGATGAGATGGTCAAGCTAGTATACTCAGATTTTGAATTCTGCAAAGTTTCACCCCTCAAAATTGATTTTGAAACTTCCAGATTCACTAGACGGGACAATAAATTAGGGTTTGATTTTCCCACAGCTTCACCCAACCAAAAATTTTGATCCAAAGCTCTAAACTTCAATTTTTCAGAGGAGCTTCTAGCCGTGGTCTCAGATTTCAGAAATTCCAATGTTTGCAGAAACCCTAATGTTTAGGTCAAAAACTGAAAATGCTCAGAATTGAATTCTGTCTCGACAAAAAGATGTGCCCTTGCTAGGAGAGTCAATATAGCCTCCTGCCTTTGATGATATGCGGAGAGAAACCAAAATATTAAGAAGCCCTAGCTTCCGCAGCTGCATAGTGCCTTCTTCTTAGGTCAGCTCTGATACCATGTTAATTTTTCGATAATTTCATTCCATTGTCATTTAGGATGACTAAGAGAATAACATGTACAACATATCTAGAGCATATCAATCATAAACACAATAGAAATCACATAAGAGACATAGAGTTTCACTAGGGAAAACCAAGAAGGTGAAAAACCCCACAACTTCCTCGGAGATAGAATAAACCCTAATACAAGATCACAAGGATCAAACCCAATAAGATGTCCCTAGCAGATGCTCCTCCTCCTCCACATATGTGCCACTTTCTGTCTTAGCTATGTGAGCTTGAGAAGTGAGTGAATGAATCAAATGAGAGACACAACCTCTCTATTTATACACTAACTTGACCTCGCAATAAATCACTAGGGCCAACTTGCTAATCAAGTCTAATAACCCAACCACATGACCTAACCAGGGCCGACCCCACACTGGTGGTCTAATAACCCATCAATACAAATGACAACACTTACAATGTAACTTGCGACACTTGCAAATACAAATGACGACACTTCCAATCAGAGGAACAATACATCTCTGTGGGATATACAATACAGTACAAATGTAATACATAGAAGAATATCTTCCGAAGTTACAAATACATCAACAGTTGCAATGGATAGAATTCGAATCATGCAGGAGAATTTGAACCTCAGTTGGTCTAGCATAGGGATTATCACCACTGGAGTGCTCCAGAAGACTCAAATTCAACTGAACTGAACCTAAACTCAGCTAACTAAAGTCACAATCAGTTAATTGACTAAGGAGGGTGCAATAGTGAGTCTGTCATGCATTCCCATAAGAAAAGGGTGCATGAGGCCACAATCAATGGCATCCAGAGCTCTAACCCCCCACAAGAGTCAGATAACTCAGGTGGACTGCACTGTAACACTCAGTAGGTTGCTATAAAATAGGGAATTGGCTAAATAGGTCCTAAAATTATGCATGTGGGACTCAGAAGGTGGTAGATGGATCCTGGATGACATCTGCAGACCACTAGGGGGAAATTACATCATTTTTCCTAGGAAAAATAAATAATGCTAGGTAGGACAAGGATGGAGTATTGAAATATCCTAACACAAGAAAGGACAACATGATTGGTCAGGGATATTTGAGGAATGGTTGAAATTGTTTTAACTTCTCTTGAACAAATAACATGACACATAGTGACACTTGCAATTAACATAGTACTCAAGTAACCAACCTTTATGAAATATTCCAATGCTAGATGCATTAACGAAAGCTCCATAGATGATGGGAAGGATAACCCATTGGTGGAGATCTATTCAAAATACTGGTACAATTTACTAAGGAAAATGTAGATGGTATACTTATAACTTATGCAATAATATGTGACATGTTAAAGGGAGACAAGGACTTACTATTTCCATTCTCTTCAAGATGCAATATGAAATGATTCAGTAATCCCACTTTTTGGATTTTTGTGTTTTTTAATTTTTATACCTTTTTCATTTATTAGCTAAAAAAGAGAGTAAAGAATGATATATTAAATGAGAGGGAACAATTGTTGCATGGATGTACATATATATTTCAAGGGTATGTGTCAGGACAAGGCAAAGATCCATATTGCAAACATGGGTTGGTTTTGTTGTGCACACTCTTATGGATGTTCCCTCCATGGTTTGGTTATTTGAAGAAAGATTATGTGTCGATGGATAGTGAAATAATACCAAGTAACTGCGGTTATTGAATTTGGTATAATGGCCAAGTAGGAAAGGGGCAATGAGGTTTACTTCACGATGAATCTTGTGAAAAAATACAAAATCATAAACCACCATGAATCATGGTCTATCTTTAACGACCTGAATGAAATAGTTTGATCTGTCAATGTCTCCAAGTCCTGTGATCAAAACTAATTCACTACCCAACTGTTTAGTGAGAAACCAGCTCAATATGTGCATTAAATATCTAAAATAACCAAAATTGAAGAATATGAGTATGCATTATTCTATCCTTCAAATGGATACGACTATACATGTATGAGTAAAAGATAAGTAAAGTACTCATTTTTTACCATTTTCCTTGTAGGTGTAGCAAATGGATGAGAGGAGGAACCTCCTTCTAGCATGGATTTCTAAAAGCTTTGAGCTTCCAGTTGTAGGTGATTCTTCATGATGGACATGGAAGTTGAAACTGTTCCAATTTTTTGTTTGAATTTTCCACATATTTCAAACTTTTATGAATTTTTTTGGATGTTTATCTTGAAGAAAAAGTAAAAAAAGAGAAAAAAATTTATACTATTATTTTTTATGCCTGCAAAGTTATTGCCAAAATGTCCAGAACCTTAACACACTTTTTGGGTTATGATGTAACCTAGTTTTCCTTTATGCAAATGATTGTTATTTTGACTTTTAATTATGTCATTAAATGACTTGTTTAATTAAATTTCCATGGATAATGTGGATGCTTGGTTTTTTCATAATGATGTTAATGACTTAGATTCCAATCATGTACGTAGTTAACTAAAGAATCAACCAAACTATTCAGACTTATAGGAACATGAATGTATTCAATGAATTCAAACTGACGTTCTAGAAGACATACTCTTACAAAATTTCTAAACACTATAGGATCTTGAACTTGATACTCATTGTTTAACTGAGATACAACCAATTGTGATTCTAGTTTGATGATTATTCATTGGATTCCAAGGGTGCTAGCCTTGACAAGAAGTTCAATTACTGTGTTATATTCTGCAACATTATTGGTCGCAGATATGAGGAAAGTGTCTCCTGAACTTAGAACTTGGTTGTTAGGTGTGTAGATCACCAGTGTTGTTCAGGATTTCTACCTTATAGCGAGGAGCGGACACTACCAACTTAGGGGGTGACATGTAAGTACATTTATCATATTACATGGGCTTCTACAAAAGGAAATAGATCAAGATATTAAAAGGCATACCTTATTAACGACGTTTGATCCTAGCTTTTCCTCTATCCTCCGCTCAATCCTTCACTTGATCTTCCATTTGATGAACCTTCAATACAAAAGATACCTTCCTCAGTGAATCTTGACCATATAACATATGATGAAACTACAAAGCAATGTAACATCAACTATAATCAAGAATTAAGACAAGTAGACATGCAATCCAATAGATATCTGATTTGGGACAGGAAGGGTATTTTAACCTTTATTGTCAAAAGTAAATAACCAGTACAATTATACCTGATCATTCAGAGTGCTTGTGCAACCAGATTCTGGGCTCCTGCTTTTCACACTAACTTGAGAATTCCTCCATCATAACAACCCTTAATGCATAGTTTCTCCTCCTAGTTCTCTAACTGAGTCTAACTAGTTCTCTCTCTCATGCATCCCCCTTGTATTTATGGGACAAGGTAGGAAGTTTGGATCGAGAGGTAGTTTGATTGGGAGGTTGGGGAAGTTGCAAACCAACTTCAACTAATCCCAATTCATCAAATTAATATATTTTTTATTACATTTTAAGATGTACGCGAGTTTCCTCAAGTGGAGTAGCGCACAATATGCAACTTTCATGCTTTACAACCAGCGTTTGCAAGGTTTCTTGAGGTGTACGCTAGTCTGTAAGAGGAAAAGTAGAGTATACTAGAAGGTGTACGCTACTCTTATGCCTGTAGGGTAGCGTTCATGTCAAAATGTAGGTAAAATCAATGTTTTGTCAGCTGTAGAGGAGTATTCTAGGTCCATACATCACCTAGGCCAATCTTGCTCTTCAATCCAAGTTTTCCTTTTGTGTGATCAATAGCTAAATGTGATCACAGATGGAAAAGTGCATATATGACCTATAATAGATGCCCCCTAATGTGTGAGGTTAGAGGGAAGCGATGGTCGAAATACATTATAGTTCCAAGTCATAGGAGGAGCAAGAAACCACAGAACCAAGTCACAAAAGTACCTAAAATCATGATCAAGGTCAGCAAGCAATTACAATATTGACATCATATAGATGTGTAGCATGATACAACATGATCTCCGATACATAACTAGGAGATGTATATATATCATGGCCAATGAAATACAAGTGTGTATCCATGTCAAAATGAGAGATCATAGCCATAACCACAAACTGGATCTATGTCTCATGAAGAGCCAAAATGAGTGAGGCTCAGTCTTGTGCAACTTGGGTGATAACATAATGAGGTAATGCTATCAACATCCCAAGGTCTTCATCCAAAACAACCTAAGGTACAAACCATAACCATGTGAATAAATGAGCTGAAGTTGAACACGGGGGGTATCGTTTGATTACCGGTCATTGATGTATACCGTTAACAAATGCGAGGGCTTCAACCGATAATGATAATGGGGCCTAAGGTACCTAGTACGATCCAACAACTGTGAATAAGTGGACTTGATGTTGAACACTTGAGAAACCTGTCAAATAAGAGACATTGATGTATTCTCATAATTCAACAGAGAGGGAAATTGCAACTGGTGACTGCAATCCCCAAGGTACTAACTGGAACTCTAAAATTAATTCCCAAAGCAAAATGAGTTTATGTCGATCGGAAGAAGTTTGCTGGAAGGGAGGCCTTAAAGCATCCTCCATCATCCAGCACGAAAAACACTCAAATGGTATGAGTTGATATGGAGTAGAAAATGTAACAAGATGAAACAAAATGACACCAGGATGGACGACACATGAGGTCAAGGTGAACTGCAGAATGGCTGGCACAGGATGTATCCTTGAACAATAAGCATGACACAAAGTGACTTAGGTAGTTTTAAACATGATGGGGAAATGATATAAGCCTGTAATGTAAGAGACATTAGCAGGCCCTCTATATGGTTGGAAGAATAACCAACCGGGGGAGTAAACAACTAGGCGATCAGGTTCACCCTAAGTTCAAAAACTAAACCCAACTGAAATGATAGACTCAAATAGGTGTTGTGTTCAAGGATAGGGCTGACTGAACTACCTTTGAAAATGAAAGATGTGATATACCCTTCTTATCTGTTATTCTTTTTAGATAAAATAATACCTTTCTTGTTGTTTTAATGAGTCCAAGAAAGAATGAAAACTCAATAGATCCAACCATGTAAATATTTTAATGAGCCCATGGGAGGAAGACTCAGGACTTTCTTCATTGTTTATAGAGTTCGAAGAAGAGATAGAAGAATACTCTATAGTACTGATCTCTGGATTTTAATATCGAGCCAATATCTGTTCTTACTCGCTAGTGTTTTCTTGTTTTAGGAGTCAGAAAAACTTAAATAATCCTCCATACACCTCCCCGTGGATTTTAATATCGATCCCAGGTTGATATATGCTCGCCAGTGTTTTCCTGTTTATAGAGTCTGAAAAACTTAAACAATCCTCTATACACCCTCTCGTAGATTTCCCATTGAGCATGAGTAGGTGAGTGCTCGTTGGTGTTTTCATGTTTCGAGAGATTAAAAACCCTAAAGAAGGATCCAAAAGGTCCTTTTTCGTAAAGTAAGTCTCCTCCCCCCAAAAAGTGTAAAACAATAGAATAAGAACTCTTCTAGCCACGTATTACTAGAGTATTCTTTTTTTGTAAGTAATCCGCAAAAGTTCGGAAAAGGGTTAAACTTATACTTAAGCAGATGTTGCTTCAAGTCCTTTAACAAGTCTGAAAAGACAACTATACTCAGAAATCTTGTCATATTTAAAGATTCTAACAAGAGCTTAGAGAGAACTCCATAAAAATATTTTTTGTAAAATTTTAACGAGCCCTAAAAATTAAACTCGTGACCTCCTTACTGTTTTTAATGAGCTCAAAGAAGAGATGGAAGAATGCTCATAGCTTCCTTACTGTTTTTAATGAGCTCGAAGAAAAGGTGAAAGAATGCTCATAACTTCCTTACTATTTTTAACGAGCTCGAAGAAAAGGTGGAAGAATGCTCGTAGCCCCCTTACTGTTTAAACAAGCTCGAAGAAAAGGTGGAAGAATGCTCGTAACTTCCTTGCTGTTTTTAATGAGCTCGAAGAAAAGGTGGAAGAATGCTCGTAGGTGAATCATTGTCCAAATGAATGGAAGATTGCATTATAGACTCTAGGAAAACTTCATCAGATGGAATTATATCATCCCAAATAGAACGCATGTCTAAAAATTCAGATGGAGTCATCACCTGGTTGATTGTCGGGACCTAGTCCCTAGAAGGTAAGCATGAATTCAGAGGCTTCTTCTCAGTAGAAATTGGACTCAAGGAACAATATGCCACATAATTTGATTGTGACATGGTAGTTCCTACTGGAGAGGGATATACTTAGTCTATAGTTGGGTAATAAGAGGGATCAACAAATGTAAGTTGATCGATAGTGACAATGCTTTCGTTGTGTGGAAAATGAATCACACGAAAGAGCATAGACACCACAGCCTGCATAGCATATACGTAATCACGCCCGAGGATCATATAAAAATCCATCGAGTCCTTTAAAACCATAAGATAAACTAAGACTGTTTTTCCACCCAAAGTAATAGGTACTTTAGGGAGGAATCCCAACAGTTCACTAGGTCTTTTATCAAAATTCAACAGCCAATTAATAGCTGGAACAAGGTTAGGAAAACCTAAATCTCTCCAATCATAAGGGGATAAGAGACTATAGAGGCTCCTTCGTCTACAGTACATCGATGAACTGCATGGTTGCTGATATCAACCTTTATCTGAAAAGGTGTGGCAGAAGGAAGGCGAGGCCCAGTTAGACTATTCCAATCAAAGGAAATGATCCCATAAATTGGTAGGGGTTCACTCGGCACAGATGCAGTGCCCCCATTTTCAGAGATGTCCGAACTGGTAATGCAGAAGACTTCAGGGACATGTGCATCAGTCTCGAAAGGACTGATGGGATTGGTTGAAGATTGCATCGATTCGATTGCTTCACTCTCCAAAGGAAGAGTGGTGTTCACCAAAGATTACATTGGTTCAACCACTTCATCAACCAAATGTTGATCAGGCTATTGGGAATCTATAGACAGTTCAGGAGCAGAGGATTCTTAGATATGGACCACACTCTCTGCACCTCTAGAATATCAGGGCACAAGTGAGTAAGGTGATCTCCCTTATAATGTTTACAGAGTAACTTTGGCTTCCATCCTATAAGCTTAGACTCTGTAACAACAACCGTACTCTCAGCATGACTAGCATTGGATGATAGCTTGCCCCCAGCATGACTTGCATTGGATGGTTGCTCAGAAGCAGAATACTTTTGAACTATGGACCACACTCTTTGCACCTCTGGAATAGTAGGGTAAAGGTGAGTAAGGTGGTATCCCTCGCAAAACTTACAAGGGAACTTAAGCTTCTGTCTATTAGGTTTGTCGACAATGTCAACTTTCTCATCATGACTTGCAGTGGTTGATTCAGTGTCTCCAGTATGACTCATAGGAACTAGTGACTTGTCATTAATATGCCCAGCAGTGATCAATGATGTGTCCTCAACATGAGCAACAGTGTTTGAAGACATGCTTTCAGTATGATTTGCAGTGACTGAAAGTTTGCTCCCAGCATGACCTCCAGAGGCTGGGTAGGTGCCCCCAGCATGACCCTCAGAGGCTGGGTGGCGAGGTTCAGTATGATTTCCAGTGACTGAACAAGTTCTCCCAACATTACCACCATAGGTTGGGTAGGTTCCCCCTACAAGACCTTCAAAGTCTAGGTAGGTGCCCCCAGCATGACTTTTAGAGGCTGGGTGGTTTCCCCCTTGCTTTGGCATCTTCTTCCTATTCTTCCTCCGTATATTCCTTTTAGACCGTTGGTTACTAGTATTACTACTTTCACCACATGAGGTAGAAGGAGGGGGAGAAGACGCTACTAGAGAAGCAGGCATAGAGTTCTGATGCTCTTGATATGAAGTGATTACTGGAGAAGCATCAAGAGCATGCAAGGCGTTCAGATTGGAAAACAACCAAACCAGAAGCCCTATAGTGAATCCCAGAAGATTCAAGGTAGCCATTAAGGGAGTACCAATGTTCCCAATGAATGGAAAATCACAAGGAGCCCCTTCAACAGGGGTCTCTTGATTGGCGCTCACTAGGATGATTTCCATAGTTTCTGACTCAATGGGCCAAAAATATCTAAGGCCAAAAAACAAGCAGCACAAAGAGCACACCACTAAAAATGTCCTAAGGTAATCCAAAATACGAAAATAGATTCCTTTCGAAGGGAATTCTGGGATGATTAGGGCGCAGACCTAACCAACGAAGGATGAAGAACAGTTACTCGAGGTTCACATACAAGTCCTCTAGGTGCAAGCGTTTGAATCACCAAACCACCTTCCCAAATTTTTGTAGAGGGTTTCCTCCCACGTTTGTCCTAGGTACAACAGAAATAGCCTTCCGTCGTCACCTGTGTAGAGTCCTAGATGGTCAAGATAATAAGGCTACCATAAGTACGAAAATTATTGGGGGGATAGTCATCAGTCTAGTTGCAACGCATGGGCAGGGTAACAAATCCCTAAATCCAAAAGGATCCTCGTATGCGAGACAGCTCTAGTTTATGCTCGAAAAGAAAGTGAGGGGTTATCCTCAACAATTCTAGTCTCACACGACCTCGTGCTTAGCTCTAGTCTCAGCAGAGTTTCCCAAGATATTTTGGTATAGATGGATTTACCTAAAAGATAGTCATACAACGATTGTTGAGTAATGAATCCAGTTTCGAGCAGTTTAAGGTGATTTAAGCTCAAAACTCTACCCTAAGCTAGTTGATGTCGTGTATACCTAAAAAAGAAAAATGTTGCTAATTAATTTTATTAGGATTCCTTTTTAAATGGTTGTTCTTACTCAAAGGTTGTAGTGAAGTGTGTGGTGTGGTTGTGATTGAAATGGAAAGTACATAAAAGTAAAGAACTTTCATTAAACTTTCTCATTCATTGTTTTCCAAAACTAAAGATAAGCAAACCTAAAACAAAATCTTTTTGTATTTTCTTTTAATATTTTGAAGCAAACTATGCTACCTCAAAACTATGATAGACCTTACTACTAAGCTACTAAACTCATTTATTTCCTTTTCTGATATATGTAAAAGAAAAAGAACTCGAAAATGGAAGCAAGTAAGACCTAAAAGAGAAATGTGAGTAAGGAAAAGGAACTCTAAGGCTCACAACAATCAAATCGATGACTTGAAAAAGACTTGTCCTACAAAGTTTTTCAAAGGAAAAAGCTTTGGGCTTGAAAACAAAGTGAAAAGAAAACAGGGATAAGAGATGCTTGTAATGGAAAGGAAAACCTCATAGGTTGCTTCAAAGCACAAAAAACCCTAAGAAAACACTAAGACAAGCAAAAGGTAGGCAAGTGAACCAAAGATGACCTTACAATCACAAAGACTCGAAAGAAAGCAAACTTAAGGACTTCAACTTACTTGGACCGAAACTGATAAAGCAATCAAAAAGTGTCTAGACTCAAACAACTTTTGAAAACACCCTAAGGAATCCAACTTGGAATCAAACCCTAAATCAAAGGACAAGACATCGTCAAAGCGTGCTAGTGTTTCCACAATAAAAAAATGTTATCAAACAAAGGTTTGTATGACTGCAACAAGCATCTAGGGTACAAGCATGCAACTATGTCCAACAAGGAATAGTGCACAGTCTTCAAAAAGAGTCACAAACAAGCAAGACACCTCAAAGAGTACTCAAGTAAGCAAATATAGGTTAAGGGACTTAGGAGAGGCAAACAAGACTCAAAAAGGGCTTACAAACCTCAAGGATTAGTTAAGAAGGAAAAGAAAGAGGCTGGAAATCAAATCCCCACAACAAACAAAGAGTTACAGGAAAATACCCTACTGTGCAGTGCATAAACCTGCATACACTGGGAGATATACCCTACTGTACAATAAGGAAAGCAATGTTCATTAGCTAGTGTATGCTACTATATGTATAGAGAACCAGCGTACATGTTAGAGAAGGTCTGAAACAAGCTTTGAAAAGGTTAAATGAGATGAGTCAAGAGAGAAAAAATAGGTAAAAGTGACCTACAGGGCCTCTCAGAGGATCAAAAGACCAAAAAGTACAGGATGGAAAACTAACTAGGTCTCCTAGAGCAGAAAACAACAGGATCCCCAGCGGAGTCGCCAGTCTGTACTTTAGGATTTCTACCTTATAGCGAGGAGCGGACACTACCAGCTTAGGGGGTGATATGTAAATACATTTATCATATTACATGGGCTTCTACAAAAGGAAAGATATCAAGATCTGAAAAGGCATACCTTATTAACGACGTTCGATCCTAGCTTTTGCTCGATCCTTCGCTCAATCCTTCACTTGATGTTCCGTTTGATGAACCTGCAATACAAAAGATACCTTCCTTAGCGTATCTTGACCATATAACATATGATAAAGCTACAAAGCAATGTAACATCAACTATAATCAAGAATTAATCCAAGTAGACATGCAATCCAATAGACATCTGATTTGGGACAGGAAGGGTATTTCAACCTTTATTGTCAAAAGCAAATAACTAGTACAATTATACCTAATCATTCAGAGTGCTTGTGCAACCAGATTCTGGGCTCCTTCTTTTTACACTAATTTGAGAATTCCTCCAACATAACAACCCTTAATGCATAGTTTCTCCTCCTTGTTCTCTAATTGAGTCTAACTAGTTCTCTCTCTCATCCATCCCCCTTGTATTTATGGGATAAGGTAGGTAGTTTGGATCGAGAGGTCGTTTGATTGGGAGGTTGGGGAAGTTGCAAACCAACTTCAACTAATCCCATTTCGTCAAATTAATATATTTTTAATTACATTTTAATATGTACACGAGTTTCCTCAAGTGGAGTAGCGCACAATATGCAACTTCCATGCTTTACAACCAACATTTGCAAGGTTTCTTGAGGTGTACGCTAGTTTGTAAGAGGAAAAGTAGAGTATACTAGAAGGTGTATGCTACTCTTATGCCTGTAGGGTATCGTTCATGTCAAAATGCAGGTAAAATCAGTGCTTTGTCAGCTACAGAGGAGTAATCCAGCTCCATACATCACTTCGGCCAATCTTGCTCTTCAATCCAAGTTGTCATTTTGTGTGATCAACAGCTAAATGTGATCACGGACGGAGAAGTGCAAATTTGACCTATAATAACTAGTGTGGTGGAAGCAATTTTCTAATAACTACAAGTGATGCCATCTCCATTGTGGGGAACCTACAACAATTAAATGATGAAAATGCATGGTATATCAGAAATAACAGAACACGGAAGGGATTTATTGATCGTGGGACACTTCGAGGGGGAAACCTCCTTTGAGAAAGATCAACACAAATAACTCGTGGATTCCTTCATTGGCCTCAACATGTACTTATATACTAAGTCTAAGATAAACAACTATTAATCCCCATGAATGTGGGATAATACAATATACTCACGGGACAACTTACAAAGCATATGTGTCCAACAAAAATATACTAACAAAGTAAAGAGGAGGGTTGACACAGGTTCCTAACATCCCCTCTCCCTTAGAATTTTCTTTTCCACAAAGTCAAATCTACAAGTGATATGTGACCTCAAAAATGGTTGAGATCACAAGTGTGAAAAAGTGAGCAGGGTTAATGACTTGCCCCCATGCTATTTGCATGGGGTTTGTGATTATGGATCACATATGTGTGGGTTTGAACAATGGGTTCATTGACATACTGAGATAGATGTGATGGGGAAGTTTCAAAATGATTGATCATGCCCCCTATCCCAGGGTCGAGGGAATCTATTATGCCCCTTGACTCAGAGGTGTCAAGGTGGTGCTCTATGATGGCGGGGTCAAGACCAGGCACTTTGGTATAGGACCAGGCAAAGACATCACAGAATTCTTGGAAGAGTTTTTTGTACTCCTCAATCTCAGACTCGCTCCAAGAGGCTCCTGAAGTGATGAGTTCAGGGGCACTCCCGGGGGCAGCGATATCAATTTGGATGACAGGTGAGATATTAGCCATGTTACCTTCCTCGAAGGCGTCAGGAGTAGGAATAGGGTCCTTGAACTAGTCGACCTTAGTGGGAAGGAAGTCTTTGGATTCAACCGCAAATTGGGTAGCGGTGCTAGAGGAAGATGCTTCTGGGAGGAAATACGAACGATGGTGCATGTCATCCCAGGGATAGTCCGGGGCAGTGAGTGCCTCAAGAATCTCCTCATTAGTACGGAAAGTTTGGGCCGTCAAATCGGTTGACATGGGAATGGTAGTGGAAGAGATCATGTAAATGGTGTTGACCTCTCCTGATGGGGGTGAGATCGGGGGGTGAATTTCCTCAATAGTGGTTGGGGCCGTTTCAAGATCCAAATTGTTCATCTCATAGAGAGCCGCTCTGTAATCTGGGAGATCGGGACAATGATGTGAGTAGTGCCCGTAAACACCGCATATAGCACAGGGGTGGTTGGTATGCAGGGATTTATCTTTAGGCTTGGGGGTGGGTTTTAGTTCGACAACCGGGATGTTAGGGTCGTCGTTGAGCATCTGCATGTGCTTCTGTAATGCTGGTAACTGTGGACACTGATGAGTCGCATGGCCTAACTCGTCGCACAATGAGGATTTGGGAGGAGCATGAAATACTAGGGGGTTTTTGACTGTCTTGGGAGGTGGTACAGCAGTGTAAGGTTGGGGACCTCTCCCCCCAGTGGGTTTGGGTGTATGAGGGGGAGTCGTGGAGGACTAGGGGGTAGAGACACCGGGGGGTGGCTGAGTGGTAGTAGCCATGGGTTGCACCAGTTGGAGGATGACGCTTGGTGTCGGTGGGGGAACGGGAGGTGAAAGATACCAGACAGGTAATCCCAAGGTTAGCCCAGGGAGACTAAGGGTAGCCATGACCGGGGCGCTTACTACTCTCGATGGAGGGACTAGGAAGGGGATTGTATGGATAGGTGTAACACCAATGTGGCTAGGTACCAGTGGTGGTTTAGGTAACAAGGGTGGCTGATTGGTAGTTGTTTGGTTATCGTGGCAGAGGGTACATAAGTCAGACACTTCGGGCATAGATGACAGGGGAGGAATGGATTGGAAGGTGGATGTCATCGGCGGGTATGAGTAAACTCCAGGTCCCAAAGAGGAAACAAATGAGGTAGAAGCACCACTGACTGGTTGTTCAACCATGGGGAGAACATTTTCAGGTGCAGCGGGGGCATTTGGATCATAGTAAGTGAGTTGGTTGATCTTAACCATGCGTCCATCATGGGAGAACATCATGGTACGAAAGACAGAGGAAGCGACCGCCCGCATAGCATACATGTAGCTGCGACCGAGTAAGAGGTTGTAATCAAGCTGAGCGTTGATGACCTCGATATCGATGAGGATGGTTTTACCACCTAACTGGACAGGGACATTGGCTAGGAGACCTTGGGGCTGAGCCGAACGATTGTCGTAGGCGCGTAACGCAGTGGTGGACTGCTGGAGGGTAGGGGATCCCAACTTCTGCCATATGAATGTAGACATAACGCATGTGGAGGCACCCTCATCGATGATGCATCGATGGATGACAAGATTCCGAACGAAAACAGAAACTTGGAATGGTAAGGTGGAAGGCAGGCGTGGTTCAGACTGGTCCAAATCAAATGCCATCAAATTCGAATCATTTGGGTCAATAGCCCCAATGGCTGAGAGAAAAGTCTTGCACTGGGAAGGGCAGTTCTTCAAGACTTCTAACGCAGACATGGCTGCGGGAGATTGGGCTAGGTCGTCTACAATGTTGTAGTTTGACGCAGCGCGCGCATTGGGGCTGTTGTTGATACGACGAAGTGGGAAACGAGCTGCTTTGGAAGCACCCTCGACCGGAGGGGGAGGGATACATAACGCTTGATCAGTGGGATGAGCGTTAGTGGTTTTATCAGTGGGAGGGGCTTCGGAGGTGGAGCCATATTGGTTCTGGTGAGTTTGAAGGTTGACATCAGTGGAAGACATCATCTACAAGTGCTGGGTACCTGAGTCAAACATGGGTTGATCAGGAGCGGCGTATGTGATCTGTTGTTGTTGGGGTTGCGCATTGGCTTGAGGGGGGGCCAACGGCTAAGTGTTCACCACGCCTTGGGTTGGTAAGGGGTTTTCCAATACCAAAGGTGGCTGCTGAGGTTGTGGGGGGTTAGGCTACGCTTGAGGAGCTTCCTGCCCTTGGCGATGGGCATCATCAACCCAAAGTTTCTGAGCTCGCTCCAAATGTGGGAAAGTATGTGTGTAGTGACCATAGACCCCGCAGATAGAACAAGGATGGTTTGTTCTCAAATTAGGGTTTTTAGCCTGCTTGGACGGGCGATCAGGGTTTTGGTTAGCGGGGGCAGCGTTGTTGTTGTCTGGGGGATTAGCCGGTTGACCACCTTGGTCTGTAGGTTGGTTGTTCCCACGATTACAGCCCTTGCCACGATTTTGTTGGCCATGGTTGCGTTGGTTGTTTTGGTTTTGTTGCGGGTTGTTTTGGGCATAAACTTGTCCTTGAGCAGCAGGTGGGTTTTGAGGTTATGCAGGTGCGGGAGCAGGCTGCGGTGGATGGTATGTAGGTGGAGGCTGCGCAGGTGCGGAACCTTGAGGAGGTTGCTGATATGTCTGTGGAGCAGGTTGTGGGTTGGCCGCAGGGGCCGCCTGTGGCGGGTAATAAGCTGGTTGGGCTTGGGAAGGAGCAGGAGCTGGTGCAGCCTACTGGTGGTAATAAGTGGGTTGGGCCTGAGGAGGCGCAGGAGCTGGTGCAGCCTGCTGGTGTTAATAGGACTGAGGTGCGACCGGGGGGTTGTAAGCAGGGGGCACATGACCGAAGCACTGAGGTGGACAGGTGGGTCCATGGGAGTGATGGTGATGTGTCATAGGAGCATATGAGTTGGTGGCCCCAGACTGTGAGGTGGCCCGCGAAAGGTCGGGGCCCGGGGTAGGACGTGCTATGGAAAAGGGTTGGGGATGCGAAGAAACCCGACCAATGATGCCATCTGCAGCATGGGATGCCCCCGGCGCATCGTGATGGGAGGAATCACCGCAAGGGGCGTCAGGTATAATGGTATAGAGATAACCTGACTGGGCGTAAATGAGGTCGAACTGTTGTGCCTTAAGGATGGCCTCTTCTTCAGACTGGGGTCTTTTGGAAGCTACATCCTTAGCAATAACAGGAAGAAGGGACTTGAGGAACCAATCTAGGAAGATACGGTCGTCTAATTTGATCTTGCATAAGCTACGTCGTCTACGCCACTCATGAATGTGGTCCGTGATGTGGGTAGCCATGTTTTGTCTGCAGGACAGGAGAATCTCAATGCCCGCGTCATAGCGGACAGGTAACTGGAAGAACTGCAGGAAGGTCGAGGCAAGGGAAGTAAAGGTGGCATGGGTCCCATGTGGTTGCTCGATATACCACTTGGCTGCAGAGCCAGTGAAGGTGCGCTGTAACAGATGGAGGCAAATAGAGTCATCCACTATGGAGTTGGAGGAACACCATAGATGGAAGGACATGATATGGTTTTGTGGGTCCTCACCCGCCTTGCCCTCGAATTTAGGAATGTCAGAGGGGAGCTTGGTAGGCATGTGAGGCCATGCAGGGTCGTGTCGGATAGGGTCGTTGGTCAGTCTGGCTAGGTCAGGTAGGTTGAGACTATCCATGAATGGCAGACTGGAAGAAGGATGTGACACAGGAGTGGGTTGGACCAAGTTGGGGCCCATGCCCCCAAGTAGAGGGGCAGGATTGGGAATGTTGCCCCCAAGTGGGGGAACTAAGGTAGTATAGGATGGGCCTGCACCACCATGGGTAGTGTGAGTCACTGGTGGAGTGGGGGTATGTATGCCAGCTACGGGAATAGGAATGGTGACCGGGATGGTGGATGTGGCCCCCATCGAGGGCATTCCGAGAGCAGTTGTGGTAACTGGTGTAGTGGTGGATGTGCTGCCAATGGTCCCTACAATGAAAGGAGTGGAAATTGCGCCAGCCATGGGGCTAGTAGGGGCAATGTAAATGGGGTTCTCGGACTCTTCTTCAGAATCGGAGGTAAAGTAAGGGGCATCAATATCTGGTGACGGAGTCCTATGCCGTTGACGAGTGGAGTCAAGTGACAAGGCTCGAGATTTGTGATAAGTGGTATCAAGTGATGATGATCTGTGGCGATGACGTGTGGTGTCAAGTGAACCGTGTTGTGGGTGCTCGCCCCTGAGGCATCGAGAATGTCTTGGGGACTCAAAGGTGACAGATGGTGTTGAAACTCTGTGGGTTGAGGTGAGTAAAAAATAGCTCGAAAACCCTAATGCAACCGAGTGTGCAGAAGGAGATCTCAAAAACAAGGCACTCAGGCCAACAACCAACTCAAAACACCCACTATAACAGCTGTGCTACAATAGGTGGAGTACCAACAAAATGGTCAGAATACCAACAAGCAGCAGGTTTCCTAAAAATAAAAAATGGTGGACTCACTAGACCAAAAGGAGGTAAGGGAGCATGCAAACACCTAACTAAAAGGTATTCTGACTCAACTAGACATATCCTCTACAAGGTGATGAAATCCAAGTCAGAAAATATGAATAGGAAAGCCAAGTGGCTAAGATGTCCCCCTACCGGGAGGGACACCAGGTAGTCAATCCTAGAAGAATGGCAACTAAGATACCCCGTTCATGACACGTCCAAAAAGGTGAATCTGCCGTTTGGTCCTTTTACCACAATACCCCTATGAAGGGATATCCCGAGAACTGCGAAAGGTAGCCCTTCAGTTACTGAATGGAGTGCGGTATTCCACTCAGGCCTCCGGAACCAGTCTTGCGACTTCAACCCTCCTAGGGGAGAGGCCCTCTGGTAAACTGGTTGTGACCGTGCCAAAAAGTACTAGGGGATTTTGGTTCCCTAATTGGACAACAGCTATGTCTCAAGTGTAAGTAACCGAGGGGTGTTATTGGAAGCCTATCCCCCCGATCCTACCTAACTACAAAGATTCTTTTGTGTTCCCCAAGTGGGGTTAGAATATTGGTTGAGTTAAGTATTTTTTAAGGCTCACTTGAATTATGTGACAGAGTGTGTGCTCGTGAGGTGATGAACCCAAAATAAAAGTGCCACAAGGGGGGCAACTTTCTAACTAACAACAATACTGAATTTGAAACTTTAACTTGCAAAATTTTCTGAATTAAAATGCTGAAATTTTAAAAAGACTCTGTAAATGGTACAGAAATTATGTTGCAGAAAAGGCTGTAGGGAAGTAGGGCTGCAGGTAGGACAGATGGCTGTGCAGATGCAAAAAATATTGCAGCAAAGGGGCTGGGTTCAAAACAAGGAAAAAATGTAGAAATCAGACCGCGGGTCTGTGGCGAAACTGAGCAGTCGGACCGCGGGTTTGAGGGAAACAGGCGCGGACAGGACGCAGGTTTTTGGCAGATAAACGCAGTCGTGAAGCAGCAAAGGGGCTGAAAAACATAGGTGGGTTGCGGGAAACTGGCCGAAAGCCGCAGGCGAGACGCAGGTAAGACGCCGAAAGCCACCGGCGGGTTGCGGGAAACTGGCCGAAAGCCGCAGGCGGGACGCCAAAAACAGGGAAATAGCCGCAGTTAGATTGGATCAAACAGGCTAATAGCCGCGGCCGAATCGCAGGTAACAGACTGAAAGTGGCCGACAAGTCACCGGAAACAGTCTGAGAGCCGCGGTTAGGTCATAGGTAAGTGCCTGAAAGACGCGGTCGGGACGCGACTGTTGGGGGAAAAAACACGGTATACAGCGGCCGAAAGGGACAGCCGAACAGAAAAAAGATTTAAAAATTGTAACCAAAAATTCAAACTTAGGGGAGTCGCCAAAACTATAGCTAGGGTTTTACCCCTAGCTTGTGCAAATGAGCACCTACTAAGGAGAATGGAATCCTTAGTAGCAGTTCAGTAAATGTAAATTATTAAGCTAAAACAGAAATGTAAACTAGTCTAAAACACATGCATGAAACATAAAGAACAGAATATAAATAATGGTTTTTGTATTGATATTACCTCCAATGTGGAGGTTGATGAAGCTCTTGCAATGTCCAAGAGGGTTGCTCCAAGCTCCAATGTGCTCCTTCTCTTTCTCCAATGGTGGAAATGGGCCAAAAGGGGCTCTCAAGGTGAAAGTGGCTCAATGGTGAGCTAGGGTTTCAAGAGAGATTTTGGCAGAGTAAGGGTATACTTGATTGTGGATATGAAATGAGGGATCTCCATCACCTATTTATAGTTTTTTGGTGGTGGAGTGCTGGCCCATGGTTTTGGGAACCATATGGTTTAGGGCAGCTGTATAGGCTTTTTTTCTCCTTTTCCTCATTATTTTATATTTTTTATTCCCTTTTTAGAGGGATTTTGCTATTTTTGGAGGAAAAAGGTGTTTTTTAGCCTTTTTGAGGCTTTTTTGGTGGTTTTGTGGCCTTTTGGAGGCATTTTAGGCCTTTTGGAGGCTTTTTAGTGGGATTTTTAGGGGTTTTAAGGGAAATATGGTAGGAAAATGGACAAATGAGCCACGTAATGAGGTAGATGAGGTAGTGAACACTTTTTGGGTGTTAACACTCTGATGTTGGTTCCAAGAACTTTCTTTAGACAAGAGACATGAAATACTGGATGAATGCTAAAAGAAGGAGGAAGTTCCAATTTATAAGCAACGAACCCAATCTTCTGAAGAACCTTATATGTCCAATAGAACTTTGGAGCCAGCTTATGACACCCTTTGAGTTTCAGGTAGGATTTCTTGTAACACTGTAGACGAAGAAAAACCATATCACCTACTTGAAAAGTGCACTCAGAATGGTGCTGATCGGCTTGTTGTTTCATTCAATTTCTTGCCGTGTGAAGATTGTCCTGCAAAATGCGAGGAATCTGATCTCGGGTTCAAAGAACTGTGTCAACGTCCTGAAGTGGTGAACTACTGGGGGTTTATGGAAGAATCATTGGCAATGCCTGACCATTGACTACTTTAGATGGATTTATTTTAAAGGCAGTTTGGTTGGAGGTCTTGTACCACCATTCAGTGAGAGGGAGCCACTTTTCCCACTGATGTTGTTGTTCGGAGGTGAAGCAACGAAGATAAGTTTCCAAACATTTGTTGATAACTTTAGTATGACCATATGTTTGTGGGTGATACCATGAACTCATCTTTAGTTCGGTGTCAGTGTGGCGAAATAGTTATGTCCAAAAATGATTGGTGAAAGTTGCATCGCGATCTGAGATAATGTAAGAAGGGCTTCCATGAAGATGGAAGATCTCAAACAGGAAAATATGTGCGATTGAGAAGGATGTATAAGGATGGATGAGGGCACAAAAATGACTATATTTGGAGAGGTGATCAACCACAACCAAAATCATTGTCTTCCCTCCATATTTAGGGAGCCCTTCAATGAAATCCATAGAAATATATGTCTAAATCCATGTCGGGATGGGAAAGGGTTCGAGCAGTCCCAGAAGGAGTGTTGTTTCACCCTTGTTGTGCTGGAACATATCACATTCAAACACCATATGTTGAATTGAACTTTTAGTTCCATTCCAAAAGACGTTACGTCATGCCCACTCATACATTTTGAGGAACCCAAAGTGCCTTGCCGATGGAGAAGAATGGAGCTCATATAAGACATCTTGTTGAAAATTTGCGCTCTGGGGAAGCACCAGACGACCCTTGTATCTTAGGGAAGCACCATCCCAAGAGTAATGCGGCACAGTAGAAGGTCTATTGTCCAACTGTTGGATGATTTGAGATAATGAGGATTCACTTACATAGCCCTGTTAAACATATTGTAACCAGTTTGGGATAGGCATAAAAATAGCTGAAAGGTAAACTTGGTCATCAAATGTGCAAGAAAGAGCATCCGCCAAAATATTGTACTTACCCTTCTTGTAAGTGATCTCATAGTCATAACCCATGATTTTTCTAACCCATTTCTGTTGTGTCAGGGAGGAGACCCATTGTTCTAGGAAATATTTCAGACTCTGGTGATTAGTCTTGATGCAAAAATCATTCCCTAATAGGTATGGCCACCACTTCTGTACTGCATGCAAAATAGCCATCATTTCCTTCTCATATGTAGAGGCGACTAAATTATACCTGGAAGGGATTTTCTAGTGAATGCAATGGTATGTTCATCCTGATGGAGAACAACACCAATTTCGTTGTCACAAGCATCACTCTCAATAGTGAAGGGCTTGGAAAAATTAGGCATAGCTAGAATAGGTGTAGTACACATAGCTTGTTTCAGTTTTTCAAATGCACACTCAGTAGCACGTGTCCACGTAAAAACATCTTTTTTCAATACAACGGTTAATGGAGCTACAATCTTCCCGTAATCCTTGACAAACTTGTGGTAGTATCTAGTCAATCCCAAAAAACCACGAAGGCTCTTGAGTGTCTGAGGGTGTGGCCAATTTTTCATGACATCTATTTTGGTAGGATCCACGCGAACTCCTTGTGCTGAAATAATATGCCTGAGATACTCTACTTCCTCCTATCCAAAAAAAAAGTTTAGATTGTTTAGCATGGAGATGATGATCATAGAAAATTTGCAGTACAGGATTCAGATGTTGGAGATGCTCAGCCAATGTTTTAATATAGATGAGGATATAATCAAAGAAGACCAGAATGAATTTCTGCAAGTAGGGCCGAAATATTTTAAACATCAATTCATGGAATATGGAAGGATCATTAGTGAGGACAAAGGGCATGGCCAAAAACTCACAGTGGCCATCATGTGTACGAAAATATGTTTTAAGGATATCATCCTCATGAACCCGAATTTGGTGATACCCAGAACGAAGATCCAACTTGGAGAAAAAATGAGCACCATGAAGCTCATCAACAACAAGAATTGGAAACTTATCCTTGATTGTGAGGTGATTAAGTGTTCGGAAGTAAATGTAGAGGTGCCATGACCCATATTTTTTTCGGACAAGAAGAACTGGTGAACAAAAGGAATTGGTATTAGGGTGAATAATACCTTTTTTCAGTAAGTCCCGAATGAGCATCTCAATCTCTGTATTTTGGTGAAATGGGTAGCGATAGAGCTTGATGTTGGGATGAATGCTTACAAGAAGGAGAGGAATACAATGGTACTCTGGTCTTGACGGTGGAAATCCCAATGGTTCAACAAAGATACATGCATATCTATCCAAAATTTGTTGTAGATCCAAAGGAGTAGTGGAGACCATTGATGGTTGCATCTGAATGGAATGGAGCTAAGCGATGACACCATGTGAATTATTGTTAAGGATATTTTCCATGTGATGTGAACTGATGATGTTGAGAGACCTTGGTTGTAAGCCCTTCAATGTGTGTTTTTTCCCATTGATTGAAAACTGGATTGAAACTTCAGCAAAATACCATAAGATGGGTCCAAGTGTGCGTAACTATTGATCTCCCAAAACCACATCACATCCTCCTAAGGGAAAGGAAAACATGTTGGAGAGCAAGTTATAATATCCAAAATAGATATGCATATTGTGACACTTCCCCTTGCAAGGTAAGGTGCCCCCATTGGAAGTCATGAATTCAAAGTTGGAGAAAGGATGGAGGTAGACGTAATGAATGATCTATGGGAAGAGTGGTAGTGGCCTTGTCCGCAAGCATTGTCTATGTGGTTTAACTATATTGGTTACTGCGTGTTTGAAGGTTAATATCAACCAAAGAAATCATTAAGAGGTGGTGAGTGCCTATCTCAATGGGTTGACTAACAGGAGTAGCATAGGTAACTGGATATTGTTGTGTGGAAGTACCTTGAGGGGTAGCCAAAGGTTGGGTGGTGACTACCCCTTGTGTAGGAAGGGGGTTTTGCAACACCATAGATTGTGTGTGGGGTTGCGAGGTGTTTCCAGAGGTGTAGCATGTCCTTGACGTTGGTCTTCATCACTCCAGAGTTGGTGAGCTTGCTCCATATGGGGATAGTTATGCGTGTAATGGCCATAGACCCTGCAAATAAAACATGGGTGGTTTATACGTAAGTTGGGGTTTTTACCTTGCCAAGGTGGTCGATCAGGATTTTGGTTAGTCGGTGCAAAACCATTATTATTAGGAGGGTTCGGTGGTGTACAACCTCTGTTGGGAGGCTGTTTATTACCTCGATAATGTTCGCGCCCTCCATTTTGTTGTCCTTGTTGGTTTCGTTTGACAAGCTGGTTCTACAGTTTCTTTTGTTGGGCATAAAATTTCCCTTGGGGAATGGGAGGATGTTGTGGTTTGGTGGGTGTTGGGGTAACCGACGGTTGATAGTAAGCAGGAGGTGATGGAGGTTGCACAGGTGCAACTGGTGGATGGTAATACATAGGTGGTGCGGCAGGGGGGACATATGCTGGTGGGGTATGGCCGTAGCAATGTGCCTAATAAGAAGGTCCATGTATATGAGGGGATTGGGTTGGGGGAACATACAAAGGTAATGCTCTAGAATGGGTTGTGGCACGTAAAAGTTCGAGACCACTACTGATGTTAGGTGGTGTTGAACTAGGCGTAGGATTATAAGAAGGGGTGGAGGTAGGAGGTATATGGACATATGGCTGACTAGTAGATGCAACGTGTCCAATAATGTCGTCAGTAGCATGGGATGCCCCTGGAGTGTCCTTCCTAGAGGAATCACTATGAGGAGCATCAGGTAAAATGGTGTAAAGGTAGCCCGATTGTGCATAGATAAGGTCAAACTGTTGGGATTTCTATATGGCTTCTTCTTCAGTTTCGGGTCATTTAGATGCCACATCCTTTGCGATAACTAGTATGAGGGACTTCAAGAAAAAATCTAAAAATATACGGTCATTTAATTTGATCTTGCAAAAAATATGGTGACGATGCCACTCATGGATGTGGTCAGTGATGTGGGTATCCATGTTATCTCTGGAAGATAGTATTTTCTCAACACCAGCGTCATAGCGGACAAGGAGATGGAAGAACTGCAGGAAAGTCAAAGTAAGGGAATTGAATGTGGGGTGCATCACATGTGGTTGGTCAATATACCACTTGGCTGCAACACGAGTGAGTGTCCGTTGTAAAAGGAGTAGAAAGATCGATTCCTCCATTATGGATTTGGAGGAACACCATAAGTGGAAGAACATGATATGGTTTAGGAGGTCCTCACCACCCTTTCCTTAGAATTTTGGGATGTCTGAAGGGATTTTGGTAGGAATGGGAAGCCACATAGGGTCATGTCGGATTGGATCGTTAGTAAATTAGGCCAGACTAGGTAGGTTGAGACTGCCCATGAATGGAAAGCTAGCAGGAGGATGTGACATAATCAAATGGGCCTGCGTGCTAGACATGGCGACGATCATGGGGCCACCTCCACCAAGCGGTGGTGCATTGGCATGAGTCATGATTGGTATCGAGGGACCTACATTAAGGGGTAGATGGATCTAAAAAGAGGGGTCGGTGTCCCCAAGGGTACTTCTAGAAAATAAAGGGATGGTGGTTGGAATAGATCCGCTACCAATGGGTATATAAGTAGTAGTTGTAGTGCCATGCATAGGTCTTGTAGATAGCATAGCAGGGATGGATGCTGAAGTTGTAGCGGGGCCAGTGGTTGAACCACTGCCGAGAATTATGCCATAAAATGGGTTGGGATTCACGATGGTCATGGGGCTAGATGGAGCTGTGTATATGGATAAATATGACTCAGAGTCAGAGATGTAATAAGGGGCGTCAGGATCGAGATTTGGCAACGAAGATGTGCGTCTCAAGGGAGCATGACGAGTGGGGTCCAATGGACCATACTGCGGGGATTGTCCCCGCAGGCGACGAGAGTGTCGCGGTGAATCAATGGTGACAGGTGTAAAATTGATAAAGAGATGAGGTGGATAAAATGCTCAAAAATCCTATTGCAACCGTGTGTGAAAAAGGAGAGATCATAAAAATACGGAACTCGGGCCAACAACAAACTCAAAAATACTTGTTGCAATAGCATGCTACAACAGGTGGATTGGCAATAAAATGGTGAAAATACCAACAATAAGTAATACTAGAAATAAAAAAGACTCACTAACCTATGGGGTATAGGATCATGAAAACACCTATCTAAAAGATATCGAAGCTCAAGCAAATCGTATCCCATGTAGGATGATGAAATCCGTAGTTAGGAAATACAAAATGTAGAACTAAATGGCTAAAGGATATCCCTCTACTGAGAGGGACTCCAAGTAAAAGGGTCCTAGAAGAATGGAAAATAAGCTACCCCATTCATGGCACATCCGGAAAGGTGTCCCTCCACTTTGGCTCTTTGGTCTTCGTGCACCCTGTATGGGATTGTTGCATATATAACTGAGCTAGAGGTTTCCATTGTAGACCTAGGTACTTTGCAGTTCAAGGAACCAACAAAACCCCTATTCACCGTCCCTTTCGACAATAGACTACGAGTATTCTGAGGTCTCACCTGAGGCAAAGCTGAGGGGGTGGTTGCAGAATCAAGTTTCCACAACCTGGTGATGCGAGGGTTTACAACAACTGACGAATAGTGTGATAAGGGGCCCTTACTGTGGATAAAGGACTGCGTGAAGTCTCTACTTCGCGGTGGACACATCATCAGACTGCGGTGCTGTGCACCTAGCTCATCCAAGGACTGCGCAATGTTAGAATCACTTCTGCATTACGACGATAAGCTAGTTAACAACTTATATCATAGCACTCATGATAGGTCAGCGTGTCACCTAGATTGCGCAACTATTTCAGGACTTGATCAACCCTATTCAATCCTTATTTGACAATCTCGATCCATTCATCAACACTTAGATACTATCTTTAAGGTGCTTTACTTGGATAGACTATACAGTACTGTGTGTTCCAATACTATTCTTAGATCCAGTGTTTAACTATGTGATTATCCACAAGTTCATACACTCAAAGAATTAAATGAACTGAGTACTTAACATTCATCCACTCGTGCATTACTTAACATATTATTCCCATAATTTCCTGCGGCAAATACATATAAAATCAATCACATAACAGATAACAACGACATAAAACATCCATACTAAGCAAATGAATGAACACATCAACACAACCAATCACACTACACAGGATTTAATGTGGTTCAGCCTCCGAATGGAGGCTATGTCCACAAGAACGGTTGTTAATATTGATCTTTTTGGGAAGGGTACAACCGTTCTTAGTCTGCGCACTCAGCTACAGACTCTCTTCACTCTCAGATAGGTCTCTGCGCACTGAGCTGTAGAGCCTTTACAATGGATTTCAAGCTTAATATTCTACAATAATCAATATCAATCAAAATGAAGAGCTAACCCTTTCCCATACAAAATTGTGCCTTATTTATAGATCATTCCTGTAGGTCATGTCTTTACAATCCGCAGGCCAAAAACCTTAGGTTTACAAAATGGTTACAGTTTCCATCTCATCGAGCTAGCTGGCGCCTGGTAGTGAATCTTCTATCGTGGCCTGCCCTTCGCGTATTCCCACATCGCTATCGGCCTTCCTGTCACATGTGTTCCTTCCAGTCGCTTTCATTGAGCCATTCTTCTCCTAACGGCCTTGTGTGACTGGTTCAGGTAGTGGTATATTTTGCGTGTGTGACCAATCACTTTCTTCCCGATTTTCTCCTTTCCACCGCTTGGCATTCCTGGAGCATCTTTACCAAAAATAGACCATCGGCCGTCTATCTGGAACATGTTCCATCTTCCCCATCCAACACTCTGCTCTACTGGACATTTCGCGGCACTGCATCCTCAGAGCATTGAGCTTCGCAGTTCTTCGGACACTGCCCTGCGTGCAACTTTGCAGCATCCCCAAAACTTATACAAAAAAAGTATTTATGCTGAAATGTGCTCATCTTCGTAGTTCCAAAATTCCTTCTTCAAAATTTCCCCATGGGCCAGGCCCAACATGCCCCTAACACTTACATGTGGCTTTCCCCCGAGCTACCTGCAACTTCTCCAAGCTGTTCCGTCGGCTGCAGAGCTAACTTCGCAGCGAACTCATTGTATGTGCCAAACAGCTTGTCGACCACTTGCTTTGTGTCCTGCTCGACGTGTCAGACTGTTTCCATTATATCGCGTGTAATTTCATCATCGATCTAGCCTTCCACGTGCACTTGATTCTCGCGCAACTCTTTTAACTTATCCTCGATCTCTTTTGATATCATGCTGGCATCCTCCAGCAAAGATTGTGACTTATCTGCCAGTTCACTTTCTTTTTCCCGCAATGCATGTACTTCCTTTTCCAACGTGTTGATTTCTCGGTACTTTGGTAGCCTGTCTCTTGGTAGAAGAGATTTTACCTCTGTATCCAGCTGCTCTAGTGCAGCCTGCTTCTGCTTTACAGCATCCTTCACCTCCTTCAATGTTGGGTCTTCTTCGAGGGCAGTAAATGCCGTCGATGCTGCTTCCAACAAACCTTGGCACTTAGCCACTTCCGCTGCAATGTTCTCTGCGGCGGTCTTTACCTCCTTTTCTCTCAACTACTGCTCATTTGGTGGGGTTTGTGGGTTAATTTTCTCCTTCAAGGAAACAATATTAACCTCATAGAGAAGTTCCATGTCCTACTTCTCTATCTTTAGATTGGTAACCAGCTTGCCAATTTTAACAACAGTATCCGCTGGTTCCGTTTGTACTTTGATCTCGTCTATGTTGTCGGTGACTGTAGTGATCATGGATTTGAGTCTTAACCAATGATCATGTGCACCTTGTAGCTCCATAGTTCTCCGTGAGCTATCATCCTCCAACTGCATGTTAGCTGCTTGCAGCTCAGCCTATCCTTTGAGCACATCAATGGTTCTTTCATGCATTTCCTCCACACACTGTAGGTGTAAGAAATGTAATCCTGAAAGTGGTATTTTTTCCAAGTCGAGCTCCACATGCTCGACATCCTTTGTGTCTAACACCATTTGCTCTAGCATGGTTAAAGTGATAGAGCCCCATCCAGATGAACGATACGTGACTTCGCAAGGATGGTCATGGTCAACTGCGGCTGTTGCAAAGTCCCTCCTGACTTCCCTTCTGACTTTGAGTCATGCGTGGGGGGGGGAGATCTTTTGTGCACTTCGTCAATCTTGAGGGTAATCCCCTCCAACACGACCATATTCTTCCGCAGGGTATCTTGTATTTATTTATCTTTTTTCTCCTTGTCAATCATGAGGTCCTCAAGATGCTCCATGAAATTGACCCCGATCATTTCATAATCGTCCTGCTTGAGTACTGTATCCATCGTGCCTTTATCAGCTTTTTGCTTCTTGTGTTCTCCCTTTTTCTGGTCGGGGCTCTCCGACTCCTTCCTTTTTCCTGCCTCATCTTCTTTTGTTATCGGGCATGGACGTGGAATGGGTTCGTCCTCCTCTAAATCAGTGGGGACATCGACAAACTCTACACGGAACTCAGTAGGCCATTCCTTCATTATTTGGTCAATGTCCTCTTCATACATGTGGTAGCTTCTTGCGTACCACTCCACCTTCTTCGTCTGCGCTTTCGGTGAAATATGGATACTGCGCATGTCAGCATAAAAATCAATGATGCGAATATATTTGCTAGTTACCTGCTTTGTGATCCCGGGGGTCACTAGAATCGCGTCGCGCAGCTGGTTGTAGTACTAGTAGAACACTTCAGCTGTCGCGTGCTACCTCTACAAATTCAGATTTTCCCAGAGGTTTGAGTAACGGGTCCCCATGCATTCATTAAGATCAGTGGATACTCCAACATAATCCTTTGGATATTTCCATCCGATAAGAGCGATCAACACTATAAGCCAAGTTGAGTGAAATGTCCCTCCATTGATCTGTGTGTTGTTGAGTTCCTCCATGAACTCATTCAGCAGATATTGCAACCAGTTAAACAACTCCCCTTCTGCTACTGCAGCGCCAAGTAGGACTACGCCTGCGCTTACCTCTAGAGGTCTTCATTTCCTCAGGATTTTACCTCCTAGAAGTTGCGTTACGAACTTTGTCGCCTAATTCTCAATGTCGTCTGTCTGATAACCTCTCTTCCCTTTGATGACAGCTTGGGTCTTCTTCATCATGGTCGTAGCTTCTCTATCCTTGGCCTTCCCTTGGAATAATTGTTTGGGATATTTACCCCTCTTACTCAAGCCTGTGATATGGTGGATTAGATCAATTTTTAGGTCAACATTATGGTCGAGCCACAAATAGCCCTGATGCATTCATGCCATCAACGTTCTTACTACTGCATTCAGTTCCGGGGTTCTATCAAAGTGCGGGAGCCTGAGGAGGTTGAGCATCCCATACTGGACTACTCCCAACATTTAACTTTTAGCGACCAATTTAAGCTCCCCCTTTGCATCTTTCTTCTAGCACATGTACTAGTCAGGATGGAACTGTGGGAACTTCGGGTCATGGGGCTCCTTCTTTTGTATTTCCAACAAATCATAATCCTCCCACTTGCAATCTGGGATTTTTCCCAATAGATTCTTGTCTAGCTCCACATGCTTCGATATTGGTGACATTGGGATCTAGTACTTGGCATGTTTCATCAACTTAAATACCAGTGCGTCCAGTGCATGCAGTGAGATGTAGTTTGACGTCATCGTCAACGGTATCTCTTTATCTGCTACCGGCGGCTTTTGCACTATGGAACCCATCTTGGGAACCTTCATTCTTGGTGCCACTAGATGTTTTCCTTTATCTTCCATAGATGGACCATGCCTTTGCGACCTTCTTGATGCTTTCCCTAGTTCAAAAATACCTTTCTTAGCTAGGGTTCTCAGTAACCCTTCGATCCCTTCATGCTTGAAAATACGCACTGTTTCCTGAACTGTGAATTCTTTTTCAAATGAAAACCTTTCAGACATCCACTGGATGAAACTCACAAGGTGTGTCGACGGCTTACTGAAGCTAGCTCACATAGAAGTATTCGCAGAAAATTCTAAGTGTTTGGAAATGCCCACGAGATGAAATGTAGTGTTATTTAAAGGCGCGACTGACCCTCCTCCGCACCCCTCAATGGATGGATAAGCATTAATGGCGGTATCCATTGGCCAAATTTGGTGGATCTTTCAGTCTTATCCTTCCAAATTCTGTTCAAAACGACTATTTGTGCGTTAAATGCCCAAGAGGTTGTTGGAAACGGCTATATAACGACTATTTTTTTGACCAACACTGTAACGGCTATTTTTCTGAATATTGCGTTGAGCTGCACACCAGGTCTTGATCATTCCCATGCAGTCGCTTCACAGTGCTTGATTTATTGTTTTTGAACTGAATGTCTTTCCTTGTTCACTTGCGCTCCACAATTTCCTTTTGAACTTCGCAACCGCGTATTTCCTTTTCTATTTTTTTTTTCTCAGCAGCATGTTCTAGCAGTGTTGCATGGTTGATACAGCTTGCTTAGTATACATCGCATACAGATTCCTTCAGCTTCTAGTGCCCAATTTCAACTGTACTTGGAACTTAGAAGTTTCTTCTACCTGATCATCATATATTCTACGAAGCAGGACTATCACGGTAAAGCTTTAGTCTACTTCCATTTATCAAACTTGGAAAGACTTCTCCGGCTAAGGTGGCTAACTGAACTACGCCACCATTAGTAACATGCATTACAGTATATGGGCCAAGCCAATGCATCTTAAACTTTCCAGGAAATTTCATGAATTTACTATCGTACAGAAGGACTAAGTCACCTGCCTGAAAAGACTTGTTCTTGATGTGGCAATCATGCCATGCTTTTTCGTGCTCTTTATGTACTTGTTGGTGGAATCCTGTGATGAAGCGATCCTCCTCCAGCCCAACTATGTGTAGGAGCCTTTCTTCTAGCGTTGCGTGATCTTCCATGCCTATAAATGCTGCTATGTGCAAAATGAGAACGATATATTCCATTGGCATTATTGCTTCCTTCCCGTAATCCAATCTGAAAGGTGTATGGCCTGTCAACTTCTTGCATGTAGTCCTGTATGCCCATAATACAGATGGAATGCGCAGATCCCAATCATCCCGATTGACATTGCATATCTTGGTCAGTGCATTCTACAACAATTTGTTAAATGCTTCAACAGTTCCATTTTTCTGTGGATGATAAGGAATACTACACTGATGATGAATGTGGAACTCTTCAATCAAAGCTTCAATGGTCTTATTCAGAAAATGAGTGCCTTGATCACTCATCAATATCTTTGGGCATCCAAATCTTGTAAGGATATTTTCATATATAAACTCCGCGGCTGTAGCTGCGCTACAGTATTTTACTGGCTTTGCTTCTGCCCATCTAGTGAGGTAGTCAGTTGCGGTGATGATGTACCTCACACTATTTCTTTTCCCTGGTGGGTTAATAGGACCCACAAAATCAATGGCCCATTTATCAAAGGCCTACATTGTCAACTGTGGATTTAATGGCATTTCATCTCTATGTGATGGATTTCTCGTCCTTGGACAAACATCGCAACTCTTGCAATGTTCCTTCGAATCTTTATGAATTGTAGGCCACCATAGCCCTGCATGCAATATCTTCTGCGCAGTGGCTCTTCCTACATAATGGCCTCCTGCAATTCCTGAATGCGTGTCAGCTAGTATGAATGGTTTCTCATGCTCTAATACACATCTGCGTAGTATTTCATCTGGTCCCAACTTATATAGCTGACCTACGATTATAGTGAAGTCTGCTGCATGCACTACCAACTGCTTCTTTTTTTGCGTAGTGAACTCTATGGGTGCGAACCCAGTAGTCAAAAATTCAATGATGTCCTTATAATAATCATTAGTAACCTGTATGGCGAACAACTATGCATCAGGAAGATTGTCCTCCAGATTCGTAGGTTCTTCTCCTGATTAAATTCTTGATAGATGGTCAGGTCCTAGCTTTAACCTTCCTGGATTAACAATAATTTCAAAGTCATACTCTTGAAAGAGTAGTAACCATCTACATATGCTCCCCCCTAACACTGGAATCTTGACCAGGTGTTTCAAAGCAGAATGGTCAGTGAACATAGAGAAATGCGCACCAAGCAAGTAGTGTCTGAATTTCTACAGCGTGTAGACCATAGCGAGTCCTTCTCGCTTAGTAGTTGTATAGTTCTTCTCAGCAGATGATAAATTTCTACTTGAAAATGCAATGGGATGATCAATAACTCCTTCTCTTGGTTGAGCAAGAACGATGCCCAATGTGATACATGAAGCATCCACATGTACATGAAATGGCTTCTTCCAATCTGGAAAAACTAGGATCGACGCAGTGACCATATTTTCTTTTAATGTGTTGAATCCTTTCTCACAGTCCTCATTTCAAATGAATGGTACATATTTCTTCAGCGGCTTCTCCATAGCTGCTATGATCTGCGCATACCCTTTTATGAATTTCCTATAATAGTTAGTATGCCCCAGTGTAGTGCGCAACTACTTGACTGAATTAGGTGTCGACAAATTTACAATGACTGCGATCTTCGTAGGATCAATCATCAAGCCCTGTTTGCACACAATGTGTCCTAACAAAATCCCATATGGAACAAAAAAAACACATTTCTTCAGATTTAGTGAGATTTGATGCTATCTGCATTTTTCCAGCATCATCTTGAGGTTCGCGGCATGGTTCTTTAGTAATCTGAAAATGGTCCAATCATCGAAATAAACCTCTAAAAACTTGTGTATGAATTCTTTAAATGTTGCAACGACCACTGTAGAAAATATAGCAGGTGTGTTCTTCAAACCAAAAGGCATCACTATATACTAGAACGACCCCCATTCTATGGCAAAAGTAGTCTTGTGCGTATCTGTGAAATCAATCCGGATATGATGGTAGCCAGAGAATCCATCAGTAAAATAATATGCCTCATTCCCTCCAACATTGTCTAGCACTTCATCTATAAAAGGTGTAGGAAATGGGCCGTGCATTGAAGCATCATTTAGCTTCCTGAGGTCCACACATATCCTGATCTCACCCTTTCTTTTCTTATCCCGGATAACCATCAGGCTTATCTACTCATATTTTTCAACTGGCTCAATGATCCCTGCATCGAGCATCTTATCGAGTTCTGCCTTAACTTGTTCTTTATAGCGCGGATTCAATCTATATGGTCTTTGCTTCACAGGCTTCGCACCGGGCTTAAGAGGAATTTTCATCACTCCTAAGTCTCCCAAAATACCTTTCATCTCTGTGAACTTGGTCGGGAATAATTCTCGATATTCCTATAATATACCCTCGACCTCCTCAATTGTGTTTTCATCCCAATAATCCCCTATAGCTGTGAAATTCGGCTCTTTGCTGGTGCCAATGTCCACTTTTCATGTTTTCACAGGTCCACTCATATCTGGAATTGCTAGTGGAGGTCCTTCTACCTCCCGCGATCCCTCTTACTTAGCTATCCATATGTTGCACGGTTCCTCCTCATCACTGTCTGCCTTATCCTCGCAGTCCTTAGCGATGTGATAGCAATCAAGAGCGTGCTCTAGTACCTCCTCCCATTCTGGATGTAGGCATGCAGGTACACTGTTTGGTCCAAAGAATTCTTTTAGGGTCCTATTTCCCTGAGTGCAGTCTAGTTCGAATATTTTTCCTTAAGAACCCGCAATGCATGATTGATGCTCGGATGTTCATCTTCAAAACTGAAATCCTGCTGGAAGCTCGCAGTTAGGCTAGACTAGTCCGCTATTCCTATGCACAACTCTAGGTCTAGGTACCACTTCTTTGGAATCGGTTCTTCGAGTGTGTGCACAAACATATGCATCCATTCTGACTGTGGCCTTTCCCTCCATGCTTCTAAACATACCCGAATATGCTCTCGTGGATCTGTCTGTCCATTATATTTCTCGAATGACAGGGTAACCTTATCAACAAACTAGATTTGCATATTAATTCTACACTGATCCCATTTTGTCAGCGTCTGCTTATGCGTGGCCCACCATATGGAAGGTGTATCGCACAGTGTGATGTCTAATGCCTACAAGTGGTGTTCTTCTGCAATTGCTACAATATATTCATTGATAAAAGAATAAACATTAGATAAACCATCATAACTGGGGATTGGGCTTACCTCCTTTCCAATCTAGTGCAATGACTTTGTGATCCATGCGCATCTCTGAGAAAATACTTCATGCAATATTCTTTACTAGTTTTCCAGTCCTACATCAGAGTACGAGATGCAAGGGATGTCACAGCGCCAACTAAGTGTTCCATCCACAGTTGGATTAATATAATCAATAGCATTAGTCATTATCTTGTACGTACGGTCCAAGTCTTGGGCTATGGATTCCTCTTGAATCGGTTCAACTTATCTTTCACCCTATGAAGGGTCCAATGGTGCGATGACCCTTATATTATTGCCTTCAAATATCATTTTCATAGTTCTTAAATCAATAATGGCAGAATTAGTCATTGCCCAATCGATACCCAACAGTGCTGGATAAGGATGGCTATCATCCACGATTTCAATCACTTTGAAATCTGCATAGCTGCATACTCCGTCAATGTCAACAATGGTGTTAGGTAACCTACCCAAAGGTATAACTATCCCTTGATTAGCCATTCTCAATTGTAGAGGTGACCACTGTAACTTTGGTTTACCCATTAATGCAATGTATGCTTGATCAAGACATTTAATTTGGATCCCAGATCAAGGATGATCTCATCCATCTCATAGTCCCCAATCTGCGCAATGAGCCCCATTTCCCTTCCTGTTCTCTTAGGAATTCTAATATTATGGACTACACTGCTGGAATCCCCCTTCTCACTATTTGGCTCATACTCCCTAAGTAGTTTTTCAAATTCCACGTAAGCATCCGCTCTCTTCAGTAATTTCATGCAGCTCCGTAGGAACCGCGCAACAAAGGTCCCTATATCTGTTGTAGCGCTTGTTTGATCATATGCCGTTGGCATATCCTCTCTTTGTAATATTTTACTATGCAACAGGATTCTCATTGACCGAGGTTCTGACTCTCTGAGGATATCCTGTGCTTCTGTAAATGCTCCCTTATTTTTTTGTAAGTCCAAACCAAGTGCTTTCCCAGCGGCTTTTCGAATCCATACCGGTTCACTAGAATTCTACTTAGGATCGTGCATTCCAGAATTCGAAGCTTTTGCACCTCCATCTCTTCCTGTATCAGCACCACTGCGCATTACAACATTTACACTTGGGTCCGCAGATCTTCTCTCTGCTGCGATCAACTGAATGTTGGGATTCGGTGGTTCTGTCCTCCTTTGTTTCTACATTTCTACCTTAAGCATAGGACAGTCCTCAAAAACATGTTCAAATGATTTGCAATAATTGCAGGTAGTGCATGGGTTGGTACAATCTCAAGATACATGACCTAGCTAGCCATAGTTATAACAAATTACCTGGCTACGGCCTCTTCCTTGCGCCAGGCCAGCATTTCTTCCTCTACCACGGTATCCACCACCACGACCTCTATATCCTCCCTGATCATAGTGGGTGTTTTCTTGTTTTGGCTGATTTTCTTCTTGGACGCGGTACATTCCAGCACCTCGCATCATTTCCATATCTCGCTTTCTTTCATTCATCAGCTCATATGCGCGACAGTTGGATTCATCATGTCCAACCGATTTACAGAAATTATAATACAAGCTCTTAGGTTGTTGATGTATATGTAACTTCGGAATGTATTTCACATATATGTATATTGTATTCCTATAGAGATTTTATTATTCCTCTATATGGAATTGTCTTCATTTATATTGTAAGTGTCGTAACTTATACTTGACGGGTTATTATACCACCTTGTTGGGGTCGGCCCTGTATAAGTCATGTGGGTCGAAGGGTTATTAGACCACCCTATTGTGGGTTGTCCATGTGGGTCAAAGGGTTATTATACCACCCTATTAGGTGTGGGCCCAATCAGCATTATGTTAATTGGTTAAGTTGAGGCCGAGCTAGTTGAGTAAAGGTCAAGTCAAGTTAGTGTATAAATAGAGAGTGTGTCTCTCTCATTTTACACATTCTATTCTCTCACTCACACTTGGGAGAGTGGTTTGCTTGTGGAGGAGGAGGCTCTGCTGCTAGGAGAAGACTATCTCTTGTATTCTAGTTGTATCATTGCTCTATCTATCTCTGAGGAAGTTATTGGGGTTTTTCACCTTTATGGTTTTCCCCAAGTAAACTTTGTGTCTCTTGTGTGCTTGCATTATTGTGTCCATGATTGATATGCTGTAGATTTGTTGTACATGTTGTTCTCTCGGTTAAGATCCTAGATCAGATTGAAGTAAATTCTGAAAATTTAACATGGTATCAGAGCTAGCCTGAAAGAAGGCATGATATGGCATGTATGACACTTGTTGCACTTACGATGCTAGGGCTTGATATAGAAAAAACCAGTCATCGTAGCACTTTCTCTATAAATCCATTTTGGCAAAGTTTTTGGATCTGAAACTTTTACAGGTCGAAGATCAAATCCACATGTACCTTGTGTCCAAAGGACAACCTCTAATTCATTGTACTTTGTGATTTAGGATCTGTGCAATATAGAATTTCTGCCTCTTCTAGATTTGAGTCAAAATCAGGTGACCTTGGGAAAAATGTCATAACTTGTGCTAGGAAGCTCCAAATGAAATTTCGTAAAATGTGACAGGTAGTACATAGACTGTACGATTGCAAGAAACGTTTTCATAGGCCAAAATTGAACCAGTGACATGTGTCACGCCATTCAAATCTCTCTGCACGCCATTCAAATCTCTCCTGTATTATCCCATAAAAAGGTCACATTGTGACACTTGGCATAACTTTCTCTCAGTGAATCCAATTGCGGTCATACCTATCGGGATGGAAAGATAATAGGTCAGGCTATCTTAGGAAAACGTTTCAGAAGCCGAAGTTGAACTAGTGACACGTGGTACTCTGTACAAGTTTGTTCTTCTGTATTATCCCATAAACAGGTCACATTGTGACACTTGGCATAACTCTCTCTCAGAGAATCCAATTGAGGTCAGAGCTATCGGGATGGAAAGATAATAGGTTGGGCTATTGCAGGAAAATTTTTTAGATCCTGTGGATCAAAAAGTTTAGAGTTACACCAAAAACAATCAAGTACATATTTCTGTCAAAACAGAATTATTTTTTAGCACCTTCATTCATGGCTTCCGGAATTTAGGGCTTCGGAGAAAGTTGGAATTTTTGTAACTAGAGACCACGGCTGAATTCTACTCATCAAAATCGAAATTTAGAGACCAAGATCATATTTTTTGGTTGGGCAGAAGGTCGGGCTTGACCAAACCCCAGTTCGGGACTTTCATCGGAAAGATGGAAAATTAGGGCTTCTGCAAAAATTGGAATTTTGGAAATCTGTGACCACGATTGGAAGCTCCTCAGAAAAATTGAAGCTTAGAGATTTGAATAAAATATTTTGGTTGGGTGAAGCTCTGAGAAACTCAAACCCTAATTTAGGGTCCTCCCTAGTAAATCTGAAAATCTAAAAGGCAATTTCAAGAGGTGAAACTTTGCAGTTTTGAAATTCTGAATATACCAACTTGATCAGCTCATCAAGGCACATATTTCTATCCTTTTGAAAGATTGAAATTCAAAATTTGAATTTTTGGGGTTTCTTTGACAAACCCTAATCCAGCTCCAGGTCCAGTTCTTGCAAATCAAGTGGATTTGGTTAATCCTAGAAGAAGATGGATTGGTCACCTGCATAAGTAAAGAAGTTCCTGTCTTAGAGGGAGATGAGGCTAAGGCATTCCATAAGAAGATTACAAGCAATATTGACAGGTATGGCTTATTGGTATGTTTCATGGTTAAGTTTATCATATGTTTGTATTCATATCATTACAGTACAATCTTGATTAATTACTAGACTTGCCATATCACCTTAATAGAAGATAATCATTGATTAAGGTTTTGACACTTATGAATGTACTAATGCATTGTGATGTTGTATGAGGTTTATGTTGTTCGCTAACATAAAAGGTACACCAAGAAAGACAAATCATGTTCTACTTCAAGAACATATGATAATGGTGACATGAAGACAAAGATTCATCCATTGTCATGGATCACATAGAAGATCTACTTTCGAGGTATGTATAACTTGGTCCTACAATGGTTAACCTATGAGACATGCAGGTTACTAGCATAAGTCACTAAAGAGAACCAAAAGACATTATGCGGGTATGTTAGACATAACTAGCTATCATGCTAATCCAGGTATGTTTTTTCCTATATCAAGCTAGAATCCTACCTTGTGTTAGGATCTCATACTGTTGTGTTGTTGATAATGATTATTCATGAAGTCATAGGTTTGAATAGTCATGGCTGTATGCATATTATGTTTCTTACCATAATTGATGATATGACTAACCAGAAGAATCATGAAGGTATAGGTTTGAGTAATCACGGATTTATGCATTGATGATTTAAATAATCAGAAGAGTCCTTTGATCAAATAAGAATATGCATTAGTAAAAGAAGACTTCCCTGAAACCTTGAATACTAATGTTTATTATCTGTGAATGATCATGAATATACATGTTTGAGATTATTGTGTTTTGATAGTATTAAGATTATACTAATAAATGTGTGATTATGTATGAGACCTCAAGGATAAAACAATGATGATACTAATAAGCATGCATAGTGATTAAGGATGGATGTAAGTTCAAGGACAGGTAATCCAGGAAGCAAATATCAAGAGGGAGCACACTCCAGTTGTTCCTGCAAGAAAGAAAAAAAACACACTTCAGTAGTTTCTGCAAGGATGCAGATATTCAGAGGGAGTTGACCACTTCTCACAATCCACATCAAAATGGAGTTGCAAAGATTTAGAGGGAGTCCACCCAGCAACCAAGCAAAGCTTGTTATGTAGGAAAGATCATATACCATCACCTACAAAAAAAGGACTACAACATTTGTTCAGCAACAAAGTTATCTATTGAAAATATTGAAGATATTGAAGTTCCCAGGATCTGGGAAGAATGCCATGATCAAGGAGTACCAGTCGATCATGAAGATGTTTGGGATGCAGTCCCAAGACCTGAAGGGGAGTCTGTAGTGACTTCCAAGAGGATCTACAAGATCAAGCATGCTGCAAGTGGTAGCATATATATTTTTTCTCCTATAGCCAGATACACTTCCATTAGATCTGTACTTGCTCTGGCTGCAGTGATGAAATGGAAGATACACCAGATGGATTTCAAGACAGCTTTCTTGAATGGTGTAATTGAAGAAGAAGTGTATGTGGAGCAGCCACTTGGTTCCGAGACACATGAAAGGGAGTCATATATGTGCAAAACTTGGTATGGTAGGATAGACAGCTCTCTATCCAGTTTGGGATTTACCAAGAGTAAAGCGGATTCCAACCTTTACTACAAGGTTGAGGAAGGCAATCTAGTGATACTACTATTGTATGTGGATGACCTGTTTGTAACAAGTGAGGATAGATTGATTACTGACATGCAGTGGAAGCTTGCTACCTAGTTCGAGATGAAGAACTTGGGGATGATGCACTATTTGTTTTTGGCATGGAGGTGTGGCAGAGTGCAGATGGAATCTTCCTTGGATAAGGGAAGTATGCAGTAGAGATCCTGAAGAGGTTCGGGATGATCGACTGCAATGCTGTGGCCAAACCTATGGCATCGATGATCCAGGTGGATATTGGTGGCCACCCACCTTTCCGACTGGCTCAAAACAGTTTTATGGCAATTTTGGTATTGTACTATTTTTAGCAGTTTTTCGGGTCCTGAACTTCCGGGGCCATTTTGAGGCCCTAAACGACCTTTTTTGGAAATTTGGGGCGCCCAGTGGTTGCCCTCGACACACATTTGGCCCCATTCAAAAGTTGTAAATCTCAGATAGACCTTTCCACCGGGTTACCGAGCGCCCCAAACGGAGATCGTATGCAAAAGTTACGACCCCGGGAAGTTGATGTACTAACTTACCCAAACGGGGCCCACATGACTTTTGGCGCTTCATCACCTAGGGTTAGGTTTTTGGATGTCTAGGGTTTTTGAAATTCCTGTTTATTGTAAAAGTCCTTGAGAGCCTCATTGTAACCATCTTCTTGCGAAATGAGTGCAGCCGTCACATCTCTTCTCAGAGATAAGCCGCCACCATTCCAACAAGCTTGTTTTCCGCTGCATTTTACAGTTCTAGCTTATTTCCTTCTTGAATAGAAAACCAGTTTTACTATATCTCTATTACTTTTGTGCTAAGCATCTGATAATAATTTGTATTCATTTCGTTCTGCTCATAAAATCTGGATCAGTGGTATCAGAGCGGTCTGCTCCTTGTTGTCTTAATGCATGTCCCCAACGACGTCAGGGTACAAAGAATTGGGTCCCGAGCTTGTTTCTCTTGAGGACAAAAGCTCTCGCATGCCCAAGCGACCTCTCATGGCAGGAGAAAAGAAAGATGACGGGACAGAAGATCTTATCAAAATGTTGCTTGAGGAATCCCCCACGCAACAGAGGAATGAGATGATGGATAATTTCACGCAAATCCTTCGGCGAATACCAACAAGCAATGCATCTTCCTCAAGCGGAGGCACCGCCCCCTTCAAGCTACAAATCAACTTTCATATCCCTATATTTGAAGGATAGATAGACACAGATGCTGTAGATAAGTGGTTGAATCTACTAGAAGGGTATTTTTCTGTCCATAACTTTTCGAATAACGAAAAGATTACTTTTGCGCTCCTCAAAGCCGTCCCCCATGTCAAAGATTGGTGGGAAACATTCTGCGTGCAAAACGACACAGAAGAAGCCTCATTATTTTCAGTCACGGCCACTTGGGAATCCTTCAGGGATGCTATTAAGGAACAATACTACCCTGTTGGAAGTTATGACGACTTGTATACCAAATGGACCACATTGCGACAAGAAAGAGACCAAGCAGTGCCAGAGTTCACAAATATCTTCCATACCTTGCGCACCAAGATGGGTATCAAAGATTCAGAGCGACATCTGGTGCTCAAGTATCACGGTGGTTTGCATAGATACATCCAGACCAAAATGGAATTTCTAGACATCTCTTCCTTGGGCGCGGCCTACTGATACGCCGTCAAAATCGAGCAGAAACTCAAACAAAAGATGCGGCAATTTGGTCCTGGGAACCCTTCACAACAAAAGACAGGAAAGGGCGGCCCCAACCCACAGAATAAAGGACAGAGCAAAGATGGACAGCATCAGGACAACCAGTCCAAGCCGTAAGCAAAGAAGGACACTGGAAAAACAAAGAAAGATATCGGGAAATGGTGTGACTTCCATAAGAGCCCTTGGGATAGCACTGCTGATTGTCGCTCAAAGCAGTCGTTGGTGGCCGAAGTGAAAGCATCTAAATCAGATGCGGGTTCTGACTCTTAGTCCGAACCAAAAAAGGTAAAACGAATCATTGACGCGGAACCCAATGCCACCATTTCTACCACCAAGCTCCAGCCCGATGAACCAGATGAGCCAGAAGAAGGAGAACGCCTCTTCCATTCACAGATTTTGGTAAAAGGCACCCCACTCCACTTCATCGTTGATAGCGGTAGCCAGAAGAATCTCATCTTAGCAGAGGTCATCAAGCGCCTGGCCCTGCTGACAACGCCACACCCACAACCCTACACCATTGGATGGATCGGCAAAGGAAGCGATCTCCGCGTCAGCCAACAGTGTCGACTACCATACAGCATCAAGCCCTTCAAGGACGAGGTATTGTGTGATGTTTCTCCTCTCGAAGTTTCAGATGTTCTTTTGGGCCAACCTTATTTATGGAAACGTCATACTGTATATGAGTCTAGGCCTCGTAGTGTTATTATTTCTTTGAACAGGAAATTGTACAGGATACCTGAGGAAGTCCCTTCTAGTGCTATTTCCTTGATCTCTGCCAAGCAATGCAGGAAGGTCATCTCTCAGACCGGGAAATTCGTCTTCTTCGTGATTCACTCTCAGAGTGAAAGAAAGATTGCAGCCACATCCCATGCCTCCACGACCGATCTATCCACACAACAGAAGCAAGTGGATAAGGTGGTGGAAGGATACTCAGATATCTTCTCCACTCCAACCGGGGTACCTCTGCACTGCCACGTCAAGCATCCCATCGATATGACCTCAGGCGCACTGCTACCCAATGGGCCCGTCTATCGCCGCTCTCTGTTGGAAAATGAGGAGATCAAGAGGCAGATCCAATAATTGCTCCCCAAGGGGCACATCCGTCCCAGTTCATCACCTTGTGGAAGCCCAATCGTGCTGGTGCAGAAGAAAGATGGGACCTGGTGACTCTGCATTGATTACCGAGCCCTGAATAAAATCACAGTCCATAACTGATACCCGATTCCCCGAATCGACGACCTCCTTGATCAGCTCACGGGGGCTAAATACTTCAGTAAGATTGATCTGAAGTCTGGCTACCACCAGGTCTGAATAGAACAGACAGATGTATGGAAGACTGCCTTCAAGTCAAAAGAAGGTCTTTTTGAATGGTTGGTCATGCCTTTTGGTTTGACAAATGATCCAGCAACATTTATGAGGATGATGGATGATATCCTACGACCTTTCACCAACAATTTTGTAGTGGTTTATCTGGATGATATCCTCATCTACAACAAGACTTGGGAGGAACACTTGCAGCATATTCAGCAGGTTCTGCACACCCTGCGGAAGCACAAACTATATGCAAACTTGGAAAAATTCTCCTTCGGCATGGACAGGGTCCATTACTTAGGCTACATCGTTGATCGACATGGTGTGCATGTGGATCCAGCCAAGATCCAGGTCATCCATGACTAGCCATCCACAACCACACTCACTGAACTTCGGAGCTTCTTGGGCCTCACCAATTTCTATCGCTAGTTTGTGTTGGGATTCTCTCATATCGCATGGGCCCTCAGCCAAGTGACCAGGGGTGGTGGTAAGGTAAAATTTGTATGGGGCCTTCCCCAACAACAAGCCTTCGATGACTTGAAGAAGCGTTTTTGCTCATCGTCGGTACTCTCATTACCGAACCTGGAACATCCCTTTGAGATCGAGACAGATGCTTCAGATTATGCTGTGGGTGCCGTTCTCACTCAACACGGCCACCCCGTGGCATATCATAGTGCGACACTATCAGATGCTGTCCGCAAGTACCCTACCTACAACAAAGAAATGTACTGCATTTTACAAGCCTGCCGCCAGTGGAGACATTACATTCTTGGGAAGGAGACAGTCATCCACATTGATCACAAGCCACTACAGTTCATGCAGACCCAAGGAAAATTGCAGAATGACCGCCATCAGAAGTGGTCAACATATTTACAGCAGTTCCACCTCAAAATCAAATATAAAACAGGGAGTACCAACCAAGTTGCTGACTGCCTCAGTCGACCTCCAGTCGTGGCACTTACCACGGTGCTAGACTCTTGTGGCTAGGAGACCTCTGGATGGCCCCACCTCTATGAGATAGACCCTGACTTCTCCACCACCTATCAAATGTTGGGTACCAACTCAGTGGCTGCTAATTTCCATCTTCAGGACGGGTTGTTATGTCGTCTAGGCCATCTGTGCGTTCCATCAAGTGAGCGCGCGAAGCTGATTTGGGAAGCTCACTATAGTCGGGTGGCAGGACACTTTGGCGTCGAAAAGACAATGGCAGTGTTGCAGAAACATTTCTACTGGCCGAAACTTCGACATGATGTCGTCAAGTATATCAGGTCCTGCACCGCTTGGGCTATTGCAAAACCGACCACTAAGAAATAGGGCCTATACACCCCCCTACCTACTCCTGACATGCAATGGGAATCCATCTCAATGGACTACATGTCGGGCCTCCCGTCCACCAATAGGGGAAACGACTGTGTTTTCATGGTTGTTGATCGCTTTTCCAAAATGGTGATTCTAGCCGCTTGCAAGAAGAACATCACAGCCGAAGCCACTGCCAAGCTCTTATTTGAACGAGTATGGGTACAATTTTGGATCCCACAGACCATTATCTCAGACCGTGACAGTTGGTTCCTCAGCTCATTCTGGTGAAGCCTCTGGTCACTGCTGGATACCAAGCTCACCAAATCCACTGCCTTCCACCCCCAGACCGATGGACAAATGGAGGTAGTCAACCGGATGGTCGTACATATCCTGCGCATGTACAATTCAACACACCCCCACACATGGGATGAGAGTCTCCCCTATGTCCAACATAGCTACAACTGAGCCCTGCATAGCTCAACTCGCCACAGCCCCTTTTAGGTGGGGTTGGGATTCCCACCATTGGGCCCCATGGATGTTGCACTTCCCCTTGCGACCACCTCGGCCAACTCGTCCCCAGAAGCTGACAAAGCCGCCCGGTTCATTGAACGGATCCAGCATATCCACCAACAGGTTCAGGATATTCTACAGAAGTCTAATACCAAGTACAAGCAGCGCCATGATCAACATCGGGTGCCACATAAGTTTCAGGTGGGCGATAAATTTTGGTTGTATTTGCAGAAAGAACGCCTTACAGGGCCCCATCGAAAGCTTCACCCACTCCGTTATGGGCCGTACACCATTACCAAGGTGGTGGGTGACAATGCTTTTGAGCTCAACATTCCCCCCTTCCTTGGTCTGCATCCAGTCTTCAAAGTGGCTCTCCTTCGGCCATATTTCCCACCTCTATTAGACACCTCAGAGATAGCAGAGAAGTTGACACCAATAGAGCTCAACCCTGACTGCCTACAACAAGCATCCAGTGATCATATTGCAGACACACAGATCAAGGGCACTCGACATTAAAGGATCCAGCTGTATCGAGTTGTCAAAGGAGGGAAGCTCCTGCACCAAGGCAAGTGGCTCACCCGAGGCCAAATCCAGCAGAAATTTCCCCATCTGATGGGGGCACTCAACGCAATGGAGAACATTGCTTCCTATGGAGGGAGGATTGATCCAGGTGGATATTGGTGGCCACCCACCTTTCCAACTGGCTCAAAACAGTTTTATGGCAATTTTGGTATTGTACTATTTTTAGCAGTTTTTCGGGTCCTGAACTTTCGGGGCCATTTTGAGGCCCTAAACGACATTTTTTGGCAATTTGTGGGGCCAAATAGTTTCCACCGACATCCATTTGGCCCTTGTTAAAAGTTGTAAATCTCAGATAGACCTTTCCAAAGGGCTACCGAGCGCCCCAAACGGAGATCGTATGCAAAAGTTACGACCCCGGGAAGTTGATGTACTAACTTACCCAAATGGGGCCCACATGACTTTTGGCGCTTCATCTCCTAGGGTTAGGATTTTGGATGTCTAGGGTTTTTGACATTCCTGTTTATTGTAAAAGGCCTTGAGAGCCTCATTGTAACCATCTTCTTATGAAATGAGCACAACCGTCACATCTCTTCTCAGAGATAAGCCGCCACCATTCCAGCAAGCTTGTTTTCCGCTGCATTTTACAGTTCTAGCTTATTTCCTTCTTGAATAGAAAACCAGTTTTACTGTATCTCTGTTACTTTTGTGCTAAGCATCTGATAATAATCTTTATTCATTTCGTTCTGCTCATAAAATATGGATCAGTGGTATCAGAGCAGTTTGCTCCTTGTTGTCTTAATGCATTTCTCCAACGAGGTCAGGGTACAAAGAATTGGGTCTCGAGCTTGTTTCTCTTGAGGACAAAAGCTCTCGCACACCCAAGCGACCTCTCATGGAAGGAGAAAAGAAAGATGATGGGACAGAAGATCCTATCAAAATGTTGCTTGAGGAAGCCCTCACGCAGCAGAGGAACGAGATGATGGATAATTTCGTGCAAATCCTTCGGCGACTACCAACAAGCGATGCATCTTCCTCGAGCGGAGGCGCCGCCCCCTTCAAGCTACAAATCAACTTTCATATCCCTATATTTGAAGGATAGATAGACACAGATGCTGTAGATAAGTGGTTGAATCTACTACAAGGGTATTTTTCTATCCATAACTTTTCGAATAATGAAAAGATTACTTTTGCGCTCCTCAAAGCCATCCCCCATGTCAAAGATTGGTGGGAAACATTCTGCGAGAAAAATGACACAGAAGAAGCCTAATTATTTTCAGTCACGGCCACTTGGGAATCCTTCAGGGATGATATTAAGGAACAATACTACCCTGTTGGAAGTTATGACAACTTTTATACCAAATGGACCACACTGCGACAAGAAAGAGACCAAGCAGTGCCAGAGTTCACAAATATCTTCCATACCTTGCGCACCAAGATGGGTATCAAAGATTCAGAGCGACATCTGGTGCTCAAGTATCACGGTGGTTTGCATAGATACATCCAGACCGAAATGGAATTTCTAGACATCTCTTCTTTGGGCGCGGCCTACCAATACGCCGTCAAAATCGAGCAGAAGCTCAAACAAAAGACGCGGCAATTTGGTCCTGGGAACCCTTCACAGCAAAAGACAGAAAAGGGCGGCCCCAACCCACAGAATAAAGGACAGAGCAAAGATGGACAGTATCAGGACAACCAGTCCAAGCCGCAAGCAAAGAAGGACACTGGAAAAACAAACAAAGATACCGGGAAATGGTGTGACTTCCATAAGAGCCCTTGGCATAACACTGCTGATTGTCGCTCAAAGCAGTCGTTGGTGGCCGAAGTGAAAGCATCTGAATCAGATGCGGGTTCTGACTCTGAGTCCAAACCAAAAAAGGGAAAAGGGATCATTGACGCGGAACTGAATGCCACCATTGCTACCACCAAGCTCCAGCCTGATGAACCAGATGAGCCAGAAGAAGGAGAACGCCTCTTCCATTCACAGATGTGGGTAAAAGGCACCCCACTGCACTTCATCGTTGATAGCGGTAGCCAGAAGAATCTCATCTTAGCAGAGGTCATCAAGCGCCTGGCCCTGCCGACAACGCCGCACCCACAACCCTATACCATTGGATGGCTCCGCAAAGGAAGCGATCTCCGCGTCAGCCAACAGTGTCGACTGCCATACGGCATCAAGCCCTTCAAGGACGAGGTATTGTGTGATGTTTCTCCTCTCGAAGTTTCAGATGTTCTTTTGGGCCAACCTTATTTTTGGAAACCTCATACTGTATATGAGTCTAGGCCTCGTAGTGTTATTATTTCTTTGAACAGGAAATTATACAGGATACCTGAGGCAGTCCCTTCTAGTGCTATTTCCTTGATCTCTGCCAAGCAATGCAGGAAGGTCATCTCTTAGACCGGGAAATTCGTCTTCTTCGTGATTCGCTCTCAGAGTGAAAGAAAGATCGCAGCCACATACCAGGCCTCCATGACCGATCTATCCACACAACAGAAGCAAGTGGATAAGGTGGTGGAAGGATACTCAGATATCTTCTCCTCTCCGACCGAGGTACCTCTGCACTGCCACGTCAAGAATCCCATCGATATGACCTCAGGCGCACTGCTACCCAATGGGCCCGTCTATCGCCGCTCTCTGTTGGAAAACAAGGAGATCAAGAGGCAGATCCAATAATTGCTCCCCAAGGGGCACATCCATCCCAGTTCATCACCTTGTGGGAGCCCAATCGTGCTAGTGCAGAAGAAAGATGGGACATGGTGACTCTGCATTGATTACCGAGCCCTGAATAAAATCACAGTCCATAACCGGTACCCGATTCCCCGAATCGACGACCTCCTTGATCAGCTCACGGGGGCCAAATACTTCAGTAAGATTGATCTGAAGTCTGGCTACCACCAAGTCCGAATAGAACAGACAGATGTATGGAAGACTGCCTTCAAGTCAAAAGAAGGTCTTTTTGAATGGTTGGTCATGCCGTTTGGTTTGACAAATGCTCCAGCAACTTTTATGAGGATGATGGATGATATCCTACGACCTTTCACCAACAATTTTGTAGTGGTTTATCTGGATGATATCCTCATCTACAGCAAAACTTGGGAGGAACACTTGCAACATATTCAGTAGGTTTTGCACACCCTGCGGAAGCACAAACTATATGCAAACTTGGAAAAATGCTCCTTCGGCATGGACAAGGTCCATTACTTAGGCTACATCGTTCATCGACATGGTGTGCATGTGGATCTAGCCAAGATCCAGGTCATCCATGACTAGCCAGCCCCAACAGCACTCACTGAACTTCGGAGCTTCTTGGGCCTCGCCAATTTCTATCGCCGGTTTGTGCTGGGATTCTCTCATATCGCATGGGCCCTCAGCCAATTGACCAGGGGTGGTGGTAAGGCAAAATTTGTATGGGGCCTGCCCCAACAACAAGCCTTCGATGACATGAAGAAGCGTTTGTGCTCATCGTCAGTACTCTCATTACCGAACCTGGAACATCCCTTTGAGATCGAGACAGATGCTTCAGATTATGCTGTGGGTGCCGTTCTCACTCAACACGGCCACCCCGTGGTATATCGTAGTGCGACACTATCAGATGCTGTCCGCAAGTACCCTACCTACGACAAAGAAATGTACTTCATTGTACAAGCCTACCGCCAGTGGAGACATTACATTCTTGGGAAGGTGACAGTCATCCACACTGATCACAAGCCACTACAGTTCATGTCTTACCCAAGGAAAATTGCAAAATGACTGCCATCAGAAGTGGTCAACATATTTACAGCAGTTACATATCAACATCAAATATAAAACAGGGAGTACCAACCAAGTTGTTGACTTCCTCAGTCGACCTCCAGTCGCGACACTTACCACGGTGCTAGACTCTTGTGGCTACGACACCTCCGGATGGCCCTACCTCTACTAGACAGACCCTGACTTCTCCACCACCTATCAAATGTTGGGCACCAACTCAGTGGCTGCTAATTTCCATCTTCAAGACGGGTTGTTATGTCATCTAGGCCATCTGTGCGTTCCATCAAGCGAGCGCACGAAGCCGATTTGGGAAGCTCACTATAGTCGGGTGGCAGGACACTTTGGCGTTAAAAAGACAGTGGCAGTGTTGTAGAAACATTTCTACTGGCCGAAACTTTGACATGATGTCATCAAGTATATCAGGTCCTGCACCGCTTGTGCTATTGCCAAACCGACCACTAAGAAACAGGGCCTATACACCCCTCTGCCTACTCCTGACAGGCCATGGGAATCCATCTCAATGGACTACATGTCGGGCCTCCCATCCACCAAGAGGGGAAACGACTGTGTTTTCGTGGTTGTTGATCGCTTTTCCAAGATGGCGATTCTAGTCGCTTGCAAGAAGAACATCACAGCCGAAGCCACTGCCAAGCTCTTATTTGAACGAGTATGGGTACAATTTTGGATCCCACAGACCATTATCTCAGACCGTGACAATCGGTTCCTCAGCTCATTCTGGTCAATCCTCTGGTCACTGCTGGATACCAAGCTCACCAAATCCACTGCCTTCCACCCCCAGACCAATGGACAAATGGAGGTAGTCAACCGGATGGTCGTACATATCCTGCGCATGTACAATTCAACACACCCCCGCACATGGGATGAGAGTCTCCACTATGTCCAACATAGCTACAACTGAGCCCTGCATAGCTCAACTCGCCACAGCCCCTTTCAGGTGGGGTTGGGTTTCCAACCATTGGGCCCCATGGATGTTGCACTTCCCCTTGCGACCACCTCGGCCAACTCGTCCCCAGAAGCTGACAAAGCAACCCGGTTCATTGAACGGATCCAGTATATCCGCCAACAGGTTCAGGATATTCTACAGAAGTCTAATGCCAAGTACAAGCAGCGCCATGATCAACATCGGGTGCCACATAAGTTTCAGGTGGGCGACAAATTTTGGTTGTATTTGCAGAAAGAGCGCCTTACAGGGCCCCATCGAAAGCTTCGCCCACTCCGTTATGGGCTGTACACCATCACCAAGGCGGTGGGTGACAATGCTTTTGAGCTCAACATTCCCCCCTTCCTTGGTCTGCATCCAGTCTTCAAAGTGGCTCTCCTTCGGCCATATTTCCCACCACTATTAGACACCTCAGAGATAGTAGAGAAGTTGACACCAACAGAGCTCAACCCTAACTGCCTACAACAAGCATCCAGTGATCATATTGCAGACACACAGATCAAGGGCACTTGACATCAAAGGATCCAGCTGTATCGAGTTGTCAAAGGAGGGAAGCTCCTGCACTAAGGCAAGTGGCTCACCCGAGGCCAAATTCAACAGAAATTTCCTCATCTGATAGGGGCACTCAACGCAATGGAGACCATTGCTTCCTAAGGAGGGAGGATTGATCCAGGTGGATATTGATGGCCACCCATCTTTCCAACTGGCTCAAAACAGTTTTATGGCAATTTTGGTATTGTACTATTTTTAGCAGTTTTTTGGGTCCTGAACTTTTGGGGCCATTTTGAGGCCCTAAACGACCTTTTTTGGCAATTTGTGGGACCAAATGGTTGCCTCTGGCATCCATTTGGCCTTAGTTGAAAGTTGTAAATCTCAGATAGCCCTTTCCAACGGGCTACCGAGCGCCCCAAACAGAGATCGTATGCAAAAGTTACGACCCTGGGAAGTTGATGTACTAACTTACCCAAACGGGGCCCACATGACTTTTGGCGCTTCATCTCCTAGGGTTAGGTTTTTGGATGTCTAGGTTTTTTGACATTCCTTTTTATTGTAAACGGCCTTGAGAGCCTCATTGTAACCATCTTCTTGTGAAATGAGCACAGCCGTCACATCTCTTCTCAGAGATAAGCCGCCACCATTCCAGCAAGCTTGTTTTCCGCCGCATTTTACAGTTCTAGCTTATTTCCTTATTGAATAGAAAACCAGTTTTACTGTATCTCTGTTACTTTTGTGCTAAGCATCTGATAATAATATTTATTCATTTCGTTCTGCTCATAAAATCCGAATCAGTGGTATCAGAGCGGTCTGCTCCTTGTTGTCTTAATGCATGTCCCCAACGAGGTCAGGGTACAAAGAATTGGGTCTCGAGCTTGTTTCTCTTGAGGACAAAATCTCTCGCACACCCAAGCGACCTCTCATGGCAGGAGAAAAGAAAGATGACGGGACCGGAGATCCTAACAAAATGTTGCTCGAGGAAGCCCTCACGCAGCAGAGGAACGAGAGGATGGATAATTTCGCGCAAATCCTTCGGCGACTACCAACAAGCGATGCATCTTCCTCGAGCAGAGGCACCGCCCCCTTCAAGGTACAAATCAACTTCGATATCCCTATATTTGAAGGACAAATAGACGCAGATGCTGTAGATAAGTGGTTGAATCTACTAGAAGGGTATTTTTCTGTCCATAACTTTTCGAATAAAGAAAATATTACTTTTGCGCTCCTCAAAGCCGTCCCCCATGTCAAAGATTGGTGGGAAACATTCTGCGAGCAAAAGGACATAGAAGAAGCCTCATTTTTTTCAGTCATGGCCACTTGGGAATCCTTCAGGGATGCTATTAAGGAACAATACTACCCTGTTGGAAGTTATGACGACTTGTATACCAAACTGACCACACTGCGACAAGAAAGAGACCAAGCAGTGCCAGAGTTCACAAATATCTTCCATACCTTGCGCACCAAGCCGGGTATCAAAGATTCAGAGCGACATATGGTGCTCAAGTATCACGGTGGTTTGTATAGATACATCCAGACCGAAATGGAATTTCTGGACATCTCTTCCTTGGGTGCGGCCTACCGATATGCCGTCAAAATCGAGCAGAAGCTCAAACAAAAGAGGCGGCAATTTGTTCCTGGGAACCCTTCACAGCAAAAGACAGGAAAGGGCGGCCCCAACCCGATTCCCCGAATCGATGACCTCCTTGATCAGCTCACAGGGGCCAAATACTTCAGTAAGATTGATCTGAAGTCTGGCTACCACCAAGTCCCAATAGAACAGACAGATGTATGGAAGACTGCCTTCAAGTCAAAGGATGGTCTTTTTGAATGGCTAGTCATGCCTTTTGGTTTGACAAATGCTCCAGCAACTTTTATGAGGATGATGGATGATATCCTACGACCTTTCACCAACAATTTTGTAGTGGTGTATCTGGATGACATCCTCATCTACAGCAAGACTTGGAAGGAACACTTGCAGCATATTCAGCAGGTTCTGAACACCCTGCGGAAGCACAAACTATATGCAAACTTGGAAAAATGCTCCTTCGAAATGGACAGGGTCCATTACTTAGGCTACATCGTTGATCGACATGGTGTACATGTGGATCCATCCAAGATCCAGATCATCCGTGACTGGCCAGCCCCAACCACACTCACTGAACTTCGGAGCTTCTTGGGCATCTCCAATTTCTATCGCCAGTTTGTGCTGGGATTCTCTCATATCGCATGGGCCCTCAGCCAAGTGACCAGGGGTGGTGGTAAGGCAAAATTTGTGTGGGGCCTGCCCCAACAACAAGCCTTCGATGACTTGAAGAAGCGTTTGTGCTCATCTCCGGTACTCTCATTACCGAACCTGCAACATCCCTTTGAGATCGAGACAGATGCTTCAGATTATGCTGTGGGTGCCGTTCTTGTTATACCTCTATATTCCACTGTGTCACATCTCCACCACAAACAAAGTTGACGACACTTCCCCTATTGTTTGAACCACCCAGAAGATGAATGAACCTTGAAGGTAAATCTACCCTGACAAGTTCTTACCCAGCTGAGACTTTATTTACCTACACTACCGCGCCTTGCTCATTTATATGAGCGTGGTACTCCACACTACCGCGCTATGCTTTTTCCCCATAACGCGGTAGTACCGCGTTGTGCTCAGACCACAGGGCGCGGTACTCTTTTATTATCCTTTTTCCCATGGCTTGTGGGATTTTGGATTTTCGAGGATAGTGGAAGATTGGGGTCCCTGATTCGATCCCAACTCACTTTTTGTGATTAGAAACCTTGATCCACTTATCTCTCCCTAGATCCACCCATCTCTCTTGTTGGTTAACCCTACCATACACTATAAAAGAGAGGCATTCCATGGGGAAAGAGGAGGACTCTTGAAGTACCAAACTTATGATCTTGCAGCATTGTGGAGATAGCTAGAGGAGAAGGCACTTGGAGCTAGAAGATTGGCTTGGACATCAAGCAACCTTTGTAAGCATTCTTCAAGTTGTAATAAGATAACTTGTCTTGTCTTTCCCATTTCATGTGTTTAGCATAAGTTCTTAGCATGAAATGTATCTAATCCATATTTGAATATAATCTTTACATTCAAGGTATTTGGAAGCTTGTATGTTTGTTATTTGGTTGATATTAACAGGTTCTACACTGGAGCTTTGGATCGAGAGCTAGAAGCGGGACAAACGTCAGTTTGAAAGGTGTGTCTTATCTCTCATTTGTTTCTAAATACGTTTAATCTTGCTGTAAAAGTTAATTCAGGAATTTCAAGGTAGCATTTGTTTTGACTTGTTTCTTGCTTTAGAGTTAGTTGAAAATCTACTTTAAAGTTAAGAGAGTTTTGACTTATCCGTAGGGAAAAATTCGACATAACAAGAATGGCGACTCCGCTGGGTTTGATTTCTATTTGATTGATTCAATTCACTATCATCCATCTGTTGATTGTGATTTGTTTTATTGCACTTCAAACCAGTTTGAATCTTGGTCTTTTTTGACCTTTATTCACCCCTCCTCGCTGTATTTTTCTCCCTGTCTGATCACTGAGTCCCCTAGGTTAGCAACAACCCTGAAAAATTCATTTTCTCTTCTCAAGTTGCACTTTTTCCTTACCTTGCCACAGTACCGCGCCCTCATAACTGCTTCCAACGCGGTAGTACCGCGTTCTCTGCATTGGTACCAGAGCGGTACTGTCACAGTGTCGTGCTCTAGTCATACCCTGACCCGCGGTAGTGTCTGCAAATTTTTAAATTTTTTATACTTGCTTGGTTTCCTGAGTCTCTCTCTGCCTTAGGTAGTCTTTGTTGTTGCTTGTTAGCATCCTTGTCATTTTACAGTCTGTGTGATCTGATTATTTCCCTGTTGTGAGCTTGATTTATTTGAATTAGTGGCATTTTTGACACATTGGGTCATTTTTCCAGTTTGATTGCATTGGCTTGATTTTTTCACCACAACCAACTCAACACCACTGTTCTCTGTTACTGAATCCTGTGGCTTTTACAGTCACATTATTTTTATCATTTTCAGTAATTAAAATATTATCATTTGAGAGCAATTTTGTTGTTTGAAATTGAAAAATTCTAGTAGCATTATTTTGCATTAGGAAATGAACCATTGATTTTGCCACAAAAATTCTCATAGTTGAAGCATTGTAGATTGTAGGATCAGTGCATTAAAAGGAGTGTTTATTTCAGTTTGGCTTTTTTTACAAAAAGAAAAGAAAATTCTTTTACTTTGGTTTTTGATTGCTTGTGAAAAATTTCATGCATATTTGATCGAACAAACTCTATCTTTCCCTTAGCTAGATTTCATCGAAGACAAAGGCTTATTTTTTATTCATTCTCATTTGCATGGTTTGAGTCGTCATAACACCATCAAGTTTCACGTCCACTACCTGATTGAGTAAGACAGCCACTAAAATTAATCTCCCTAATTAAACCAACTTTAACCTCACTTGAGGAAATCAAAAGAATTTGGTAGTTAGGTAGGGCACCGGGGATAGGAATCAAAATAATTCCCCCTTGTCATTTTCATCTGAGACATAGTCATTGTCTTTAGGGAACTAAAATCCTCTAGTATTTATTGACACGGTCACAGCTAGTTTGTGGAGGGGCCTCCTGACTATTTTTTAACTTTCAGGGGTTAAACGACCGCAAGATTGAGAATCGGGCGGACTCTGTGGAATACCGCACTCCACTTATCCCTAAGGCAACATCGATCGCTGTCTTCTTCGGAAGGCTGAAGTTCCCAAAACCTTTTCCGACGTGTCATCAACGAGGTAGCTTAGTATCTATTCTACTAGGGCTCTTTTACCCAGGATCCCTTTCGGTAGAGGGATATCCTTCTTATATCGGTCTCTCATGTTGTATTGTTCGACTTGGATTTCATCACCTTGCGAAGGATACAGCTTGTTGAGGTCTCCAGCTCTTAGTTAGGAGTTTGCTTGGTATCTCATCTTCATAGAGGGTCATTTTTTTTTTGTAGGGACTGCTTGTTGGCATTCTGGCCATTTTTTGCATCAGCTCGCTTATTGAGACAGCGGTCTCAGTATAGATTTTAGAGCTTACTTTTTTGGCCTGCGAGCCTTGCTTTTCCTAGCTCCTCTTCTGCACACTCGGCTGCATTAGAGTTTTTTGAGTTCTTTATTTATGACACTGCCCCCGATTTTCATTTTCCTGTCATCATGTCAGAACAACCACGAAGATCACAAAGAATACAGGGCCAAAGCCCTCCACCACCACCACCGCCACGGACTTCTGGTCTGCCTGCATCATGCATTCCTGCTCCTCCTGGACACAGTGCTGGTCGAGGCAACATTCCACCGCCGATACGTACAACATCTTTAGTTCCTCCCGTAACTGCCACACACAGCACAGTCTCAGAATCTATTGCAGCTTCTGCAACCACTAGCATATCTGAGACTTCCACTGTCACTTCACCCACTGTCATTCCAGATTTATCTGTCACAGTGGACACAGTTACAGCAGCTGAACCTAGCACAACCCAGAGTACTAGACCAGAGGTCATCCTTCTACCGGATGTCAACACTTCCCGTCCATCAGACACTTTTCACGATGACACAGACGGATCTGTTGGTACCACCGAAGGGTCCGACCAGGACATACCCGGCTTGATTTCAGTCCCAGGTGGATACGTTGAAATCGTTGAAGATACTCGACTCCCTGACACACCTTTTGAAGCTGATTATGGCTTCATTACTTCCCAGGCGGAACTTCCACCTGTTATTACTACGTCACCCAGTGTTCATCCTTAGGAGACAAGTTCTTCTAGCAACGTACCTCGTACTATAGATCTACCCAACCTCCCACCGGGACATGAAATCATGGCTTCCATCCAGTCTAGTATGGTTAGTCTAGCGAACTCTCTGTTAGCATCGGCACAGTTTAGACGCAGCACAGAGCAAATGCTTTCGACAGCATCTAGATATCCCCCCGTTTCTCGTCCTTCTGACTATAGGGTTCCCAATTTCCCGTCTAGCACAGAGTTTCGTCACTCCTTTGTAGACGGCTCAGGACCTTCGGACTCTACTATACCTAGGTTCCCATCGGATCCCCAAAATCATTTTCAGGATATGAACTCGGACCCATTTCTCGATGGTCCTCCTATCATTGAACACGTTATGGATGACGCCGATACCCCTGGGCTAAATTCCCCACATTTGCTGCCATCACCCATTTTTAGCTCACATTCAATGAGGGATAACCCAGTTTTTTTTCCATCCTCGCCTGTCAGATACGGACGACCTCCTCCACAAATCGGTACTTTTGGCACCGTTGGCCAATCCACACTATCATATTTGGCTAGCGACGGAAGAACACCTAGTCATACTGCTGGATCTTCCATTTCGACCGGAGGATCACCTTCAGTCACCATTTACACTATTTCAGGAGGTGGAAAACTGACTGCAGTGGCCCCTAACTCCAACATACAAACCCTCCCTGGTGGGCCATCAACCCAACCAGCTGGGGGGCAACTTTTTGTTGGGAACCCCATTGTTGGTCAACAACCTCCTCCCATAGGGTCATCAACCCAACCAGTTGGAGGACAACCTTTTGTTGGGAACCCCGTTCCTACTCAACAGCCTCCTCTCATAGGACCATCCAACCCATCCACTGGAGGACAACCTATTGGTTCTATCCAACAACTATCCCAACCAGCAGCATCTGCTTAGTACGGTATGTACAGCACACCTGGAAGTGGGAAACCTTAATCCGGTATTCCAACCGGACCTCATTCTCAACCTCCCCCGTTAGGCATACTTCCTTCTTGGAATCCTCAAATCCCACAGAGTGGGGGGTACTCACTTTTTGGAAACTGGAACCAAGCTGGGGGGCAATCTCAGATTTCCCCCAACTTGAATTCTAGCTTCCCTTACCCTTCAGCTGCTACAACTCCATGGAACCCATCACTTCAATTCCCACTCGCTCCTCAAGCACGAATGAGCCTTCCATGGACACCACCGTCGCAGCCACCCCCCAACCCTACTATGGGAAACCCTCCACTTACACAATATAGTGGTAACATACCTAGAACACAACAATTCCAAGGAAATTTTCCCAACAAGGAACAGCAACTATTCCTGGGTATCAACAACCCTAGGGTACCATACCCACTCAGCAGAACACTTACCAACCGGTTGCCTACAATCAACCGGTTAACCAGATGGCTTACTATCCACAGAACTTCCAGCAGTATCTCGCGGGAAACACATATGGGTATAACACGTAGCAGTATGCTATGCAGGGCCCTCCAGGGTTCTCTGCACCACATGGTTATTACTCATACCCGCAGACCAACCGTCAACTTCCCTTTTTGGCCACACTTGACTTACCTGATTTGTCGAGGCTTATCAACGATCCTATATGGCATGAACCTCACTGACCACCTATTCCAGCCAAACTACCATTGGACATTCCCAAGTTCGATGCTAAGCCCGGGGAAGACCCCAAGAACCACGTGATGACCTTCCATCTTTGGTGTTCATCCAACTCCTTGATGGATGATTCCATCCGACTGTGGCTCTTCCAACGTACGCTCACTGGAACGGCAGCAAAATGGTACATCGAGCTGCCACAACACTCTTTTCATGATTTCAACACTTTGGCTATGCAGTTTCTGACTCATTTCCAGCTCCCCATCTGGTATGAGACTGGAACAGAACTGTTAACTTCACTGCGTCAAACCACTTCTACACACATTTCGGATCACATCCATGAGTGGAGACGACACCGTAGGCTAATAAAGGCACCTATTCCGGATTAGCTACTTGCTTATTGGTTTACAAAATCCTTTTTGCCTCCCATATCCAGAGATATCGCTATGCGCGGCCCGGTTACAGAAGAACAAGCCATCTCGGCAGCCCAGTACATGGATTTGGTATACACTCAATTCGGTACTTTACATGAACTTCTTCCACATGCCTCTCGTGTTCACACTGATCCAATGAATCCTACCATTGAACCCCCCATTGATGGTATTGTCGGTTCAGTCAAGACCCATCCTGCTACCAACTTGACGGGACAACAAGCTTCTGCTTCCCCCGCTTTTACCCAGGCTGTTTCAAAAACAACTACTTCTCCTGTTGTTTCCTCCGAGGTGAACGCAGTTCAATCTATGTCACAACCATCCGGGGGAAAGAAGAAAAAAAATCGTGGTAAACCCAAGAAAAACCAGCAGGAGAACCCCAAACCACAACCCACCCAAAATGACCAGAAACCACGTCGGAAAGCTAAGTTTCCCTACTTGATTTGTCAAGATGATCATTACATGCGTGACTGTCCCTACAAGGACAAGGTCAACAAGTTCATTAAAGGATCCTCTCGCCCAGCAGTGTTAACTGACCCTTTCCCCGAACAGCAACAGCAAATGGTTGCCCAAGAAACCCCACAAGGGGGCAACCCGACCAATCCCACCCGCGTAGAGACGTCCACAAACCGTGAAATCCTGATGACTAGTAACGAAGAGGTTCATATCACCACTCGTTCAAAGACATATGACAACCCTCCAAGTTCAAACAAACAATCGGAGATAGCCAAAGGAAAATCTCCTGTTGAAGATCTGATTCCTATTCCCCCCCCTAACGGTCATCTCCATATCGAGAGACCGCTGATGGACACAGTGCCACGCCCACCCAAGGGCACCATACGAAAGGCGACATTTAATCCGAATGCGCGAGCTGCCCAAAACTACAACATTGTTGAGGATTTGGCTCAAGCACCTTGCGCCATGTCGACTCTCGAGGTTCTCCAACACTGCCCCATGCAGCGTAGAACCCTACTTTCAGCACTGGGGTCAATGGACCCAGATACTTCAAACTCCATCATGTTTAACTTGGAGCATGCCAAACCTAGGCTTTCTCATCAGTTAGCCTTCCAGGTACATACAAAAATCCATGGAAATATCATCCATCGCACTGTATTAGACGAAGGTGCTTCCACGTCGATCATGTCTTTGAACTGTTGGAGAGCCTTAGGCTCACTCGAGTTCACCACTTCTCCTACTACTCTCAGGGCGTTTGATGGACATGGTTTTCAACATTATCGAATCATTCCCTCAATTGGTGTCGAACTGGGGGGCAAAACAGTATCCGTACATGTTGAAGTCGTAGATGCACCATTGGATTACAATCTCCTCCTTGGACAGAATTGGTTTTATGCCATGACCGCCATAGCATCTACAGTCTTTCGGATTGTGCAATTTCCTCATGAAGGGAAAATTGTCACTATTGATCAATTGGATTACTGTATCCCAGACTCCCATCCAAACTCCACCAACACCGTCCCGTTATTGGATCAACCTCGGTACCGGTTCCAAGACGTTGGTGTTGGTCTCATAAAGGATTCATCCCTCATTGGAGTTTTTCCAGAGTTGGGAACCCATGTTCAACCAATTAGCATGATTTCATCGAGTATCACCCCGCCCAACGATTCATGGTTGATTCCGAGTCCCTCTCAGATTGAAGACTACGGTAACTCTATGCCTCTAAATAGAAACCTCACAGCATATAACGCGATCCAATTAGCCACCGATTGGGTCGACTATTCTACTGATCACACCGTGGAAAAGATCTCGGCTGAAACTCATCCATACCCACCACTTTTCGATCCTCTCAATTTGATTTTTCCCACCGACGAATCAATTATGGAGGTTATGTGCCATGATGAGCCACCATGGGGAGATTTTCATCATCGATCTTCATTCCCCACTATTCAGCCACTTGAGCCTGATACAAAACCCAGCACTTCACTTGGGATGGTTCGAACCAAGTTCCCCACTTCCCTTGACGAGGTATTTTCAGAAGGAAACTTGGCCAATCTTATGGCAACCACTCCCATCGACATTTCAGTGAAGCCTGGTATCATGGAAAACGTACACATCGGCAAAACATGTACTCCCCTCGAAACGGAGTTCTATAGTGCCTACTTCAAAACTTTCCGCGATGTTTTTGCTTGGAGTTATGAAGAAATGCCAGGGATAGACCCCTCGATTGTGGTCCACGAAATTCCTACTTTCCCTGGCGCCCAACCTGTTCGGCAAAAGCTTCGACCCGTCCATCCTCGTAAGGCAGCCGCCATTAAAGCAGAAGTTGAAAAACTTTTGCGTGCTGGTTTTATCTATCCTGTCCCATTGACAGAATGGGTATCCAACATCGTTCCCGTAGCCAAGAAACAGGGAATGATTAGGGTCTGTGTTGATTACCGTGATTTGAACAAGGCTTGTCCAAAGGACAACTACCCAACTCCGTTTATCGACCAGATCATCGATAACTGTGCCGGGAGTGTCATCTTTTCATTTATGGATGGCTTCTCTGGCTATAATCAGATCGATATCCTCCCATCCGACCAGCACAAAACGGCCTTTATCTTCCCTTGGGGGATCTTTGCATATCGAAAATCACCTTTTGGCCTGAAAAATTTCGGGGCAAATTTCCAACGGGCGATGTCCTACGCATTTCACGACATCAAACATATTGTAGAACCATATCTTGATGATCTCGCCTCTCACTCTCGAACCCGGGAAGACCATCCAAACCACTTAAGCGCCATTTTCGAAAGGTGCCGTCGCTACAATATACGTTTGAACCTGCATAAGTGCGTCTTCTGTGTAGAAGCCAGAAAACTATTGGGCTTCATAGTCTCCAAAGACGGGATACGTTTAGATCCCGCAAAGGTAGCAGCTATCGTAGCCCTGCCTTCACCCACCAATATTCCAGAACTTCAATGTTTGCAAGGGCATGCAAACTTTCTACGTCGTTTCATCTACAATCTGTCTGAGATAACAAAAGGCTACATGCGGCTTCTCAAGAAGAATGTTCCCTTCATTTGGGATGACGAAGCCCAATGGTCCTTTGATAATCTAAAGGCAGCCTTAACCAAAGATCCTGTGATTCAACCCCCCAATTACACACAGGACTACATTCTTTATCTCGCAGCCTCGATTTCCACCATCGGTATGGTGCTAGTCCAGGAAGACCAAAACGGCATAGAACATGTGGTATACTATCTCAGTAAGAGTCTTCTTGACTCTGAAACTCGCTATTCACATGTTGAAAAACTGGCTTTGGCAACAGTATTTGCTGTCCAGAGATTCCGCCACTACATCTTACTCCACCGGACCACTGTTATAGCTGACTTCAACCCAATGTATTACATCCTCACATGTCAGGTGCTTAGGGGCAAATACTCTCGTTGGATTGTCATCCTTCAAGAGTTTGACTTGGAGTTTGTCAAGGCTAAGTCCAAGAAGTCTTTGGTCTTCGCGGAATTAATTTTTAACTTGCCCCGTGCTACTGAGCAACCCGAGCCCATTGATTCTCTTCCTGACGAATCATTGTTCCTCATTAGCACATCTGATCCGTGGTACGGGGATATTCTTTTATATATCCAAACCCAACGCTTCCATCCTGACCTCACTCGTGACGAACGGAGATGCATCCGACATCACGCAAAATACTACCTCATAGTCAACGATACCCTTTATCGGCGTGGTGTCGACACCGTCCTTCGACGTTGTTTGACCTTATATGAGGCGGAACGCGTTCTCAATGACTGCCACGCTGGAGCATGTGGTGGTCATCTCTCTGGGATGGATACGGCCCAGAAAATACTGCGAGCAGGATACTTCTGGCCCTCAATTTTCAAAGACTGCATTGAAACAGTCAAGAAGTGTCCGCCATGTCAATTCTTTCATAGCAAAACACGCTCGCATCCTGCTCCACTCCATCCTGTTATTGCCGTCGTCCCCTTTTCCAAATGGGGCATCGATTTCATGCCCTGTAAGCCCACTTCATCCGGGGGGCATAGCTATGTCATAGTAGCTGTCAACTATTTTACAAAATGGGTTGAAGCGATGCCTACGTATGCTGAGGACGGAAAAATAGCAGCGCAGTTCATATTCAATCATATTATAGCTAGAATCGGTGTCCCACAGTCCATTGTGACAGATCATGGTTCCCATTTCAGGAACCATATGATCGAAGAACTAAGTGCCAAACTGGGTTTTCGCCATGAAAACTCAACCCCGTATTATCCACAAGCTAATGGCCAAGTTGAAGCCATTAACAAAGTCCTGAAACGAATGATTCATCGTATTGTGGGTACCCAGAAATCCAATTGGCACTCAGCTCTATTCTCAGCACTGTGGGCATACCGAACCTTAGTGAAAAGTGCTACTGGGTTTACACCATTCCAACTGGTGTATGGCCTAGAAGCCATTCTGCCGATTGAATGTGAAATTCCATCACTCAAGATAGCCATAGAGCTACTTCCACACACTACTTCCGAAGAGGAACGGTTTCTATACCTAGCTAAGCTAGATGAAACCCGCCACGACGCTGCTTTGGCTAATGAAGCTCACAAAAAACGCGTCAAAGCTCAATATGACAAATCCGTTCAACCTCGGATCTTCAATGAGGGTGACCTCGTACTTACATATGATCAAATGCATGATAAGCTTGGAAAAGGTAAACTTGAATCTATGTGGTACGACCCCTTTATTGTAAAACGTGTCTTAGAAAAAGGAGCCTATGAACTAATCGATTGTGATGGTACGCCATTGGCACGGCCCCGCAACGAGCTATACCTCAAACGTTTCTACGCATGAGGTTACCCTACGCGGGTTACTTGTTGTACATAATGTACTTAGTTTGCTTTTGCTTTCTTTTTGGTGTGCGCATGGACCTCATGTATCCACTCTTACTTTGACTCGTGACTTTATGCGCAGATGTCTGCCTACTTTGGATTCGCCGACGGTGCAAGCCGACATACCTGCAATCTCACTTCCGCAGCATGGGTAATCTATTCCCCCACTGGCGAGTTGTTTTCTTCAGGAGCCAATTGTTTAGGTCCTGCAACCAACAATATCGCGGAGTACCATGCAGTCATTGGTCTCTTGACGGAGGTTGCTTCACTCAGAATTGACTCCTTATCAGTCTTTTTAGACTCCCAACTCGTGGTTTCTCATCTAAACCGTGTTTACATAGTTCGCGATCCTATACTAATTCGTTCATTTCGGAGAGTACGCCTCTTGGAAAGATCATTTAATTTTATCACATATCAACACATACCGAGAGAATTCAATTGTATGGCTGATTCATTGGCTAATTACATTTTGGATTGGCATCTTGCCCACACATAAACACATCATAAAAAATAGAATGCACAAGTCATTGTAAATACTTAGATCATAAATAGGTCCATATCACCATATATAAGAGTGTTTTTTCCAAAATACATAAAGTTTGTGTCAAAGACAAAATTTGGGACCAAATCCCATATACAAAATTTGGCTCTCAAAGTCTACATATCGTGTACATGCCGCAAAAAGATCAAGAGACCATCTATGGAGATCTAGGAGACCTATCATGTCCCTCATCGGACTCCTCCTGCTGCTGGTGGTAACATACTATAGCTCGAACCATCTTACGAAGAAGTCGACTGATACGACCAGGCACACCTACAATATGTCGTTGGAGATGATAAGGGACGTCATCCATCCTCATAGCAGGGATACCATGAGTCAATCCCTGCAAGTTCCTCTCAATGTCCCGAACGCCTCCTGCCTCGTCTTCATCCTCCTCCTCGTCAGGAACAACTTGACGATTGACACCACCACGACGTAGTGGAGAGTACCCAGCTTGTCTCTGTGGTCCACGGTCTGCAACATGCATGCGAACATACATTAGACGTCTTTTACACATTCTAAAAAAGTAATAAAAATTAAATATTCAAAAAAGGAAAAAATACATATCTATGAAGGTCATACCGGAGCTGTCCCAATCATCATCCTATGGCAGTGCCAAGTCGATTTCCTCGTGGAAATCTACCCCGGCATAAGGGTAGTCATCAATCATAATTATCTACTCCTCGAGCCAGGAAAAGAAATCCTCACCGAAGGCTAAGCGCTGAGGTCCCCCGAGACGTCCAGCATAATCACTCCATCGAGCCATCCATGGCTCAGTAGGTGGACGGGGGGGCATAGATATCTGCGGGCGCAACAGTGGCACCCTCGCCAGAAAGAAGGTAACCAGGATGCTCCCATAGCCGAATTGGGAATTCTTCCCAACCCTACACTTGTGCACTTGTTCTTTGAGATTGGCCAACACCGCCTCACACCAGTTAAATACTGTTCCCCCCATACACTCCGCTGCGAGATTCACTTGTGTGAGGGACGCCTGATGCAGACTCACACTTCCTGCTACACGCGTGATGGTGAACAGTACGGTTTTTACAGGAAGTTCTATAACATCCTTTATGGCCACCTTCCTGTTGTTCTTACCCGAACCCTGACGGCAATATCGAGCAATCAAATCATCTGTACTTGATTCTGAGGCTGAGTATCCAATAAAGTTCACCCGGGCCCCTCTTTTTGAGAGGCCCGTGAGGAAATAAATATCCTCGACTTGAATTTCGAGAACATGCTCTCCCACTCAAAAAGCTTGAATGTCGGGATCCCACAATTGGATGAGATGAGTGAGAAGCTTGGGTTGCTGACGAATCCCCTTGGTCTTAAAGAACTTCAACAAACCACATTCTCTCAATGCGGTCACGGTCGGTAAGTGATTTTCAGCTGCAAAATCATCCACTTCGTGCTCTCTTTCTTTCCAGCTTACTATTTTGCTCCAAACAAGTTGCAAACTCCTGCAAAAGGTCAGGGAAAACATTTAGTGACTATTTAGCAACTTAGTTTCAGCAAAAAAATTGAGAAAATTTGATTTCTTAAACTAAAAAATCGCCTTCACCGTGCCTGGGGGAAACTCTGCCGCACAGTACTGTACAGTGCCGCGCCTTTGTTTTGAACTACAGCGCAGTACTGTTAGACAGTACCATGTTTCTCGATAGAGCCCCCACGTGGTACTGTGAAGGGCGATTTTTGCCCAATAGGGCTTGCCCAAAAATCGATTTTTTCCTAATGAAAGCAAATAATTCCTACATGAAATGAAAGAGGAGCTCAAGAGCTCTTACCTGGCGTAGACGGTTGTCGAAATGGTGTCCCGGAACTCCCGATATGGATCCTTGAAGTTTTGCTCCTCAAATGGGTAAAAATCTCCTCTTTGGGTAAAAACACAAATGAAATGGTAATTTCTATTTTTAACCATTCTTTATATAGCATTTTCACATATTTTTTAATTATTATTTTAAATGGTTAAAATAAATCCTTTTTCACATTGCTAATGTCCAGTTTTTTGAGCATTTATTGACAGGATCCCTGGTAAAAAAGCGATACATTCACACTGGTGTTTTGACCTTCATTTTGAGCCCACTTTATCTTTTTCGTTCTCTTGATTTAAAACTTGAAAAAGATTCCAAGCGCTTTTACACCCGTGTCGTGCTTGTCAAACTCAAGTAAATGGTGTCGAGTACGGTCAGCTTTACTCATGATCGTTAAACGATGAGGAAAGTATTATCCTGGTTGTATTTTATTCTTTTTTCGGACCAGAATAATTAAAAATTACGAAAATGACCATAGGAGTCCATAGTTAAGCTCTTTTCAGACTCCCTAAAATTCAAAAGATTGCCAAGTAATCTTGACTCTTTCACACTTGTAAAAGTATTTGAAAGGTCGTCTATTCGGTGATAGGTTACCCCTTTTTCGACCCGTCTAGACTATTTATGAGAAAGGTATACCTCTATATTCCACAGTGTCGCATCTCCACCACAAACAAAGTTGACGACACTTCCCCTGCTGTTTAAACCACCCAGAAGATGGATGAACCTTGAAGATAAATCTACCGTGACAAGTTCTGACCCAGCTGAGACTTTATTTACCTACACTACCGTGCCTTGCTCATTTATATGAGCGCGGTACTCCACACTACCGCACTATGCTTTTTCCCCAGAACGCGGTAGTACCGCGTTGTCCTTAGACCACAGGGCGCGGTACTCTTTTATTAGCCTTTTTCCCATGGCTTGTGGGATTTTGGATTTTCTAGGATAGTGGAAGATTGGGGTCCCTGATTTGATCCCAACGCACTTTCTATGATTAGAAACCTTGATCCACTTATCTCTCCCTAGATTCACCCATCTCTCTTGTTGGTTAACCCTACCATACACTATAAAAGAGAGGCATTCCATGGGGAAAGAGAAGGACTATTGAAGTACCAAACTTATGATCTTGCAGCATTGTGGAGATAGCTAGAGGAGAAGGCACTTAGAACTAGAAGATTGGCTTGGACATCAAGCAACCTTTGTAAGCATTCTTCAAGTTGTAATAAGATAACTTGTCTTGTCTTTCCCATTTCATGTGTTTAGCATAAGTTCTTAGCATGAAATGTATCTAATCCAGATTTGAATATAATCCTTACATTCAAGGTATTTGGAAGCTTGTATGTTTGTTCTTTGGTTGATCTTAATAGGTTCTACACTGGAGCATTGGATCTAGAGCTAGAAGCGGGACAAACGTCAGTTTGAAAGGTGTGTCTTATGTCTCATTTGTTTCTAAATACGTTTAATCTTGCTGTAAAAGTTAATTCAGGAATTTCAAGGTAGCATTTGTTTTGACTTGTTTCTTGCTTTAGAGTTAGTTGAAAATCTACTTTAAAGTTAAGAGAGTTTTGACTTATCCGTAGGGCAAAATTCTACATAACAGTTCTCACTCAACACGGCCACCCCGTGGCATATCATAGTGAGACACTATCAGATGTTGTCCGCAAGTACCCTACCTACGACAAAGAAATGTACTCCATTGTATAAGCCTGCCGCCAGGGGAGACATTACATTCTTGGGAAGGAGACAGTCATCCACACTGATCACAAGCCACTACAGTTCATGCAGACCCAAGGAAAATTGCAGAATGACCGCCATCAGAAGTGGTCAACATATTTACAGCAGTTCCACCTCAACATCAAATATAAAACAGGGAGCACCAACCGAGTTGATGACTGCCTCAGTCGTCCTCCAGTCGCGGCACTTACCACGGTGCTAGACTCTTGTGGCCATGAGACCTCCAGATGGCCCCACCTCTACGAGACAAACCCTGACTTCTCCACCACCTATCAAATTTTGGGCACCAACTCAGTGGTTGTTAATTTCCATCTTCAGGACGGGTTGTTATGTCGTCTGGGCCATCTTTGCGTTCCATCAAGCAAGCGCGCAAAGCTGATTTGGGAAGCTCACTATAGTCGGGTGGCAGGACACTTTGGCATCGAAAAGACAGTGGCAGTGTTGCAGAAACATTTCACCTAGCCGAAACTTCGACATGATGTTGTCAAGTATATCAGGTCCTGCACCGCTTGCGCTATTGCCAAACCGACCACTAAGAAATAGGGCCTATACACCCCTTTGCCTACTCCTGACAGGCCCTGGGAATCCATCTCAATGGACTACATGTTGGGCATCCCGTCCACTAAGAGGGGAAACGACTGTGTTTTCGTGGTTGTTGATCGCTTTTCCAAGATGGCGATTCTAGCCGCTTGCAAGAAGAACATCACAGCCGAAGCCACTGCCAAGCTCTTATTTGAACGAGTATGGGTACATTTTGGGATCCCACAGACCATTATATCAGACAGTGACAATCAGTTCCTCAGCTCATTCTGGTCAAGCCTCTGGTCACTGCTGGATACCAAGCTCACCAAATCCACTGCCTTCCACCCCCAGACCGATGGACAAACGGAGGTATTCAACCGCATGGTCGTAAATATCCTGTGCATGTACAATTCAACACACCCCCACACATGGGATGAGAGTCTCCCCTATGTCCAACATAGCTACAATCGAGCCCTGCATAGCTCAACTGGCCACAGCCCCTTTCAGGTGGGGTTGGGATTCCAACCATTGGGCCCCATGGATGTTGCACTTCCCCTTGCGACCACCTCGGCCGACTCATCACCAGAAGCTGACAAAGCTGCCCGGTTCATTGAATGGATCCAGCATATCCGCCAACAGGTTCAGGATATTCTACAGAACTATAATTCCAAGTACAACTAGTGCCATGATCAACATCGGGTGCCACATAAGTTTCAGGTGGGCGACAAAGTTTGGTTGCATTTGCAGAAAGAACGCCTTACAGGGCCCCATCGAAAGCTTCACCCACTTCGTTATGGGCCGTACACCATCACCAAGGTGGTGGGTGACAATGCTTTTGAGCTCAACATTCCCCCCTTCCTTGGTCTGCATCCAGTCTTCAACGTGGATCTCCTTCGGCCATATTTCCCACCACTATTAGACACCTCAGAGATAGCAGAGAAGTTGACACCAACAGAGCTCAACCCTGACTGCCTACAACAAGAATCCAGTGATCATATTGTAGACACACAGATCAAGGGCACTTGACATCAAAGGATCCAGCTATATCGAGTTGTCAAAGCAGGGCAGCTCCTACACCAAGGCAAGTGGCTCACCCGAGGCCAAATTCAGCAGACATTTCCTCATCTGATGGGGGCACTCAACGCAATTGAGACCATTGATTGATAAGGAGGGAGGATTGATTCAGGTGGATATTGGTGGCCACCCACCTTTCCAACTGGCTCAAAACAGTTTTATGGCAATTTTGGTATTGTAGTATTTTTAGCAGTTTTTCGGGTCCTGAACTTCCCGAGCCATTTTGAGGCCCTAAACGACCTTTTTTGGCAATTTGGGGGGCCAACTAGTTGCCTTTGCCATCTATTTGGCCCTAATCGAAAGTTGTAAATCTCGGATAGACCTTTCCAATGGGCTACCGAGTGCCCCAAACGGAGATCGTATGAAAAAGTTACGACCCCGGGAAGTTGATGTACTAACTTACCCAAACGGGGCCCAAATGACTTTTGGCGCTTCATCTCCTAGGGTTAGGTTTTTGGATGTCTAGGGTTTTTTACATTCCTGTTTATTGTAAAAGGCCTTGAGAGCCTCATTGTAACCATCTTCTTGCGAAATGAGGGCAGCCGTCACATCTCTTCTCAGAGATAAGCCGCCACCATTCCAGCAAGATTGTTTTCCACTGCATTTTACAGTTCTAGCTTATTTCCTTATTGAATAGAAAACCAGTTTTACTGTATCTCTGTTACTTTTGTGCTAAGCATCTGATAATAATCTGTATTCATTTTGTTCTGCTCATAAAATCCGGATCAGTGGTATCAGAGCGGTCTGCTCCTTGTTGTCTTAATGCATGTCCCCAACGAGGTCAGGGTACAAAGAATTGGGTCTCGAGCTTGTTTCTCTTGAGGACAAAAGCTCTCGCACGCCCAAGCGACCTCTCATGGCAGGAGAAAAGAAAGATGACGGGACAGAAGATCCTATCAAAATGTTGCTTGAGGAAGCCCTCACGCAGCAGAGGAACAAGATGATGGATAATTTCGCGCAAATCCTTCGACGACTACCAACAAGCGATGCATCTTCCTCAAGCGGAGGCGCCGCCCCCTTCAAGGTACAAATCAACTTCGATATCCCTATATTTGAAGGATAGATAGACGCAGATGTTGTAGATAAGTGGTTGAATCTACTAGAAGGGTATTTTTCTGTCCATAACTTTTCGAATAAAGAAAAGATTACTTTTGCGCTCCTCAAAGTCGTCGCCCATGTCAAAGATTGGTGGGAAACATTCTGCGAGCAAAAGGACACAGAAGAAGCCTCATTATTTTCAGTCACGGCCACTTGGGAATCCTTCAGGGATGCTATTAAGGAACAATACTACCCTGTTGGAAGTTATGACGACTTGTATACGAAATGGACCACACTGCGACAAGAAAGAGACCAAGTAGTGCCAGAGTTCACAAATATCTTCCATACCTTGCGCACCAAGCTGGGTATCAAAGATTCAGAGGGACATCTAGTGCTCAAGTATCGCGGTGGTTTGTATAGATACATCCATACCGAAATGGAATTTCTGGACATCTCTTCCTTGGGCGCGACCTACCGATATGCCGTCAAAATCAAGCAGAATATCAAACAAAAGACGCGGCAATTTGGTCCTGGGAACCCTTCACAGCAAAAGACAGGAAAGGGCGGCCCCAACCCACAGAATAAAGGACAGAGAAAATATGGACAGTATCAGGACAACCAGTCCAAGCCACAAGCAAAGAAGGACACTGGAAAAACAAAGAAAGATACCGGGAAAGGGTGTGACTTCCATAAGAGCCCTTGGCATAACACTGTTGATTGTCGCTCAAAGCAGTCGCTGGTGGCCGAAGTGAAAGCATCTGAATCAGATGCGGGTTCTGACTTTGAGTCTGAACCAAAAAGGGGAAAACGGATCATTGACGCGGAACCCAGTGCCACCATTGCTACCACCAAGCTCCAGCCTGATGAACCAGATGAGCCAGAAGAAGGAGAACGCCTCTTCCATTCACAGATGTGGGTAAAAGGCACCCCGCTGCACTTCATCGTTGATAGCGGTAGCCAGAAGAATCTCATCTCAGTAGAGGTCGTCAAGCGCCTGGCCCTACTGACAACGCCGCACCCACAACCCTACACCATTGAATGGCTCCGCAAAGGAAGCGATCTCCGCGTCAGCCAACAATGTCAATTGCCATACGGCATCAATCTCTTCAAGGATGAGGTATTGTGTGATGTTGCTCCTCTCGAAGTTTCAGATGTTCTTTTGGGGCAACCTTATTTATGGAAACGTCAAGCTGTATATGAGTCTAGGCCTCGTAGTGTTATTATTTCTTTGAACAAGAAATTGTACAGGATACCTGAGGCAGTCCCTCCTAGTGCTATTTCCTTGATCTCTGCCAAGCAATGCAGGAAGGTCATCTCTCAGACCGGGAAATTCGTCTTCTTCGTGATTCGCTCTCAGAGTGAAAGAAAGATCGCAACCACATCCCGGGCCTCCAAGACCAATCTATCCACACAATAGAAGCAAGTGGATAAGGTGGTGGAAGGATACTCAAATATCTTCTCCTATCCGACCGGGGTAGCTCTGCACTACCAGGTCAAGCATCCCATCGATATGACCCCAGGTGCACCGCTACCCAATGGGCCCGTCTATCGCCGCTCTCTGTTGGAAAACGAGGAGATCAAGAGGCAGATCCAAGAATTGTTCCACAAGGGGCACATCCATCCAAGGTCATCACCTTGTGGGAGCCCAATCGTGCTGGTGCAGAAGAAAGATGGGACCTGGCGACTCTGCATTGATTACCGGGCCCTGAATAAAATCACAGTCCGTAACCGGTACCCGATTCCCCGAATCGACGACCTCCTTGATCAGCTCACAGGGGCCAAATACTTCAATAAGATTGATCTGAATTCTGGCTACCACCAGGTCCCAATAGAACAGATAGATGTATGGAAGACTGCCTTCAAGTCAAAAGAAGGTGTTTTTGAATGGCTGGTCATGCCTTTTGGTTTGACAAATGATACAGCAACTTTGATGAGGATGATGGATGATATCCTACGACCTTTCACCAACAATTTTGTAGTGGTGTATCTGGATGACATCCTCATCTACAACAAGACTTGGGAGGAACACTTGCAGCATATTCAGCAGGTTCTACACACCCTGCGAAAGCACAAACTATATGAAAAAATGGAAAAATGCTCCTTCGGCATGGACAGGGTCCATTACTTAGGCTACATCGTTGATCGACATGGTGTGCATGTGGATCCAGCCAAGATCCAGGTCATCCGTGACTGTCCAGCCCCAACCACACTCACTGAACTTCGGAGCTTCTTGGCCCTCGCCAATTTCTATCGCCGGTTTGCGCTGGGATTCTCTCATATCGCATGGGCCCTCAGCCAAGTGACCATGGGTGGTGGTAAGGAAAAATTTCTATGGGGCCTGCCCCAACAACAAGCCTTCAATGACTTGAAGAAGCTTTTGTGCTCATCGTCGGTACTCTCATTACCGAACCTGCAACATCCCTTTGAGACCGAGACAGATGCTTCAGATTATGCTATGGGTGCCGTTCTCACTCAACACGGCCACCCCGTGGCATATCATAGTGAGACACTATCAGATGTTGTCCGCAAGTACCCTACCTACGACAAAGAAATGTACTCCATTGTACAAGCCTGCCGCTAGTGGAGACATTACATTCTTGGGAAGGAGATAGTCATCCACACTGATCACAAGCCACTATAGTTCATGCAGACCCAAGGAAAATTGCAGAATGACCGCCATCATAAGTGGTCAACAGATTTACAGTAGTTCCACCTCAACATCAAATATAAAACAGGGAGTACCAACCGAGTTGCTGACTGCCTCAGTCGACCTCCAGTCGCGGCACTTACCATGGTGCTAGACTCTTGTTGCCACGGGACCTCTGGATGGCCCCACCTCTACGAGACAGACCCTGACTTCTCCACCACCTATCAAATGTTGGGCACCAACTCAGTGGTTGTTAATTTCCATCTTTAGGACGGGTTGTTATGTCGTCTAGGACATCTCTGCGTTCCATAAAGTAAGCGCGTGAAGCGTATTTGGGAAGCTCACTATAGTCGGGTGGGAGGACACTTTGGCATCGAAAAGACAGTGGTAGTGTTGCAGAAACATTTCTACTTGACGATACTTCGACATGATGTCGTCAAGTATATCAAGTCTTGCACCACTTGCACTATTGCCAAACCGACCACTAAGAAACAGGGCCTATACACCCCTCTTCCTACTCCTGACAGGCCATGGGAATCCATCTCAATGGACTACATGTCGGGCCTCCCGTCCACTAAGAGGGGAAACGACTGTGTTTTCGTGGTTGTTGATCGCTTTTCCAAGATGGCGATTCTAGCCGCTTGCAAGACGAACATCACAACCGAAGCCACTGCCAAGCTCTTCTTTGAACGAGTATGGGTACATTTTGGGATCCCACAGACCATTATCTCAAACCGTGACAGTCGGTTCCTCAGCTCATTCTGGTCAAGCCTCTGGTCACTGCTGGATACCAAGCTCACCAAATACACTGCCTTCCACCCCCAGACCAATGGACAAACAGAGGTAGTCAACCGGATGGTCATACATATCCTGCGCATGTACAATTCAACACACCTCTGCACATGGGATGAGAGTCTCTGCTATGTCCAACATAGCTACAATCAAGCCCTGCATAGCTCAACTGGCCACATCCCCTTTCAGGTGGGGTTGGGATTCCAACCATTGGGCCCCATGCATGTTGCACTTCCCCTTGCGACCACCTCGACTGACTCGTCCCTAGAAGCTGACAAAGCCACCCGGTTCATTGAACAGATCCAGCATATCCGCCAACAGGTTCAGGATATTCTACAGAAGTCTAATGCCAAGTACAACCACCGCCATGATCAACATCGGGTGCCACATAAGTTTCAGGTGGGCGACAAAGTTTGGTTGCATTTGCAAAAAGAACGCCTTACAGGGCCCCATCGAAAGCTTCGCCCACTTCGTTATGGGCCGTACACCATCACCAAGGCGGTGGGTGACAATGCTTTTGAGCTCAACATTCCCCCCTTCCTTGGTCTGCATCCAGTCTTCAACGTGGCTCTCCTTCGGCCATATTTCCCACCACTATTAGACACCTCAGAGATAGCAGAGAAGTTGACACCAACAGAGCTCAACCCTGACTGCCTACAACAAGCATCCAGTGATCATATTGCAGACACATAGATCAAGGGCACTCGACATCAAAGGATCCAGCTAAATCGTGTTGTCAAAGTAGGGCAGCTCCTGCACCAAGGCAAGTGGCTCACCCGAGGCTGAATTCAGCAGAAATTTCCTCATTTGATGGGGGCACTCAACGCAATGGAGACCATTGCTTCCTAAGGAGGGAGGATTGATCCAGGTGGATATTGGTGGCCACCCACCTTTCCAACTGGCTCAAAACAGTTTTATGGCAATTTTGGTATTGTACTATTTTTAGCAGTTTTTCGGGTCGTGAACTTCCGGGGCCATTTTGAGGCCCTAAACGACCTTTTTTTTGAAATTTGGGGGGCCAAATGGCAGCCATAGGCATGCACTTTTCCCTACTTCGAAGTTGTAAATATCGGATAGACCTTTCCAACGGGCTACCGAGCGCCCCAAACGGAGATCGTATGCAAAAGTTACGACCCCGGGAAGTTGATGTACTAACTTACCCAAACGGGGCCCACATGACTTTTGGAGCTTCATCTCCTAGGGTTAGGTTTTTGGATGTCTAGGGTTTTTGACTATCCTGTTTATTGTAAAAGGCCTTGAGAGCCTCATTGTAACCATCTTCTTGCGAAATGAGTGCAGCCGTCACATCTCTTCTTAGAGATAAGCCGCCACCATTCCAGCAAGCTTGTTTTCCGCTGCATTTTACAGTTCTAGCTTATTTCCTTATTGAATAGAAAACCAGTTTTACTGTATCTCTGTTACTTTTGTGCTAAGCATCTGATAATAATCTGTATTCATTTCGTTCTGCTCAAAAAATCCGGATCAATCGAACCTGAAGCTTCTGTGTGATGCTTCATATGAGTCAGTTGATATCACTATGTATCGTCAGATGATTGGGTCCTTGATGTACCTGACGAACACGAGACCAAATATTTGCTTTGCGGTGAACACATGGAGCCAATTCCTGACGGATTCAAGGAGTGTTCACCTGGTTGTTGTAAAGCATATTTTGAGGTACCTGAAGGGTACAGTTGATTATGGGCTCAAGTATGATGCGAATCAAAAGTTTAACTCCAGGGTTATGTTGATTCAAATCGGGCAGGCAGTGCTACAGATAGGGATCAGGTGTGATCTCTTGGTTTAGCAGGAAGCAATCCTGCGTAGCACTAAGTACAGCTGAAGCAGACTATGTTGCGACGGATGAGCAGGTTGCAGATGTATTGATCAAGCCATTGGCCAGAGTGCAGTTTGAGTACTTCAGAGAGAGGCTTGGTGCACTTCAGATCGAGGTTACTTCCAAAGGGAAGTGATGAGCCCAGAAGATGCAAATGCACATCAGCTTTTCTGACATGGTTGATGTGTTCTCCCTTGGTCGTGATGTAATTGCTGAGCCATTTTTCACATGGTGGTAGATGTGTTCTCCCATGGTGAAAACGTAAGGGCTAGAGCCTTCCCCGAATGGTGGTAGATGTGTTCTCCCATGTCGGTGGTGTAAGTGATGGATGATGTGCATCTGAGTTGTGCTTCATGGACGATGAGATGATCTGAAGAGGACGATTCTATGATGACCAGGAAGATCATGGATGATGAGCATCAGGACGATGCTCTAGTTACTACTCTATATATGTATATGCATCATGTTGGATGCTTGTTATGATCAGTTGGATCATTTATATATATATGCATCATGTTGGATGCTCGATATGATCAGTTGAATCATTTATGTATGTATGCATCATGTCGGATGATGGATATGATCAGTTGTATCATTTGTATGTATTTTGTATATGCATCATGTTGGATGCTTGGACTATGTATCTATATATGTATCAGGTGGATACATTGTGTGGATCATGTATCTATGTATGTATCAGGTGGATACATTCTATGATCAGGTAGATCATGTATGATGATATGTATCAGGTAGATACTTGGTATGCATCAGGTGGATGCATTATATGATCAGGATGATCGTGGATGACGATCTTTTCCAGATGACATGCATCAAGGCGATGCAGTGATGATGATCAAGATGATGTATGGTGAGTATCAGAATGATACTTTGTGTCCGTGGATCGGGTTTTGCAGATGAGCATGTCTAGGAGATCCTATAGGTCGGAGTTGTGTACTCGTAACATATTGGGATGCTCTTTCGAGACATTGCTCTAGGAGGACATGTAATTTATGCCCTGGAAGATATTCAGGTTGGAGTTGTGTACCCGTAACATCCTGAGATGCTCTTGCAAGGTTTTGTCCTATGGCATGTAATTTGCTCCTAGGAGATCTGGACAGTATGAAAAAGGCCTCAGATGCTTCAGCCAGGTTTTGCCATGACCACATGTAATTTTCTCCTGGGAGATCTGGACTGGATGAAAAAGGCCTCACATGCTTCAGCTAAGTTTTGTGGTGGACCACATGTAATGTTCTCCTGGGAGATCCGACAGGTAGAGCTGTGTGCTCGTAATAGCCTGGGATGATTCAACCAGGTTTTGTGGTGAGATCACATGTAATGTGCTCCTGGGAGATCCGACAGGTAGAGCTGTGTGCTTGTAACAGCCTGGAATGCTTCAGCTAGGTTTTGTGATGGGTCACATGTAATGTGCTCCTGGGAGATCCGACAGGTAGAGCCGTGTGCTCGTAATAGCCTGGGATGTTGCAGCCAGGTTTTGTGATGCACGTAATAAGTCCGGAGGATTCCATAGTATGGCCAGTGATGATGAAGACCTGCAGGTGGTGGGCCTACATCTAGTATGAAAAGGGACTGGCTCTGTAGAACTTCCTATGACGAGTAGATTTAGAGATTGATTGAGATAGCAGCAATAGTGACAATGACGATGACTCGATGATGATTATCCAGTGACGATGATCCAGAAAAGAAGACTTGTGCTAGAAGACCTGTGTCGAGAAATACCTTCCTAGTTAAGAGGGAGTGTTGATGTATATGTAACTTCGGAATGTATTTCACATATATGTATATTGTATTCCTATAGAGATGTTATTATTCCTCTATATGGAATTGTCTTCATTTATATTGTAAGTGTCGTAACTTATACTTGATGGGTTATTAGACCACCTTGTTGGGGTCGGCCCTGTATAAGTCATGTGGGTCGAAGGGTTATTAGACCACCCTATTGGGGGTCGTCCATGTGGGTCAAAGAGTTATTAGACCACCCTATTGGGTGTCGGCCCAGTCAGCATTATGTTAAGTGGTTAAGTTGAGGCTGACCTAGTTGAGTAAAGGTCAAGTCAAGTTAGTGTATAAATAGAGAGTGTGTCTCTCTCATTTTACACATTCTATTATCTCACTCACACTTGGGAGAGTGGTTCGCTTGTGGAGGAGGAGGCTCTGCTGCTAGGAGAAGACTATCTCTTGTATTCTAGTTGTATCATTGCTCTATCTATCTCTGAGGAAGTTATTGGGGTTTTTCACCTTTATGGTTTTCCCCAAGTAAACTTTGTGTCTCTTGTGTGCTTGCATTATTGTGTCCATGATTGATATGTTGTAGATTTGCTGTACATGTTGTTCTCTCAGTTAAGATCCTAGATCAGATTGAAGTAAATTCTGAAAATTTAACATAGGTGTCTTTACGTATTTCTGTATGACATAACAATCCTCAGGCCCGTGTCCTCTGCTTCTACAGATTTCACACCATGGCGCCTGATTGTGATTCATATTTATTGGATTTGGTGCACCACTATCAAGATAATATTGAAATAGAGGGCAATGTTCTCTGGTGTGGCCCTCTCCTTTGCATCTAGTGCACCAAACTTCGTGTCTGTGTTCATATCTTTGTTCTTTTCCATTCTTCATACCTTGCAATTCTAATGTCAAGGTGGTCAACTGGTTCTAGATCTGCGACATCCCAGAACTACTCTCACCAATCAGTGAAGCCTCCAACTTCATTGCGATCTCTAAGGCCTCTGCCTGGGATGCAACCTTCTGCTGCATCAATGGTTGTCTGATGTTGGGAAACCGTGCAACGATGAACCATTCCTGGTGTTGTTGCAGAGCTATCACAAAGCTCACTTGGTCCAACAACGTTTTAAACTTCTGATCAAATTCCCAGACTGTTTCAGTAGGTTTCTGTTTGATTTCCTTTAATTCTATTATGCACTGTGATTCTGATTTCGGCTTCTTAAACTTTGCGACAAGTGCAGCCTTAATTTATGTTAGGGTTCTCGGCTGTGCCTGAGAATATTTCATAAACCAATGCAAGGAGCGGTCTCTGAAAGTGGTGATGAGTTGTGCTCTCTTCACAGCATCGTCCTGGATTTGATTTAAACTCCATATGGCTTCACATAGAAACCAGTGCTGATCAAGGTCTTCTAGACCTGTTCCTTTGAATATCGACAGTTTTATATCATTGTCTGTCATTCTCCTTCCTAGTTGTGGAGCACTCTAAGTAGTGTTGACTAAGTGCGCGGAAAAAATAAAAGGAATATTCAGACTCGTGGTATTCTTCGGGATATTATGAGATTGGGTATTTTGAATTGGACTAGCCTGAGTCAGAATGGTCTGAGCACCTACTCTTGTGGTGTGCGCAATATCGACATTATGCGGGGTGGGCTGGGCTACGGTTGTAGCAGGTGGGTTATGATCTAGGGGTGGTGCGGTTTATGCAACCAGTAGATTCTGAGGTGTGATAGGGTGGATGGTGGCTCATGATGGTGCAGTCTGATTGTTAAGGTCACATGGGAGTTCGGTATTCACACGGATTCCAGGTCCTCCGGGATTCTTTTCTTTATTAAACTTATATCTCTTTCCACTTCTTAGATTATGTGTCTCTTCGTCAGAATCACTAAAAATGCTATTGACCATGATAGATTCAAATTATTACTACATTCTTAAAACGTATTTCTCAGCTAGAATCATTTTAATGTATGGACTGAGATTGTTCAGCTACTTACATCTGAATCCTTCGAGAAAGTATGCTTTAGCTTGACTATAGGACTTCAGCGTGTCTACAGCAAACTCAGTTACAAATCCTTCAAGTATGCTATCAACCCAAAAGTCGACTGCTTGCATCAGTGGGCTATCTATTACTTTGAGCTGCACTATGAGCTTTGGAGTCCACTCCGTAGGTACTCCTCCTTGGAAATAGGTTTTCTTTTCTGCGAGTTGTGATATCCACGCATGTAGCTCGTTTGGGAACGAAGCCCAGAAAATCTTGTGAATATCTCTCCACAAGTACTTGTTCAACCACTGCATGTCTAATAGACGTGGATGTCTGTTCTCTTTCCTTGTGAAATCTCTTTCGGTCTTATCACACCAATCAGAGATCTCCTTCTTTTCGGGATGCCAATTGTCTTATCTCAATGGGAACTGGTATTATTCATCACACATTACTTTTCCACATATACTATCGCATCACTGCTCTTAGCTGAGAAATGGAACCATTTGTTGGCGTATATAACTGAGCTAGAGGTTTCTAGTGTAGACCTAGCTACTTAGTGGTTCAAGGAACCAACAAAACCCCTATTCACTGGCCCTTTCGGCAACAAACTATGAGTAGTATGAGGTCTCACCCGAGGCAAAGCTGAGGGGGTGGTTGAAGAATCAAGTTTCCACAACCCTGTGATGTGAGGGTTTACAACAACTGACAGATAGAGCGATAAGGGGCCCTTACTGTAGATAAAGGACTGCACGAAGTCTCTACTTCGCAGTGGACACTTCGGCAGACTGCGGTGCTGCGCACCTAGCACATCCAAGGACTGCACAATGTTAGAATCACTTATGCATTACGATGATAAGCTATTTAACAGCTTATCTTGCAACACTCAAGATAGGTCGGTGCGTCACCTAGATCGCTCAACTATTTCAGGAATTGATTAACCCTATTCAATCCTTATTTGATAATCTCGATCCATTCATCAACACTTAGCTACTATCTTTAAGGTGCTTTACTTGGACAAACTATACAGTACTGCGTGTTCCAATACTATTCTTAGATCCAGTGTTTAACTATGTGATTATCCACAGGTTCATACATTCAAAGACTTAGACGAACTGAGTACTTAACATTCATCGACTCATGCATTACTTAACATATTATTCCCATCATTTCCTGCAGTGAATACATATAAAAGCAATCACATAACAAATAACAGCGACATCAAACATCCATACTAAGAAAATGAATGAACACATCAACACAACCAATCACACTACACAATATTTAACGTGGTTCAACCCCCGGATGGAGGCTACATCCACAAGAACGGTTGTTAATATTGATTTTTTTGGGAAGGGTACAACCGTTCTTAGTCTGTGCACTCAGCTGCAAACTCTCTTCTCTCTCAGATAGGTCTCTGCGCACTCAGCTGCAGAGCCTTTACAATGGCTTTCAAGCTTAAGATTCTACAATAATCAATATCAATCAACATGAAGAGCTAACCCTTTCCCATACAAAATTGTGCCTTATTTATAGATCATGCCCATAGGTCATGTCTTTACAATCTGTAGGCCAAAACCTTAGGTTTAAAAAACAATTATAGTTTCCAGCTCATCGAGCTAGCTGGAACCTGGTAGCGCATCTTCTATCATGGCCTGCCCTTCGTACATGCCCACATCGCTATCATCTTTCCTGTTGTATGCGTTCCAACAAGTCGCTTTCGCCAAGCCGTTCTTCTCCTAACGGCCTCATGCGACTAGTTCAGGTAGTGGTATCTTTTGCATGTGTGACCAGTCGCTTTCTTCCCGATCCTCTCCTGCCCACTGCTTGGAATTCCTGGAGCATATTTACCAAAAATAGACCGTCAATGGTCTATCCGGAACATGTTCCATCTTCCCCCTCCAACACTCTGCTCTATTGGATCCCTGTAGATTGGACACTTCACGACACTGCATCCTCGTAGCACCAAGCTTCGCAGTTCTTCCAATACTGCGTTGTGGGAAACTTCACAGCATCTCCAAAACATATACAAAAAAAGTATTTATGCTAAACTGCTCTCGGCTTCATAGCTCCAAAATTCCTTGTTCAAAATTTCCCCATGGGCCAGGCCCAACATGTACCCTGTATGGGATCCAACATGCACAATGAGAACATCGATTTTTTGTCCTTTAGTACAGAATGGAGAGCGGTGTTCCACTCAGACTTCTGGAACCATTCTTGCCACTTTCCCTCCTAAGGGATAGGCCCTCCGATAAATCGATGTCAACCGTACCAATAAATAATAGAGGATTTTATTTTGGATCCCTAAAGGACAACAACTATTTCTCAAATGTGTATGACAAAGGAGGTGTTATTTGTATGCCTAACCCCAATGTCCTACCTAGCTGCAAAGTTGTTTTTGGGTCCCCAAGTGGGGTTAATGTGTGTTTAATTAAGTAAATTTTAGTCTCACTTGAATTATAGGGAGTGTGTGGGTGCACAAGTGGTGTAAACCCAATATCGACTGAAATAAAAGTACTAATGACTATGTATGTAATAAATGAACTCACTGAAATATAATGAAAAAGATAGAAATGCACTTAGGATGCATGCAAACTGAAATGTCTCAAATGCTAGAGCAAGAAAACAACAGAACAATACCAAAAGAAAATGGGTGCAGACAAACATGAGGCTGTGGGTCGAGAAAAGAGAAAAAAATAGTTGCAGGGTGCATTTGTGAAGGGAAAAGTCGTGCTCTGTGAGCTGTAGGCTACAGAATAGTGGCGCCGAAAAAAAAAAATAGGAAAAAGGGTGCATGTTTGGGAAGAAAAGATGCAACTGGGGTGCGGGTTTCAGGCTCAAAGGCACACATAGAACACGGGTTTCAAGTCGAAAGGCGCGTCGGTTGCAAGCTGAAAGACACGCAGAGCATGCGGGTTGTAGGCCGAAAGGCGTGCAGGTTTCAGGCAGAAAGGCGTGCTCATGGCGCGAGTTGCGGACCGAAATTCACGCTCTGGAGCGTAGGTTTCTGGATTAAAGTCTCATCCAAGGCGCATGTTAATGGCCGAAACTCACACTCTGCAATGCGGAAAGGTGCACTTGCAGTCGCGGGCTGGGCTATAAAAAATGAAAATAATAAAGGGTAATGTGAAGGAAAGAACCAGATATGCAAGTACAGGGTCCAAGGCTAAGCCAAAAAAGTAAAATGCAAGCAAAACAACAAGTACAAAACAAAAAATAACTACTGATCATACCAAACCATAGATCGATGGGAATCGACCAAGTGGAGTCACCAAAACTGTAGCTAGTTTTTTCACACTAGCCTGTGCAAAAGGACACCTACTAAGGATTATGGAACCCTTAGTAGTAGTCTCATGAATAGACAATGTGTGAATGTAAAATTAAAATTAAAATAACTCTAACTAATTACTGCAATAAAAATAAAAAATAAATAGGAACCCATGAAATGTATTTTGTATTATGTTGCAAACTATGGTTTACAATAAAGAGTTACCTCAAAAGGTGAGTAGATGGGTTCCCCCGTAGCTATACGAAGAGTAGTGCTTCAAGTATCTAAGGTTCCTTACTCTTCTCTGAATGCTCAAGTGGTGGCCAAAACTCAACTGAATGGGAACAAAAGCCCAAAGGGATAGGCTAGAGTTCAGTAGGAATTTTGGCAGCATAAGGGTAGGAAGAGTTGATCATGGATATGAAATGGGGGGCCTCAATCACCTTATTATAGCAATTTTTGGGTGGTGGAGTATTGAGCCATGGTATTGGGAAACCACTAGTATTGACTAGTGGTATTTTGAGTTTTCCCTTTGTTTTAATTTTATTTTGACTTCTTCCCCTCTTTCTTTTTCTTTTTGGGGATTTTGACCTTTTTTGAAGGATTTTCATTAATTGACAAGGCAAATAATGATTTTTTCCCCATTTGGTTACCAATTTAGGGATTTTTAGGTTTTTAGAGGCCAAAAACGTAGGAAAAGGGGATAAATGGTTTATGTGACTAGGGGATGACATAGGTGAACAATTTTTGGGTGTTAACACATGGTATTGGCCCAAGGTATTGCATACAATAAATCCTATAAAGGGCTTGACATACTCCATTACGATGTGGCCTCAAGGTGAGAGGGTGAGATCACTTGGACTGGTTGGTCGATTTTGGCCAAGGATAATGATCCTTATTTTTTGTTGGTTTTCCCTGCATGGGGTTTTCCAAGATAAATTGTGTTATGTGTATTATTCTAATGTTGCTATGATTTCGATTATTATTATGTTTCTAATTACATGGTCTTTAAATATTAATACTAAATTCCCTATGTAGTACACTAATTAGTAAATTTGTTGTTTACGAATTCGACTCTATTATCCATTCTTAACTTGTGTATTTGATGTCCAAATTGTTTCTCTACAAGTTGTTGGGCGCAACCCAAGAAGATGAAGTTATGAAGGCAAAGTACAGTTAGGCGAAACCTGACATTGACCATTTTTGGGATAAAATCAACTCCACAAATCTCGAGCAGTGGGTATGGAGCGAATTTCAGTTGAGAAGAAATGACATGTTCTCTTAGTAAAGACAAAGTACTAAAGACAGTCAAAGGTGGTTGGCGCAGTTAACAGTTGAGCGATGAACTGACTACTACAAGAGAAAGAAGTTAAGAAGTGGAGTGGTGTAAAGGACATGACATTGCAGAAGTCAGAGGTGCGTTGTCAGAGAAAGCATCAAATTCAGAGAAAGTGTCAGAGCCAGAGAAAGCGTCAGAGTCAGAGGAAGTGATGCTGAAGGGGTGACAAAGTTAAAGCTTAGTGTGGTCTACATGAGAACCACGTGGGATTTTAGGTTTTAGGTACTATGGGGGTTGGCCCATAATTATTGTAATATGTGACCTTCGGGAACATCTATATATAAGGGTAGTTTTTGTATAAGGCTGGTTGCTTGGGTTGGGTATTTTTGGTTGGTCATAGTTAGATGTTCGATGTTGGTCGATTGTAATAGGGGAATATTGCCAAAGAAAGAACAAAATCTACAACTGAGTGCATAGAGATATGATTGTAGAGAAGAGTCTGCAATTGAGTGCGCAAACTAGAAATTTAACCCTTCCAAGTAATATAAGAACAATTCATGTGGATGTAGCTCCCTTCGGGGGGTGAACCACATAAATCTATGTGTTTATGTATCTGAGCTTATGTTGTGATTTGCATGTGAGTTCATGGTGTATTTATGTATTTGCTATCATGTATAATTTAATTGTAATTGCATGATAAGTAAACGAAATGCATAAGAATGAATGTTATGTAGGAACACTTAGAATGATAAATGTGTAGCTAGTTGGTGAATACAATAGAGATTCAACGTAGTTTTGTATACTATTAATACCCTCCGAAGTGCGAAGTCAGTTGTCCCTTCCATTCAGTTAGTAAATGTTAAATTATGTTGTAGCGAGGATGTTAACCACATCGCAACAGTTACATAAACTTGATTATGTAACCCCCCCTATTTGCTTCGGGTGAGACTTCAACCTATTTAAACTTCGTCGAAAGGGGTTTTGTTGTTGCTGTGTTGAAACTTCGCCGAACACAGGTCTTCCTAAGGAATCCAAAAAATGGTTATGTTGCCGACTTTGGACTAATATATCGGTGATGCGTTATGTTGATGTGGAATCCAAAGAAGAGTGAAATACAGAATTGGGTAAGTCAAATAGAACACGAGTTTGCGAAGAAAGAAAACAGACATCCTTGGATTACTATAGAATAGTGGCTACAGAGATACATATTTATTGAGTTTTACAAAGTTTTCTTCGCATCCTCTTATAATGAGTTATTTGAGTGGATATCCAGGGTAGAAGAAAGAAAAAAAAATGTTTCCAAGGTGGAGAACCTACAGTTTGGAATCCAAAGTTGATTCAAAGACTTAAAGTGATTAATAACCATATTTCAAGAGCAATAGAATTTTTCCTAGATAGCATGTTGGAAGGCTATATTATAGATTTTTTTGTAGACACTTTGAAGTCCTACAATGCAGCTGAAAGACACTTCTTCAAGGGATTTGGAGGTAAGTACTTGAAAAACCTGATTTTATGCATTAAAATACTATTAGTTGAAAAAGGCGTGTTAAGAGTGCAGTCAGATTCCTAGGGTTTGAATATGTATTGTTAAAAAAAATATAGTGACACAGACGAAGACATTGGCATTCTATGTAGTGGAAAAAGATATAAACATAGCACTAGAAAGAAGTATCGTAAAGCTAAACCTCGCACATTCCTAGAAACTGAGTTAGAGAGTGATAGAAACTCGTCTCAACCTGAGTCTGATAGTGAGACATAACCTAGACATATTTGCTATCAACCTATCACTCCACAGAAACGTATAGTTGTTGAAAGATATATTACTAGTTCGCAGAACACTAGTAGCAGTAATACTACAGGAACAATTACAAAGAATCAGCCAAATGGTGGTATACCTCCACCACTTCACTCCACAGGTAGTACTGTAGTATTTCAAAACCCTACACCTCCTAGAAGAAGGATGGAAGATGATATAAAGCTACCTATTTTTAAAGGAACCAGTCTAGAAGATCCAAAGCAAGCATTGGTTTATCTGTGATGTTGTCTAGAACATTAAACAAGTACAAGATGATGCTATAAAGCAAGCTCAACTAGTCACCACATTGAGAGATAGATATTTAACATGGTTCATAAAATATTCTACTGGAAAGAACATAACACTAGCTGACATCAAAGCTACGTTGATTAGAGAATTTAAGAATCCTAAATCAGAATCTCAATGCATCACAGAATTGAAAGAAATAAAACATAAACCTAGTGAGATTGTGTGGGAATTTGATTAGAAGTTCAAAGCCTTGTTAGATCAGGTTAGATTTGACATTGCACCGCAACAGCACCAAGAGTGGTTTATAGCTTCATTGTTTCCCCACATTAGATTACCATTGAGGAAATAGAAGGTTGCTTCGCAAACAAAAGCATTATAAATTGCGATGAAGCTAGAATCTTCACCTGTAGGAGAAACTAGAGCAGGTATGGTGCAAATATAGACACAACTAGCAAACCTAACATTACATCTACACAATATACAAAAAGAGAAAGAAGTAAGAGAAGAGGTTTGGTGTACTAAATGTAAAGGAGAATGACATTCCAAGGAACATTGTCCTGTATTCAGAGATTACCTCACCAGTGGGGCACCAAAACCATTAAATCAACCTTAAGGACCATGGTACGAGATTTTTCGATGTAGACAACATCGACCAGAGGAATGTTACCTACTTCAGAAGTATGTATAGACACCAAAGAACCTGTACTGCAGATTTTGTAAGTCAGTTGGCCATGATGACACCAAATGTAGAGCATATGACCTCATGACAGAAAGAAAGCATGATGTCTACAGAGTCCAAGGAGAAATAAAAAACAATAATGAGAATGTACAATATGATCAGGGTACATAAAGAGGACGTGGTGGACTTAGAGGAAGAGGACGCAATACTGGCCAAGGAAGAGGTAGAGGTCAGATTGTCTGTTATATGTGGTCAACCTGGACACTTAACAAGAGATTGTCAGAAGCCTTGTACTACTTGTAAGTATTGTAAATATTATGACCATATTATTGAAGCATGCCCATTTTGCTAGTAAAAATGCAAGAAAAAATACTAGAAGGACAGAACTAGAATATTCAGATGATCGCAACTGAGGAAATAAACGAAGATCACAACATCCATGTTGTGATGCAAAGTGCAATTTCGACAAGAGATGATAGAACAAACGAAGCTTCGAATTTCGATAATCACATAAACAAACCAAATCCTACTGATGTACCTTGGGTAAGGAAAGCAGTTGGAAAGATACATGTATTCAACCCTAACAGAGAAAAAGAAGCATTCATGGAAGTAAGAAAATAATTGCAGGACCTGGGAGCTTCGACCAGAAGGATCCCTTTGCAAAGTGAGCAGAAACCTCTACTAGGTATTCCATCCTTGTATGATGGTTTGCAAGCTTCGCCAAAATAGATGAGTCATGTAACACAATTTCTAAAATGTTGTATGAAGATGCTAAGGCATGAGCATGCCTCAGGGGAAATATAGAATGTAATGGGATACTATGAGCACCGAAGTACAGTAAAAAACACACATAGAGAAGTCCATCACATTAAGAACCATAAAAGAATAGGAACATAAATGAGGTTAAGCACATAGATTGGAGATTTTGAAATGAACCAGGTCATTCTAGATATGGGCTCAGAGGTGAACGTGCTAACAAAACAAACATGGGAGCAGATGGGGAAGCCAAATCTATCTTGGTCTCCTATATAGTTGAGATTATCTAACTAGCAGAAAGTTATACCTTTTAGGAGGCTATCAGGTGTTCCTGTTGACATTGACGGAGTGCGAAGTAAATCCAATTTTGAAGTGATTGATATCATAGACGATTGTAATCCTTATCCTGCATTATTAGGGATTGACTAGGAAATTGATAACCTCACAATTATAACCTTGAAGAAAAAACAAATGGTATTTGAAGGATACGATAGCAGGGTTATTTCACCCCTGGATCCTTCACAAGGAATGAGGTATGTTGAACCAATAAGATAAGAATATATAGCTCAAGAATTAGATAACATATACAAGATGACAGTCAATCAAGGAGATTACATTAATCCTACAGAAGATGGAATGTTGAGCTGGATATGCGACAGTTCTTGCGTATCAGAGTCAGACACAAAACTGGAGAACTGGCAGAGTACAATGGATGAAGTATCATCTAGACGATGTGTGAGGATGACAAAGTCACTTCACTAGATTGGAATAGAGGTAAGTCCAATTCCTACTTATGATGGTTTGAGTATCATACATACATTCCTTCATGAATATCTAGCAGTAGTTTCAGATGAACATAGGCTATTAGCTCTAGATATAGAATTGAGAGCTACACCTGCTAGGTGGTGGGCTGCACATAAAAAAAAATTGAGCACATGGGAAGAATGTAAACACTTAATGGAAGTACGATTTGCTGAACAAAATGAGAATGTACAAGCAAAGTACAATGGATGGAATGATCCTAGAGATCATATAGAATATTTATTGAAAGCATGGATGCATATACCAAAAGCATAGTGGGTCCATATCATTAATGAGGCTCTACAGATCATTAAAAAGAAAATATTTGATGATGTCCCATTGCCTATGTATAGTCAACCAGATTGGGAAATATAGCTGGTGAGAGTTATAATTTTACTCTAGATGAAGATGAAAATGAAGACCCTCGCGATGTGAATATACCAGAATCTGAAGTAAAACACGATGTATAAGCACCTGATTTGGAAATTCCAGATATGAGTAACCCCTTTAAGACTAAAAAGATCAATATTAGTACGGATGAAGAACCAAAGTTCACCTCTATTGGATATTACTGGGATGAAGAAACAGTGGGACAAATTGCAAACCTACTACATGAATATCAGGATTTGTTTCCTACCAAGTTTTATGAAATGAAAGGCATTTTAGGTGACTTGGGAGTAATGAAAATACCTCTCAAGCATGATGTGAATCCTATCAAATAAAGAACTTACATATTGAACTCTAGACATAAAGAAAGAGTGAAAGAAGAAATTGATAAAATGTTTGAGGCAAGGATCATTGAACCAATAGAGGAGTCATAATGGATAAGTCCCATGGTGATTCAAGACAACAAAGCTAAAGGAAAAATCATAATTTGTGTGGATCTCAGAAAACTAAATAATGAATCTGTGCATGACCTGTTCCTACTCCATTCACAAATGAAGTACTAGATAAAGTAGGTGGATAGGAGGCATACTCTTTCACTCATGGATTTTCCGGGATACCATCATATCAGAATTGTTGTGGAAGATAGACACAAGACTACATTTTCTACTGAATGGGGATCATTTTAGTACACCGTTATGCCTTTTGGATTGGAGAACGCACCTACTATCCTTTCAAGAGTAGTTGTAGCTGCATTTAAGGATTATATTCATAAATTACTGGAAGTTTACTTTGATGACTGGACAATATTCGGCCTTCTGAAGAACCATCATGCGAACTTGAGGATGATGTTAGCAAAGTGTAGACAGTATCAGATTTCCTTGAACTTAAAGAAGTGTGTCTTTTTTGTTCTTTATGGCATATTGTTGGGACACATAGTATGTAAACAAGGATTGATGGTTGATCCAGCGAAGATAGCTATCATAGTAAATCTACCAACACCTAATTCAGTTAAGAAGCTACGCACTACATTGGGACACATTGGCTATTATAGAAAATTCATTAAGGGATATGCACGGATAATTGCGCCTATGGAGAAATTATTAAAAAAAGAAGCGAAGTATGAGTGGGACGAAGATTTCCAAAGAGTATTGGATACACTAAAAGAGAAAATGGTCACAACACCTATTCTAGTCTTTCTTAACTAGAATAAGCCATTTCATGTACACGTAGATGCTTCATCTATAGCACTTGGAATTGTACTAGTGCAACCTAGTGATGGAGGCATCGACCATCCAACTGCATTTTTTAGTAGAAATATCTCTTCATCAGAAAGGAATTACACCACAACAGAGAGGGAAGGCTTAGCCATGGTGTATGCATTGCATAAATTCAAGCATTATTTGCTAGATTCACACTTTTTCATGTTCACTAACCATTCAACTTTAAAGTACTTGTTCAATAAACTAGTGTTAGGGGGAAGAATATGCAGATGGATTCTATGTTTTTAGGAATATGATTTTGAGGTTATAGTGAAGCCATGAATATTGAATGCAGGACCTAACCATCTCTCAAGGATTGATTTAGGAGAGGAACCTAGTAATATGGAGGATAATATACTAGATGCATAGTTGTTTTCTATTCACATAGCCGATGACTACTTCAGAGACATTGTAGAATTTCTAACCACAGGTTCAGAACCTGTATAATTCACAACGCAGCAGAAGAAACAATTAGTGGTAAGATTAGTTGATTTTACCTTGATTGCAGGACAATTATATAAATTGGGACTAGAAGAAGTGTTGCATAGATGTGTACTAGAACATGAGAGACCTATCATACTTATTGAAGCACATTCAAGAGTATCTGGAGGACAATATGCAGGAAAAGATACCCCGTAGAATATTTTGAGAGCAGGACTACTATACATAAATATTAAAATGAGCATTGCAGTAGTTGCGATGTATGCCAGAGAACATGAAATCCATCTCGTAGAGATGAGATGCTATTGATTCCACAATTGACTTTACAAGCATTTGATAAATGGACTATTGATTTTGTGGGACCTATTACCCCACCAGGGAAGAGAAATGGCTCAAGATACATTATTACATCTATAGATTATCTAACTAGATGGGAATAGGCAAAACCAGTAAAGTACTGTAGTGCAACTACAACAGTGTAGTTCATATTTGAGAATATATTGACAAGGTTTGAATGTCCAAAGATTCTGATGAGTGATCAAGGAACTCACTTCCTGAACAGAACTCTCGAAAACCTGACAAAAGAATTTCAGATATATCATCATAAGAGTACACCATATCATCCACAAGATAATGGAAATATGGAATCCTTTAATAAAGTATTGGAGAATGCATTGACCAAGGTATGCAATACAAATAGGGATGATTGGGATCCAAGAATACCAACAATATTGTGGGCAATAGAACAATTTTTAAAAAGTTAACAGGCCATACACCTTTCAGGTTAGCATATGGACACGAAGTTGTCATGCCCATGGAATACATAGTACCAAGATTGAGAATTGCAACATTCATAGACATGGACGATGCTGAAACAATGGATGAGAGACTGTTACAAATTATTGGATTGGAGGAGGACCCCTTCATTGCAGGATTTCACCAACAAGTGCAGAAATATAGAGAAAAAGTATGGCGTGATAAACAAGTCAAGAATAAGTTCTTCCAGGTAAGAGACCTCGTTCTCCTCTATGATAGCAAATTTTTGAAATTTCTTGGAAAATTTAGAATGCATTGGTTAGGGACATACACTGTTAAACATGTTACCAATGGTGGTGTAGTGCAGCTAGCCACATTACTTGGAAAAAAATTACAAGGACTTGTTAATGGGAGTAGTGTAAAGCCTTACAGGGATTCCCCTACTCCTACAACCAAAATATAGACAACACAATATTGTTTAAGTGTCAAGTGCAGTTGAAATTGGACACTTAACAGATAACATATTCTGCACACAATAGTTTTGGCATAATACAAATTTTGCAGAATTCAAGATGTGTTGCGAAGCACACATAGCAAGTCAAGTTTTGAAGTAAAGAAGGGGGTATTGTTGCGAAGTTCCTTCCATCAAGAGAAGGGGAATGCACAGTATGATTTACCACTCACCTAACCTCGGCTAAGCTAGAGAAAACTATCCATTACAATTTTGTTTGGAAACTAGTCTTTATATAGTACTTTCAGGAAATTGGATTTTTCCGTTTTAAGACATAACTTCTCCATTGAAGACACATTTAATGTAAGGAAAGGGCCAAGATCTAAGCTAGATTTGGATAACATACATAAAATTCAATGCTAACTTAGATGTTTTTGGATGCCACAAGATTCACAGTGCAATTGCTGTCATGTTCCTATTTTGTTAGAACCATGAAACAGATTAAACCCCATGGATCCTAATGATAGAGTGGAATTAATTAATTAATTAATTTTGATTCCCAGGAATTTACTTAATTAGGAGTGTGGATTAATTTTTATCCAAATTTTATTATGCACTTGGAATATTTAATTTGCATGCATTTACTTAAATAAAAGTGGATAATCCTCCACTAGGGTGCATTAGTGGATGAGGCTGACTTGGAGATGGCTTGAAGAAGAAGTTAAGAAGAAAGCACCTAAATCTAGAAAATCTGGAAAAAGGAAATAAAGATGGAGCAAATAAGAAAAGCAGCATAAAAGTAGAAAGTAGGATAAATCAGAAAAGAAGGAAAGTTCAGAAAACTAGGATAAATCAGAAAATACAGGAAAAGCATAAAAAACTAAAGTAGAAAGTGGAAAAGCAAACATAAAAGGAAAAAGAAGGAAAGCAAAGAAAAAAGGGAAAAGGAAGGAAAGCTAGATTTCCTTATCCACTTATGGAGGGCGCATTAGCTAAGGAGACTTTATCCACAAGTCATAATCTCTCTATAAATGAACCAGTGCACACCACATTCACATCTTTTGTCAGTTTAATGTTTTGATTGAGAGGAATTGTGCCTCAGAGACTTGGGATATGTGATAGTGATTTCTATGAGAGGATGATGGTATTCATCCATTAGCACTAATTTTATTTTCAGGTCGTGTAGCTGATCAAGTCAAATTTGAATTTTAGAAGAAGCATCGTCCAGTTCAGAGTTCGAATCTCCAGGCTTCCTATGAATTTCTAGATATAGATTATTATGTAGAATAAGAGAGATCTTTATATAATTTTTTGAGAGTACTATTGGCCCATATATGATGTCCTATATCTTATCAAGTCGAATTTGAAGTTCAGAAGAAGCATCATCCAGTTCAGAGTTCGAATCTCTAGGTTTCCTATGAATTTCTAGAGCTAGATTCTTGTGTAGAAGAAAAGAGATATTTATATAATGTTTTGAGAGTATTATTGGCCCATATATGATTTAATTAAAGTGATTTTAAACCTATAATATCATTCTTTCCAATTAAAATTACAGAATTCTGAATTATTCTCAAAATTCTCCACCCTCTTTAGATTTGCATAGAAATTGACTAGTTTTCAGACTATGTGGAATAAATGAATGAGTATATGTAAAAATGAGTTTCTTTATCTTCTTGGAGTTATTTAACATGTTATATGACACCATACATGTCTTATTTTCAGAATTCATGAACCTTCAGTAACTTTTTGGAATCTCCTGAAAATTACAAGTTGTGCAATTCTAGTAGGCAATTTTTATTGTATTTTTGTGAGACTTGCTCAGAAATTCATATAACTTTATAGAATTTAATTTGAATTTTTCATTAATTTAATTTATCCTATCTAATTCATAAACACCCATCCCTACCCTCCAGTCAAGTTTACACCCATACTAGTCTGCATATGTTGACGAGCCCAGGAGCATTGGATTAGATTGCATATATTTTTCTATTGAAACATCAACGGTATCAATACTTTGTTTAGAGGTATCATCCAAATATCATATCCTTCTTTCCACCCAAATCCTTTGACCTTGTCCAACCTCAACCAATCTAGCTTCCCCAAGCAGTGTTTTAATTCATTCTGTGATGTAGAGATTTTTTGTATCACTAATACTAGTTGGTACATTATAGTGGTATTGGAAAAATTTCCTTGGCTCATCCTATGGAAATTAAATCTCATATGAAGAAATACGTCAAAACTATTTTCAAGTTGTAGCTAAAAACTAGATACAATCATGGAAGATGAAGGCTTTGAGTTATGAGAGGAAGATGAAATCATTTACATTGATGAAGGCCTACCAAGAGATGATGATTATTACGTTTGTGACCATATGTGCATAGATAAATGGGATGAACTAACGATGGATAATCCTAATAAGGATTTAGTAAAGAGGATATCTACAGGTAAAAAATTTCGCTCCACTACCGGGAGTATCTGGATTTGAGAGAAGAGATTCATAAAGCCATTTCCTTCAAATATTATTTTTTATTGCAGGTTTGGATTTGAGATCAAGGATGAATCTTTGGATTTAACAGATATCAGAAAACCACCCATAGAGGAAACAAGTTGTTCCACCTCTGTGAGCAAAGAAGAAGAAAGAGGAATCAAAAGTGAAGCCTCCTTGGATGCCATTGTTTCTAGCATGAAGAGACTTTTTGGATTCCCTTCAAACAAAGTCTCCAATAATATTGCTTCTAAGGTTACCAAGGAGCAATATGTATCGGCTAGATTGAAGGAGCAACAAAAAAGTAACAATCAACCATCAAAGGAGAGGAGCAGCAATCTTCCAAGAGAAGAGCCATGGGTTTCCTTTAACGAATGCATTGAGCAAGAACAAGACGAATTCAAGCTAATGAATGAAGGTAAATCTGATCTTGGTAGCATCAACTCTTTTTTTTATCAATCTCGAGAATATTCCACTAAGCTAATCACAAAAGAGAAAGTATCAACCCTTCAAGAATTCTCAAAACATCCTTATGGAGAAAAATACAACCACACTCTAGTTGAGAGTGAACCTAGAGATTTGGAGGGGGAGCATGCCATCACCACTCCACATCATGAAGAGATAGGGGTTTCACAAAGGTATTACAAACATTAGGATTTTTTCATTCACCAAATTCCTTTGTTTCATCTTGATATGGCAGGCATTGCCGGCGATAAGGTTGGCAGAAAATATCCTTCTAGTACTGAGATCAAAATTTTTTAGAATGCTGAATTTTTAAAAGAGAGTTTGCATGATTCTCAAGAGTGGAATGAACACACATGTGATCATATGTGTGTGTATAAGATTACACATGACATTATGGAGCAACATCATTTCCAAGGTAAACATAAGGAATCATCATATTTACAAGTGCTTCAAGAAAGCATCGACTTGCAGGATGATTGTCAGGCACATGTTTCACTCCAGAGAGATTATGAGCCTATTTCATGTAAGGAAGGATTATAATTGATGAATAAGGCTGATAACATTCCATTTGGATAAACAAGCAAAGAATCATATCTATCATTGAATTGGATGGATAGCTACATCACCGAGATGGAGACTAGAGATTGTGCAAGACTAGCTCACATGGGTAAGAGTTATTTTTGCATGAATAATGGATCTATTGTTGCATTCAAATATTTTATGATAAATGAGAAGAATGCAAGGCATATATGGCTGCAATATTATGCTTACCATACATTTTCATTCATACCTAGGAGGAAAAATTACATAGCAGATGAAGAGTCAGCACATGGCATGATATTCATAGCAAAGCATGGTGACATTGTGGAGGACACTGAGGGCCTCACCACCATTCAAGGCACAAGTATGGACTACTTACATCAGATTGAGGTCATATGGAAGTCACTACAACAACATGAGAAGTTTCTTGAATACCACCCATCGGGTATACCACCTGACAAGGTGAAGAAGCATGAGGCTGAATTGATGATGGATGTGCAATCCATCAATAGCTTTCATTACAAGCAATTGAAGAGGTTCAAGGAAGAAAATGAAAGGGACCTCAAGAGTTTCTTTGACTGGAGACACATAAAACCAATTCATGTTGCATTTCTTATGGGCCTAGTGAAGATGAAGTTCATAATAGAGTACATGTGCATAAGGAACAAAGTCCTTAACATGGAGAAAATTCAGAAAGCAAAGACTACAAACCAAGGTAAATTTTCACATATGCTTTCTGACAAAGATTATTTGCATTATCTTCTTCATATGTTGCGGGGAGAATACTTGAAGGATGATGAAGATATTTGCAAGATCAATTATGAGTTGATGGACACCCAAGATTCTTTGAGAATCACTCAAAGTGCCCTCTTGGAATCCAAGATGGAGATAGAAAAATTTCACCAAGAAATGCAGAAATCACATACTCCCTCCTACATTCAAATCAACCATACTCTTTCAGTTGATGACATTCAGAGTTCTATGGAGAAACCTAATGATATTGTGGTTCATTAGATTCATGATGGCATGCATGTGCTTGAGGATTTTAGAGATGCAGATGATGAGTTCCAAGCACATACTACCTTCCGGAGCCAAGCTAAGCTTCTTCCTGGAGTGAGTCATTCCTCCAATGAGGAGTCAGAAGAGATCATGCTTGATGGACCATCCTTTGATTGAGTTGATACATCCACATATTTGGTGGATACTTGTTGCAAAAAGTTGGTTCATATTTGGACCAATGGCAGAGAGATGAGCCATTCGGAGCACTCACATAGGGAAGCATCTTGCTTCCTAGTCGCAGCATTGGGTTGGAGTGTCTCTTCTTTCCCTATTTGGGAGAAAAGACACATGAGTGATATTCTTGCTTGCATCTATGGAGACTTATTGGATACATTTTACAATTTTTGTGAGAAAAAAGGGCCTTCATGGATTTCTGATTATTCCTATCCTCTTTTTGATTGGACATGGGACTTTCACCCTTGTCATTGGAACAACAATGTTTTAATTTTTGGTACTTCTGTGCATTGGGCATATGAAGTACAATCTGATTTGCATGTTCTTGGGGAGTTTGAGTTCAAGGAGGCACATGATCTCCCTTTGTTTGATCCTACCATGATGGATGAATATTATAGAGAGTTGATTCACCATTCTCTATCTAGGTCACTAAGTTGGAGTATGCATTCATCCACTAATTTGGTGGATAGTTACACAAGGGAGTTGAGTACCCCAAGAGGTAAGTTTGTTGCTTCAATTAGTGGAAATATTATGGACACATCATCCTTTTTTTTTATCAGTTGTATAGGAATTTATGGTTGATATGTGATGTCCTTAGTATACTTGAATGGACATGGGATTGTCATATATTTCTTAAGAATGGGAATTGCAGTGCTAGTTTGAACATTGCTTATGAGGAGATTCAATATTCCCTTAGGAGTGATGAAATTCCAGTTTGGTGGAGTATTCTATTCATCCACCATGATGATATATTCTTTTTGTTGATAATGATGTTTGGGAGGATCCAGTTAAGACAATCGGACCCTATAATTCTTTGGGATGATAGTTTTCCACAACCAATAGTGCTATCGAGAGACATGCAGCAATGGCAGTGGGATCAAGGAATTGATGGGTCTTTTTTGTTTTCCTTGATGTTTGGAGGAATGCAACATAAGTAGTGGGACCTTGGGATCAATATTGAATATCCATATATAATCAGAGTGGTGCAGCAGAAACATGGTGGACTTTTGGTATTTTGCTTGGAATTGAGGATTTGAATTCTAGATAGCCAGCAACATATTTTGAGGAGTGAAGTCACTGGTTTCCTTCATAGGTGGTTGGAGTTGGTTTCTTGCTTGAGGAAAAGTAATTTGGGGAGGGGAGGAATTTCATGTTCCTATTTTGTCAGCACCATGAAGCATATCAGACCCCATGGATCCTAATGACATAGTGGAATTAATTATTTAATTAATTGTGAATTCCAAGCATTTAATTAATTAGGAGTGTGGATTAATTCTTATCCAAAGTTTATTATGCACTTGGAATATTTAATTTTCATGAATTTAATTATTTTATCTTAAATAAATGAGGATAATGCTCCACCACGGAGCACTAGTGGATGAGGTTGACTTGGAGATGGCTTGAAGAAGAATTTAAGGAGAAAACACCTAAATCTAGAAAATCAGGAAAAAGGAAAGAAAGATGGAGCAAATCAGAAAAGAAACCAAACTCGGGAAAATCAGCATAAAGTAGAAAGCAACATAAAAGTAGAAAGCAAGATAAATCAGAAAAATCCAGAAAAAACAAAAAAAGCTAAAGCAGAAAGTGGAAAAGCAAATAGAAAAAGGAAAAAGAATGAAAGAAAAGGAAAAAGGAAAAAGGAAGGAAAGATAGCTTTCCTTATCCACTCATGGAGGGTGCATTATCTAAGGATACTTGCTCCACAATTCATCCTCTCTCTATAAATGAACCAGTGCACACCACATTCACATCTTTTGTTAGTTTAATGTTTTGATTGAGAGCAATCGTGCCTCGGAGATTTGGGATATGTGCCCCTAGTCCAAGTTGGGAGATATGCCCCTGCTTTCTGTGAGAGTATGATGATATTCATACATTATCACTGAGTTTATTTTTAGGTCCTTTAGCTGATCAAGTAGAATTAGAAGTTCAAAAGAAACATCATCCATTTCAGAGTTCGAATCTCCAGGCTTCCTATGAATTTCTAAAGCTATCTTCTTGTGTATAAGAGGAGAGATATTTATATACTTTTTTGAGATTACTATTGGCCCATATCTAATTTCATGTAGCTAATAAAGTCGAATTTGAAGTTCATAAGAAGCATCATCCAGTTCCGAGTTCGAATCTCCAAGTTTCCTATGAATTTCTAGAGCTAGATTCTTGTGTAGAAGAAGAGAGATATTTATATAATTTTTTGAGAGTCCTATTGGACCAAATATAATTTAATTACAGTTATTTTAAACCTATGATATCATTCATTCCAATTAAAATTACATAATTCTGAATTATTCTCACAATTCTCCACCCTCTCTAGATTTGCATAGAAATTGACTAGTTTTCAGACTATGTGGAATAAATGAATGAGTATGTGTCCAAATGAGTTTATTTATATTAATGGAGTTATTTAACATTTTATATGACACCATACATGTTTTATTTTCATAATTTGTGAGCCTTTAGTAACTTTTTGGAATCTCTTGAAAATTACTAGTTGTGCAATCGTAATAGGAAATTTTTATTTTATTTTTGTGAGACTTGCTCATAACTTAATATAACTTTATGGAATGTAATTTGACTATGTAATGAATATAATTTAATTTAATTTATCCTCTCTGAGTCATAAACGCCCATCCATATCCTCCAGTCAAGTTTACACCCATACTAGTCTGCATATGTTGAGGAGCCCAGGAGCGTTGGAGTATATTGCATATTTGGTGCTCTTGAAACATCAATGATATCAATACCTTGTATAGAGGTATCATTCAAATATCATAGCCTTCCTTCCACCAAAATCCTTTGATATTTTCTAACCTCAGTCAATCTAGCTTCCCCAAACAGTGTTTTAATTCATTTTTTTGAAGTAGAGATTTTGTGTATCACTAATCTTAGTTGGTACATTAAAATTGCTCATAGGAAGGTTACTTAGAAAATGCAGACTGATAGAAGTATTGGCTGCTGCGATATTCCTATTTGCAAAGGCTAAGCAAGGGCTATCGTTCAACTTTGAGAAATAAGACTCATTTCTCAATGTATGCTATATAAATGTAAATTCTAAGAAGTGGAATAAAATACCAACCTCAATCTAGATGTTCGATGAAGATCCCCCTTTATCTTTCAAATATTAACACTTGTATCTATAGCTTAGTCTCAACAACAAACACAAGCAAGTGCATATGATATATGAAAGATGTTAGCACATACAATAGCATAATCAATGATATACATAAGTAAATGTACCCAATGATAATAAACAACCATTCACAATATCAATTGGATGAGAAAATGAGTATTTCTATTGATAGGAACAAGAAGTAAAAGATACAACCTCCTATCGACAACTCATATGAACCAAGAACTAGGTCCCTCCACCACTTCAATCCCCCATGAAATGGAAAACTCACGAGCAAAGGAGTAAATCCCTCACAAGATATGAAATATTTTGGTAGGTGAACATAACAGGTTCACAACAACAAGAATCAATGGATGTAGACTCAAGCTATGGAAAAATTCCAATAGAGTTTCGATGCTCTTCTCTTCCTCCTCCCTCCTTCCATGCATAATGACTCAATATATAACCTTCCAAAGGAAAGTGAAAGGTCGGATCGAGTCATTTCGAGATACATGGAGGGCCAAAGGTCACAATGGCCAGCTTTTTGGAGTGAAAAAGCGAGATTTTACTCTCTTTTACCAATTAACTCAATGTACGTAGGCTATAATGGTGCATCCTACATATGCGTGAGTTGCATTGAAGCATCTTGCGTACAGGAACAAAAATATGGGAAAAAAGGGTTCCTAGAGGAAAAAAAGTGGTTTTGAGTTTATAACTAATTAATGGAGGCCAATGAGTGCTAATTATCACAAGGTGGGAAAATATGGTGTAACAGATGCCCCCTAATATGTGAGGTTAGAGAAGGTACTATGATGGATGAAATACATTATAAATCTGGGAAGTGGAGTGTTGGAGACACAAATGGAAGGAGTATCCCACTCGTCACAATACAATGATTTCTATGTACACATATAGGAACAATACATACAAATAGGATACAATGGCCATGAATAGGCAGTATATAATGAATACATGTCATGAATGATCACAACCATGACCCCACTACAATAAGGTATGGTCTCCTGCTGAAGAGGAAACAATTGGTGCAAACTGATGGTGAAAATTGTTGATGCATGAGAATAATCTCCCATAGGTACAATCACTATCACAAGTAGCATATTGAATTCCACTAAAGTCTAGGTCTTCTACACAAACCATCTACTATGTATGTCCCATCAAGTGAATAAGGGCATTGAAGTCGAACCTGATATTACATCGTTTGATTACCGATCAATGATGTATACCATTAATAGACGCGATGTAAACCACCAATAATGAAAATGGGAATCAAGGCATTGAGTACATTCATCAAAGTGTGAATAGAGGTGTTGAGGTCGAACACTCTGACAAATCCATTGACTAGGAGACATTAATGAATTCCCAACTGTCGATGGCTAGAGGACCTACCATTAATGACGGCAAGTCTCAAGGTACTCAATAGGACTCTAAATATAGATTCCATAATAAATGAGTTGGAGTCTATGGAATTCTATTTCCTCGAAGGAGGGAATTAATGGATCCCCCATCAATGAGCACGGGGTAGAAGCTAGGCTGAAAGATTTCGAAGAACGTGATCGAACAGGACTCATAAGGGATGGCCGACATGCAATAATCAATAGATCGGAAGAGTGGCCTACTTTGGTTTCAATACTTCCTTTGAACAAGAGAATGAGTAGATGAAAAGACTTAGGCAGCATAGACTCAAGCTGTAGATACTGATAACACTTTCCAATGCACGAGGCATCGACAAAGGCTCTATAATGACTGGAAGCTTAACCAACCAGTATAGTAAGATCTGAGAAACGAGTACAGCTTACTAAGGTCATACTAATGTCTTGACTCATGATATATGGAGTGGAAATGGATGCTCTATTCAAAGGCGACACAACACCTGCCAATAGAAAGTGGTAAAAAATTTCCCATCCAGCTTTTTAAGTTATATGATTTTTTTTGGTCTTTTTCATATTATAAAGCTTGAAAATAATAAAATTGCTTATAGTACAAAAATCAGGAAACGAGTGTCATGGGAAATCAAACTAGTTCTCGACAATGGAACATACCTATGCTCAATGCAAGGAATCATGTGCAAGATGTGGACACATGAGGGGGTGTTCCCTCAAGGTAAGGGTCATCAAGCTGGGAAATATGAATGAAGGCTCTTCTTGGATCGAAAGGAAAAGTGCTCAGGAACATAGCTAATAACTGAGAAAAGCGGGAGCCGGCATAAGGCTCAAAGGAAATCAAGATAATGCAATGCATTCACAACTTGAAATAAATGGGGAGTCCTTATGGGAGATGGCCAGAATAAAGATAAAGAAGAGCATGAGTCTTCATCGCAATGTCATGAAATGACTACAAAGGACTCCCAATACTAAGGAGAAACAACTACATGGGTGCTGGAAGACATAACAAGATCTAACTAGGGAACCCATGGTAAGACAGGCCCTATCGCCAAATAACGACACTTCTAAAGCAGCATAGAGGTTTCGTGTTAGTTAAAAAGCAGGGTCGCACCTAAGGTTTATGAATGTGGTCATAAGCGCGATGCAAAAATGCAAGTGAAATGGCATCCTAACCTGTATGCTAGTTGAAGAATATACCTGTCGAAGGCGCGAAACGGTTCAAACGTCCACTCTCATCGGAAAAAACTGCTCAAAAAGGCACTTCATAACGACATATTAGTCCAAAAAGGCTCAAAAATGGAAAAAACTATATAAAAGTGGGTTTGAAAAATTGATAAATAGTAAAAAGAATTGTTTTTACCACATTATTTTCACTTTTCACTCCACATAGTGCATTTGGGTTGTTTTCACCTCTAATATTCAATCGACGATTCTGGGATCTAGGAGCGTCCAAATCATGAGCCACCTAGACCAGGTAAGAGATCTCAACTTCCTCTTCAATTTTATGGTTTTTAATGGTAAAATTTTATTTTTATCCATGATATACACCTATTAGGAATTGTATGCGAGCTACAATTATGTGGGTTGCGTCGAGGGCTGGGTGTGCACGAGAAAAATAACACTAGCTCATATATACCCGCGACTATCCATGAACTAGCCTACGTACAATGCTGAGGGTAATGTTTTTAAAACACACGGGCACTAAAAATTCTTTTATTTCTTCCATGATGGTTCTAGAATGGAGAGAAAGAGAGCATGACCTCATTGATCAACAAGTTCGCAAATATTTGGCCACCCAACAAGATTTGCAAGCTTGTGGTTTATACACATTTTGGAGCATTAGGGGTTTGAGGGCCCAAAACCGATTGCTCACTCAGTTGGTCAATTACTGGGATGAGGAAGCACAACACTTTAATTTGGATGGGAAACCACTTCATTTGGAAATGGAAGACATATATTTCATCATAGGTTTGTCTCGTCGAGGGGAGGAGGCAAGCATCTGATCACACACCATGGGGGGTGGAGTCACTATTAGTGACTATATTGACATGTACTGCATTGCTTGAACCTAGAAAGTGGGTAGCCAAATCCCCACCAAGGCTATTGCAAGCCTAAGCATGAAAATTATCATCCTCACTCTGACGATAATATCGGGGTCAACTTCACTACATAAGGACTCAAGGCCAGTGATATTCTATGTGGCCGAGTGCCTGAGACCGACTGTGTATGATTGGTGCACAACACTATGGGGTACCATGAAAATCCAAATGACGAAGTGCAAACTAGGGCGGACCAAAAAATTTGGTTTTGGTATCATATTTTGTAGCTTCTTCTTTGAGAGGGTGTCGAGATTGAGTCCAAGGGTTGAAGTCCCTCCACATAGTCTTTGAGATCCTTCCTAGACTCGGTGGGCGGAGATATTGACACGGCATGGGGGTGACTAATAGGCTTCCCCATATTCTGATGAGTTTTTCCACTGATGGTGGCGACAGGTGATCACCATCAATGACTATCCCTATGACGGGATTGACTACCGAGGGGACCGAGATATGCCGCTCCCACCAGGGTCCGCATTCGGGGACATTGGTAAGATACTCTTTTTAAGTTTTGAATATTATTTTTTTTTGTATTTTTTATTTAAGTGAAAGAAAAAATATTTTTGGTGTGGTATCATATATTGATGTTTGACTGTTTGCTCGCAGACTTGGGTCCATGGAGACCACAAGGCTTCCCACGACATTGACGTACGGGTAGGGGTGACAAGATAGCGGGGGTAGAAATAGAGCACACATTGGAGACCATATAGGTCAACTTGACCCGTATGACTACTAGGGTGCCAGTGATTGAGGTCTAGCATCTCCCATAGGAGATGTAGAGACATGTAGTAGGGATACCTGGAACATGGGTTCGATTACTCCAATGCATATCCAACCCTGTCCATTATTACATACAGACACATCCTGCCGAGGAATCAAGGCCTCCCCGTAGGGATTAGATGCCATGGGGTCTCACTATTTTTGTATAGGATTGTATATTTGAGAGCTATGAGCTCCAGTTTTGTATTATGACACCACTTTTTGGACATATTAATTTGATAATGAAAAACACTATGATTTTCTGGCTCTACTATTGTGTATGTACAAATGTATGAATGTTATTTGTGTGTTTCTTTTATTGATGTGACAGATTCCAATCTAGGACATAATTAACATATGCATTAGTTACATGATTAAAACGTCTCAGAACATGAATGTATGTAATGAAAAAAAATTGACTCTCCAAGAGTCTTACCCTTAAGAACCTCCATAGTAACGTAGGATCCCTCACACGGTACTGGCCATTCAACTGAGACACAACCAGTTGTGAATCCAGGAAGAACTCTAAATACTAGATACCATGTTAAATGGCATCGCTAAGTAACTCGATAACGGCACTATACTCATCCACATTGTTCGATCTAGGACCGAGACAAGCACCTCCTGAAGACACAATCTGGTGGTCGGGCGAGTAAATGACCCACACAACAAAAGCTAGTCTCTGCGTATGACGACTATCCCAATCCACGAATCCCAAGAACACTGGATATTCCGCTAACATATGTCAACCAAATGGAAGTGAATCAATAGACTCGAAAAATAAAAGCAAAGCTAAACTATGTACATAAACTATATAATAGTATACAAAAGTATCCTCTCGAGCTAGAAGCTCAAGAATAATATCACTTGAGGTAGAGCCCATTTCTAGGCTCCTTCAAGGCATTCCCCTCGTAATCCTATAACTCATAGGAATCCTTTCTCTAGGACACGCCTCACAAGATAAGGACTGTGCCACATGGGGTTAAACTTGCCTGCCCCCAAGGGTTCTTTAGCTTGGTCATAAAGGAGAACCAAGTCACCTTCAACACATTGTCAAGGATGGATAGACCTATCATACTGAGCCTTGACATGACGTTTTTTGGCATCTATTGCCATGACAGCATCTTGATGTTGCTCATCAAATTGCTCGAGGTGGACTAAACATTTATATACTTCTGAAGTATTAGGCAGGATTTCTATGGCTAGTTTCAACAAAGGGATTTTGCATTCAATTAGTAAGATGGAATACACATGATGAACTAGCTGAAAAGTTGAGAAACTGGTGGAAGTCTTTATTGCAGTTCGATAATCCCACAAAGCAGTATATAACATGATATTCCAACTAATCTTGCTTTGTTGGATGGTCCTTTGGAGAATGGCATTAAGGGACTTATTAACTGCCTCAATCTGGCCATTTGCTTGGGGATAATATGAGTATGAGTGATCTTTTCTAAACCCAAGCTTAAATGATAATTCCTCCATCATCTTCTTTTGAAAGTGAATGCCATGGTCAGTGACAATATCCTTCGAGATACCGAATCAAGCTATAATTTGATTGAATACGAAGTGGGCTGTATTTGCACCATCGGTTTTAACGGTTAGCATGGCCTCTTCCCATTTGGTAAAATAATCATTGGCCACTATGATATGATGATGCCCCCCAGCCAAAGCTGGATTTTAATCCATGAAATCAACCCCCCACTTGGTGAAGGGACTAATGGTGACGACCGGATGTAGAGGAGCAGGATGCGAGCACATGTTCTTAGAAAACACCTGGAAAGGGTGACATACCTTCACAGCGTTAACACAATCTTTAAAGATCGTAGGCCAAAAATAGCCCACTCGCAAGATACATTGGGCTTTTGCAAGCCCGGATAAGTGACCACCACACGCTCCACTATGGCAGTCATTAAGCACTAGCTTCATTCTTCATGAGTTAAGCAACGATGTAGGATAGATTCTTTTCCTCGGCGATACAAAGTGTCACCGACGATGACATAATGTTTGGCATGGTGTCTCACACGCTATCGCCCATCCCATGAATAATGCGAAGGGAACTTCAGAGTCTGGAGATATATAATGATATCCCCATACCAAGGGTTTGTCGATGAGATAAGGAATAAATGCTCATCAACAAATGAGTCTTCATGTACCACTTCCTTAGCAAGTCTTGTAAAATCCGACATTAGCTTTGGGAAAACCAAGGACTTCATCGACTTCACCAAAGCAAAATCAAGATCAAATTCTTGAAGGATGACAATCCATTTATTATATTCCCCCCCAATTAGACATCGTGAGAACACGAACTGAAATGGATTGACATGCGATATAACTGTGGTTTTCCTAAGCAGAATATATTGTCGTAATCGTTGGACTGCATGAATAGTCACAAGGGCCAATTTCTCAACGTGAGAATACCTTAGTTTAGCATGTACTAGGTTTCGACTAAGATAATAGACAACATGTTCTTGAAGCACATCGTCCACCTGAACCAATACCATACCAATCGTCTCTTGAGACGCGGCCACATAAGGCAAAAAATCTCTTGCATAGTTGGGTGGACTAAGAAGAGGGGCTGATACCAAGTCTTTCTTAAGGGTGTCGAAAGACTGCTGGGATCCCTCATCCCAGATAAAGGATTGTCCTTCTTCAATAATAGCGCAAAACCCTTGGTAAGACTGACATAGTTCACAATGAAACAACGTAAGAAAGCAACCCTCCCTTATAAGCTTTGAATTTGAACCAAATTGCACGGGGGAGGCAACCAAAGTATTGCCTCAACCTATAAAGGATCGACTCTAATACCTTCCTTTGAGACTATGAACCCTAGAAGGAGGCCAGTTTTCACGCAAAAAAATGCACTTCTTTGGGTTCAAACGAATATTATATCGGTGACATCTTTTGAAAACAATATGGAGGTAACTCGGGTGATCTATTCTACTACGAGAATGAACAGTAAGATTGTCCAAGAAAACTTCCATTATACGTTTAAGGTCGTGAATCACATAGGTCATGGCCCGCTGAAATGCAGCTCCGACGTTTTTAAGGCTAAAGGGCATTTTCCGGTATGCAAAGGTTCCACAAGGACATATAAATGTCGTTTTATGTTGATCCTTAGGTTTAATCTGGATCTGGTTATAGCCTGAAAAACCATCCATAAACAAAAAAATTTGCTTCTCGCATACTCATCCAAGATTTGGTCTATGAATGGGGTGGGGAAGTTATATTTAGTACATGCTCTATTCAAATCACTAAAATCGGTGCACACATAGATGGTTCCTTGCTTCTTATCCACATGAATGGGGTTGGATACCCATTCGGTAAGGGGAACCAGGTAGATGAAACCAACCTTGAGCAGTTTCTCCACCTCTACCTTAATGGCGGCTTCCTTCCTAGGATTAACAGCTCAAAGGCGTTATCGAACAGGCTTAACATTGGGGTAAGTCTTAATTTCGTGTTCGACAATACTAGGTTCAATACCTGGCATCTCCTCATATGACCAAGAAAACACATCTCGAAATTTCTTAAGTAGATCGGTGTAAATACGGATCTCTTCAGGGGAGCAATCTACACTGATATATACATTCTCAATTTTTCCGAGAGTGCGAGAAATGTTGATCGTGATGGTAGGAGAAATATTAGCCATATTCCCCTCCGTATAAATGCCATGTGACTCCAAAGGAGCCATAGGGTGGCCAACCTTCTCATCTAGAGCCGATCTAAACTCATCTTGCTCAATAAGATGAAGGGATGGAAGGAAATAAGATCTATGATGTAAGTCCTCCCAAGGCTTGTCATTTCCATTCATGGCCTCGATAATGGCTTCGTCTGATGGTAAAATATCATCAAGGAAGTCATGTGAACAAAATGAGTCGACTGTCCATGCCGACACTGTAATGAGATCTTCTTCCTCTATCCGTGAAGAAGAGAGATCTGACTTTGCAGTGACTTGTTGAATATCACGATAAGCAAGTTCAACTGCATATAGGGGCATAGCCATTCCGATGGGAAATGTATCTCCTAATGTGGGACTCATGGAAGGTCAGGTCCATGAATCACCAAAATATGATGTTCGAAATGGTACAGGAGTCAACAAAGAATGGTTATCATCAGATATGGATCCTATAAAGGAGATTGGTGCGAAAAAATTGAAATATCCCATCAAGGAAGGATATAATCCAACACCAACATTCCCAGTTGTCGACTGAGAAGTTTCAATTTGAGGGACCACAAACCCTCGTGATGCTATGGATTTAAAGGACAACTGATCAATCGTTACAATCTTTCCTTCATGGGGAAATCAAATAACTCTGAAAACAGAGGATACAATCGGTTTCATAGTGTAAATACAATTCTGACCCAGTAAAAGGTTATAGTCGATGGGTGCATCAACCACCTCGAGCTCTATAGGAACTGATTTCCCACCCAAGTGGACCTCAAGGGAGGGAATAATACCATGTGGCTTGAAAGACCTACCATCAAACGTCGTAAGCAAGGTCGTAGACTTCGACAACAGGGGTGAGCCGAGAACCTTCCAACAAGATACAGACATTACTGAAGTAGACACACCTTCATCAACGATGGTATGCTTAACGATCATCTCTAGGAACCTAACCTGAACTTGGAAAGCCACATGATAGGGAAACTGAGGCTAGACGTTAGTAGTGTCAAAGTTGATGGCATTCGGGCTATTAGAATCGAGTGCTCCTAAAGTAGATAAAAGGGCGTTCCTTTGAGAAGGAAAATCCTTAAGTACTTCGAGTGCCGATATTGCACATGGGATTTGACCCAAATATTCTACAATTGAGTAGCTTTGGGAGGCTTGGGCATTAGGATTGTGCGCTAAGTGCTTAGGAACACCTTTCGGTACCCGCGGCATAAAATTCAGCTTCTCGATATGCAAAAGAGTCTCGGGTGGAGGGGGATCACTCCCCATAGAAGGTTGCAAACCTTTATAATCGCGCGAGTGAGCAGAGACACAAACCTATGATTCAACCATGTTTACACATCCAAAAGTGTCGTCATGGGTAGAATAGGTCAACGTTTCATTAATCCCATGATCGGTGGTAGAAGCACCAGAAGTCATATTCTGATGATGAGGAATGGGATTTGTCAACACAGTTGGGATCTCTATGATATGCTTTGATGCTTCCTCAATATGAGGACACAAATGTGTAAGGTGATCTTCCGTGCAAATTTTATAAGGAAATTTCACTTTACATCTAGGCTTGCGATCCCCACCATCATTTCTGTCATCCCAAGGAGGGTTAGTGTTTTCTTTATTGTTCTTATTATTCCCACCCCTACGGTTGTACTTCCCCTTCTTTTTCCCACTAGGTTGTTGGTTACTGAATGGGTTTGTCAATTGCACAGAATGTACATTGGATGATTGGGTGGAAATGGATGAGGCAGGATCATGTCCAAAAGTAGACTGGTTAATAGACAGATTATGCATCTGATTCATAATAGAGCCTATCAAATGAGTACTTGTGGAACCAACAATTCCATCAACATGAAATCCAGGAACGGGATTGGGCTCATGTCGTGATCGCGGCACATCAGGTATAATGTCACACAAAATCCCAGATTGAGCATAGACTAGGTCTAATTTCTGGGCTTTGAAAATGGCTTGTTCCTTAGTCATAATCGTAGACAATGAAACATCCTTAGAAATGTAGGGGAGAAAAGACTTGAGGAACCATTATAGGAGAAACTCTAGAGGAATCTTGGCTTTTACTAACCTCTTTCATTGATGCAACTCTTGAATATGATCAGAGATATGTGTGGCCTTATCCTGACGGAATGTGGACAAGATCTCAGTTCCAGTGTCGTAATGAACCAACAACTGGAAATGGTCGAGAAAAAACAAAGCCAAATCATAGAAGCTCTTGTTAGTCCCCCCAAGAAACTTGACATACCATTTTGTGGCTACCCCCGTGAGGGTGTGTTGAAATAACCTCAAATGGATAGAATTGTGGTTCAAGGAATTTGAGGAGAAACATAAATGGAATGTGGTGATGTGAGCACCTGGATCCTCACCCTTCTTCCCTTCAAACTTCAGAACATCAGAAGGGATCTTGGTGGGAACTGGGGGCCATGTAGGATCATGACACACTGGATCATTTGTGAGTTTCGAAAGATCGGGAAAGTTTAACCTAGTAAGGAATGGGAGTTGAGGATGTGAAGCTTGATTATAAGCTCCCAAAAGAGACTGACTTTGTGAAATTAAAGGTGGTACTGTGTTGATCGAAGTCAACACCTGAGGTACCGACGAACTCTGATAGAAACTGTGACCATGATCAGAAGGATGATATACTCCTCGAAAATTACCCATATAAGGATATGCAGGTATGTGCATGGAAGGGATTCCATAAGAAAGAATGGGATAATGGCTAGGACCAGCCGAATAACCATAAATATCACCCCCATAGGAATGGGGTCCCATATAACTGCTCGACGTAGGAAAACTAGTCGAGCGAGTTCCATAAGAAAATGGTATGTTACCACTCCATGGAACCGAGAAGCTAGAAGGAGAAGGATGTTGCTGGATTATATAAGCATCCATCGATGGAGGCATATATGTAGAGACATTCACGTTAACAGACGGAATATAAGTGGTAGATCCAATACCTATCGTGAAACCTCCACTCGATAAAGGGTTCACACTAACACTAGGGACTGATGAAGGAGGGGGACCCCCTCTAACATTCAGATCAAATGGAGGGATAAGACCACTCCAAAATTGATAAGTAGTATAAGGGGGCATAGTGACCCCAATCCCAAGGCTATATCTAGGATTAACATTGGGAATGGTGGGAGAAATACGCGGTATAAAACTGGTCATACCCAATGAAAAAGGGTCCAAAGTCGTAGGGATGGATGTAGAACCAAAACCTAACACACCCTTGGATGAACTAAGCAGAATACCCGATGACCATGTATCATTGAACGGGTTCGTACTAGTGGGATGGGATGTCCCAAACCCAAGACGAGTCGTGTGTGGTGAACCTCCCTCCCAACCACTCCATAGAGTACTAGGAGGGGAGTTTCTCTTCGTGCCAACGGACAGAGTCGAGGGGAATCCCAACGTGCCAAATGAGGAACTCTTAATAGGAGATCTCGGAAGCTCGTGAGATGTGAATAAAGAACCAGTGATAGTCCTCCGACATCTCTTGTAAAGAGACTGTGACATATCTCTAGCTGGTAAACCAGCCAACCGATGAGATCGACGGAGAGGTAGATCTCAATCCATGATGACTTCAAAGAGTTAGCAAATAAATGTCTCCTAATGACCCACTAAACCTCATAGAGCACACACCTAAAAGAAACTACACCCAAATGCACACAATAGGGGACTGGCTCAAGGGACCTCCTGACACTACAACCAGTATGTCTCTCCTAGGAGAGGCTTGAGACTCCCAAACTATAACCGGAGGTAACATAATCAGTTATAATGGCCCTTAGTCTTCATTGTGCGAAAAAAATTGTGTTGTACGACCTCTACCTGACTTAGGACACTCACAGAATAACCGTCGCAAGTACCTTATGTGATACCTACGTAAAGCAACTATAGCCACCACGTATAACCAATGCTCAAGCCAATAGTTGCAGGTGGGATCTGTCGTATGGGCAGGATAGCTAAGCATGAAACTCAATAGGCTCAAATCCCCCAAGATTCCCTAGATACAAACAAATCCTGGATATATCTCCCATGTTCAGAATTTATTGGAGGGTTATCTGCGCAACCAACCTCTCATGACCTCATGCTTAACTCTAGTTTAAGTAGAGTGTCCTAAGAACATCGATGTATACCATGGTTTTCACCACTCCCTGGTTAGACACATAATGTTTGTTTAATATTCTTGGATCGTTAACTCACAGTGATCTATTCCAAGACTCTAAACCTATACTAGTTGGTGCACCCTAGAAAAGAAAATGTTCTAATCAATTTTAAAATTAAGTGTTCATTTTATTGGCTGTGATTAATCAAAGGATATGGTCGTGAAACTAGTGATGTGAAAAGACTCAATGAAATGCACACCCACAAAGCACTAGACTCTTCTATCAATGGAAAAAATATGCCACTAAATGACAATCAAACCAATGTTTCTTTTCAAAAATAAAAATGCAATCTCTTTAATTTCATGCACAAACAAGCCCTAATGAAAGCACAAGCACTCTAATGCAAGATGCAAAATACATAAAACATTTTTTTTTGTATTTTCACTATAAATGAATGAAAATGCAACAATTTTTTTGTATTTTCAAAATAAATGAAATGCAGCTAAGAATCGGTACCTTTCAGAAAAGAATGCAGATAATGCAATGCAGATAACCCAACAAACCCCAAAAAGAAAGACTCAGCTAAGTCAATGAGCTATAAAAAAGAAAATGGTTGAAATACCAAATTCTCAAAATCAAAGGAAAAGGAGCTTCCAGTCACGAAAAGAGGTAAGGACTAGTCAGTACATAGGCCCAGAAAGACTCAGGAACACCCAGAACTCACCTAGCATCAACCAAACACCAAGAATAAGGTTAAATCGGACTTGTACGTGACTGTTCAATGAACAACTGCATATGTACGTGGGCTACAAAAGGAAAACTCATGTATAGATGCGAGAAAAACACAGCTAGCGAGCGTAGAGGGAAAGATAGGTGACCCAAAAATGAGTGGAACAACCCAAAAAAATCAATATTTCTCTATAAGAACCTGACGACCTATCTTTTAGGATATCTCATCATTCAGTTTTGTACTTTGCATGCATTTTTGCATGCATGCATGCATCCCAGTCACCAGTTTGATGCCTCTAGCACCTTATCCCCATTTTTTCAGCACTTGGGAGCTTCTTTCCTTGCAGTTTTAGCCCTCCTAGTCAGTAAGGCGCCCACTTCTCACCTACCACCCAAGAAAGGAGCACTTCTTCACCTACCACTTAGTTCACTTCAGTTATTTAGTTGTCTTTTTTTATTTAAGTCTAGATTGACTCCTAACTGATTGTATCACTCTATTGGACCCCCAGTGAGACTAGATTGCCTATTCTGACTCCAGTTATCTCCTCATGCACCCTTCACTAAGCCTGCTTCATTCAGTTAGTTCCTCCATGTGCCAATTACACCTACCACACTCAGTTAGACTTAGTTTGACACCTAGTTGACCATTACTTGTGCATTGATGACTCCACTGATTTGATGATGAGGAATCCTAGTTGGAGCCAAGCTATTCCATTCAGTATTTCGAATGACCTCCTTGGGTAATTTGAATTCATTCAGTCATTGTGACTGCATCTTGTATTGTATTCTACTTCTGAGTTCAATAGAGCACTGCTGCAAGCCTTTTGCATAGTTTACACGTATTTTCTTAGTTTCATCTTTGTAATTGATTATCTTGTTCAATTAGAGATGCTATGCTTAATTTCACGTCGTATCAGATCCATGGCGGGGACAAGAATTATTTCCTACAGGTGTTCTACATGAATATTGAGTGATTTTTGCTAAAAAATATCACAGCTGTAGCATGCATTCACTACTGCTGAAATTTTCTCTCCAATCACTCCAGAAACTGAGAGTCTTCCACATAATTCTTGGATTTGAATCATTGGGTCTTAAAGCTTGCTTGATTGTCTTATGCCGAGTGTGAAGTGACTTGAAACAGGTGGATTGTTCGACCTTATGGTTCTTGTTTTCTTGTGATTTGTAGGCTATTATACACTTCTGTTGCATTCACTCCTCTTTAAATATGGACACTTCTTCATCACATCTCCTCACTCCTTTCAATTATTTTAAATGGAAGGCTTATATGGAGATATTGCTATGCTCTAAAGGTTTCTACAGAGTTACCATGGGCCTAGAAGTCAAATCTACATCAGTAGTAGAGAAGGAAAAATATTTCAATAAGCTTGATGAAGCTTATGGTTTCCTTTGTCTCAGCATCTCTAAGGATCTTCTTTTCCATCTCAGTGGATTTACTACTCTGAAAGAGGTATGGGAGAAAATGGCCACACTCTTTGGCAAGTAGGATTATATGAGATCTTATCAGCTAGAGAATGAGTCGATTGCCCTCAATCCTGAAAATTTCGAGACCATCAATGGCTTCTTTACTAAGTTTAAAAGCTTGGTTATTCTATTGAAGCAATGTGGAGTGGACAAAGAAGATAAACAACTGATCCTATGCATTCTTTCAAAACTTGGGAAAGATTATTTAGTTTTTGTTTCAACTTTCAATATGGGAAAGCTCGCAATCCTGAATTGGAAAATGCCTACCTTAAGTGCCTTCATTGAATCCATGAAGAAGGAGCATGATAAACTCATTCAAATGGGGACCATATGCTCCAAAGACCAAGAATTATTTGCTGGAGGATCCAAATATACGAATGGAAAATGGAAGCAAAAGAAAGAAAAGCCAAAGTTTGATCCATCCAAGCAAAGAGAGAAGACAAAGCAATCGAATGAGCCATCTGGTTCAAGAAACAAGCAAAAAGGGAAAGAGGGAAAAGAGAAATCTAAATGTTCTTATTACAGCAAGGGATATCATCCTGAAAGCTCATGCATGAAGAAAATCATAGATTAGATGGCCCTTCTTTTAGAGAAAAACAACATAACCCCTCCTGACGGTGCAAGGAAGAAAGAGAAAAATGATCATCCCGAGAGAGGTCATGCACTCATGGAAACTATTTCAAATCCTCCAACTCTACTCATTGATTCTAGAGCTTTGAACCACATGGATTCAAACAAAGATTCTCTATAATCATTTGATCCCAAGAGAGCCATATCCATCCACATGGGAGATGACTCTCAGATCTCTTCAAAGGGAAAAGGTACTATTCATTTAGAGCATGGCAGTTTTCACAATGTGCTCTATGTTCCTTCCTTAGCTTCAAATATTCTTTCCATTTATCAGATGACTCACACTGGTTCACCAAAGAAAGTTGTATTCTGCCCTAACAAAGCTGAAATTTCTAATATTCAAAGAGGTAAAATTATTGCAGTCGGAAAAGCAAATCATGCTTCAAAAGCATATGAATTTTCACACTTTCTACCACATGACAAGTTCACCGCTCTTCTGAATCATGGAAATGAGGTTAGTAGGCTACAACATGAGAGGTTTGGACACCTAAGTTATAAATAATTGCAGCTGATACAGAAAAATTCCATGGTTGATGGCCTTCCGACGATCAAATCCTCGAAGGGAATATGCAAAGGTTGCATCATTGGGAAGCACCCTAAGCACAAATTTGATTGAGGCAAAGCCAGCAGAGATTCTTGCATTTTGGGGCTGATACATTCTGATATCAGCGGTCCACTGCCACATATATTCATGAATGGCTCAAGGTATGTTTTGACATTCATCGATGACTTCTCCATATTTACATGGGTTTTCTTTCTAAAAAACAAGTCGGAAGTACTAGAAAAATTCAAGTTTTTTAAGGCTTCTATTGAGACTTCCACTGAGAGGAAGATAAAATATCTTAGATATTATAATGGAGGTGAATATATCAAATCAGATCTATTGCAACTATCTGCTGAAAGCGGCATTCAAATCCAGCACACAGTTCCCTACACACCTCAGATGAACGGTGTAGCAGAAAGGAAGAACAAATCACTAAAAGAGATGGAAACCTGTATGATTGAATCAAAAGGTTTGGCTGAAAAATTTGGGCTAAGGCCATGAATTTTGATGCATACATTCAAAACATAGTTCCACATATCAAGATATATGCAGCCACCCCATAAGCTCCATTGGCGGGAAGCCAAGAGGATCTTACACTATGTGCAGGGTACTCGACACTTTTGCATACACTATGCTGCAGATTGTGAGCTAGATTTGATTGGGTACACAGATTCAGATTGGGCGGGTGATAGTATTGATCGGAATTCCACTTATGGTTATGTTTTCATGATTGGCACTAGGACTATTTGTTGTTCAAGAAAAAAGCAGGAATCCATTGCATTATCTTCAACAGAGGCAGAGTATCGAGGAGCAGTCAATGCTTGCATTCAGGCAGTTTGGTTGCAGTGTATTTTTTCAGAGTTTGATATTGGTAGTACTACTTTGACTGTCATTTTTTGTGACAATCAAAGTGCTATCAAGATATTGACAGATCCAGTTCATAGACAGAGGACCAAGCACATTGAGATCCACATGCACTACATCTGAGAGCTTGTGCATGACAGAACCATTGTTTTGCAATATTGCCCTGCCGACAAGCAAATTGCAGACATCTTCATCAAGAGCTTCACTGAGAAGAAGTTCTCTTACCTACGTTCACTGTTGGGGGTGAGTTCCATCATGGTGGAGACATATTAGATAATTCTATGTTTAGCTTGATGGGGGCCTTTCTTCCCATTGGGTTTTCCCTCTTTCCTCACTTAGATTTATTTCTAGCATTTTTGGATTATTGTATCGGGGTGATCTTTGGTCTCAGTAACTAGGGCCCTATTCAGTTATTATTTTTTACATCATAGTATAGCTTGAGGGGGGGTGTTAGGATATATCATCATTCAATTTTGTACTTTGCATGCATGCATGCATTTGCAAGCATCCTAATTATTTGCATGAATCCCAATCACCAGTTTGATGCCTCCAGCACCTTATCTTCAGTTTGCCAACACTCGGGAGCTTCTTTCCTTGCAGTTTTATCCCACCTAGTCAGTAAGGTGGCCACTTCTCACCTACCACTTGAGAAAGGTGCACTTCTTTACCTACCACTCAGTTCACCTCAGTTCGTTAGTTGTCTTTCCTTGATTTAAGGCTAGATTGACTCCTAACTGATTGTATCACTCTGTTGGACCCCCAGTGAGACTAGATTGCCTATTCTGACTCTAGTTAGCTCCTCATGCACCTTCCACTGAGCCTCCTTCATTTAGTTATGGCCTCCATGTGCCAGTTACACCTACCACACTCAGTTAGACTCAGTTTGACACCTAGTTGACCGTTACTTGTGCATTGATGACTCCACTGATCTGATGATTAGGACTCTTAGTTGGATCCAAGCTATTCCATGCAGTATTTCGAATGACCTTCTTGGTTAATTTGAATTCAATCAGTCATTGTGACTACATATTGTATTGTATTCTACTTCTGAGTTCAATAGAGCACTGCTGCTAGCCTTTTTCGTAGTTTACACATATTTTATGAGTTTCATCTTTGTAATTGATTTAATTGTTCAATTAGAGATGTTGTGCTTAATTTCACACTATCAATGACACGGAAAATCCAAAGAACAGAGACTCAAAATAAGGAAAATGCCCAAAACACTCCAAATGGATGCTTCTCCGCAGTGGAGTCGCCAATTCTGTTATGGAGAAAAACTTCCTACGGCTTGGGGTAGACCAAAACAGACATATGAATTCTAGAAATTAGACTCATTTCTCAATGTATGCTATATAAATGTAAATGCTAAGAAATGGAATAAAATACCAACCTCAATCTGGATGTTCAATGAAGATCACCATTGAGCTTTCAAATCTTAACACGTGTACCTGCAGCTTAGTCTCAACAACAAGCACAAGTAAGTGGATATGATATATGAAAGATGTTAGCACATATAATAGCATAATCCATGATATACATAAGTAAATGTACCCAATGATAATAAAAAACCATTCACGATATCAATTGGACGAGAAAATGAGTATTTCTATTAATATGAACAAGAAGTACAAGATACAACCTCCTGTTAGCAACTCATCTGAACCAAGTGAACCAAGAACTAGATCCCTCGACTTGTGCCTCCACCACTTCAATCCCCCATGCAATGGAAAACTCACGAGCAAAGGAGTAAATCCATCACAATATATGAAAGAGTTTGGTAGGTAAGAGGTTCACAACAACAAGGATCAATGGATGTAGACTCAAGCTATGGAAAAATTCCAATAGAGTTTCGACGCTCTTCTCTTCATCCTCCCTCCTTCCATGCATAATGGTTCAATATATAACCTTCCAAAGGCAAGTGAAAGTTCAGATCGAGTTGTTTTGAGGTACATGGAGGGACAAAGGTCACAATGGCCGACTTTTTGGAGTGAAAAAGTGAGATTTTACTCTCTTTTACCAATTAACTCGGTGTACGCAGGCTATAATGATGCAGCCAGTGTATGCACGAGTTGCATTGAAGCAGCTTGCATACAGGAACAAAAATACGGAAAAAGGGTTCCCTGGAGGACAAAAAGTGGTTCTGAGTCCATAATTGGATAATGGAGGCCAATGCGTGCTAATGCTCACAAGGTGGAAAAATATGGTGTAACAAGAAACTTTAGCAAAGGTACAACAAATGAAGGTAGAAGCATTGACACTCTCTGAAGATATCAAGGCAAAGCTACAAGAGCTTCGCACAACAGAGAGCACAGTTAAGGACCAGATGTAGGAACCAATATCCGTGATGCTGCTCAATACAATGAAGGAATACGAGTAGGAAACAAAGGAGGCTATTGTGAAGCTGAGCATGACATATCAAGAGTTAGCAGTGAAGATGAAGATCCCAAGCACTACGAAATAAGAAAAACCTAATGTCAGTGGCTCAAGTACGAGCCACAAGTAATTCTTAGGGGCATGTTGGGTGCATCCCAAGAAGAGGAATTTATGAATAAAAATCATAGTTAGGAGAGGCCGGAAATTGACCAAGTTTGGGAGAAAAGCGGTTCCGCAAATCCCAGGCATAGGGTATGGAGCGAAGTTGAGTTGAGAAGAAAGGACTTGTTCTCTTAGTAAAGACAAAGTACTAAGGACATCCAGAGGTGGTTGGTGTAGTTAACAGTTGAGTGACGACCTTAATGCTACAGGAGAACGAAGTTAAGAAGTAGAGTTGTGTAAAGGACACGCCACTGCAGAAGTCATAGGTGCGATGTGAGAGAAAGTGCTAGAGTCGGAGAAAGCATCAGAGTCAGAGGAAGCGGCTCAAAAGGGGCGACAAATTTAAAGCTTAGTGTTGTCTACAAGAGAACCACAGGGGATTTTGGGTATTGGGTACTATGGGGGTTGGCCCATAATTATTGTAATATGTGACCTTCAGGCACATCTATATATAAGTGTAGTTTTTGTAGAAGGTTGGTTGGTTGGGTTGGATTTTTTTGGTTAGTCATAGTTAGATGTTCGACGTTGGTCGATTGTAATAGAGGAATAGTTCCAAAGAGAGATAACATACTCTATAGATGAGTGCATAGAGATCTGATTATAGAGAAGATTATGTAGCTGAGTGCACAAACTGGAACTATTACCCTTCCAAGTAATATAAGAACAGTTCCTGTGGATGTAGCTCCTGCCAGGGGGTGAACCACATAAATATATGTGTTTATGTATCTGAGCTTATGTTGTGCAAAGCTTTGCATGCGATTTCATGGTGTATTTATGTATTTGATTTCATGTATAATTTAATGTTAATTGCATGATAAGTAAATGGAATGCATAAGAATGAATGTTATGGAGGAACACTTAGAATGATGAATGCATAGCTAGATGGTGAATACAGTAGATATTCAGTGAAGTTATGTATACTGTTAATACACTGTGAAGTGTTGTTGTTGCAACAACACCCCCCCAAAAACTTTTGTACATATTGGGGCCCCTCCTCTCATTTTTGTAGAAAGTTTGCCTTGAGAAGCCATCCCAGCTGTTATCTGTGTTTTTCAGCATGAAATCTTGTTTCCCAACAAAATTTCTGGCCATAAACCTTTCCATTTTTCCCCCAAGGAACCTAAAGGGAACTTAGAATTTTTTCCCGACATTTTGGAGTCTCTCGGGTTATCTCCCCGTAGTTGCGGAAGCAACTCGCATAAGCTTCCCAAAAGAAAACTTAGAAAATTTTTGTTGGAAGAACGCGGAAACCATTGGGCAATCCTGCACGAAACGGTGGAGTCCTCCGTTCAAACCTTCCGCAAAAGCGAAGTGTTTTGGGTTTCTCTCCCGAAAGGCGGAAGCCGTTTGTCAAGCCTTCCAGAACGGAACTTAGAATTTTTCCAAGAAATTGCGGAGCCTCTCAAACTATCTTCCCGCAGTAGTGTCTCTTTTGGGTTTTTCATCAGAGGGGCGGAAACATGTGTTAAAACCTTTCCGAGAAAAGGACTTAGATTTTGTTTGCAAATCGCAGACCGTGAGAAGGAAAATTGCGGAAACCTTGGGGTTTTCTTCCTGAAACGGCGGGAGAACTTGGGAAAGACGCCCGAAAGGATTTGGAATATTTTGTTAAAATCGCAGAAGCTTCTGATGAAAGCCGCCCGAAACGGCGGAAGAATTCAGTGAAGTTATCCGAAATGACGGAAGCCTTTCGCATAAACTTTCCGAAGAGAGACTTAGAAAAAACTTTCGAAAATTTGTGAAAACCTTTGGGTTTTCCTCCCGAAACGGCGGAAGCCATTCACAAAAGCTTTCCGAAATACCACGGAGAAATTCACGAACTTCCTTCCGAAACTGTGAAGAGATTTAGAATTTTTTCCTTTGCGGAGCTGTTGAGTCTTTCCATCCCGAGCCTGCGGAGCCGTTCATTTTATCCTTCCGAAACGGCGGAAGCCAATCGCATAAACCGCTCGAAAAAGGCCTTCGGAATAATTATGGGAAGATTTGTGGAAGAGTTCAAGATTTTCTCCCGAAACGGCGGGAGCCATTCCTCTAAACCACCCGAAAAGACTTAGTAAATCTTCGTTAAGCAATTGAAGAAGCTGCTGGTGAATCCCTCCCGAAACTACGGAAGTCACTTATGAAAGCTTTCTGCAGTTTCGGGAGCCTTCCTGTTTTCATCCCAAAGAGGCCGCCAAAAGAACTTAATCACGTCGCGGAAGCCTCTTGCGGAAGCAAGTCACTACTCTCTCCCGAAACAGCGGAAGCTTTCGCGATATCCTCCCGAATGAGATAAGCTTTGCGGAACGTTTTCTCTTCCGCGTCACAGAGGCCTTTTGCGGGGGCCATTCGCCTTCGTTCCCCGAAATAGCGGAAGTGGTTCGCCAGATTGTCCCGCAAGAGGCGATCACGCGCAAATCGAGGCGGCTCGATTTGACGCCGGCTTACGATGCATTTAAAACCGGTTTTAAACGCCACCAACCATATTAAAGTCCCACACGTATCTCACTTGTTTAAATATACGGTGGGGCTCGGGCCAACATATCATTGTTTTCGATTGGAAAATGACATGGAACGCCGTATTGCTCCAGCTCATCTCGCTCATCCGAATTCGCGGCCAGCTCGATCAACTATCCTCCCGGTGCCAGGTAGGACTCTAACCTTGAAATTTGCCCCTTCTACGCTTCCAATTGCTATTAGGTTGTCTTTGCTTTGAAAATGATGGGCATTGGTGGGGTTTTGACGGGAAAAACACCCGTCATGGGCGATTTTTTGCCTGTCAAATACGGTTTGAATCAAGTTCTTCTCGTCATGTATAAAGCAGAGATAGAATAAACGTTTGTGGGTAGAGACAACTAGTTTGGATGGATAAAACTATTCCATTTTCATCCCCGGGCCGCGTGCCTCGTTATTTCAAAACTGTCGAAGCCCCATGAACCTTCCATGTCCCCAGTCGAAAGCTTAGGATGTAAAACCCCGAGCCTTTTCGTAAACCTCGGTTCTATGAAGACAACGTTACCCAATTCAAATCCTAGGACAAGTGTCATTGCCCATGTTCAAACCTCCCATAGAGCACCTCGACAAGTGCCGTAAATGACAATGGCATTCGAAACCCTCGCTGGGTCGTAGATACGAAACGCCTCCTTATTTCGTCACAGAGCCTTTCCAACCCGAGCTTACCCACCATTAGCTTTTCAAACCGCAGCAGTGACGAAAGTTACCCTTCCCCAGAGCTAAACCGAAAGAACGTTGCTTCCGCAACACGCTTATCTTCACAGGAGCATCCCAAACCTGCCCCTTTTAAAGAATGAGGATGGCTAAATTTTATAATCATGTTCCTGCTGAAACAAAGATCATCATTTCTCTCAAGGCAACCCGATAGCGGATTGTTCCGCGACACACTTATCCTCTTGGGAGCATTCCAAATTCTTCCCGTTTAAAGATTCAAATGTTTAAATTTGTTTTTTATATTGGAATGGTGTATTCTGCTTCCTAAACATACAACTCCCCATTGTTTTTTTTTTAATTTTCATTCACATATCAAAACAATGGTGCTCTCTGTCAAAACCTCACAGTATGTTGCTCAATATCATGATGACTTGTATATGGGTGTTATCAGGCATAAGTCAAGATGACGAAAACCGGTAAGAAGAAAGCTAAGATGACAGAAAAGAAGCCGGCGCCACTTAAAACTGAAACTTCACTCCAAGATACTAGGTGCACCACCGGTGTCCCTCCTAAAATCAGATGGGGTGACATCTACAGAATGATCCGGGACCAAGAGAGCCCAGATATGTTGCTAGAGGAAGGGCTGATTTATCTTAATATCAGATCCTCAGGCATAACTAGAGCTGCTACCCGCCCTGAGCTGTTCCCCTGTGCTGAAGTAATCGGATGGATACTCCAACATGCCGATGCTGAAGGGAGAGTGATAAATGATAGTGGGAAAGTGGCTATTGCCTCATTTCAACCCGCGTATCTTGCGGCAGCCTACAAATTTCCCCGTGTCCAACAAGCTCTGACTGATGAATGGTTGATCCAGATGAACAACGTCGAGATTGCCAAAAAGATGCTAATGGCAGGCAAACATTTGAGGAAGAAAGGAAGTGATGAATATGACGTGCAGAATCTTAGAGCTCCTTTCAGATTAATCGCTTTAATGCTGTGCAGAATCTTCGGCATGCCCGATGGAACAGTGTATAAGATTCAGTGGGTCCCTATTATCCACTACGTGGCATTCAAGGGAACTGTGTTTGACTAGGCCACTCTCCTATCAGATAGTTTGGCCTCGATGATAGTTGCTGCTAAAAAAGGACTAGCCTTGAAGAAGGATGATTTTTTCATGTCTTCATATCTGATCGATTGTATTTTAGCCAAGATAGAATTCCCCAATTTGGGCTGCACATGGGATAAGGCCACTACCCCGGTCTATATCGTGTTCAAGATGTTGTGTGCTCAGAATTACAAGCCCAGCTACAAACTCATCTGTGAGGGGTTCATCATGCCCCTATATGAGAAAATGTTCAAGGAAGAACCAAACTGCCTATCAGAGAATGCTTTGGAAGTCCTTGAAGATTATGGGTATTTTTACTTTTCAGAGCAAGGCACTTACCTAAGAATGTTTGGAGGGACTAATCCCCCATACATCTTGCTGCAGTATGCCACGGATTATGTGGTCCTCAAAGAAGCAGTAAGACAAATCTTCCTGGATGGAATTGGAGCAATGCTCCACAAAAAGCATAAGGCTTCCTTTCCCCCTCTAACTTTCTGTATAGGTGCTTACAAGTTCTTGGGGGTTGCCTCGGCCGATGAATTTATTCAAGAGCTTAAAGCCTTCCACTTCGGTGAGGTGATCTTCCATAGGAATGACAGAAAGGGAAGAGTTGTTGAGCATTGTAAGGAGATATATGCTCACTTCGAGTACTCCCACTATACTGATGCCGAGGAAGAGGCATTCAGAGGTATCAACAATATGGTTGAGCTACGGGTCTGTCGCCGAAGCATCGGAGCAAGCTCTGGCTCAACCAAGGCCCAGAAGACCAGCCAGCAGAAGGAGAAAGAAGCTGAGGATGCCCGAGCTTAGGAAGAGTTCAGGTTAAGGGAAGAAGCCAGGTTACTCCAGGAAGATGAGGAAGCCAAGCTGCAACGGGAAGCTGAAATGGCAAGAAGGCAGCAGGAAGCTGAAGTGGCAAGGATGCAGCAAGAAGCTGAAAATGAAAGCCTGTGGAAGGAAGCGGAGGAAGCCCAAAAGCAGAAAGAGGCTGAAGCTGAGCAAGCGGAGACAGAAAGGAAGGCAGAAGAAGAGTTGAAAGCAAGGGAAGAAGCTCAAGCCAGTGGATCCGGGGTCCAAGACATGGATATAGACAAATCCCAAGCAGGAGGATATGGTACCCAAAAGAATGGCATGGATCCAGCTCAGGAAGTCCGGACCCCACCTGCTGAAGAAGACATAGACATCATAAACCGACCAATTGTCCCGTACACACCATCGGGAAAGCGTACGGTGTCCAAGTGGAATGAGTTTGTCTACGACAAGAAAAGGAAAGCTATGGTCCTCAAATCAGAAGAGAGGATAAAAAGTCCCTTCCATGAAGACACGTTACCCACCGAGAGGTCACTGTAATGAAAAACACAGATCAAGATCCCTTTGCTATGGCATCCGTAGCTGTAGCAACATCAAAGGCATCATTTGCCAATGTAGGGGTTATAGTTAAAGAATATATATTGACAAAGAAGAGAGCTCGTACGCTACAACAGACTGTGGCTAATGAGCAAGCCCAAAGAGATCTGGTAGTGAACAGTGAACAAGTATAATTGCTTGTACGCTGAGCATAATGAGCTGTCAGACAAGTACAGCCAGCTGGAGGAGGAAAAGGACCAGCTAGCACTCCAAATGATGATTATGGAAGTGGAGAAGAATGGAGCAGAAGAAAAGGCATCTCAGCTAGAAGCAGACAAGCGGACATTAGCCGAGCAGTTAGAGCAAGCCGAGGGTAGAACAATGGACATGTCTCCTTTCCATGAGATGTCATGCAACATCCTGAAGCAGGTGTATGACACTCAGGAGGTAATCACTGATGAGGTTTGCAAGCTCAAGGCCATGGTGGTCAGGTTAAAAGAAATTAATGCAGAATCCCATATGCTCAAAGCAAAGAATACCCATGTCAAGGAAAATATCATCAGTCAGATGGCGTGGAGAGAAGGAAAAGAGGGTTTCCCCACACACCTCCCATTTAAATCTGTGGACAGTTTTAATGAGGACATAGCCCTTTTGGAGTTTGGCAGGAACTGTGCCAATAAGCTGATAACCAGTGTGCAAAGAACAACAGATAAAATTAGCAATCTATACCAAAGGATCCAAGAGGTACATGACAAATGCACATGGAGTTTCCCTCAGACCCTGGAGGACATTCCTGAAAAGGAGCAGCGTCTGTCTCAGCTAAAGGAAGAGCTAGTCGCTCAAACCAAGTATGTGAAAAAAATTGATGTTCTGGCTATTGATGACCTTCAACATTATGTTGGATTGTCATCCCTCCACAACCATCTGCTGAAGGAAATGCATGAGGCTGCAGTAGCAGAAGTTCAAAGTATTAGAACAGAACTCGGGAAGAATGTAACTTCTCAGAAAATCCTGTTTCCTGCTGCAGTAAACATAATCATAAGGGACACAGGTATGTGGTACAGCTACATAACGGAGGAGGAAAAGAAATCTACAGCAGTGGCAGGGGCATCAGCAGATCCAGAATCTTCTCTCCCAGCAGCCACTCAAGCATCTTCAGCAATAGGCTCGAGTGTTTCTTCCCAGGTAGCGTCAGCAGCAATTAACTTGGGCGATCCTTTGCCAGCAGAAACTCATGCACATGATTGAGATCGCTGATTTCAAAGCATTATTGCTATTATTTTGTATTTGGCTCTCCAATGTGTAAAGTGGATAAACTGTGGGACAGCTGTCCCTCTTTTCTTTTAAATAATTTCTGTAAATGAAAGGGAATCTCAATTTTGTCTTTTTGGGAGAGAATTTTCTGTAGATGACAAGTGGAAGGTGCTAGGTGGCAGCCCCAAGGGAAGATTTGTAATTATAAATAGAAGCTAGGAAGAATAGAAAAGGACTTTTTGCAGGGAAGGAAATTTTGAAACCTTTACGAGCTATCTTGTATCGTTTCTGTAAAATTGAATTTTCTAATAAAAGCCACGGGAGATGGACGTTTTGCATGGGATGTTGGACGGATGTATGTTGGACTATTCTAACGGCTGTTGTTCTGTAATGTGAGATCATTCTTACCATCTGAACTATTTCTTTGTATCAATGATTTTGCTCCTTCCTGTGCATGCGATTTTCTCTTTTCTGTGAACAATGAATGCATTTCATAGTGAATCGGGAGCTACCTGCTGATATATTCACCATTGCTGTAGAATTATTTTTTTGATTAAACGGCTAACTGTTCTTTCTTCAAGATAATTCGTACGGCTCATTGTTCATGCCTTTAACTTGCTCCTTGCAGGGATCTTTAAATTTAATTTCAGTTTGTTCACATTTAGATCTGTTTCTTTATTCTTTCTATGTAGATTAAATAATCTTTTGCTTTTTTCTGTTTTGTGAGCAATAGATGCGTTCCATATTTAATTAGAAGCTATCTTCTAAAGATCTTTACCTTGCTGTAGCTTTACTTATGAGAATTAGCAGCTATCTGTTCCTTCCTTGCGTTATTTGTTACAGCTTATTGCTTATCCTAAAACGTGTTCCCTGCAAGGATAGGTAGATTTATTTCATTTTCTAGACTTAGATCTGTTGTAGTTGCATCTAGATCAAATATTACTAAGCATTTGCATATCATTTAAAAGACATAAAATCCAAAAGAAAGGTGGATCGGGCCATAACCGGTAGAATCGGATTTAAACTCCAAACCCACGGTTGCCGGAACCGCTAACCGGACGGATTCCCTACACCAAACGGGAGATAGTCTAATTGGGACCATCTCTTGGGGAGAATCCCTTTCTGATTGATGCTACGATATCCGAGGCATCAATAGTTTTTGGCGCTAGAAGGAGGGCCTGAAAGTGCATGGCTGATATAGGAAAATCTCCCACTACCATAGAGGACACTGAAAACCTGCTTAAAGAAAGCATTTCAAACAGCTCAGATCTTGGGTTAACAAATCAAGAACGCCTCATTTCTGACCCTGAGATTCAAGAATCTTTGTACGCTGTCCCTTTTACAGAAGTAGAGGATTTAAGAAGACATACAAGATCCTACGTTAGGCAGCTAGGTGGTTTAAACGCTGTCAATTTCCTCCCTAAGAAAACTACCCCTAGAATGGAGCCACAATACACCCGAGATTCGATTCTTGTTCAAAGTTTCGAAGAACTTGTGAATCTGACTTTGGAAGAAATTTCAGGCACTCTTGACAAGGCAGATCTGTACAACTCAGATAAAATTTCAGACCAAGGAAACCTTGAAGAAATTACCACTCCCAAAAGTACTCCACAGAATTCACCTTACAATTCTCCACCCAGGTCTCCACATCCAAACATGGCTGTACCTGCTTGGAGAGCAAGGGGAGCACTGAACTTAGCTGGACCATTCCATAATCTTCCAAAAAACCCAGAAAAGGTCTTGCCTAAGTACGATCCAGGGAAAGCCATTTCGACGGAAGATCACCTCAAGAGTTTTTACTTAGCTCTGAACCTTTTAAACGTACAACATGAAGACGTAGTCTGCAGGTTGTTTCCATATACATTCGAGCCAAAAGTATCGTCATGGTACTTTAGCCTACAACCCAGCTCAATCTCTAGTTGGGATGAATTCGAGAAATGTTTTCTAAAGAAATACGGAAACCAAAAGACTGTGGCTACACTTATGAAAGAACTCTTATCCATGAGAATGGAGAAGAAGGAAAAGGTTCAATACTTTAATCAAAGATTCACAACACTGTTGAATAAATTCAGTGAAGCTAATAAACCAGCAGAGGAGTCTCTGATTGAATACTACACGACAGCTCTTGAAGGACCAATCACAATGTTCGTAAAACGATCCAAGAAAAATACCCTGATAGAGAACTTTGAGGAAGCTAGAAAGGTAGAGGAAGAGGCTGATAGCATTGCTAAACATGCCTTAGATGTAGAACCAAAACCAGCAGCTAGCAAAAAACCTTTGCTGCTCACTAGAGGTAAAGAAGAGCCATCTACGGACATGGAAAATGTAGTCAAAATGATGCAGAAATTATCTAACAAAATCGTAGATCTCGAGAAAGATAAGGCTGCTAGCACATCTAGGAAACCTTTCAAGCCATTTTATAAAAGAAGGGAAGACGGGGAACAGACTCATCCACCAATGAACGCTGCCCCTGTTTTAAAATTAAATGAGATTGGGATGGAAAATTTCTGCACTTTTCACCAAGAACCGCATTCAGAGAAGAGCTGCCTGCAATGGATTAATTCCATGAGCTTAGTCATGAACCAAATGTTAGATTCTCAGATCCCAGACCAAGATGATCCTCCAGAAGAGTCAAGCCCTGAGTTAGAGGAACCAACCCTGGACACTACTATGGTGTTGTGGGATTGGGTACCCATGACTGAATTAGTAGAAGAAGATCACATAGATAGCTCTCCCTCTAACGTAAATGTGGCTACTCGTAGCAAGGGCCCAATTGCGGATCCTATGCCAGTCACTATTCCCCATAAGCCTAAATTTTCAAAAGATCCGCCTAGGAGGCATATACCAATCATCCCACCACAGCCCAAAGTTAACCAAACAACGGCCAAACAGCCAAGCGCTGACACCATAGTTCAGCCACCTAAGGTTACAATGAGCAAAACGGATCAGCCAAGTCAAATTAGGAACGAATCTGATATAGGATACGATATTATTGAAGATATCAAGAAGGTCAAGGCAAACGTATCAATATTTGACATGTGCAGCCTGCCCCATCAACGAGACAAACTGCTGCGTGTTTTACAACCCGAGATCAGCACTCCATTGACGGTTTCTCAAAACAATCCCGAAATTAATGAGGCTAGCATCAGTGGAAAGTCTAAATCCCAAACATTGCCATTCTTATTGACTTTTGAAATTTTCAACCATAATGTTCACAACTGTTTGGTAGATTTTGGAGCATCCTCAAACGTTATGCCACTGTCAATTTGTAAAAAGATTAATGGGCAGCATGTTCCATCTCCAGCTCAAATTATCCAATTAGATAGGACTGCTGTCAAGGTTATTGGGGAGATGAAAGATGTTTTAATCAGACTATCAGCTGACCCTAGGGTCTGTCAGTTCATTGACATAATGGTAGTCGATATTCCTGAAGCTTATGGGCTGATTTTGAGTAGGGATTGGTCTACCAAGCTAAGTGGCTACTTTGCTACTTATTGGTCCCACCTATGGTTGCCTTATCAGAACATACAGAATCAGATTAAAGTTCTTAGGGAACCTCATATGAAACAAAACGTAACTCAGTTAGAAGAAAAGAATGAGGCCGTAAGTTTCTCATCCTCGGTTCTGGGGAATTATTTCTTAGAAATGGATCCGGGTAATTATCAATCTGAAGCCATTAGCCATGAATCAGATAGACAGTCCGATCTCCTTCATTTCTCTCGGGCTGACGATGTTGATTGTAACATAGTCAATTTAGTCAGTGACATAGATCACAAAGAAACTAACTTAGTTGAATCTAAAGATACTTTTTGGACATTATACTTTGATGGTTCTAAAACTCTAGAAGGATCCGGAGCCGGTTGTGTTCTAATGGATCCAAAAGGAAACAAGTATTTTTGATCTTGTAGATTAGAATTCGATTGTACTAATAACACCGCTGAATATGAAGCTTTGGTTCATGGATTAAAAAAGGCCATTGGCTTAAATGTTAAGTACCTGAAGGTCTTTGGTGATTCCGAGATAGTTGTAAGACAGGTAAGGGACACCATTCATTGTCTCTCACCTCACTTGAAGGGTTATCAGGCCGAGGTATGGGATTTAATTATGCATTTTGACGCTTTCAATATAAAATCAATTCCTAGATTGCAAAATTCTGCTGCTGATTTGCCAGCAACATCTGCTTCTAGATTGGTGCCATCAAATAATAAATGCTCAATTGAATTGATTTTCAGGCCTTCCGTTCTTGATAACGTCACGAACTTCAGAGTCTTCGGTGATGATGAACAAATTATCAGCTTCCTAACAAACAAAGATAGCTTTCAAGGAGCTGCAATAGATGAGGAAGAACACGATGCTGATTTGATGAAAAAGGATGAGGAGAAAGGAAATTTCATTCCCAAGGGGGTAAGGTCCCTCGAAATGCTGTTCGATCTTCAAAATAAGTTCAAAAGGCCTGCTAATACCAAAACTAACAGCTCATCAATGCAATATGAGTTAGTTAATTTGGGTACCGAGGCAGAACCAAGATTTGTCAACCTTGGCAAATGTTGCTCACCAGAAGAAAGAGAAAGGTTCATTAAATTGTTCAAACAATACAAGGATGTTTTTGCATGGACCTATGAAGATCTGAAAATGTATGATGTCCGCATCATTCAGCATGTTATACCAATGAAAGCGGGTGTCAGGCCATTTCAGTAGCAGTTAAGAAGGATGCATCCCACTCTAGAACCGCTGATCCAAAAGGAGTTAAAGAAGCTCCTGGACGCTAAGATAATCTTCAAAGTTTGGCATTCTGAATGGGTTGCGAACTTGGTTCCCGTAAGGAAGAAGTCGGGAGAGATAAGGCTATGTGTAGATTTCAGAAATTTAAACAAAGCTTCAGATAAAGATAACTACCCCGTACCTTCAATGGAACAAATCCTACAGATAGTGTCAGGATCCGAATTGTTTTCTCTCCTCGATGGTTTCTCTGGCTATAATCAAGTATTAGTAGCCGAAGAAGATCGTCTTAAGACTACTTTCCGAACTAAGTGGGGAACTTTTGCCTACAGAAGAATGCCGTTTGGTCTAATAAATGCAGGAGCTACATTCCAAAGGGCAAGCGATATTGCTTTCCGAGGATTGGGTGGGAAATGCGTAGTTGTATACTTGGATGATGTGACAGTCTTTTCGAAGAAAAGGGGAGATCATGTCATGCATCTAAAGCATATTTTTGATCGCTGCCGGAAATATGGTATTTCCTTGAATCCCAAGAAGAGCGTGTTTGCTGTTCCCGAAGGTAAGCTCTTGGGTCATATCATCTCCAAAGGGGGAGTGTCAATTGATCAAGAAAGAGTCCAAGCTATTAGTAAGATTCCAATGCCTCACAACAAGAAATCTATGCAGTCTTTTATGGGCACCATCAATTTTGTCTGCAGATTTGTTCCGGATTTCGCACAAATTGTTAAGCCATTGCAACAGATGGTTAAACAAAGCATACAATTCAAGTGGATAGATTTGGAGAAGGAAGAATTTAGAGATATCAAGGCAGCTGTAGCTAAGGCTCCTTCCTTAAGAAGCCCGGATTTTGATAAGAATTTCATCTTGTATACCTTTTCCTCGGATGACTCTCTTGCAGCTGTACTCACGCAAAAGGTGGAGTTGGGGGACGAATACCCAATTTCGTGTATGAGCACTGGTCTGCAGGGGGCTGAGCTGAATTACCCCGTAGTTGACAAGCATGCATATGCGGTCTTCAAAGCAGTTAAGCAGTTTAGGCCATACATTCTGAAGAACAGAACTAAGGTCATAGTTCCCCACCCGGCTGTTAGATCCCTTTTTGTTCAAAAGGAATTGGGAGAAAGAAGAGGGAACTGGGTCACAGCTCTTCAGGAATATGATTTGGAATTTAAACCATCCACAATCATCAAAGGACAAGGCCTGTGCAAGTTACTTGCGGGAGACTCAATTGATGAAGAACAACATTGGAAGAATGAAGTTGAGCTCAATTCGGTTGAAGTATGTCATATCTTCACAGCTCCCCAGTCATGGTATAGAGATCTGGTACACTATTTACAACAGGGATATCTGCCTGAGCATTGGAACTCTAAGCAAAGAAGGGCACTCCGCTTGAAATCAACACCTTATCAAATCATTGATGGGATTCTTTTCAGGAAGAATTATGATGGAGTTCTTCTCAGATGCCTAGAAAAGGAAGATGCAAACAAAGTTGTCAAAGAATTACATGATGGCCCCGCAGGCGGACATTATTCAGGTGAGACAATAGCACACAAGATACTGAGAGCTGGTTATTATTGGCCCACTCTGTTTCAAGATGCCCACACATACGCACGAAATTGTGATGTATGTCAAAGAAGTGTTGGGAAGTTACCTAAGGCAGCGGGACCATTGCAGCCGGTCATCATCTCTGAGCCTTTTGAGCAATGGGGTATCGATGTTATCGGAGAAATAAATCCAAATTCTTCGTTGCAACATTGATACATCCTGACGGCTACCGACTACTTCACTAGGTGGATGGAGGCCATCCCGTTGCACAAGATCAATGAAGACGCAGTCATCAGCTTCTTGAAAGAGAACATCATAACCAGGTTTGGGGTTTCAATTTCCCTTGTGTTTGATAATGCTACTTATTTTTCATCTTGCAAGATAAATGAATTTGTTTATGAAGGGGGAATTAAGTTGCATTATTCAGCCAATTACTACCCTCAGGGGAACGGATTAGCTGAATCCTCAAACAAGAATCTGATTCGAATTCTTAAGAAGACTATGATAGAAAACCAGAGAAGTTGGCATGTGGCTCTCCCAAACGCCTTATGGGCAGATAGGGTAACCCCGAAAAATGCTTTAGGTGTCTCCCCTTTCACTCTTGTCTATGGCAAGGAAGCCATCCTCCCCCCAAACATCTTACTACCATCCTTGCAATTGTCCCAAGCCTCTCGAGGTTTTGGTAGCCAAGCCTTACAATCCAGGATCAACACCCTGCTTCAACTGGAAGAAGCCCGACACAAAGCTAAAGACCGATTCCATCCACACCAAGACATAGTTAAGAGATGGTTCGATAAGAGGAAATCCGGTAAGAGAGATTTTGAAGTTGGGGATTTAGTCCTAAAATGGGACCATAATCATGAAGGCAAAGGAATGCATACGAAATTTCAACATCTATGGGTAGGCCCGTACCAAATTTCTGCAAAATTAGGCCCATCCACTTACAAATTGACAAATCTCGAGGGAGAAGAAGTAGCCCTTCCTCTCAATGGCCTCGCTCTGAAACAATACTTCGCATAATCTCTTCGAGACTTCCTGTACATAAATAAAGTTTTCTTATTGCTTTAGCCTTTGGTTGCTTTATTTTTTCGGCCATGTTGTCTCCCTCTTTGTTATTTGCACTTTTGCGACAAGTTTTGTTTTCTTAATGCCCTTTCGGTTGAGATCCCCGTTGAAGATAACTCTCTCAAAGAAAACTTGCGACCCATGAGTCTGGAACTCTGCTCAAGTAAATTCGGTCTGTTGTGCTCTCGCTGAATTGTTCAGAAGGAAGGAAGCCTAACCTGCCAGTCACACTAACCCTATTTAATAGCAGAGACCTATGACCATCTTCACTACTATCGTTGGGCTCCACCCACTCTCACACTTTAAAGGCATCTCAAGAAGGTTACCGAAGTTGGACCCATGGAAAGTAGCACCTCTTGAGGACATAGGGTATTGAAATGACTCCATGCGGCAAATTTAATAGCCAAAATGGCCTACATTCAAGAGTCTGTTTTCCAGAGATTCTCGCCTCAATTAAAGCATGGCTGAGACAAAAGCAAAAGACATGTAAAATCAAGAAGGTTGTCCAAAAGGCCCAGCTCAAAATGGGCTCCTCTCCGTCCGTGAAGTTTGATCAAATCAATAAAATTTCTAACTCACACAAAAGGACCTTATGGATTGAGGAGCCTAAATCAAAGATCATCTCCAAAAGAAAATATCTCTGGAAGGCTCAAGCAGCTAAGCTGTCCAAAGTACAAACATCCAAAAGGATGCAAGCAGCATGGGAATGAGGAACAAGAGCAATAATGTCCATGAGAAAGTGTTGCGAATCTTGTGGAGTCCGGCAGTAGTGACCATCTGAAAGACGACCCTCCTAAAATAGATCTCATATGCTGGCCCTTTGAGAGTGGTGAAGATGTCTCGGTCAAAGATCCCCTTTTCCCCAATGGCTGGCAGGTAAAGCACTTTCTTCCCCTCACATGACAATAAAGTGCTCAGCTAAGTAGTGCAGCCAAGATGGATGTCTTTGATGAGGTTTCGGACAATTGAAGAGAAATTTTTCAGAGATCTGTGTTCGCCAACGACTCGCCATTGTTGTTGCAGCAACACCCCCCAAAAAAATTTTGTACATATTGGGGCCCCTCCTCTCATTTTTGTAGAAATTTTGCCTTGAGAAGCCATCCCAGCTGTTATCTGTGTTTTTCAGCATGAAATCTTGTTTCCCAACGAAAATTATGGCCATAAACCTTTCCATTTTTCCCCCAAGGAACCTAAAGGGAACTTAGAATTTTTTCCCGATGTTTTGGAGTCTCTCAGGTTATCTCCCCGTAGTTGCGGAAGCAACTCGCATAAGCTTCTCGAAAGAAGACTTAGAAAATTTTTGTTGGAAGAACGCGGAAACCATTGGGCAATCCTGCCCGAAACGGCGGAGTCCTCCATTCAAACCTTCCGCAAACGCGAAGTGTTTCAGGTTTCTCTCCCAAAAGGCGGAAGCCTTTTGTTAAGCCTTCCAGAACAAAACTTAGAATTTTTCCAAGAAATTGTGGAGCCTCTCAAACTATCTTCCCGCAGTAGTGTCTCTTTTGGGTTTTTCATCAGAGGGGCGGAAACGTGTGTTAAAACCTTTCCGAGAAAAGGAATTAGATTTTGTTTGCAAATCACAGACCGTGAGAAGGAAAATTGCGGAAACCTTGGGGTTTTCTTCCCGAAACGGCGGGAGAACTTGGGAAAGACGCCCGAAAGGATTTGGAATATTTTGTTAAAATCGCGGAAGCTTCTGATGAAAGTCGCCCGAAACAACGGAAGAATTCAGCGAAGTTATCCGAAACGACGGAAGCCGTTCGCATAAAATTTCCGAAGAGAGACTTAGAAAAAACTTTCAAAAATTTGCGAAAACCTTTGGGTTTTCCTCCCGAAATGGCGGAAGCCATTCACAAAATCTTTCCGAAATACCACAGAGAAATTCACGAACTTCCTTCCGAAACTGTGAAGAGATTTAGAATTTTTTCCTTTACGGAGCTGTTGAGTCTTTCCATCCCGAGCCTGCGGAGCCGTTCATTTTATCCTTCCGAAACAGCGGAAGCCAATCGCATAAACCGCTCGCTAAAGGCCTTCGGAATAATTATGGGAAGATTTGCGGAAGAGTTCAAGATTTGCTCCCGAAACGGCGGGAGCCATTCCTCTAAACCACCCGAAAAGACTTAGAAAATATTCGTTAAGCAATTGCGGAAGCTGCTGGTGAATCCCTCCCGAAACTGCGGAAGTCACTTACGAAAGCTTTCCGCAGTTTCGGGTGCCTTCCCGTTTTCATCCCGAAGAGGCTGCCAAAAGAACTTAATAACGTCGCGGAAGCCTCTTGCGGAAGCAAGTCACTACTCTCTCCCGAAACAGTGGAAGCTTCCGCGATATCCTCCCGAATGAGATAAGCTTTGCAGAACGTTTTCTCTTCCGCGTCGCGGAGGCCTTTTGCGGGGGCCATTCGCCTTCGTTCCCCAAAATAGCGGAAGTGGTTCACTAGATTGTCTCGCAAGAGGTGGTCGCACGCAAACCGAGGCAGCTCGATTTGATGCTGGCGTACGATGTATTTAAAACCGGTTTTAAACGCCACCAACCATATTAAAGTCCCACACGTATCTCACTTGTTTAAATATACGGTGGGGCTCAGGCCAACATATCATTGTTTTCGATTGGCAAACGACGTGGAACACCGTATCGCTCCAGCTCATCTCGCTCATCCGAATTCGCGGCCACCTCGATCAACTATCCTCACAGTGCCAGATAGGACTCTAACCTTGAAATTTGCCCCTTCTATGCTTCCAATTGCTATTAGGTTGTCTTTGGTTTGAAAATGATGGGCATTGGTGGGGTTTTGACGGGAAAAACACCCGTCATGGGCGATTTTTTGCCCGTCAAATACGGTTTGAATCAAGTTCTTCTCGTCATGTATAAAGCAGAGACAGAATAAACGTTTGTGGGTAGAGACAACTAGTTTGGATGGTTAAAACTATTCCATTTTCATCCCCGGGCCGCGTGCCTCGTTATTTCAAAACTGTCGAAGCCCCATGAACCTTCCATGTCCCCGGCCGAAAGCTTAGGACGTAAAACCCCGAGCCTTTTCGTAAACCTCAGTTCTATGAAGACACCGTTACCCAATTCAAATCCTAGGACAAGCGCCATTTCCCCTGTTCAAACCTCCCATAGAGCACCTCGGCAAGTGTCGTAAATGACAATGGCATTCGAAACCCTCGCCGGGTCGTAGATACGAAATGCTTCCTTATTTCATCATAGAGCCTTTCCAACCCGAGCTTACCCGCCATTAGCTTTTCAAACCGCAGAAGTGACAAAAGTTACCCTTTCCCCAGAGCTAAACCGAAAGCACGTTGCTTCCACAACGCGCTTATCTCCACAGGAGCATCCCAAACCTGCCCCTTTTAAAGAATGAGGATGGCTAAATTTTATAATCATGTTCCTACTGAAACGAAGATCATCATTTCTCTCAGGGAAACCCGAGAGCGGATTGTTCCGCGACACACCTATCCTCTCAGGAGCATTCCAGATTCTTCCCGTTTAAAGATTCAAATGTTTAAATTTGTTTTTTATATTGGAATGGTGTATTCTGCTTCCTAAACATACAGCTCCCCATTGTTTTTTTTTTAATTTTCATTCACATATCAAAACAATGGTGCTCTCTGTCAAAACCTCACAGTATGTTGCTCAATATCATGATGACTTGTATATGGGTGTTATCAGGGATAAGTCAAGATGCCGAAAGCTGGTAAGAAGAAAGCTAAGATGACAGAAAAGAAGCCGGCGCATCTTAAAACTGAAACTTCACTCCAAGATACTAGGTGCACCACCGGTGTCCCTCCTGAAATCAGATGGGGTGACATCTACAGAATGTTCCAGGACCAAGAGATCCCAGATATGTTGCTAGAGGAAGGGCCAATTTATCTTAATATCAGAGCCTCAGGCATAACTAGAGCCGCTACCCGCCCTGAGCTGTTCCCCTGTGCTGAAGTAATCGGATGGATACTCCAACATGCCGATGCTGAAGGGAGAGTGATAAATGATAGCGGGAAAGTGGCTATTGCCTCATTTCAACCCGCGTATCTTGCGGCAGCCTACAAATTTCCCCGTGTCCAACAAGCTCTGACTGATGAATGGTTGAGCTAGATGAACAACGTCGAGATGGCCAAAAAGCTGCTAATGGCAGGCAAACATTTGAGGAAGAAAGGAAGTGATGAATATGACATGCAGAATCTGAGAGCTCCTTTCAGATTAATCGCTTTAATGCTGTGCAGAATCTTCGGCATGCCCGATGGAACAGTGTATAAGATTCAGTGGGTCCCTATTATCCACTACGTGGCATTCAAGGGAACTGTGTTTGACTGGGCCACTCTCCTATCAGATAGTTTGGGCTCGATGATAGTTGCTGCTAAAGAAGGACTAGCCTTGAAGAAGTCTGATTTTTTCATGTCTTCATATCTGATCGATTGTATTTTAGCCAAGATAGAATTCCCCAAATTGGGCTGCACATGGGATAAGGCCACTACCCCGGTCTATATCGCGTTCAAGATGTTGTGGGCTCAGAATTACAAGCCCAGCTACAAACTCATCTGTGAGGGGTTCATCATGCCCCTATATGAGAAAATGTTCAAGGAAGAACCAAACTGCCTATCAGAGAATGCTTTGGAAGTCCTTGAAGATTATGGGGATTTTTACTTTTCAGAGCAAGGCACCTACCTAAGAATGTTTGGAGGGACTAAGCCCCCATACATCTTGCCGCAGTATGCCACGGATTATGTGGTCCTCAAAGAAGCAGTAAGACAACTCTTCCTGGATGGAATTGGAGCAATGCTCCACAAACAGCATAAGGCTTCCTTTCCCCCTCTACCTTTCTGTATAGGTGCTTACAAGTTCTTGGGGGTTTCCTCGGCCGATGAATTTATTCAAGAGCTGAAAGCCTTCCACTTCGGTGAGGTGATCTTCCATAGGAATGATAGAAAGGGAAGAGTTGCTGAGCATTGTAAGGAGATCTATGCTCACTTCGAGTACTCCCACTATCCTGATGTCGAGGAAGAGGCATTCAGAGGTATCAGCAATATGGTTGAGCTACGGGTCTGTCGCCAAAGCATCGGGGCAAGCTCTAGCTCAACCAAGGCCCAGAAGACCAGCCAGCAGAAGGAGAAAGAAGCTGAGGATGCCCGAGCTTAGGAAGAGTTCAGGTTAAGGGAAGAAGCCAGGTTACTCCAGGAAGCTGAGGAAGCCAAGCTGCAGCGGGAAGCTGAAATGGCAAGAAGGCAGCAGGAAGCTGAAGTGGCAAGGATGCAGCAAGAAGCTGAAAATGAAAGCCTGCGGAAGGAAACGGAGGAAGCCCAAAAGCAGAAAGAGGCTGAAGCTGAGCAAGCGGAGACAGAAAGGAAGGTAAAAGAAGAGTTGAAAGCAAGGGAAGAAGCTCAAGCCAGTGGGTTCGGGGTCCAAGACATGGATATAGACACATCCCAAGCAGGAGGCTATGGTACCCAAAAGAAGGGCATGGATCCAGCTCAGGAAGTCCGGACCCCACTTGCTGAAGAAGACATAGACATCATAAACCGACCAATTGTCCCGTACACGCCATCGAAAAAGCGTACAGTGTCCAAGTGGAATGAGTTTGTCTATTAAAAGAAAAGGAAAGCTATGGGCCTCAAATCAGAAGAGAGGATAAAAAGTCCCTTCCATGAAGACATCGTTACCCACCGAGAGGTCATTGTAATGAAAAACACAGATCAAGATCCCTTTTCTATGGCATCCGCAGCTATAGCAACAACAAAGGAATCATTTTCCAATGTAGGGGTTATAGTTAAAGAAAATATATTGACAAAGAAGAGAGCTCATACGCTACAACAGACTGTGGCTAATGAGCAAGCCCAAAGAGATCTGGTAGTGAACAAGTATAATTGCTTGTACGCTGAGCATAAGGAGCTGTCAGACAAGTACAACCAGCTGGAGGAGGAAAAGGACCAGCTAGCACTCCAAATGATGATTGTGGAAGCAGAGAAGAATGGAGCAGAAGAAAAGGCATCTCAGCTAGAAGCAGACAAGCGGACATTAGCCGAGCAGTTAGAGCAAGCCGAGGGTAGAACAATGGACATGTCTCCTTTCCATGAGCTTTCATGCAACATCCTAAAGCAGGTGTATGACACTCAGGAGCTAATCACTGATGAGGTTTGCAAGCTCAAGTCCATGGTGGTCAGGTTAAAAGAAATTAATGCGAAATCCCATAGGCTCAAAGCAAAGAATACCCATGTCAAGGCAAATATCATCAGTCAGATGGAGTGGAGAGAAGGGAAAGAGGTTTTCCCCACACACCTCCCATTTAAATCTATGGACAGTTTTAATGAGGACATAGCCCTTTTGGAGTTTGGCAGGAACTGTGCCAGTAAGCTGATAACCAGTGTGCAAAGAACAACAGATAAAATTAGCAATTTGTACCAAAGGCTCCAAGGGGTACATGACAAATGCACATTGAGTTTCCCTTAGACCCTGGAGGACTTTCCTGAAAAGGAGCAGCGTCTATCTCAGCTAAAGGAAGAGCTAGTCGCTCAAATCGAGTATGTGAAAAGGATTGATGTTCTGGCTATTGATGACCTTCAACATTATGTTGGATTGTCATCCCTCCACAACCATCTGCTGAAGGAAATGCATGAGGCTGCAGTAGCAGAAGTTCAAAGTATTAGAACAGAACTCGGGAAGAATGTAACTTCTCAGAAAATCCTGTTTCCTGCTGCAGTAAACATAATCATAAGGGACACAGGTATGTGGTACAGCTACATAATGGAGGAGGAAAAGAAAGTTGCAGCAGTGGCAGGGGCATAAGCAGATCCAGAATCTTCTCTCCCAACAGCCACTCAAGCAGCTTCAGCAATAGGCTCGAGTGTTTCTTCCCAGGCAGCGTCAGCAGCAATTAACTTGGGCGATCCTCTGCCAGCAGAAACTCACGCACAGGATTGAGATCGCTGATTTCAAAGCATTATTGCTGTTATTTTGTATTTGGCTCTCCAATGTGTAAAGTGGATAAACTGTCGGACAGTTGTCCCTATTTTCTTTTAAATAATTTCTGTAAATGAAAGGGAATCTCAATTTTGTCTTTTTGGGAGAGAATTTTCTGTAGATGACAAGTGGAAGGTGCTAGCTGGCAGCCCCAAGGGTAGATTTGTAATTATAAATAGAAGCTAGGAAGAATAGAAAAGGACTTTTTGCAGGGAAGGAAATTTTGAAACATTTACGAGCTATCTTGTATCGTTTCTGTAAAATTGAATTTTCTAATAAAAGCCACGGGAGATGGACGTTTTGCATGGGATGTTGGACGGATGTATGTTGGACTATTCTAATGGCTGCTGTTCTGTAATGTGAGATCATTCTTACCATCTGAACTATTTCTTTGTATCAATGATTTTGCTCCTTCCTGTGCATGCGATTTTCTCTTTTCTGTGAACAATGAATGCATTTCATAGTGAATCGGGAGATACCTGCTGATATATTCACCATTGCTGTAGAATTATTTTTTTGATTAAACGGCTAACTGTTCTTTCTTCAAGATAATTCGTACGGCTCATTGTTCATGCCTTTAACTTGCTCCTTGCAGGGATCTTTAAATTTAATTTCAGTTTGTTCACATTTAGATATGTTTCTTTATTCTTTCTACGTAGATTAAATAATCTTTTGCTTTTTTCTGTTTTGTGAGCAATAGATGCATTCCATATTGAATTAGAAGCTATCTTCTAAAGATATTTACCTTGCTGTAGCTTTACTTGTGAGAATTAGCAGCTATCTGTTCCTTCCTTACGTTATTTGTTACAGCTTATTGCTCATCCTAAAACGTGTTCCCTGCAAGGATAGGTAGATTTATTTCATTTTCTAGACTTAGATCTGTTGTAGTTGCATCTAGATCAAATATTACTAGGCATTTTCATATCATTTAAAAGACATAAAATCCAAAAGAAAGGTGGATCGGGCCATAACCGGTAGAATCGGATTTAAACTCCAAACCCACGGTTGTCGGAACCGCTAACCGGACGGATTCCCTACACCAAACGGGAGATAGTCTAATTGGGACCATCTCTCGGGGAGAATCCCTTTCTGATTGATGCTACGATATCCGAGGCATCAACAAGTGTGAAGTCAGTTGTCCCTTCCATTCAGTTAGTCGATGTTAAATGAGGCTGTAGCAAGGTTGTTAACCACATCTGCACATCGCCACGGTTACAGAAACTTGATTCTATAACCCCCCATATTCGCTTCAGGTGAGAATTCATCTTGTTTATAGGTTGATGCCGAAAGATCTAGTGAAAGGGTTTTTTTTTTGCTGCGCTGAAACATTGCCAAACCCGTGTCTGCCAATGAAATCTAACACAAGGTCCTTTTAGGCCAACAATTTGTCAAAAAATTCAGTCTTAAGTTTTAACAAATAAACCCAAGTGCATCTGGATAATTCATCAATGAAAGTTAAGAAATACTTAAATCCAAAAAAATAAGCATAAGGAAGTGGACCACACAAATCAATGTGAACAAGTTATAAGGGCATCAGGCATGCAAATAGGCATTCTTTTCAAAAATTTTATGACGATGTTTTTTGAGAACACACTCGAGACAAACACAATCTTTGCAATAGATGAGAGGAAGACTAGTCACTATTTTTTGATTACATAGTTGTTGCAATGAGCAATAGTTTAAATGAAAAAATCAATCAAGCGAAGGTTTTCTCAAGTCATTTCAATGATCAAAAAAATCGAAGGGAAAAGGTGATGACCGAAACTTGTTGAATCTATACAACCTAGTAATATCATCACAATTTGGGTTGTTGGGACATGCTTAGGATCTTTGAAATCCTTGATTACAACTTGGTGAGATGTAAAATCTACCATCTCACCTTCACCAAAATTAGTGTTTTGATAGTCTGAAAACAAATTGTAGTAAATTTTTAGAACACATAATACATTATTGAATGGACCATCATCTAGTTGAACTGTTCAAAATCGTACAACATTAAGATATCTATCATCACCAACAAATATTTGTTTGGTGTTACATTCTTCTAGAGAAGAAAAGGTGGCTTTATCCTTATCCATATGATAATATGATCCATAATCAATGAGTCATTCATTAGAAGAAGAGGAAGAATATGCATTAAAGGAAAAACCATAAGCAAAAAATGCATTTCCATTAGTTGTTGAGTTAGAAGATGAATCAAGGTTGATGTTGTGCTTCTTCATTACTACTTCCAAGGATATCATCTTGTTGAAACATTTGGATTCCACATAACCATATTTACCACAAAAATTTGCAATGATGCTCAATCTTCTTACCTTTTGATTTGGTTCATTTTTCATCATTGGAAAGATGAGTTGGTTAAGAGGGTTCATGGCCCTTATTTTGTTTACTATTGTAAGGATTTTTATTCTTGGGTGCTAGGACTTATCCTTTTGTTGTGCCACTAAGGATTTGCTAGATGTATCGACAATGCTAATTAATCCAATATGTATGAATTTATCTTTCTCTCTAATCAAAGAATCACAAAAATATTCAAGATTTGGTTCTAGATATTTAGTCCCTAGAGATTATTTCATGGAGTAAAAGGTAGATAAAAAAACATAATAAGTAGTACCAAACTTGGAAATAATAGCATAAATAAATTGCTTTTCTAGCTTAGCTATTTTGCATTCTTCAACTTGGATTCTAAGGGTTTTGAATTCGGAAAGATAGTCTTGAATGCAAGAAAATTCACTTGTATTTAAAGAAACCAACTCATTTTCAAGATGGAAACCTCAAATCTCATTGTGTTTACCTGGTTTCCAATTTTTCCTAAGCATTATCAAGTCCATAAATTCCTTAAAGGTGGAATCGTAACTCATTAGAATTTGACATCTTATTAATCCACGGGCTTCATCACATTTATTGGAACATTTTATTTTCTTAGCATTATCAGTGGGTTTAGATTCTTTTCCCATGGTAATCTGGTAAAGTCCCCTACTGTTGGCTGCTTTTTGGACAGACCCGGGTTTTAATGAAGCGCAGCAACAAAACCCCTTGGCGCACTGGCCCTCTTGGCAACAAGATGCACGACAGCTCGAGGTCTCACCCGAAGTGGCTATGGGGGGCTAAGGAATCAAGCTTCCTCAACCTTGGCGATGCGGAGACTGCAGTCTTTTCCCCTCTCGCGGGAGTTCTTGGGCGGAATGGCTTACTCCTCTGTAGCTCTCAGCGTGACAGTGCTGCAACTCGTACCAGCTTAACCGCGAGGTCCTTCGTTTCCAGCACACGAGGTGATTACCCTCTGCGTCGATACCCTATGTATCATTCCTGCTTGCGCGCCCAGCGCGGTAACACATGCCTCAATTGCCGCAGCGACAGCGTCCTACAGGTTTCTTCAACACTTAACAATTATAGCTATCAAGAAAGCTTGTGAACTTACTTAGCATATTCATAAAGATAACGCAACGTTCATGTACACACAGATAGTGAATCAAAACATACAATCACACAACAGAGCATCGCAACAAGGAAAATTATGAAGTCCACCTCCATGGGGAAACCACGTCCACTGGGAGAGTATCTTATATTAATCACATAATAGAAATTACAATCTTGCTGCGCACACAGCTGCAGCCTTAGATCTTTCCAGGAAACTCCACGCACACAGTTGGGAGCCCTTCTCTCGATCTAGTCTCTTCCTCTACAGAGATTACAATAGTTCAGACGTCGACTCAGACTGTCTGCAACTCGGGGATTAACTTCACGGCTATCCCGGCTCTAACTCTTGTCTTCTAACAACACAATAGAAGACTGAATGGCTAGATTACTAACTGACTGACTAACCAACTCACTAACTGACTAGCTAACGTCTAACCTTTACAATTACACATATATATAGGTGGCCCTGACGGTCGCACCTTTACAAAACTGTGGGCCTTTCCCCGCAGTATTCCCCAAAAACCCTAACCGCGGACATGGCTAGGTGTACTGTAGGCACCGCTTGTAGTCACGTCGCCGTTTCCTGCAGGTTCCGTGACTTCCAGCACAAATTGCGGCTATGGGCGCCGCTTCATCATTTACTGCTCCTTGTCCTTCATCTTCAATTCTTTGGTCCGTTGCTCTTCCTTGATCAGAACAACCATAACTTCTGTACTTAGCCTTAAATGAGGGTAGCTGAGCCCTCTACTCCGTCGCTTCATTTATTATGGTAGCTGAGCTCTCTACTCGACCACATTTATTCTCCTTTGACGTGTGCACGCGAGCTCCGTGATTTTCGGTCCGTAATCTGCGCTGAGCTTGTCCATCTGGCACCGTACTGCGCACCTTTTACTTCTACCCAAAAATTGGTGTTTATTCGAAACTAGCACTTTCCTTCAATACTTGTGCTTTTTCCTCAAAACTCGCAGCTTTACCATAGCTGCGGCCTAGGCTCCAACATGCCCCTAACACTTACTTGTGGCTCACCCTCGAGCCACTCGCACTAGCGTGTGGTCGCTTTACTTGCGCATTTGCTTTTGCTTGGGTCTCCGCGAATGTTTTCTTCCACTGCGCAATAGCGGAGTCCATTTCATCGACACACTCCACAGCTGTCTGCACCGTTTCTGCAGTGGCTTCTTCTTTAGTTCTGCCATCAATCACCTGTTGAGATTCTGCAATTTCTTTGATCTTTGCCTCGATTTGGGCAGCGAGGTCAGCATACTCATCCATAAATGGTTGAATGCTGTTGGTGAGTTTAGCATCTTCATTTCTGAGTTTGTGCAGTTGCTGTTGGATTCTGCGCACTTCACTCATTTTCCTCATTTTTGCTAAGCCTTCTAGTGCCTTAGCTTCTTCAGTCATAACAGTTAGGGACTGTTCTGCGGCTTGTACCTGTTCCAAAAGACCAACTTTGAAAGGGAGCATCTCAAGCTCCGTCCAAGCCTCCATAGCTTGGTTCATCAGGTTCTCGGCTTCTTCTGCTCTGCTCGTCATTTACGTGGAAGCTCTGCGTAGCGCTTCAAATTGTTCCTGGCTATCATCTGTAGAATGCACTGCAACACGAGCTTCTAACTCTACGATCTGCGTTCTATGGTCCTCAGCCATAGCAACTATTTCATGCTCCAGGGTTTTCACCCTTCCTCCAATAATTTGAACTTTCTCAACCAGAGGAAGGTCTGGTTGAATCTTGCGGGCTGGCAACTCCTGGGCAATTTCATCAACTGCATTCCTTATGCCAATGTCTTGTGCTTCATAAAGTGCGAGCTTCTCAGAGATATTATTGTACCCTTCCTTCATCTCTATCTCCTGCGATTGTAGTCTTTGGTTTGCATGGAAGGTAGAGAGCTCTCTAGCTCTCAACTCAACAAAAAATTTCTCATGCTCTAGCTGCAAGGTTTCTATGGGAATCAAAGACAAATTTATTTCAACGGGCCCAACTGCGCTTACCTGTAGTGCAGCGAGAGGATCCGGAAGTGTCATGCTTGTAGCTGGGATGTACACGACAGTATGCCTTTCTGCAAGTACTTCAACTCGTTCGGTACTTGTAGTTGCTTGCGGCGCCTGCGAAGTAGATGCTGGCGCATGGGTCTGCGCAACTCTTCCTGCGAGACCTTTTAATTCTATGAACTGCAGGTCCAGAGCACTTCTGATGTGGGCATGGGAGGTCCGCAGCTCGCGAAATTGCTCTTTCAAATACTGGTCGATCCCCGAGGGAATGGCCTCAGAGGGATGCGACACCTTTTGTTTCTTGGTTGCTGGTTCTTTGGAACCTTCATCACTTCTTTGCTCAGGGGATTTCTTGCCCTTATCCCTCTCTTGCGCAGCAAGAGGTGACATCGCGGGTGTGATTTCGGCGGCCTCCCTCCATTCATCCGACCAAGACTTGATGGTTTCTTCAACATCTTCAGTGGTCATCCTGTAAAGACCTATGGCCCATTCCTCTTGAATGCTGCAAGGGCGGAGGTAAAGTTGATGCAAGTCGGCAGAAAAGGCCAACTTTCCTTCGTATACTTTAGCGGTCTCCTCACTCATCCTTGGCATTTCCTGAATGGTATCTTTGAGGAGATGGTAGTATTCACAAAATACAACGCGGTTCATCTTGCGCTTCGCGGGATTATTAGAATCCCAGAGGTTAACATAGTGGATTCCGGCAGCTTCTCCTGCGCGGCGCGGAAGGAACTGAGTGTTCGGGGGCTCCTTCCACCCGACCAATGCGCATAAAATTAAAAGCCAAGAAAAATGAAACAACTGATCGGGGGTTTCTTGGATGTTTCGGCAGTCTTCCAGAAAAGAATTGAGGAGGAAGAGAGACCAATTGTACTGTTCTCCCTCCGTAGCTGCGATGGCGAGCTCCACGGCAGCTCCAGTAACTTCCTTCGGTTTGCACTTTGTGAGAAGTCTGCCTGCAAGTAGACTGCCTGTAAATCTAAGTGCTTCATCCTCAATGATCGTGAGGTCATAAGCTCGACCTCCTCTTGTCAAATTATATTTCTGCACCAGCCGTGCAGCCAATTTTCTATCCTTGTCTTTTCCAACAAAATGAATATTAGGGTCCTTACCAACCTTAGATAGGCCGGTAATACGATGGATTAAGTCGACATTCAAATCGATTGGCCTCCCCAGCCAAAGATAACCTCCATGAACACATGACAGCAATGTCCTAACGACTGCGTTGACTTCATTGCTACGCCCGAAGTGCGGTAGCTTCAGCAGGTTCAGCAGTCCAGGCCTCTCCAGGTTTGCTGCGAATACTTTTGGAATGAATTCATCAACTTTTCTATCAGTATTATAGACTACCATCAGATAACGATCTGGCACAAACTGAGGATATGTTCTGTAGTCTCCAAGGTTGAAATCAGAAAACTTGACCAGTGGAAGGTGTCCAAGCAGGGACCCTTCTTGCTGCATGCCAGCCGGCAGTGGTGGCAGCGGAATCGGATATTTTGCATTCTTCGGAATATGCACCTCGGGTGCATCATCTGGACGCGGTGGAATATAATTCACCATAGTGGCTAACGGCTCTGGGATGGGTTCGCCCGGCTGCTCTGGCTGAGATGCCCTTGTGCCCGGAGATTGTCTTGGATCAGTCCAACCAGGGTGTACGTAAGTTGAATCCGTCACCGGAGTAGTCATGCCGAAATCTAAACCTCGGCGCATAAACTGACGAACAACTTCTTCAGTAGACAGGTTCTCCGTCGTGAACCGGTATAGACAACAAAACTTGAACAGACGAATGACGAAACAGCGTGAAATACGAACGCTGAAAACAAAGGAAGCACTATGCACAAATCGGCTCTGAAAACAATAACTTAGATTCTCAAACAAGACTATGCAACTCGATAAAAGTAACCCGAAAATATACAAGTGCGGGGTATTTATAGCTAAAGGCGACAGTTAATGCAGGCAAGTGGGGTTACTAGCTGTAGGCGACTCTGCATGAATTGACAAGACTCCTACCGACGTGCTTCTGTGGTACATTAATTGTGATAGACGGGTTCTGACAGCCTTCCGAGGGAAGCTAAAGCTTTCGGTGCATGAGTTAAATGCAAATGTTACAGAGATCAAGCCGAATCTGTCAGAGCGGCTACAATTAAATGGCGGGCTTATCCTGCATTAATACTCAGACACGGCTACATAACTACTGTAATTCAAATTTTTCGGCGGGTCATTTCAACATAGGTAACTGTGCATATAGAGGGGTCCACAACGAGAACTCCTCAAGCGGCAAATTGACACAGGGAACTCCGCAAGACCGACGGTTCAGCGACCCGGGGAAAACTTCACAAGAGCGCAAATATAGGCTTTCTCAAAACAAATTTTATTCGACATGCGCGAATGTTTCAAAGAACTGCGCAGGAAGCCGGAAACTGAAAGTGTCTCGCAACTTCCGTGTAGACTGTGAAAATGTGATGCCTCTTTCAACTACACTGGACATTTGCATTTCTTTTGGAACTGTATTAAGTCGACGGGGCGGAGTGGCCATCGCGATAAAGCTTGAGCCGACTCCTGTCGATCATTGTGGGCAGCAATTCTCCATTAAGCTTCGCAAGCTTAACTGCTCCTCCTTCTATTATCTTCATGACCCGAAAAGTTCCTAACCAATGTACACGAAACTTGCCTAGAAACTTGATGAATTTACTAGCATAGAGGAGTACCAAGTCTCCTTCTTCAAAGTGTTTATTCTTAATGTGCCTGTCATGCCAAGCTTTCTGTCTTGCCTTCTGTACCTGTTGATGGAATCCGGCTAAAAGTCTGTCTTCTTCTAAGGCAAGCAATTGTGAAAGTCTTTCACTCATAGTATCAGGATCTGCCATTTCTGTGATTTGCGCAATTCTAAGACTGGGAACAATGTATTCCATGGGCATAACTGCTTCTTGTCCATACACCAAACTGAAAGGTGTGAGACCTGTTAGTTTCTTGCATGTGGTTCTGTAAGCCCATAATACAACTGTGACTCTAAGGTCCCAATCATCTCTTTGTTGATTACAGATCTTCGTCAGGGCATTCTCAAGAATCTTATTGAATGCCTCCACCGTACTATTAGCTTGAGGGTGGTAGGGTGTACTCTTATGGTGACTAATTTGGAATTCTTCAGTAAGGGCCCCTATAGTCTCATTGAGGAAATGTGTACCCTAATCACTCATGAGAATCACTGGACATTCAAACCAAGTGATAATGTTCTCAAAAATGAACTACGCGGCAGTGGCAGCGTCGCAGTTCTTAACTGGCTTCGCCTCAGCCCATATGGCGAGGTATTCAGTAGCTGTAATGATGTATCTCGTGCCGGTTCTTTTTCCTAGTGGGTTGATAGGTCCTACAAAATCAATGGCCCATTTATCAAAAGCACGCAGTGTTATCTGGGGTCTTAGCGGCATTTCATCTCTCCTTGAGGGTTTTCCTGTTCGCTGGCACACATCGCAACATCTGCAGAATTCCTTAGTATCCTTGTGCAATGTTGGCCACCAAAGACCTGCAGCTAAGATCTTTTGCGTAGTCGGATTTCCTGCAAAATGGCCTCCTGCAGTTCCTGAGTGCGCTTCTGCGATGATGGAGTTCTTCTCATGTGGTAGGACACATTTGCGCAAGACTTCGTCGGGGCCCAGCTTGTAGAGCTGGCCTACTATCAAAGTGAAGTCTACGGCTTTAACAACAAGTTGCTTCTTCTGCTGGATTGTAAACTCAGCCAGCACTTGCCCGGTAGTGAGAAACTCAAGAATATCGGAATAATATTCATCTACTACTTGAATAGAAAACAACTGCGCATCAGGCAGATTGTCCTTGAGATTTGTAGGTTCCTCTCCTGACTCTATCCTAGATAAATGGTCAGGTCCTGCATTCAATCTACCTGGCTTTACAATGACCTCAAAATCATACTCTTGGAAGAGCAATAGCCATCTACAAATTCTTCCCCCTAACACTGGCTTATTGACCAAGTATTTCAAAGCAGAATGGTCAGTATACATTTTAAAATGTGCGCCCAATAGGTAGTGCCTGAATTTCTGTAGGGCATACACCATAGCTAGTCCTTCTCTTTCTGTAGTGGTGTAGTTCTTCTCGGCTGTGGACAGCTTTCTGCTGGAATAAGCAATCGGGTGGTCAATACCTCCTTCTCTCAGTTGTGTAAGCACGACCCCCAATGCTATGGAAGAAGCATCGACATGAACATGAAAGGGTTTTCTCCAGTTTGGGAAAACTAGAATTGGCGCAGTGATCATCTTTTCTTTAAGTGTATCCAAGCTCTGTTGGCATTCTTCTGTCCATTGGAACTTCGAATCCTTTTTCAGCAATCTTTCCATAGGCGCAGTTATCTTTGCATATCCTTTGATAAATTTCCTGTAGTACCCTGTATGTCCCAATGTAGTGCGCAATTGTTTGACTGAGTTGGGCGCAGGTAAATTAGCAATGATGGCAACCTTCGCAGGATCCATCAGGAGTCCTTGTCTACATACAATATGTCCCAACAAAATACCAAAAGGAGCACAAAAGATACATTTTTTCAAGTTAAGGGAAATCTGATACTGTCTACACTTTTCTAACATCATGCACAGGTTCCCTATATGGTTCTTTAGTAAACCAAACACAGTCTAGTCATCAAAATAGACTTCTAGAAACTTATGAATGAATTCTTTAAATACAACAACAACAACTCGAGAGAATATAGTAGGAGCGTTTTTAAGACCAAAGGGCATTACCGTATACTGGAATGAGCCTCATTTAGTCGCAAAAGTCATCTTATGGCGGTCGTCTGGATGGATTCTGATCTGGTGGTATCCGGAAAAGCCATCAGTGAAGGAGTAAGCCTCTTGTCCTCCAACATTATCAAGCACTTCGTCTGTAAAAGGAGTAGGAAATGGATCATGCGCTGATGCGTCATTCAGCTTGCGCAAGTCCACACAGATTCTTATTTCACCTTTTGTATTCTTCTCTTGTACGACCATAGGACTAATCCAATCACTTTCCTCTACTGGTTCAATGATACCTGCTGTGAGCATCTTGTCAATTTCTTCTTTAACCTTTTCTTTATATCGCGGATTCAATCTATACGGGCGCTGTTTTACTGGCTTGGCGTCTTCTTTCAGAGGTATGCGCATCACTCCTAAGTCTCCTAGGATGCCTTTCATTTCTGTGAACTTGGTAGGAAAGATATCCTGGTACTCACGTAATAAATCTGAAATATGGCCAACAGTTTCATCATCCCAATAATCTCCGATAGAAGCAAACTTGGGTTCGGCTTCTGTACCAATGTTAATCTTTTTGAGCTTGATGTGTTCTGTAATGGCAGGGATATCAAGATGAGGTCCTTCAACATTGCGTGTCCCTTCTGATTCTGGAATATTGATGTTGCGAGGATCATCCTCCTCTTCTCCAGTAGTGAAATTATAGCATTCCAGGGCATGTTCTATCTGGACAGCCCAATCTGGTTGGGAGTATTCTGGTAATGGACATTGTTCAAATACCTTCTTTTTAATACACTTTAAAGCGTGGTCGATGCTCGGATATTCTGACTCAAAACTAAAGGTAAGCTGAAAACTTTCTATCATAAGAGGCCAAGTGATAGTGCCTCTGCGCAATTCTGTTTCAGTGTACCAGTTCCTTGGAACTGTATCCAATGTGTGGATGAATAGGTGAACCCACTCATCTTCTGGAATATCTGACCATTGCTGAATACATGCTTCAACATGTGACCTGGGGTCACTCTGTCCCTCATATTTGCACAACACTTCTGCTGTAGTTCCCTGAAATCTGCGCAGTATCAATCTGCGACAGTCTTGCCATGTGTGAATATTCTCTTTATGCGCACCCCACCATCTTGCAGGTGTAGCATGCAGTGCGACATCCAAAGCTTGTATGCGCTGCTCATCTGGAATCTGCTGTTCATATGTATGTATGAATTTACTTGCTTCAGTTAAACCATCAAAAATTGGAGTGTCAGTCACTTCTGTTCCAATCCATCGAATGGATTTAGTCATCATGGTGCAACGCCTTGCAGAAACCTCATGTAAGCGATTCTGCCAGTTTTCCAATCCTGCTTCCGAATCTGATGTGCAGGAACTATCACATCGCCAGCTAATATGGCCGTCTACTGTGGGATTGACATAGTCACTATGACTAGCAGTCATCTGATACAAACTTTCCATGTGGCGCACTTCTTCTTCTGCCCGAATGGGTTCAATATATCTTGGTCCTTGAATAGGATCAAGCGGTGCAATGACCCTAATCTGGTCATCTGTCTTTTCTTCAAATTAATGACAGCCAAATTATCAAATGCCCAGTCTATACCTAAAAGTGCTGGGTAAGGTTTACTATCATCCAGAATTTTGATTACTTCAAAGTCTGCAGAACTTCTTACTCCCTCGATATCAATAGGTACATTGGGTAATCTGCCCAATGGAGAGACTCGTTGCTGATTCGCAAGTCTTAGCTAGATAGGAGATATTGTAAGCTGAGGGATACCCATCTGTTCCCATGTCTGCATGGTGAGAACATTAACTTCTGAGCCCAAATCTAAAATGACTTCGTCCATTTCAAATGCTCCAATCTGCGCTGTGAGTCTCATTTCTTTTCCAGTTCTAGTGTGACTCCCAATCTGGTGAACAGCACGCTGCGGTGTGTTCATCGAAACAGATTGTTGACACTTATCCAATAGGTGTTGAAGTTCCATAGTTGCTTTTTCATTGCGCAACAACTTTAAGCAGTTCCTCAAAAAAGTATGGACACTGCCTAGTGCATCCTCTTCATTAGGCCTTCCGGATGTAGTGGCCTATTCTTGTACCAGGTTGTCTTGTCTTAGCACTTGCGATCTAATATCATTATGTGGAATTGGGACAGAACTTGAAGCTCTCAGATCTGAGAAATACTCTTGAGCTTTCTTGAATGATTCTTTTTGCTTCTGCAGGTTAAGTGGGGCTGGTTTAATATTAGCGCGGCGCACCCATTGCGTCGCTCGCTTTCTAGTTCCCATCTCTGGCGCACCAGTGGTTGCTCCACTGCGCGTTACTATATTAACTGTAGGGTCTGGTTCTCTTTTTTCTAATCCAATCAACTGAATATTTTGATTGACCTGTGGTGTCTTTGCTTGCATCTTAGCCATCAACTGAGGGCATTCTTCAATGACATGATCATAAGATTTACAATATCTGCAAATGGTTGTAGGATTCTGGCAATCCCTTGCAAAATGGCCTTGCGCTCCACAATTATAACAAGTGATCTGTCCTCTTCCTCGACCAAAATTTGTTGCGCGTCCGCGACCCCTATAATTTCCTGTTCTGCCGTCGCGAGTTTGGTCATACTGTGGACCTGTTGTGGGTCCTTGTGTCTCTGATTGTACTCTATAAACATCATGCTTTCTTTCTATCATAAGGTCATATGCTCTATAGTTATTCTCATCATGGCCTACTGATTTACAGAAATTACAATATAGACTCTTTGGAGTTTGTACATATTTCTGAAGTAAGTGACATTCTTGTGGTGTATGACCTCTAGTTCTACAGATTTCGCACCAAGGCCCCTGTGCCTGTGGTAAAGGATTAGGTGCTCCAGTTTCAATATACTCTATGAAAACGGGACAATGGTCCTTTGAATGACCTTGCGCTTTACATTTTGTACACCAAATTTCTTCCTTGACATCCTTGCCTTTCTTAATATCATGCACTTGCAAGGTTAAGTTTGCTAATTGGTTCTGCAACTGCGCAACATCGTTGCTTGTTCCAGCAATTGGTGAAGCTTCTAGTTTCATGGCCATCTCTAGAGCTTGTTCCTGAGTAGTGAGATTCTGTTGCATAATAGGAAGTCTAATGTGTGGGAGCAGCGCAGCAATGAACCATTCCTTATGCTGCTGTGGTGCAAACTCAAAGATTACTTGATCTATCAAGGCTTTGAACTTCTGGTCAAAGTCCCATACTGACTCTGTAGGTAACTGTTTGATGTCTTTAAGCTCTGTTATACACTGTGATTCTGATTTAGGTTTCTTGAATTCTCTAATCATAGCATTTCTTACATCAGCAAGCGTCCTATTCTGTGCGGCTGAGTATTTCATGAACCAAGTTAAGGCTCTTTCTCTTAGTGTGGTTGCTAAGTGAACCAGTTTAACAGCATCATCATTAATTTGCTTAATTGTCCAAATGGCTTCACATAGGAACCAGTGCTGCTCAGGATCTTCTATCCCTGTTCCTCTAAAAGTTGGTAGCTTCATGTCATCACCCATCCTTCTTGCGCTAGGTTGAGGTGGAGATGCTGTAGCAGTGCTTCTGGGCTGGTTAAATAAAGGTGGTGCTGAGGTACTAGAAGTACCGTGCGGGCTACTAGAAGGTGTTACTGCGGGGTTATACTGAGCTCCGTCTGGCTTTTGCGGTGTAAAGGGGTGATAAGGGATTTGAACACTCCCTTGTTTCTCTATATGGCTTGCTCGAAGAACTTGACTCTGTTTTGGGCTAGACTCAAAAGAATGATGGTCAATGCCTAATTTATACCGTTTTCCACTACGAGTGCAACCAATAAGTTCAGGATCACTATCAGAATCTGCGGACATTACTTGTCTATGCTATTCATCGGAAGCTATGTATAGCTTTGCTTTTTCATATAGAAGCATTTTTATCCATAAGTTCAAAGAATTTAAGAACTTACCTCTGTGTGCTTGGAAGAAACTCCTCTCTGCTTCGTTGAAACTCTTTCTTGTATCTACTGCAAACTCAGTGATGAAACCTTCCAGCAGACTATTCAACCAAAAGTCTACTGCGCGGGACACAGAATTATCTACCCGCTTCAAAATAATGACTAGTTCAGGCGTCCAAGCGACGGGTCGATCAACATGCACAGTGGGTCTAGTATCTGCTAACTTAGCTATCCAAGCATGTAACTCAAGTGCAAATGTGACAAAGAAAATTTCGTGAAGGTCAATATAGATATACTTCTGCAACCAATCTTCTGTTTGAAGCCTATAGCTTTTGTTTTCTTGTTCAGCGAACTCTATAGCCTTTAAATCAAACCAGTCTTGATTTTCTTTAGCTGTAGGATTCCAGTAACACATTTGTTAGCTGAGCAAGTCTCAAGGCAACAGAACCATTTGTTGGCTCCAACAACAATCTCACACGTCACCGAAATAACACGTCTCACAGTAACAAGTCACAAGGCAACGGAACCATTTGTTAGCTCCAGCAACAATCTCACACGTCGCCGAAATAACACGTCTCACAGTAACAAGTCACAAGGCAACGGAACCATTTGTTGGCTGCTTTTTGGACAGACCCATGTTTTAATGAAGCGCAGCAACAAAACCCCTTGGCGCACTGGACCTCTCGGCAACCAGCTGCGCGACAGCTCGAGGTCTCACCCAAAGTGGCTATGGGGGGCTAAGGAATCAAGCTTCCTCAACCTTGGCGATGCGGAGACTGCAGTCTTTTCCCCTCTCACGCGAGTTCTCGGGCGGAATGGCTTACTCCTCTGTAGCTCTCAGTGTGATAGCGCTGCAACTCATACCAGCTTAACCGCGAGGTCCTTTGTTTTCAGCACACGAGGTGATTACCCTCTGCGTTGATACCCTATGTATCGTTCCTGCTTGCGCGCCCAGCGTGGTAACACATGCCTCAATCGCCGCAGTGACAGCGTCCTACAGGTTTCTTCAACACTTAACAATTATAGCTACCAAGAAATCTTGTGAACTTACTTAGCATATTCATAAAGATAACGCAACGTTCATGTACACACAGATAGTGAATCAAAACATACAATCACACAACACAGCGTCGCAACAAGGAAAATTATGAAGTCCACCTCCACGGGGAAACCACGTCCACGGGGAGAGTATCTTATATTAATCACAAAATAGAAATTACAATCCTGCTGCGCACACAGCTGCAGCCTTAGATCTTTCCAGGAAACTCCACGCACACAGCTGGGAGCCCTTCTCTCGATCTAGTCTCTTCCTCTACGGAGATTACAATAGTTCAGACGTCGACTCAGACTGTCTGCAACTCGGGGATTAACTTCACGGCTATCCCGGATCTAACTCTTGTCTTCTAACAACACAATAGAAGACTGAATGGCTAGCTTACTAACTGACTGACTAACCAACTCACTAACTGACTAGCTAACTTCTAACCTTTACAATTACACATATATATAGGTGGCCCTAACGGTCGCACCTTTACAAAAATGTGGGCCTTTCCCAACAGTATTCCCCCAAAACCCTAACCACGGACATGGCTAGGTGTACTGTAGGCACCGCTTGCAGTCACGTCGGCGTTTCCTGCAAGTTCCGTGACTTCCGGCACAAATTGCGGGTATGGGCGCCGCTTCATCATTTACTGCTCCTTGTCCTTCGTCTTCAATGCTTTGGTCCGTTGCTCTTCCTTGATCAGAACAACCATAACTTCTGTACTTACCCTTAAATGAGGGTAGCTGAGCCCTCTACTCCGTCGCTTCATTTATTATGGTAGCTGAGCTCTCTACTCGGCCACATTTATTCTCCTTTGACGTGTGCGCGCGAGCTCCGCGATTTCCGGTCCATAATCTGCGCTGAGCTCGTCCATCTGGCACCGTACTGCGCACCTTTTCCTTCTACCCAAAAATTGGTGTTTATTCAAAACTAGCACTTTCCTTCAATACTTGTGCTTTTTCCTCAAAATTCGCAACTTTACCATAGCTGCGGCCTAGGCTCCAACACCTACTTCCTAGGAAATCCTCCATACGAGCCTTCCACGATAAGTAGTTGGTATTGGTAAGTATAATATCACATGGAGTGGTCATATTGTAATATTTAGGTAATATGTCTTCAAAATGAGAAACTTATAGTATAGATACACATATTTAGAAAAAAAAAGGTAGTTAAAAAACAATACCAAAAACGGACTCTAGATGCCAAAGTTATGCCCTTTTGAAGAAAGGCATACAAGGGAACCAAGGGGACATATGGAAAGAAAAGGTTGATCCACATGATGATGGGTGAAAAAAATCTAGTAAATAATCCCCCCTTTACTTACTTTGTTTGTAACCTAACTTTTACAAATAAGTTGCTTTAAAATAACTAGCCCACTTTTATAAAACAAGTGGGAAACACTTTTACAATGTAGTTACTTTATAAATTAAAGCTACATGAAATTTTACAAAAAGTAACAACAAGAAGGATTTGAACTGAAGACATCTTACTTTTTAAAGTTACTTTCAACCAAGTGAGCCAAGAAAAAGATTTAGTAATATTATGGAAGAGAATGAAAGTGTTGTTCTTTTTCTCTTTTTCTTTTTGTTAGAGAGCTTGCCTACCCATAAAACCTTGATTTTTGGCCCAGATTTCTTAGATTTGGGGTTAGTCCTTGGTTATCTTACCCAGAAAATGTACGTTTTCTCATTGTTTATGGTTTACAGAGTAAGCATAAGGCACATGGAAAAGAGCACACAGAGTCAAGAAAACCTTTTCCGCTTTATTTTTTCTTTTTTGAGTTCACATGGAGCACATGGAAAAGAGGATATTTAGACCAAAAAGGGAAAAAAGTGAAAAAATATGAAAAAATATGAGAAATATTTATAAATATCTATAAATGTCAACATTATTCCTCTAGATCTAGTAAAATGGTCATATCTTGGGTAAACATAAACCTTTTTCGGTGAAAAAAATGCATTTCCAATTAAAAGTAGTGCTATGAATACAATGGAACACCTCTCTAATCCCATAAATTCATAGAAATATTATAAACTATAAATCATTTGATGCATACAGAAACACCAGTTCAATATATCGATCATCAATGGAAGTCAAACATCATAAGAGCTCTACTACGATCTTCAAATAGCATTGTATATTTCCACAAGATGTCACGTACCCACCCATCTATCCAATGCAAGGAAGGGAACAAGGTACTAAAATCAAGGATTTTAGGACAACTTAGACAAATTCATCATGAATAAAGGATATGGAATTACAATAAAATGAATATGTGTGCAGATGTAAATCAATTGAACATGCACAACGGAATAAATCATCATCCACACACATTTCATACTCCTCCAGCATATCAAAATAACCATCAAATTAAACATTGCAGAAGTAAACACAATAATATACTCATCTGGATGTAATGTTGTCCCAAGCAACTAGCTATGTCGCTGCAACATTCCACCCAACCATAGGTCTCTGCCTAGCCTGTATTCTTTCAACACTCAGAGACCACCCCCAAGCTAGGCATTATATCTACAAGGAAAAGGGAACTCTCAAGCTCAACACAGCCCAAAGCAATGGATACCCATCTCAACCCTAGCATTCTCTTGCACACAAGACTCAGATATGGGCTTGGAAACACATTTTCAACAATGGGACTTAGAAACTAAATGGACATGGGTTTTCCCAAAACGTGAGCACACCAAAAATGGATTGTGGAGAGAGGGATCAATCTCAGGGAAGAAACCGATTTACCCACAGATGTATGAGCATTCAGTGGGCCAAAATGACCTCTATAAATCCCCAAATCGATTTATTTTCTTCCCCACTGTTAACCAAAACAAAAATGCCCTTCCCAACTAGGAAAATGAAGGAAAACACAAAAAAATCATGGAGGAAAATGCCCAGGTAGCTCTCAACTTGTGAGAGAGAAAAATTGATGGGTGAATAATGGCTTGGGGAGAAATTCATGGCTCTTTTCTTTCTCAAGAAGCCAAACATGATTTTCCATGAAGGGTGGCTTTCTCATACCTGAATTTGGACAGCCATACCTCTGTATTCTCTAAGGCATTAACTAACTCAACCAACTCTCGTGAGATTAAATGTTTGGGTACAAAAGTCAGCATGGGTAGTTGAGGGTTGATGGGTTATCTCATTGACACTTGGCTTGACTTGATTGGATCAAAGGTTTGAATATTTCCCTCCCAATTCCTTGTAAATATCATGCCCCCATCTCTTGTTGCATTGCTTAGCTAGTTGTGGGAATTTATATTAAAATGCATATTTACAATTCCCATGGCTCACTAGCACATGGGTAGCATAATATCCAATACTTGCCTCTTCAAGGTCGAGCATTCACTAGCGGGGTCTTGGCCTTGAGCTCCATGCTAGGAATCATACATAATATGCATACAATATTTACATTATAGCCCAAAATATTATAAGGGTCAAAATGGGGACGTGACATTCCCCTCCCCTTGGAATAACACCATCCTCGGTTTTCCAATACCTAAGAATACATACATGCTTTATATATGTCCAAAATTCACAAAATGTGGCAGGTTTGTCCTGCATTTCATTAATTGGAGATGTCAAGGTGAGGTTCTTGAACCCCTGCACTTTTCTCCTGATGGTCGTCGCTTTTCTTGTTACCCCTTGCTGGACATTCATGGAGGAGGTGACTTCCTCCACATCCCCAACATTCTATTGGAGGTAATTGCCTTTGTTTTCCTTTGTCGACATTCTTTCTCTCTTTCATCCTTGGGCATTTCTTAATGGGGTGATTGGACGAATGCCTCTTCATTGATCCACTTTCCTTTCCCTTACTAATTTCTCCCATAATACTTTTTACCTCTTTTTGCAGACGAATAGAGTTCTGCAAAACCTTGTGGTTCATCGCCTTCTACTGCTTTTGTAGCTTGAGCATTTCTCCAAGATTTTCTTGGGTCTTGGCAATTGTTTGGAGAATAATTTCAGTTAAGTCCAATAACCCTTGGTCTGCTGCCATGTTCAATGCGCATAGCTTCCCTCCCTTGCTTGCTAGCACCACTTGTTTGTTTTTGCAATGGCTGCAACCAATTGTGTTCAATTTCTCACCTGTGAAATTCATTATTGCAATTCTTTGTTAGGCGAAGCATAACATAAACATTAAAATTAGTCAATTAATTTCCCAATTGACATGGGACGTCCATGATTTATTCATGAGACTTCCACACTTTTCATGCTTGCCCATCATAAATATGAACTCATTCATGTTCATTCTTTCACAGGGAATTAGCTTTTTCATCATTCAAAATTTATTCAAGCAAATAAACACAATCAATCCTTCAGTCATGACATGCATTCAACAATTTTCTATTTCTAAGATGCATAGGTCAAAAAGGAAAGAGAAGAGTAAGAGTTTCCCCCTCTTATTCTTGTTCCAATCCAGAACCACTCCAACACTGTGGTTCTATGCTCCTCAGCCTCTTTCACTTTAATGTGAATGCTTGACTTGCCCTTTCTTGGCTATGACACTTAGTGTCTAAGGTCTATCTAAGGCTTTTCTCTATCAGGGAATCTCCTCCCCATGGTTTTTATACAAAACCTTTGGCTGCTAGGACTCGCCCACACATATACGCTAGCATCATTCTTATCATTGCTACTCATACTGAGCTTTTTAGGACAGTCATGTGTCCATATGCATCCCTAGGATGCCCTCAGGGATTCTTGCTTTCCTACAAAGACCAAAGTTTCCAACAAAGAAACAATAGTGTATCAGCCTGGCTGTCATAAGACTTGTTCATGAAATTTTCATTATAAAAAATTGAATGAAAAACAAATACTTATATGTACTTGGAAGTTCCTTGTTACTCCACAAGTTTCCTTCTATGCTTTACAAGCCTTGGATCACCTGTGGGGTGGATGTTTAATGCCCAACCAGTACAGCTTCACGTCGACTGGGTTTACCAAGCATTTGTGGTGCCCAACCAGTCCCATACCTGGTTGGCCCTCTCCATTTCCGATCCAGCACATTCGTCTGGGTCATTGACCAATGGAAGGAAACTGCGCCACTGACCATTATAGGTCAAAGCTCTACTATGGAGCCATAGGCATATAACAACCTTTCACTAGTACCTCCACAATAGCCAAGTAAATAATGTCAAACCAGTATACTGACTGGGTTTATTAGGCATACAACAACCCTTCATAACAACCTTCACAACACCCACAACATCCAAGTAAATAATGAAAAACCAGTGCACCGACTGGGTTTATTAGGAATGCAACAACCCTTCATAACAACCTTCACAACACCCATAACATCCAAGTAAATCATGCCAAACTAGTGCACCGACTAGGTTTATTAGGCATGCAACAACCCTTCATAACAACCTTCACAACACCCACAACATCCAAGTAAATAATGCCAAACCAGTGCACCGACTGGGTTTATTAGGCATGCAACAACCCTTCATAACAACCTTCACAACACCCACAACATCCAAGTAAATAATGCCAAACCTATTAAAATTTGAGCATTAATTCACAATACTCTTGGATCTTTACTAAGAGAATAACATATACAGTATATCAATGCATAAAAATCACAATAAGCATGACAAGCATCACAAGAATCAAAAGCATGAGAGACAAGAGACACAGACTTTCTATGGGGAAAACCCTAAGGTGAAAAACCCCACAACTTCCTCAGAGATAGAGAGAGCAATGGCTCAAACAAAGTACAACCAAAATACACTTGAGATAGTCTCCTAGAGCAGATGATCCTCCTCCTCACTAGAGCGCCACTTTGTGAGTGAGAGAAGTGTGTCTTTCCGAATGATCCAAATAGAGACCTCTTGTTCTCTATTTATACTTAACTTGTTTTCCTAGTGACCTTATGGGGATGACTTGTCTATCTAGATACATCCACAATATAATATATATTTTAGGGACGACCCCACACATGGTGGTCTAATAACCCATCGGCAAGTACACACACTTGCGACACTTGTCAATCCACATGACGACACTTCCTTATAGAGGAATAACAAATCTCTTATAAGGGTACAATAAATATATATGAAATACATAGATGAAATACATTCCGAAGTTGCATATACATCAACACTCTTTCTTAACTAGGAAGGTATTTCTTGACACAGTTCTACTAGACAAGTCTTCTTCTTGGGATCATCGTCATCGATGCATCGTCATCATCATCGTCACTGATACTGCTATCTCAACCAATCTCTGACTCTACTCGTCATAGGAAGTTCTACAAAGCCTGTCCTTTTTCATACTGGATGTAGGCACACCACCTGCAGGTCTTCATCATCTGTGTGAACAGTCTGATAGAGGTGGCCTCTCAGGACTAATTTTATGTGCGGATGCAATACCAGAAAGAGTATCCCAGGAACATTTATGTGCCTAAGCACAACCGACAAGATCTCCCAGGACTGATTACATGCATCTCCTCCATAATACCTTTAAAGAGAATCCCAGGAACATTTATGTGCCACAGCACGACCGACAAGATCTCTAAAGAGCATCCCAGGACTTATTACGAGCTTACAACTCAACCTCTCAGATCTCCAGGACTGATTACATGTGGATAGACAAAACTTTTAAAGAGCATCCCAGGAACATTTATGTGCCGTAGCATGACTGGCAAGATCTCTAAAGAGCATCCCAGGACTAATTACGAGCACACAGCTCAACCTCTTGGATCTCTAGGACTGATTACATGTCTCCGTAGTAATACCTCATCCTAGGACTAATTACGAGCACACAGCTCAACCTATCAGATATCTGAGGACTGATTACATACTAGATAGAAATACTGGAAAAAGTACCCCAGGAACATTTATGTGCCGCAGCACGACCGACAAGATCTCCCAGGACTGATTACATGTTATTTGCACAACCTACCACATATCATCTCTGACCTCCAAGTATCAACCTGATACTCATGATCCAATGGATCATCATCGCACGAGGCATCATCCTGATGCCCATGATCATACTGATCATCATCACTTGTACCATCCTGGTACATATCATCTGGAGCAACATCCTGAAGCTCATCATCATGACCAACCTAATCATACAATGCATCCACTTAATGCACACCAAGTATCTACCTGATACATATCATCATACATGATCCACCTGATCATGCAGTGTATCCACCTGATACAAATACAAATACATGATACATATCAACATACATGATCTACCTGATCATACAATGTATCCACTTGATACAGATACATGGTCCAAGCATCCAACATGATGCATATACAAATACATACAAATTATCCAACCGATCATATCCAACATCCAACATGATGTGTACATACATATAAATGATCCAACTGATCATATCCAACATCAACACGATGCATACATACATACAAATATAAATGATCCAACTGATCATATCCAGGATCAACACGATGTGTACATACATACAAATATAAATGATCCATCTTATCATATCCAACATCCAACATGATGCATATACAGAGCAGTAACTGGAGCATCGTCCTGATACTCATCATCCAGCGCTTACATCCACATCCATGTGAAGGATCCTCCTTCCAACATGCTTAAGATGGATTTAGAAAATGTGTCCATCACTTCTTCCTAGAAGTGTGGTCGATCTGAAGAACACCAAGTCGCTCTCTGAAGTACTCGAACTTCACCCTGGCTAGTGGCTTCGTCAGCACATCTGCAATCTTCTCATCTGTCGCAACATACAGGAGCTTCACATATCCTCTCTGCACCATATCCCTGATATAGTGATATTTGATCTCTATGTGTTTTGACCTGTCATGAAACACTGGGTTCTCAGACAACTTCACACAACTCTGGTTATCGCAGAATATACCAGTAGCATCCAATGGGAGATCAAATAACTCAGATAGTAGCATCCAATGGGAGATCAAATAACTCAGATAGTAGCTTCCATAGCCATACTGCCTCACAACTAGCTGAACAGGCTGTAACATACTCTGCCTCAACTGTACTCAGTGCTACGTAGGATTGCTTCCTGCTAGACCAAGAGATCACACCTGATCCCATACTGAAGCAGCACCCAAATGTGCTCTTCCTATCTGCAGCACTGCCAGCCCAATCTGAATCAACATAACCCTGTAGGTAAAACTTTTGATTCGCTTCATACTTGAGCCCATAATCCACTATACCCTTCAGGTACCTCAGAACATGCTTTAAAACAACCAGATGAACACTCCTCGGATCTGTCGGGAACTGGCTCAATGTGTTAACTACAAAGCAAATCTCTGGTCTCGTGTTCGTCAGGTACATCAAGGAACCAATCATCTGACGATACATAGAGACATCAATCGGATCAGATGAAGCATCACATAGAAGCTTTAGATTCGATGCCATGGGTGTGGACATGGCCTTGCAATCCATCATCCCAAATCTCTTTAGAATATCTATTGTGTACTTCCCTTGACTAAGGAAAGTCCCACCTGAATTCTGCCACACCTCCATACTTAGGAAATAATGCATCATTCTCAAATCTTTCATATCAAACTCAGTAGCAAGCTTCCTCTTAGTATCTGCAATCAATCTGTCATCTCCTGTTACAAATAAGTCATCCACATACAGGAGTAGAATCACAGGATTCCCGTCCTCAACCTTGTAGTAGAGGTTGGAATCCGCTTTACTCTTGGTAAAGCCCAAGCTAGATAGGAAACTATCCATCCTACCTTACCAAGTTCTGGGAGCTTGCTTCAAGCCATACAAGGTTTTCTTCAATCTGCACACATATGACTCCCTATCGTGTATTTCAAAACTGAGTGGCTGCTCCACGTATACTTCCTCTTCAACTACACCATTCAAGAAAGCAGTCTTGACATCCATCTGGTGTATTTTCCATTTCATTGCTGCATCCAGGGCAAGTACTATTTTGATGGAAGTATACCTGGCTACAGGTGCAAAAGTTTCTTCATAATCTATTCCCTCTTTCTGAGAGAAGCCACGAGCTACGAATCTTGCTTTGTATTTCTCTACACTGCCATCTGCAGCATGCTTGATTTTGTAGATCCATTTGGAAGTCACAACAGACTTCTCTTTAGGTCTCGGGAAAACATCCCAAACATCATTCTTCATTATTGATTGGTATTCCTCAACCATGGCATCCTTCCATTCTTTCTTTTCCGCTGCTTCTTCATAACTGGAAGGTTCTTTGTTCATAATGTCACAGAGTAAAGCAACATAGCTGATATGTGATTTGGTTCTCTTCTTTGCTCTGTGTTCTTCTTCTGGAATGCCAAATATTTCTGCATCTTGAATGAGCTCTCTAGCCCATGCAGGTTTCCTCTTGTGAGAGTTATCCGCACGGGGTGGATCTACAGGTTCTTGCGGAGCTTCAAACTCACGAACAACTTCTGGAATTGCTTCAGTCATGGTAGTGTCTTGAAATCTAGTTTCCTTAGGTTCTTCATAAAATTCGATAGGGTCCTTCCTTGATTTGATGAATGCTGAGTTTTCATCAAATGTTACATCCCTGCTGACATCAATCTTCTTGAACCCTAGAAAGTATATTCTGTAATCCTTCGAGCTTTCACTGTAACCCACAAAGATACCCTTATTTCTTGAAGGATCTAGTTTGGTTCTCTTTTCCTTTGGGACATGAGTGTATACTGGACAACCAAATATTTTGAGATGGTTGACTTTAGGTTTCTTACCAGAAAAGACCTCTTCTGGTGTCTTGTTGTCCAACATCTTGTGGGGTGTTCTGTTCTGCACATATACAGTTGTTCTAGCTGCTTCTTCCCATAGATGCATAGGTAGATCCTGGTCATGCAGCATTTCCCTTGCTGCTTCCATGATTGTTCTGTTCTTCCTTTCTGCAACTCCATTTTGTTGAGGATTATAAGGAGTAGTCAACTCCTTCTTAATCCCTGAATCATTGCAAAGCTTCTTGAAGTCACCTGAGGTGAATTCTCCACCATTGTCGGATCTGAATGCTTTGATCTTTTTGTCAGTTTGATTCTCCATCAAGGTTTTGAATTCCTTGAACTTATCAAACACCTCATCTTTGTTTTTCAAGAAGTATACCCAAGTCTTCCTAGAGAAGTCATCAATAAATGAGACATAATAAACATACCCACTTAGAGAACTTGATGACATAGGACCACATACATCTGAGTGGATGATTTCCAGGATATCTTTTGCCTTGCTTTCACTGCTTGGGAAAGCCTTCTTAATATTCTTACCTTTTGCACATCCTTTGCAAACACCTTCATGTTTGGTCTTCATTTCAGGAAGACCCTCTATAGCCTTGCTTGCAATTGGAAGTGCCCTATAGTGCATATGAGCAAGTCTTCTATGCCAAAGTTCACTTGGCTCCATGGATTCATGCACCATGGCATGTTCAGGTTGTCCTTTTAATTTTTACAAACCTCCCTCTTGCTCTCCAATCACAACTGCATCATCTATGGTCTTTGCCTTTGGCCACATTAGGACTTGGCCATCCACAAATGCAACCCTCATACCTTTTGTATCCAATTAAGAGATGGAGAGTAAGTTCTTCTTGAGCCCAGGTACATAAAGGACTTCTTTCATCTTCAAATATTTTCCAGAATATAGGTTCTAGGAGGCTTCACCACTTCCTTTGATGGGATATTGATAATCATCCCCAAGTTTCACTTTATGGGGTGATTCATGTTCAGACAGATTTACGAAGGATTATTTAAAGCCATCCATGTGTTTGGAAGCCCCATTGTCAATTAACCAATCATTACAACCATGGGATATAGTACCTCTGAGAGCACAGATTAGAACATACTCTTCTTCACTTGATGAGTCATGATTACTATCATCACTTTCTGCCCTAGCCTTCTTCTTTGGAGGTTCATCATCTTCGGCAACATGAGCATGGTACCTTCTTTTGTTACCCTTCTTCTTCTTGCTGGAGTTGTTGTTGTTGTGTTTGTCCCTTTTGTTCTTGGAACATTCTGAAGAAAAGTGACCCTTCTCATTACAAGTGAAAGACCTTAGATCTTTCTTATCTTTGTGAAAATGATGAGAAGATTTCTTTTTGTGATGGGATGGCTCCCTCTTGAACTTTCCCTTCTTAGTGTGAGCTGTGAGAGCTTGATCTTCATTTCCCATCTTCTCTTCTCTTGCCACAAGCCTTGCTTCTTCTTGAGAACATTCCTCCCATAATCTGCTGAAGGAGATTAACTTCTTTCTAGCACAGATCCCCTGGATAAAAGAGTCCCATGACTTAGGTAGGCCATTCAAACTAGTCATAACAATTTCACCATTCTCCACCATTTCATCTATAGCTTCAAGTTGTTCCTTGATCTGAGAGACCTTGGAGAAATAGGATTGAATGGTTTCTCCATTCGACATCTTGACCCCTTTCAATTGATTTCGCAGAGTCATCTTACGATTTATGTTCTTTCCTTCAAATAGCTTGGTCAAAGAGTCAAACATAGCCTTGGGTGTCTTTAGAGAAGACACATGGGGTATGAGATGGTCTTTGATAGAATCAGCAATGATTCTCTTTTCCTTGACCAAGTTCTTCTTATGCAATACCTTAGCCTCTTCATCCTCTGGGATAGGGATGTCTTCTTTTATATATGAGTCCAACTCATTCTCTTCCAGGATTAACCCAATCCTATACTTCCAAGATCGGAATTTATCATCCCCTTCAAGCTTATCCTCAATCTTGTTGTGGTGAGACATCTTAAAGAGTACTTCAAATGAAATAGAAAAGATTTAGGTCTTACCACTTGAAATGCTGAAAACTGGATCTGGTCTCGGATTAGTGTTTGTCGAAAAAACCCTAAAAATTCAAAATGTGAATTTCAACTTTCTGAAAGGATAGAAAGATTCGCCTTGATGAGCTGATCATCCTGGTGTATTCAAAATTTGAGATTAGCAAAGCTTTACCCTTCAGATTTTCCTTTTTGTCCTCCCAGGTTCACTAGGGAGAGCCCTGAATTAGGGTTTAAGTTTTCCATAGATCTACCTAGCCAAAAATCTCGATCCAAAGCTCTAAACTTCTATTTTTGCAAGGACCGTCCAGCTAAGTCTTCAGATTTCAAAAATTCCTATTTTTGTGGAAACCCTAATTTTTAGGGCCAAATCTGAAAAATGCTCAGAATTGAATTCTGATTGGACAGATAGATTCTCCTTGATGAGTAGATTCAATCTACTATACTTCTTTTCCAAAAAATGTGGAGAGAAACCCAATAAACAAGAAACTCAAGTTTTCGTCACTGCAAAATGTCTTCTTCTCAGGTTAGCTCTGATACCATGTTAAAATTTGAGCATTAATTCACAATACTCTTGGATATTTACTGAGAGAATAACATATATAGTATATCAATGCAGAACAATCACAATAAGCATGACAAGCATCACAAGAATCAAAAGCATGAGAGACAAGAGACACAGAGTTTCCGTGGGGAAAACCCTAAGGTGAAAAACCCCACAACTTCCTCAGAGATAGAGAGAACAATGGCGCAACCAAAGTACAACCAAAATACACTTGAGATAGTCTCCTAGAGAAGATGATCCTCCTCCTCACTAATGCACCACTTTCTGAGTGAGAGAAGTGTGTCTTTCCGAATGATCCAAATAGAGATCTCCCGATCTCTATTTATACTTAACCTGTTTGCCCAGTGACCTTATGGGGCCAACTTGTCTATCTAGATACATCCACAATATAATATATATTTTAGGGCCGACCCCACACATGGTGGTTTAATAACCCATCGGTAAGTACACACACTTTCAACACTTGTCAATCCACATGACGACACTTCCTTATAGAGGAATAACACATCTCTTATAAGGGTACAATAAATATATATGAAATACATAGATGAAATACATTCCGAAGTTACATATACATCAACAAAACCAGTGCACCGATTGGGTTTATTAGGCATGCAACAACCCTTCATAACAACCTTCACAACACCCACAACATCCAAGTAAATAATGCCAAACCAGTGCACCGATTGGGTTTATTAGGCATGCAACAACCCTTCTGTTATGCTTCTTCTATGTGCAGCCCCAAATTGCATCTGTTTTAGCTGACAACACAAGATGGATAATCAAACTCATCAGTATTGTTGCTCTAAAATTTGAAGCATAATTCATAACATTTGCTATCAAGTATTGAAACACCAGAAATGCGTCCATTCCCTTAGGGTGTAGTCAATATTGAAAAACCTATCATAACCCAACACCCGAAAGGTGTGCATGCCTTTCCGATGTGAACCATGTAGGTCCTACTCATACTCAAGCAATATGAAATAATATAAATAAGATGGAACATGCTCTGTATATTAATCCTAATAATTAGACATTCATGTTCTTAGCTAGGGTTACATAATACTTATCCCTTTTTAGATGTATTCTCTCTTTATTGTGAAGAATGGGGGCTCCCTTCTCTGATTCAATAGTCCTTCAGTTTTCCACCCCAATATTTTCATGTTCCATAACCCATACATGCCTTCTTGGAATAATTTCACCTTCTCACTCACATGGTTTCCCAACATGCAGTGCAGCTGGGATATTTATCAGAATTTACTATGGTGTTTCACCCGAAACACATTTCCAAAGCATGGGGTCCTTCCCATAGAGTTTGGATTCTACAGGCTATCACATATGGTCTTCCCACAATGTGTCATCCTGGCACACTTATCAAATAGCCAAACAATTAGCAACATTTAATCAATAAGCTTGAAACCTGATTGTTCCATAACCAATCAATGTCATTAATAATTAAATTCAATATGAATTTGCAATTATGTCTACTACATAAATTAATTTGCTTAGTAATGAGGCTATCCTCATATTTCATGTCCCTTGTAAGTGGAACCCCTCTTCCCATTCGGGTTTTTATGCTTGCTATCATAACATGAACATCCACTTACAACACATCCTCCTGACACAGTTATATGCAAGCCAACTGTGATTAGCAGTTATAAGCAAATTCTCAAATTTAAAATCTACAAATCTGTTTTCCTACAGAAATTAGATTTGCAACCATGAGATTATTCTTTTAAACTTAAACCAGGAAAAATTTCAGGTCTACGTCATGCATAAGTTAAATTTCACAACCATGAGAACCTTCTCATGAGGTTTGGCTCTCGCACATGGTAGATTCCAATCTTCATCATGGACTTATCCACATTGCCATGCCCAAAACAATCTACCTGAAATCTGGAACTTCAATAAGCCAAACACTTGGAAGTCTCTATGCATATAATATTTCATTGTTGCAACAGTCACTGAGGTGGTCTCAGAATTATAACACTTAATAACTCAAACACCCTCAGTTGTTAACATTTAAAATCTAATGAAATATATATATGTATATATGCATCATTTCATAATAAAATTGCAAGACACAGTCACATCATTTATGCAATTTAAATGAAGCTTTAGATACTCATTACTTCATAGCCATATCATTTTATGCAACTCTGTCCTTTCAACAGAGCACTCTTGGTAGCCCATCAACATGTCTACCTTCTATATGCAATCATTCTCCTGCATTCACAGCAACTCATGAAATGGTCTCAAGATTAACAATAGTTCACCATTTCATCTATTATTTAAGTGCTATGAAACATACACCACAACCATGCATTCACATAATGCATCTCAACTTGTGCACCCATACTTATGCATGCACATTACAATACTCACATAATGTTTTAATGTGCATCCACTCCATGCATAACCACGAGATTGTACAAAAAAAAATTTAATGCACATCCCCTCAATGCAATCTTGCATTAATTCATGAATACTATGCATTCAAACATATTATGGCCTAACCATGACTTCCCCATATAGCATGTATTACCATGACAGGACCATAAGTCCTCACTTGCTGTAGGGTGCAAGGCTTCTTGCCTTTACTTACCCGCACCTCACCATACTCAGTAGGTTGGTATCCATATAAATGCATTCAACCTTTCCTACATACCATTCTACGATTACAAAATATCGTTCAAAGGGGTTCTTACCCAATCTCCTTTGTTCTTGGGCAATCATAATTAAACCATTACCTACATGGCTCTCATCAACATCTTTGATGTTACCTGATTAGTTGGTCTCCTACAAAGGATCACACCATCCTTCTACCCACCTCATGATCATAGATTTGTTTCCCCCCCTCAACCTTTCTTCATAAAGTTGTGGGTCACATGCAATTTCATCATGTACATCTTTATCCATGCTTTGGTTGTCTTTGGTCCTACAACCAATGCAAACACAACTAATTGTTAGCAACTACAATGATTATCTTAAGTGGCTCATTGCATATGTAAAACCTCACTATGTTACCAATATGCAATATCCTATATATACATGCACAAACATTTTCACATGCACTATGCAATGTTTATTAATATGCCATCTAGTGCATAGTCATATCATCTATCTAATCTCTTGCATTTTCATCCATGCTTCTATGGTCTAATTTCTACGACCAATATCAACAATATTAATTGTCATCAACCATAGATAATACCATTAATGGCTATTGCATGTGTAACTTTTCTACCTTCATCTATACGCAATGTCATGCTCATGCATTCAATCCTCATATACTATGCAATGATTCTTTAATCATGCCCACTAATTCATATGCACTAAATCTGCTACTCTCTTGCGTTTCTAACATCCCTATGCCATAATTTTCAGTATATAAAATTCAGGGAATATAAATACAATAGCAAGAGAGGAGTAAAGGAATTATCCCTTTCTAATTTCCTCATTGTAGCATGGAGTTTCCTCTTCCACATCATAGCTGATCCAATCTCATGGGCTCTCTACCATGCACACAAGCAGTCATTAGCCATGATCTTCTCGTGAATTAGCAATTCAATATGTACATACGTGTAAAACATTCATTCTTGCTATTTTGAAAACATGTAGTTCTTATGCTATAAATAGAAATACCTTAAGGTGAGGAATTTCCCTCTTTCATTCTCCATAATGGATATTGATTCCGCATCCTTCTATGCAATTCATGCTTCTCATCCCAAGCATAGAGAATGCATTTCACACTTTCAACGACTGTCTCCAGGGGACTATGGGGATCAAGAGGCATTTCCCCCTTGTGGCTCACCACTGCAGGGCAGTCGAGGGAAGTGCCCTCATTTTTTTAATTTTTTTTTGTAAATTCTTCAATTTCACTTAATCTGGCACATAAGTTCCATGGAATTTTTCAACTTTTGGAACCTAAAAAATCTCCCTCGAAAACAGCTGAAATTCCCTATTTTGGAGCAACTCACCGAGTTCTTCCGACCCGTTGCGGATCAACTCATCGAGTTCTGCCGGTCGGTGAACTCAACTATGTCTTCCGACCCATTTCAGACCAACTTGTTGAGTTTTTGGTTGGCGAACTCAAAGTTTCCTGGCGACCCATTATGGAGCAACTCGTCGAGTTCTATCGGTCGAAGAACTCATCTTTTCCTGCCGATCCATTGCAGAGCAACTGGCTGAGTTCTGCCACCATTTCGGACCAACTCGCTGAGTTCTACCGCCGTTTTGGACCAACTCACCGAGTTCTACCAAAATTTCCTCTTTGACGCCGAAAAACACTTAGAAAGTTTTTTGAACTTTTTCCTTCCCTTCCCGAGAATTTCCGCAACTTCGTCGGCGCAACTCAAACAAATTCGCCAACTGTTTCGGTGCTACTCAGCGAGTTTCGCAGAAATGTATCGCACGATTTCACAAAACTTCGTTAGTCCATTTCAGCGGACTCTTATATCTACGCTGAAACCCATTTTTGGAAATCTTTTCAATGTTCACTGATAGTTTCGGTGCCCTTCTCAATTCTTCGCCGAAACAATTAGGCAAAACTCAAATAAAAAACAGTTAGAAAATTTGGAAAATTTGAAATTTTGAAAATTTCATTAATGGTCTGTGATGAGCAGGAAACATACCTAATCCTGCAAGTTCTTGATTTGGCCTATTAGGCCCAATGTTGCAACCATCGCTCTGATACCATCTTTCACGTACCCACCCATCTATCCAATGCAAGGAAGGGAACAAGGTACTAAAATCAGGGCTTTTAGTACAACTTAGCCAAATTCATCATGAATAAAGGATATGGCATTACAGTAAAATGAATATGTGTGCAGATGTAAATCAATTGAACATGCACAGCGGAATAAATCATCATCCACACACATTTCATACTCCTCCATCATATCAAAATAACCATCAAATTAAACATTGCAGAAGTAAACACAATAAAATACTCATCTGGATGTAATGTTGTCCCAAGCAACTAGTTATGGTGCTACAACGTTCAACCCAACCATAGGTCTCTGCCCATCCTGTATTCTTTCAGCACTCAGATACCACCCCCGAGTTGGGCATGATATCTACAAGGAAAAGGGAACTCTCAATCTCAACACAGCCCAAAGCAATGGATACCCATATCAACCCCAGCATTCTCTTGCACACAAGACTCAGATATGGGCTTGGAAACACATTTTCAGCAATGGTATTTAGAAACTAAATGGACATGGGTTTTCCCAAAATGTGAGCACACCAAAAACAGATTGTGGAGAGAGGGATCAATCTCAAGGAAGAAACTGATTTCCCCACATATGTATGAGCATTCAATGGGACAAAACGACCTCTATAAATCCCCAAATCGATTTCTTCTCTTCCCCACTATTAACCAAAACAAAAACGCCCTTCCCAACTAGGAAAATGAAGGAAAACACAGGAAATTCATGGAGGAAAATGCCCCGGTAGCTCTCAACTTGTGAGAGAGCAAAAGTGATGGGTGAATAATGGCTTGGGGAGCATTTCATGGCTCTTTTCTTGCCCAAGAATCCAAACATGATTTTCCATGAAGGGTGGCTTGCCCATACCCAAATTTGGATAGCCATACCTCTCCATTCCCCAAGGCATTAACTACCTCAACCAAATCTTGTGAGAGTACAAAATTAAACATAGGTAGTTGAGGGTTGATGGGTTCTCTCATTGACACTTGGCTTGACTTGATTGGCTCAAAGGTTTGAATATTTCCCTCCTAATTCCTTGTAAATATCATGCCCCCATCTCTTGTTGTATTGCATAGCTAGTTGTGGGAATTTATATTAAAATGCATATTTACAATTCCTATGGTTCACTAGCACATGGGAAGCATAATATCCAATACGTTCCTTTTCAAGGTCGAGCATTCACTAGCGGGGCCTTGGCCTTGAGCTCCATGCTAGGAATCATACATAATATGCATACAATACTTACATTATAGCCCAAAATATTATAAGGGTCAAAATGGGGACGTGACACAAGATCAAACACCTTGATAAATTACTGACACAAACTGATCACATATCAACATACCAATTTTTTACATGGTTAAAATCGTTAAAGAGGGAAATAGTCCATGTCCCCAACCAAATAGTCACTTGAGGAAATATATTCTGCAACGGAAAATATAATGTTACATATGAGTTTCTCAGAATCGATCATCAAGAAAATGGACCTCCATGCCCTTTAAATAGAGATCATGCACCAATCACGTGATAAGCCACGGATCAATAGTTTGTAATATCAAGGTGAAGGTGAATTGTCAAGTCACTCTATACCTAGAACATATCATCATATTGTTGGAGCACTATTTTCGTTAGACCAAAACCTGTAGGCATTCATCTCTACTACAATTTCCAATGTTAATATCCACAAGAGGGGGTTAACCCATGCCACAAAACTCATGGGGAGTTCTAGATAGAAATTCCAACAATATCCCCCCCAACGTTACGTGGGTGAGTTTCAAACATTATACCTATTTCTCTGATACCATTTGTTGGAGCATGATTGTCGTTAGACCAAAACCTCTAGGTGTTAATCTATGCTACAATCACAAAAGTTGGGATCCACGAGAGGGGTTTAACCAATGTCGTGAAAATCGCAACGAGTGTTGGACACAAATGCCAACATATCGTTGGATTACACAATTACAAATGCATACTAATTCATACTAAAGAAATACACTTTACCTAAAGATTGTTAATGTATATGTAACTTCGGAATGTATTTCATATATGTATGTTGTATGTACTCCTATAGAGATGGTATTATTCCTCTATATGGAAGTGTCATCATTTATATTGTAAATGTCGTAACTTATACTTATGGGTTATTAGACCACCTTGTTGGGGTCGGCCCTGTATAAGTCATGTGGGTTTATTAGACCACCCTATTGGGGGTCGTCCATGTGGGTTGAAGGGTTATTAGACCACCCTATTGGGGGTCGGCCCAGTCAGAATTATGTTATGTGGTTAAGTTCGAGCCTACATGATTTATGTAAAAGGAAAGTCAAGTCAAGTATAAATAGAGTGTGGGAGGCACTCTATTTCATCACTCACTTCTCACTCATGCACTCAAGGAGGAGTGGCGCACTTATGGAGGAGGAGAATCTGCTGCTAGGATATGTCTATCTCTTATGTTTGGGTTGTATCATTGCTCTACCTATCTCTGAGGAAGTTATTGGGGTTTTTCACCATTATGGTTTTCCCCAAGTAAATCTTTGTGTCTCTTGTGTGCTTGCATTATTGTCTCCATGATTGATATGTTGTAGATATGCTGTACATGTTGTTCTCTCTGTTAAGATCCTATATCAGATTGAAGTAAATTCTGAAAATTTAACATGGTATCAGATGTAGCCTAAAAAAAGGCATGATATGGCATGTATGACACTTGTTGCACTTACGATGCTAGGGCTTGATATAGCAAAAACCAGTCATCGTAGCACTTTCGCTATAAATCCGTTTTAGCGAATGTTTCGGATCTGAAACTGCTACAGGTCGAATATTAAATCCCCATGTACCTTGTTTCCAAAGGACAACCTCTTATTCGTTGTACTTTGTGATTTATGATCTGTACAATATAGGGTTTTTGCCTCTTCCATATCTGAGTCAAAATCAGGTGACCTTGGGAAAAATGTCATAACTTGGGCTAGGAAGCTGAAAATGAAATTTCGTAAAAAGTGGCAGGTAGTACACAGACTATACTATATCAGAAACGTTTTTCAGATGCTGAAGATGAACCAGTGACACGTGGCATGCCATACAAGTTAGCTCTCCTGTATTATCTCATCAACGGGTGACGTTACAACACTTGGCATAACTCTCTCTAAGATAATCCAATTGAGGTCAGACCTATTAGGATGGAAATATAATAGGTCATACTATGTCAAGAAAACTTTTCAGAGGCCGAAGTTGAAACAGTGACATGTGGCACGCCGTACATGTTTGCTCTCCTGTATTATCCCATAAACAGGTCACGTTGCAACACTTTGCATAACTCTCTCTCAGAGAATCCAATTGAGGTCAGACCTATCGGGATGGAAAGATAACAGGTCGGGCTATTGCAGGAAGCTTTTTCAGACCCTATGGATTGAAAAATTCGGAGTTACACCAGAAACAATCAGGTACATATTTCTGTCAAAACAGAATTATTTTTTAGTACCTTCATTCATGGCTTCCGGAATTTAGGGCTTTGGAGAAAGTTGGAATTTTTGTAATCGGAGACCACGGATGGATGCTACTCATCAAAATCAAAATTTAGAGACCAAGATCAGAATTTTTGTTTGGGCAGAAGGTCGGGCTTGATCAGACCCTAGTTCGGGACTTTGATAAAAAAAGTGGAAAATTAGGGCTTCTGTAAAAATGGGAATTTTTGAAATCTGTGACCACGGCTGGAAGCTCCTCAGAAAAATAGAAGCTTAGAGCTTTGGATCAAACATTTTGATTGGGAAGAAGAGTGGGCTTCATCAAACCCCAGTTCAGGGTCACGTCCAGTGAATCCGGAAGTTTCAAAGGAAAAATTGAGGAGTGAAACTTTGCAGTTTTCAAATTCTGAATATACCAGCTTGATCAGCTCATCAAGGCGCATATTTCTATCCTTTCGGAAGTTTGAAATTCAAAGTTTGAATTTTTGGGGTTTCTCTGACAAACCCATATCCAACTCCAGGTCCAGTTCTTGCAAATCAAGTGGATTGCGTTAATCCTAGAAGAAGATGGATTGGTCACCTGCATAAGTGAAGAAGTTCTTGTTTCAGAGGGAGATGAGGCTAAGGCCTTACATAAGAATATTACAAGCGATCTCGACAGGTATGACTCATCAAGGTATGTTTCAATATTTTTTCATGATTAATTTTATGGTATGTTTGTCTTCATGTTATTACGGTTAGTACAATCTTGATTTTAGATTTGTCGTATCACCTTAACAAAATTATCAATGCATGATAGAAGATATTCATTGGTTAGGGTGTTGACACTTATGATTGTACTAATGTATTATGGTGTTGTATGAGGTTTATGTTGTCTGCTAACATTAAAGGTACACCAAGAAATACAAATCATGTTCTACTTCAAGAAAGTATGATCATGGTGACATGAAGACAAGGATTCATCCATTGTCATGGATCACATAGAAGATCTACTTTCGAGGTATGTATAACTTGTTTCTACAATGGTTAACTTATGAGACATGCAGGTTACTAGCACAAGTCACTAAAGAGAACCAAAAGACATTATACGGGTGTGTTAGACATAACTAGCTAGCATGCTAATCCAGGTATGTTTTTTCTATATCAAGCTAGAATCCTACCTTGGGTTAGGATCTTATACTGTTGTGTTGTTGATAATGATTATTCATGAAGTCATAAGTTTGAATAATCATGGGTATATGCATATTATGTGTCTTACCTTAATTAATTAATGATATGACTAACCCGAAGATTCATAGGTTTGAGTAGTTATAGGTTTAGACATGTTATGTTTCTTATGATTTGACTAACCATAAGAATCCTACATAAACCTTGAATGCTAATGCTTATTATTTCTATTTGAAATGATCATGACTATACATGCTTGAGATTATTGTGTTTTAATAGTATACTAATAAATGTATGATTTTATATGAGATCAAAAGGATAACACAATCATGATACTAATAAGCATGCATAGGGACCAACGATAAATATGAGTTCAAGAACAGGTAATCCAGGAAGCAAAGATCAAGAGGGAGCACACTCCAATTGTTCCTGCAAGAAAGCAAAGGAGCACACTTCAGTAGTTTCTGCAAGGATGCAGATATTCAGAGGGAGTTGACCACTTCTCACAATCCACATAAGAATGGAGTTGCAGAAAAGAAGCAAATACTGAGAGGGAGTCAACCCAACAAACAAACAAAGATAAGTATTTGAATTGTCATTACTTGCATATTTTATTGTTCAAATAATACTGTTCAATAATGTATATACTGATGTTCCTAGAATTAGGTTGTGTATTATGCATATTAGAATAGTTGCATTGATGAACAGTATACTACTAATATGCATGGGTAAGTGGCCTATGGCACTGTACAACATTCCATTGCTACTTATCTAGAATGAAACCTCTTTGTTGACATGTTGAGAGTTGTGCACACTCTTAACAATGTTCTGGTAGAGATTGGAAGGCATCTAGAAAGTTACGGGATATGGATAAATGTTGTATTGAAGCATTGGCTAAGATAATTGCATGACTGTATGACATATTTCTTTATGTGTAAGAATTTGTTTTGAAAACTATGAGATGTTTTCTAATCATGCAATTTAACTTGTTGTGTAGGAAAGATCGTATGCCATCACCTACAAAAGAAGAACTACGACATTTGTTCAGCAACAAAATTATCTATTGAAGATATTGAAGTTCCCAGGATATGGGAAGAATGCCATGATCCATCGATCATGAAGAATGATGTTTGGGATGTACTCTCAAGACCTGAAGGAAAGTTTGTTATGACTTCCATATGGATCTATCAAGATCAAGCATGCTGCAAATGGCAGCATAGAGAAATATAAAAGTGATGAAATAGAAGATACACCAGATGGATTTCAAGACAGCCTTCTTGAATGGTGTAGTTGAAGAAGAAGTGTATGTGGAGCATCCACTTGGTTCTAAGACACATGACAGGAAATCATATATGTGCAGAACTTGGTATGGTAGAATAGGCATCTTTCTATCCAGTTTGGTCTTTACCAAGAGTAAAGCGGGTTCCAACCTTTACTACAAGGTTGAGGACGGAAATCCAGTGATACTACTATGTGGATGACCTGTTTGTATCAGGTGAGGATAGATTAATTGCCGACACACGGCGGAAGCTTGCTGCCGAGTTCGAGTTGAGGAACTTGGGGATGATGCACTATTTGTTTTTGACATGGAGGTGTGGCAGAGTGATGGAATCTTCCTTGGACAAGGGAAGTATGCAGTAGATATCCTGAAGAGGTTCGGGATGATGGACTGCAATGCTATGGCGACACCTATGGAATCAAATTTGAAGCTTCTGTGTGATGCTTCTGAGCCGGTTGATATCACTATGTATCATCAGATGATTGGGTCCTTGATGCACCTGACGAACACAAGACCAGATATTTGCTTTGCGGTGAAGACATTGAGCCAGTTCCTGATGGATCCGAGGAGTGTTCACCTGGTTGTTGTAAAGCATATTCTGAGGTACCTGAAGGGTACAGTGGATTATGGGCTCAAGTATGAGGTAAATAAAAAGTTTAACCTGCAGGTTTATGTTGATTCAGATTGGGATGGCAGTGCTGTAGATAGGAAGAGCACATCTGGGTGCTGCTTTAGTATGGGATCAGGTGTGATCTCTTGGTTTAGCAGGAAGCAGTCCTGCGTAGCACTAAGTACAGCTGAGGCAGAGTATGTTGCAGCCTGTTCAGCTAGTTATGAGGCAGTATGGCTATGGAAGCTACTGTCTGAGTTATTTGATCTCCTGTTGGATGCTACTAGTATCTTTTGTGATAACAAGAGTTGTGTGAAGCTGTCCGAGAACCCAGTGTTTCATGACAGGTCGAAACACATAGAGATCAAATATCACTATATCAGGGATATGGTGCAGAGAGGAGCTATGAAGCTCCTTTATGTTGCGATGGACGAGCAGATTGCAGATGTGCTGATGAAGCCACTGGCCAGGGTGAAGTTCGAGTACTTCAGAGAGAGGCTTGGCATTCTTAAGATTGACGACACTTCGAGGAAGAAGTGATGGACACATTTGCTGAAGCCATTCCAAGCATGTTGGAAGGAGGATCCTTTACATGGCTATGGATGTAATCACTGGATGACAAGCATCAGGATGATGTTCTGGTTTCTGCTTGGATATGATCAGTTGGATCATTTTTATGTATGTATGTATGCATCATGTTGGATGTTGGATATGATTAGTTGGATCATTTTTATGTATGTATGTATGCATCATGTCGGATGCTGGATATGATCAGTTGGATCATTTATATGTATGTACGCATCATGTTGGATGCTGGATATGATCGGTTGGATCATGTGTATATATTTTTGTATATGCATCATGTTGGATGCTTAGACCATGTATCTGTATATGTATCATGTGGATACATTGTATGATCAAGTGGATCATGTATGGTGATATGTATCATGTATTTGTATTTGTATCAAGTGGATACACTGTATGATCAGGTGGATCATGTATGATGATATGTATCAGGTAGATACTTGGTATGCATCAGGTAGATGCATTGTATGATCAGGATGATCATGGATGATGAGCTTCAGGATGTTGCTCCAGATGACATGCAGCAGGATGTTGCAATGATGATGATCAGGATGATCATGTGTACATCAGGATGATGTATGGTGAGTATCAGGTTGATACTCTATGGCCGTGGATCAGGTTGTGCAGATGAGCATATAATTTGGCCCTGGGAGATTTGCAGATAGTCTTTCGAGGTTTTGCCTATGGCATGTAATTCGTTGCCCTGGGATATCTGGCAAATACTCTTTCGAGGTTTTGCTCTGGGAGGACATATAATTTGGCCCTCGTAGATCTGCAAATAGTCTTTCGAGGTTTTTCCTATGGCATGTAATTCATTGGCCTGGGATATCTGGCAGATGATCTTTCGAGGTTTTATCCTATGGCATATAATCTGTCCCTGGGAGATCCGATAGGTTGGGCTGTGTGCCCGTAATCAGTCCTGGGATGCTCTTGCAAGGTTTTGCCATGACCACATGTAATTCATGCCCTGGGAGATCCTATAGGTAGAGATGTGTGCTCGTAAAAACCTGGGATGCTCTTGCGAGGTTTTGTGGTGACCACATGTAATTCGTGCCCTGGGAGATCCTATAGGTAGAGCTGTGTGCTCGTAACAGCCTGGGATGCTCTTGCGAGGTTTTGTGGTGAGGTCACATATAATATGGCCCTGGGAGATATGCAGATAGTCTTTCGAGGTTTTGCCTATGGCATGTAATTCGTGCCCTGGGATATCTCGCAGATGCTCTTTCGAGGTTTTGTGACGCACGTAATAAGTCCTGAGGATTCCACAGTATGGCCAGTGATGATGAAGACCTGCAGGTGGTGAGCCTACATCCAGTATGAAAAAGGACTGGCTCTGTAGAACTTCCTATGACGAGTAGATTCAGAGATTGATTGATATAGCAGCACTAGTGACGATGATGATGACTCGATGACGATGATCCAGAGAAGAAGACTTGTGCTAGAAGACCTGTGCTGAGAAATACCTTCCTAGTTAAGAGGGAGTGTTGATGGATATGTAACTTCGAAATGTATTTCATATATGTATGTTGTATGTACTCCTATAGAGATGGTATTATTCCTCTATATGGAAGTGTCGTCATTTATATTGTAAATGTCGTAACTTATACTTATGGGTTATTAGACCACCTTGTTGGGTTTGGCCCTGTATAAGTCATGTGGGTCAAAGGGTTATTAGACCACCCTATTGGGGGTTGGCCATGTGGGTCAAAGGGTTATTAGACCACCCTATTGGGGGTCAGCCCAGTCAGCATTATGTTATGTGGTTAAGTTCGAGCCTACATGATTTATGTAAAAGGAAAGTCAAGTCAAGTATGAATAGAGTGCGGGAGGCACTCTATTTCATCACTCACTTCTCACTCATGCACTCAAGGAGGAGTGGCACACTTATGGAGGAGGAGGATCTACTGCTAGGATATGTCTATCTCTTATGTTTGGGTTGTATCATTTCTCTATATATCTCTGAGGAAGTTATTGGGGTTTTTCACCTTTATGGTTTTCCCCAAGTAAATCTTTGTGTCTCTTGTGTGCTTGCATTACTGTCTCCATGATTGATATGTTGTAGATATGTTGTACATGTTGTTCTCTCATTTAAGATCCTAGATCAGATTGAAGTAAATTCTAAAAATTTAACAAAGATGCATTATGCCAAGTTGATCTTAACTAAGTCTTGACTATCTAATAACCTAACACAAATGACATCTCATCATTGGTCACTAATTGAGTGGTTTACCATATGTTTTATGGTAATATGTTTATTCACATATTGGGATTCATGCAACACCTTGGATTCCATTTTCATTATTGGTGGAATTCCTTGCTAGGATATTCCTATACTCCATCCTAGTCCTACCAACATTCTCATTATTTTACATTTCAGTCACGCATGCATTTTTGCATGCAGTCATGCAATTGCATGCAGGCATGCAATTGCATGCATCCCAATCATCAGGTTGGTGTCTCCAAGCACCTAGAGCTTAGTTTACTAGACCCGGGAGCCTGTTTCGGCTAAGTTCCATCCCTCCTAGTCAGTAATGCACCCTCCTTTCACCTACCACATGAGAAAGGCCCCCTCCCTCACATACCACCAGTTACACTTCAGTTAGTTGAGTGATTTGTGGATCTGTTCCCTTATTTGAGGATAGATTGACTAGTTTAATGACTGAGACACTCCGATGGACCTCCAGTGAGCCTAGATTGCTAGTTCTGACTCTAGTCAGCTCCTCTTGTGCCATCCTTTGAGCCTTCTTCACTACATTAGTGCACCATGCATGTGTTACACCTACTACATTCAGTTAGACTCAGTTTTCCACCTGGTTGACAGTCACTTGTGTATTGATGACACTCCCCTGATGATGATTATGACTCCTAGCGGTGTATTATTGACACTCCACTATTGATGATGATGAATCCTAGGTAGATAAGCCATGCCCATGCAGGCTAATTCGAATTTCCACCTAGGCATTCAAATCCTCTCCACCATTGTATTATTTATTGTTCATATTATGATTAATGAATTAGTGTGTGATGTTATTCTGCTTCTATCTGAGTTCTACTGTATCATATTTATGTTGCTCCTTTACACTGCATTGACCACTCTTCTTTTGTTTTCTTGCTTAATCTTGATCTTTCTTGTGAGGTATACATCAGATCTTAGATCTTTTGTGAGGATTTTCACATGGTATCAGAGCATGTTGAGAGTATAGTCTATCTCCATTCCTGAGAGTTTTTTGTAGGTTATTATCAAGATTTCGAGTGCAGTAATTTTCTGTAGTTTTGCAGCAATAACAGTTGCAGATATTTTCTATTTTTTTTGCAGGTCTTCTGCAACAGTTTCCATGAATCTAGAAGGAATTCCTCCTCTTTCTCCATTCAACTACGATGAGTGGAAACCACATATGATAGCATATTTGAGGAGACATGATCTTCTTAATTATTGTCTTGAAAGAGGGTTTGAATCCTCTGAAGAAGAGAATGATTGGTTAAATGAAGCTGACAGAGCCTATGCAAAAATGATGTATGCTATGTCTCGTTGCATGGTAACCCTATTAATTTTTGTTGAATCTCCAAAAGAGCTATGGGCCTATCTGGATGAAATATTTGGAAAACAGAATAAAGGGATTGGTCCAAACCATTTCGAGAGCAAGCCCAGTGATGCAGTTTCCCTCCTTGATGGTCTCTCTGATCATGAATCAGTATCAAACATATCTCATAATGAAGTTGTCCACAAAGAAGAAGAACTTGCAGATTCTACACTCATTCTATCAATATCTTCTATTTCAAATTATGTGTCAGCTCACACTCTAGAAACTACAGAGGTTCTTAAATCCTCTCTTGCACAAGAGTCTGTTGGTTTGCATAATGATGATCTCATGAATGTTTCAGAGGTTAAATCAACAATTGGAGGTAATGCATTCACTCTCCTTGATCACTCACCTCTTATGTACTTATGTAAGATCATTTGTACATGCTCTCAGAATTTTATTGAAGATGTAGGGCATTTTGATTCACTTGGGATAATTTCTCATGCATTTCATGGTTTAGATCTCACCTCTAATGATTCAAAGGAGATCTCAAGAAACCTTTTTTCAAGTATTGGATCCGATTTGGATTCCAAGCAATCACTATCATGTGATGGTTCTTTTGGGAATAATATCACCTATGATGGTTCAAAGGAGAAAACAAAAGAATATCTACACATCATGGATTTGATCCTACCTTAGCTGATTCGAATCACAGGTTCCAGGATCATCCTCATACCTCTGGATTTGTTCTCATCACATTCTATATGAAGAGAAAGTACAAGCACATGCTTTTTGAGCATGATCCACTTATTCCCAAGAAGAAGATACCTCCAGACATATGACCAAGCATCACACCTGCTTGAGTTCGGACTATTTATTTTGGTGTGCCCTACAGTCTATTTTTAGGGTGGGTATTTTTCCCTTGAGGTTTTCCCCATTTCCTCAGTTTATGGATTGTTATTTATTATTCATTGTTTTGGGTGACCTTGGGTCTCAGTTAACAGGGACCATCATGGATTAAGGGGGGGGGTTAGGATATTCCTATACTCCATCCTAGTCCTACCATCATTTTCATTATTTTGCATTTCATTCATGCATGCATTTTTGTATGCAGGCATGCAATTGCATGCATCCCAATCATCAGGTTGGTGTCTCCCAACAACTAGAGCTTAGTTTACTAGCTATGGAATCCTGTTTCTACTAAGTTCCAACCCTCCTAGTCAGTAATGCGCCCTCCTTTCACCTACCACATGAGAAAGGTGCCCTCCCTCACCTACCACTAGTTACACTTCAATTGGTTGAGTGATTTATGGATTTGTTCCTTGATTTGAGGACAGATTGACTAGTTTACTGATAGATGGACCTCCAGTGAGTCTAGATTGCCAATTCTGACTCGAGTCAGCTCTTTGTGCACCCTCCTTTGACCCTCCTTCAGTACATTAGTGCATCATGCACGTGTTACACCTACTAAATTCAGTTACACTCAATTTTCCACCCGGTTGAAAGTCACTTGTGTATTGATGACACTCCACTGATGATGATTAGCACTCCTAGTGGTGTATTGTTGACACTCCACTAATGATGATGATGACTCCTAGTGCAGATAAGCCATGCCCATGTAGGCTAATTCGAATTTCCAGCTTGGCATTCGAATCATCTCCATCATTGTATTATTTATTGTTCATATTATGATTAATGAATTAGTGTGTGATGTTATTAATGAGTCCAAGTTACAGGTATCTGATAGCCTTTTTCCCCCACATTAAAGCACAAGAAAGGGTGAAGAAATACACTTGTTTTGTGGGAGAAATGATTTACCTTGATTATTTAATGAAGTTGTTTTAAAGATTATTCTTGTATGTCTGAAAGCGTGTTCAATAAACTAATTATATGAAAATCGAGTATGATTGAGCAAGTCCAGGTACACTAAGGGACAAACACACAAATCAAGCGAAGCACTGAAAGATCATACAAAGCTCAGCACCTTTTTCCTTGATTTCTAGAGAGAACTCCTGTTCAAACATAATCGGAAATTAGACATATAGTTAGGTTAAGCATTAGAGGCATATATATACGGGCCTCTTGGTTAGCGAGAGAGTCCTGTTGTCATTTTTGAGAATCATTGTTATATGTTTTTATACTGCTGAGGAAATTTCTGTTATAAACTTTTATCAAACCATGAAGTTACTATTTTGAATAAATATTTGATGTTGCTTTCAATTCGGCGTCTATAAGTTTTCTCCACTCCTGAGTATGGGTTGGAGAGGGCCCCTCCAACACGTAAGTCTAGACATTTTACTATTCAGGTATTTTTCATTATGTGATTTTTCTTGACTTAATCTATATTGCATGTGAAAGTATTCTTGATGGCATTCAAATAGCATGATTTAATTTCTATAGTAAAGTGACCATTATGATTCTATAGTAGTTTATAGCGCATTCTGTAGTTCGGTAATGCTGTTTCTGTAGTCCTGTAGCAGCATTCTGCCAAGACATATTTCGACACTTATTTTCCTGTGTGCTTGCATTACTTATGAAACAATGATCCAGATCTTGAAGCTCATGCACTTTTCCATTATTATAGTTACTCGTGAAGATTGATTACTTTCAGCACTTTGGTTTTTTGATAATTAATTCATAGCATTGGATAATGGCATTCTGAATTTAGTTTTTGGCATTTGAATATTTTAAATCAGATTTCTAGTTTATGTATTTGAATTACAATATCTACTTCTTAAATTAGAAATCCAGCTTTCAATTATTTAGAATAGATCTGCCAAGTTTTCAACATTCAAATTCATAGTATAGATTTACTGGTTTTCTACAAGATTAATTCTTAAAGTATGTTTACTGTTTTCAGCATTTAATTTCTTAAACATATATTTACTGTCTTTAGCATTCAAAACTTCTTAGCATAGGTATTTCTCATCCATATATTAGGCAATCCTTTCACAGCTTATTAAATTTCCTTTTTAGGAAAACCTTTAAACATTGATACCAACACCCAACCACGACAAAGACTATCCTATAAAAGCACATATAGTGCTAGCACCTCTGAAGTTTGTACGTTCCCCGGGTTGATAATTAAAGTAGGCTCCTGGTCTAGCTCCCTCATTAGACATCCATTCTAAGAGCTCACCACTTTTTGGCACCGTTTTCGGGGAGGTGCTAAATCTTTTAGGAGACATATTCAGAAACAAAACAAAAAGAAAAGAAAAAAAATCACATATAAAAAAAAACAACATAAAGATTATACTAATGAATGCCTCATCGGCAAAGGGATAGGTTTGGATGCTTTATGCCTAAGCATCCCATGAGCAATAATGGTAATAATAGTTCTAACCACTCTCAATTTGAATTCCCAAACTCTGAAAACGAAACTGATTCCTCATACGATCTAAACAGAGAAAACTTCTCTGCTAGTTCCGGCACAAACACCACCATGGCAGATGAAGAAGAGGAACCTAGAGAGTTGTTCACATTTATCATTAGCATACCTCTTGGAGATTCTAGGATGAAGAATATCAACCCTAACAATATGCCAAATTTCCATGGTTTGACTTCAGAAGATCCTAACACATTCCTGTTTGAGTTTGAGGTAGTTTGCAGATCCTTTGATTACACTACAGATGCACAAAAGTTGAGGCGTTTTCCCTCCACACTGAAATATTTATCACCTAGGTGGTTAATGAGTTTAGAAGGAAATAGTATTTTCAACTAGGACCAAATGAAACAAGAATTCCTAGAAAAATATAGGGACTACTGCAAAGCAAAAGATATAAGGGATGAAATATTTAGGATGCAGCAGGGAGACCGTGCATCCTTAGAATATTATGCCCAACATTTTCAGCTCAGCTACAAATGAGCTAACCATTGCACCCTAGACCCTGAATCGCTGAAACTTGTCCTTCTTAGAGGGATCAAAGAATATAATTTTGAGATCTTAAATCTATTGGGAGATGGAGACATATTCCAGAAAACTTATGACTAGATACTACAAATCTTCAAAAACGATTCTAGGTCTAGGAAAAGCAAAAATGGGACAAGAGATACACATCTATCCATAGGATTATCATCATCTACAGGACCAAACCTTACAAAATCTGATTTAGGAAACCTCCTTGATGACGTGAAAAATGACATCCTACAATCATTGGCCATGCAACTTGATGCACTCCAAATAAAGAAGAAGCAGGATGAAATTAACCAAGCATTGGCAGTATTATGTCCTCGTTGTAGAAAGAAACATGAGAAGGGGCAGTGCGCATTAAACACCATAAAAATATGTGGTCTCTGCACTGACGACCACTCCTTTGATAAATGTCCCCTCTTACCCTCATGTAAGGCTGCTATTCAAGATCCCACAACTGAAGGAGAAACATAACAACTTTTTTTTATAAATCAAAGGAGGAGTAATTTTGTCATACCATACCAACCTAGCAATCAAACCTACTATAATCAGGGCCAACAAAATTGGAGCTCTGCACCAACTCCATGGCAAGCATAGCCAAATCCAAACCAACGAAAGCAAAATCAACAAACTTATCAGCAAAATCAACAAACTTATCAACAATCTTATTACCCACCGACTTACCCTCCATACCCCCCATATTTTCCTCCATCAACCATGAATTATGCAAATCAATACCCCCATCCATCAAATTGGAGATCCCCATTACAACAACCACTTATTATGTCGCCCCCACAAACTCAACCACCCCCTAGACCCCCACCAATTCCAGCCCAACCCATCCCAAACCTTAATAATAACATACCTGCACAATAGCAATAGACTTATTATGCTAAAATCACACAATTCCCTACCTATGTAGTAGACACCATGGAAATAAACGAAATAAATCTCAGGTCTGGGAAAACATTGCAAAATACACCCACACAGAATATCCAAGAACCTGAAGCTCAAGAACAAACAACACAACCCCATATTCAGCATCCGGATGAACCAAACCCTCAGGAGGAAGAAACTCAACCACTCACATGAAACAAAAACCCTCCATTTTCGGAGAAACTTATATGAAGTACAAAAGAGGAAGAAGAAAATGCAATTTTAAACAAATTGAAGCACTTAAACATCCAAATTCCAATTTTGCAAGCCATAAGGGATGTGCCCATATGTAACAAATTTATTAGAGAAAATTGTCTGAACAAACCTGGGAGGAGGAAGCGTGACTCGCCAACCATTAATGTAGTGGGACAATTCACTGATTTAATGTTGGGTATTATTATTAACCCTAAATATCTTGATCCTGGCAGTCCTGTAGTAAACGTCACCATTAGTAACAGACAAATAAATAGAAGCTTAATCAATTTAGGAGCTGCTATCAATGTGATGACTAAGGAAACCCTGATATACCTAGGACTCCAATCAATGGTCAGACAAACAACTACAGTACTCCAGCTAGCTGACACATCCACTATGAAACTCGAAGGGATGCTCGAAGACATTATTATCAATATTGAATCCTGGGAATACCCAGCTGATTTCATAGTCATCGAAGTAAAAAGTAAACTTAGTGGTTATCCAATCATACTAGGCATACCTTGGTTGGCAACTGCAGATGCTTACATAAGTTATAGATCAGGAAACATGACTATCACCAGTGGACATGCCAAGAAGAAAATCATGATTTACACACTAGCAAGGAAATCTTCCGACTTAGAATATCAAAATTGGACTGATGTTTATAACAACACACCAAATCAAAACCTACGACATGTCCTAACAATTGATGCTGCAATATCATTAAAAGAAATAGATGAATGTGGTCATATAGATAGGTTCATACAAAATGCATATTCTAACAATGATGGTCTTGAAATATTTTTTGACACAGACCAGCAACAAGAAGGAAAAAGTTCAAACCATAACTTAAATAAAATGTGGACAGAAATGTTATCTCTTGAAGAACAATCGAAAAAAGCAAAGACAGTGGAAATTATGCCTGGAAAGACAGTCAACATTAATTCCAATCTCAAGCCAGAACAAGAAACACAGTTAATGAAAGTACTATCAGAAAAAAATAAAGCTTTTGAATGAGCATATGCAGACATGAAAGGTATACATCCTGATATCTGCAAAGATTACATCTACATCAAAGAAGGGTCTATTCCTATCAGGAAACCACAAGGGAGGATGAGCCTAGCATTAAAGGACATTGTCAAAGTAGAACTACAAAAGTTATTAGATGCTGGGTTCATATATCCCATCTCTAACAGTGAATGGGTATCACCACTGGTTATAGTCCCTAAAAAAGGATGCAAATGGAGAATTTGTGTGGACTACAGAGAGCTAAATAAAGCAACCAAGAAAGATCATTTTCCACTCCCATTTATCGATCAGGTGCTAGACACATTAGCTGGGAACAAGTATTTCTCATTTTTGGATGGCTTCAATGAGTACAACCAAATTTTAATACATCCAGGTGATCAAGAAAAGACAATGTTTACATGCCCCTGGGGCACTTATGCATACAGAGTACTACCCATTGGGTTATGTAATGCTCCAACAACATTCGAAAGGGCCATACTAAGTATATTCTCTGATTTCATAAATGATCAAATGGAAGTCTTCATGGATGACTTCACACCCTATGGACAAAACTTTGACCAGGCATTAAACCATCTTGAATTGGTATTGAAAAAATGTATTGAAATGAGCTTATGTCTAAGCAATGACAAATGCAGAATGTTAATGGAAGAAGGCATCATTCTAGGGAAATATATATCACAGATGGGGATAGAGATTGATCAAGCAAAAGATTCAGTAATCAGAACGCTGCCACCACCTGTCAAAAAAGGGATGTGAGAAGTTTCCTTGGACAAACAGTGTACTACAGGAGATTTATTGAAAATTATAGTAGGATTGCTACACTAATGTTTGCCCTTCTCACAAAAGACACTGAGTTCATATGGACAAACCATTGCATGATAGCATTTGATAAACTTAAGGAGAAAACAGTTACAGCTCCAGTACTCCAAGGACCAGACTGGGCACTTCCATTCCACATCCACTTAGATGCATCAGATAAGGCAATCGGGTCTGTCCTTAGAAAGGAAAAAGAGAAGAAGCCCTATGCAATATATTATATCAACAAAAAATTGGCAGGGGAAGAATTAAATTAGACTGTCACCGAGAAGGAATTTTTGGCTGTCATACATGCCATTAATAAATTTAGGCACTATATCACTCGCTATCAAGTTTTTTTTCATACATACCATTCAGCCCTAAGGTATCTCATGAACAAACCCAACACAAGTGCTCGAGTCATTAAATGGCTACTACTCCTCCAAGAATTTGACATCACGATTTTAGACAAGCCAGGAAAACACAATGTGGTGGCTGACTTTCTATCTAGGCTCACACATGGACAAGACAGTGAAGTGATCAATGACAGTTTTCCATATGAGCACCTTTTTTCCATATCCACAAGAATCCCATGGTTTGATGACATAGCAAACTATTTAGTGTCTGGGAAGTTTCTAGAACATTACAGTTACAAAGAAAAGACTAAAGTAATAAAGCAAAGTGCCACATACAAATGGATAGAGGGCATGCTCTTCAAACAAGGACCAGATCAAATACTCAGAAGGTGTATTAGAGAAGATGACGTGCATGACATAATGCATGCCACTCATAATGAACCATGCGGAGGACACTATGCTACAAAGAGGACGGCCTATAAAATTTTGCAAATAGGGTATTATTGGTCAACACTCCACAAGGATGCTTATGAATACGTTTCACACTATGATGATTGCCAAAGGATGGGGAAACCAATGCAAAAAGAAGAAATGCCACTCCATCCACAAATCTCCTTGGAGGCATTCGAAAAATGGGGATTTGATTTCGTTGGTCCAATCAACCCACAGTCTAATAAGAAAAGCTACATCCTGGTATGCACTGACTACCTTACAAAGTTGGCTGAGGTAGCAGCACTTGCTGCAGCCAATGAAACCAATGTGGCAAAATTCTTCGGTGAACAGATATTTCACAGGTTTGAAGTACCAAGAGAACTAGTTTCTTATCAAGGCCCACAATTTACATCAAATTTAATAGAAGACTTACTTAAAAGAAACAATTTCAAGCACATATAGTCCTCCTCCTATCACCCTCAAGCAAATGGTCAAGTTGAGGTAACCAACTGAGAATTAGAGAGTATTTTGACAAAGATTGTCCAACTCTACAAAAGAGATTGGGCTGACAGACTGAGTGAGGAAGTTTGGGCCTATAATACCACATGGAAGAAAACAACAAGATTCACAGCTTATGAACTAGTATATGGAAAGAAAGTCATGCTTCCAATTGAATTTGAAATAAAGACATTAAAAATTGCAACAGAGTTAAATATGGAACTATCAGAGATACAACAAGAATGCATGCTACAATTGAATCAACTGGATGAGCAACATCAGCAAGCACTTTCCCATATTGAAATCATCCAACAGCAAAGGAAGAAGAGGCATGACAAACACCTAAAGGATAAAAGGTTCAAGGAAGGTGACTGGGCACTACTCTATGACTCTAGGTTTCACACATTCAAGTGAAAGATAACAACCAGATGGTTGGGACCTTACATAATTCAAAATATATATGAAAATGGAGCAGTAAGGATCATTACAATTGATGAAGAGGAGTTCCCCATGATAGTAAATGGACATCGGCTCAAAGTTTACAAGAAGCCATAGTCAAACGAGGAGTTTACACAGATACTCTACCAGCAACAACTGATGCTGATAGAGAGCATGGAAAATCATTGAAATTTAGTTCATAAAAAATAAAAATAAAAAAACAAGAGAAAAGATAGACAGAAAAATAATAATAATAATAATAATGCTGAAAAAAAAAAGAGAAAAAAAAACAAGAAAAGGACAATGATAAGAAAAAAACATGAGAAAGGGGGATGAACAAAATGGCAAATACCAAACTACAAAATTGATACAATTAGGTAAACACAGATAAAAATGTAGAGCATCATACATCCCCAAGAAGAACCACTATGCACACTTTAAACAAATCAAATCAAGAGAGGCAGGTATCAATAATCAAGCGAACTAGTCATATATTCAAGTCAGCAGCAAAGATATCACACTACAAAATTCAATCAAATGAACCTGCTATTATTCAAAACCTGCTACTATTCAAGCGAGCCTGTCATCAGAATACAAGCGAGCCAGCAATCTAATCAAGTGAGCCCGATAATTATCAACCATTAAAGCAACCAAGTGAGCCAGCCATGTATTCAAGGAATACAACAAAGGTATCAACTACTACAGAATTCATTTCCAGCAAACAAGCTATTCAATCACATCCACAATATCTTCACGCGATCCTGCCATCTATTTAAGAGAGCTAGCCTAGATTACAACAATATAAAGAAGAATCAGCAACCCAATGCAAAAGCATCATCACAAAATCAAATAAAAAAAGTGGCACAAAGTTCAAAAGCAGTTAATACAACAAATTCAAACGAACCAAAGGAAAAAGCAACAAGCGCACGTAACTACTGACATGCCAAAATTTACTACAGACAATGCCAAATCTACTACAAAATCTAGCGCACATAAAAATCAAGCCAGATCATGAACTCAGGTACGTTAAAGCATAATGAGGTAATCTCTAAGAATCTTTGTTTTATTTTTAAGGTCAAATCATAATCCCACAAAACAATTATTTCCGAAGCTGAGGACATCTTTTAAATTAAGTCAGAGGCAAGGTTTAGACTACCTCACGAGATCATGATTATCCACCTTCATCACATCAGTGAATGATAAACCCATATCTATCCACCATACTTCCAAATAAATGGAGCAGAAGTGCAATGTACAATCATGAAACGAAACGCAGGGCTCAATCAACTAGCAAGTACAACAAACGTTGATGAGGATAGGTGTTGAAGGAAGTTCATTAAGGTTGCATAATCTTCCAAAACGCCATTTTTGCATATACGAAACCTCTCAGAACTCTCCAGAAGCAAGGAACCGGAAGTTAGTTTGGTCACGCAGCCAGAAATCCAGCCCTCGAACCTGTAATCAACCTCGACCATTTGAGGAAAGATAGCCACGCTCCAAGCATTGGTTTATTGTTATAGTAAAGGATTTCAGGATGACAAAAGGTTTCAAGAAAAGCGAACCATAGGAACACAACAATATTTATCAGAACCTGTGAATCTTAATAATTATCCGCAGCGCGGGCTGGATTCCTTTCATCTTACGATTGAAAGGATGCAATACAAGGGTGGCTCTGGAGTTTGCAATAAATTTAAAGCATATCAAGGATGAACAGTTCGTCACTCGAGTGAAGGGGTTACATATAAGGTTGGATGATGAAGTGATTTCCAAATTCACTCGTCTACCAATGGGTCTGCATTGGAGCAGGATGAACAAGAAGAGAAGGATGTAGAAGAAGAGCAGGATGAACAAGAAGAGTAGGATGAACAAGAAGAACAGGATGCACGAGAAGAACAGAATGCACAAGAAGAGCAAGACAACTTACAGGGAAACCCTCCTGAGCAAAATGAAAACCTTGGGGTTGCCAACCAACTCATTGAGGCACGGGCATAACTAGAAAATCTCATAAAGGAGCTGGAAACATTGAGAATTGAATTAGGAAGCCAACCAACGTCTCCCCTGTTTTCACCTAAAAAGACACAAATTCTAAAAATGCATCATGGAGGGGAGCTAAAACTAGCTGAGTCGAAAAATTCAGCACTCAAAGAGAAATTGGCTAAGGAACAAGAGGATTTAGCCAAAAAGGACCAGGAGATTGTTCAATTGAGTGACGTTTTGGCTACCACCACTAAAATATATGATAAACTACTGGACCTCGGGATGCCATCAACAATTTATGCAGTTTATCTACAAGAAACGTGGGGCAAATTCCAGCTCCAAAGGTTAAAACAGGGACTCCTGATAGAGATAAAATCCCCCAAACAATTTATGGAAGCATCTCTAAACTCCACAGAGTTGGAGAAGGACTAGCTAAGTGATTTTATCTTGCACAATTTTGTAGTTCCTAGCTCTCCCAACTGGTCGCCAAACCCTTACATGGGCGATTTCCAATTGAGAGCACTGTGTTCATGGATGAATCACGAAACGGAACGAGCTCAAGACTACCACATTTACGTTGCAATAAAATGGAAAAATCCATTAATGGTCAGGGCAGAGGAGACTCACCCTGAAAGAATAATTTACAACCATAGGATCCTCACCCAAAATGATGAGTTGATCCCCATTCTCCTTGCGAAGGAACAAGAGGATGTGGCACACTTTGATGTTAGTCTCCAAAGCACACACAAAGAGGTTCATGAGTTTATTAATGAAAGATGGCACAGAGTAGCAAGTGATCTAAAAAGAAGAGAGCTCCACTCACCTCTCAGACTTGAAGCTGCTCTTTTCAAATCCAAACTCTACAAGGAATCCTTGATAAGGAATCAACTCAGATGGATTGGAATGAGGTTGAATCCCCCATTTTTCCTTCCCCCAGTTATTAAGGAACATATTAATGTGGAAGAAGAGAGGAGAGCATGGGTCAAGGAGGTTCAGAGCATGGGATACCATAGGTAGGCAGGGAGCCCCCAAGGTGGTAGCATGGGACATTAGAGAAATCGTCGACAAGCTGAATATGTCACCCAAGGATGGGTGAATCCTTCAAGTATGGGGGAGAATGATGAGTCCAAGTTACAGGTATCTAATAGCCTTTTCCCCCCACAATAAAGCACAAGAAAGGGTGAATAAATACACTTGTTTTGTGGAAGAAATGATTTACCTTGATTATTTAATGAAGTTGTTTTAAAGATTATTCTTATATGTATGAAAGCATGTTCAATAAACTAATTATATGAAAATCGACTATGATTGAGTAGGTCCAGGTACACTAAGGGACAAACATGCAAATCAAGCAAAGGACTTCAAGATCATACAAAGCTTAGCGCCTTTTCCCCTGATTTCTAGAGAGAACTCTTGTTCAAACAAAATCGGAAATTAGACATATAGTTAGGTTAAGCATTAGAGGCATATATATACGGGCCTCTCGGTTAGCGAGAGGGTCCTATTGCCATTTTTGAGAACCATTGTCTTACGTTTTTATACTGCTGAGACAATTTATGTTACATACTTTTATCAAACCATGAAGTTACTATTTTGAATAAAGATTTGATGTTGCTTTCAATTCAGCGTCTATAAGTTTTCTCCACTCCTAAGTACAGGTCGAAGAGGGCCCCTCCAACACGTAAGTCATGAGATTTTACTGTTCAGGTATTTTTCATTATGTGGTTTGTCTTGACTTAATCTATATTGCATGTGAAAGTATTCTTGATGGCATTCAAATAGAACGATTTAATTTCTGTAGTAAAGCGACCATTCTGATTCCATAGTAGTTTATAGCGCATTCTGTAGTTCGGTAACATTGTTTCTGTAGTCATGTAGCAGCATTCTGCCAAGACATATTTCGACACTTATTTTCTTGTGTGCTTGCATTACTTATGAAAGAGTGATCCAAATCTTGAAGCTCATGCACTTTTCCATTATTATAGTTACTCGTGAAGATTGAATACTTTCATCACTTTGTTTAATTGATGATTAATTCGTAGCATTGGATAATTGCATTTTGAATTTAGTTTTTGGCATTTGAATATTTTAAATCATATTTCCAGTTTATGTATTTGAATTAAAGTATCTACTTCTTAAATTAGAAATCCATCTTTCGGTATTTTAGAATAGATCTGCCAAGTTTTTAGCATTCAAATTCATAGTATAGATTTACTGGTTTTCCGCAAGATTAATTCTTAAAGCATATTTACTATTTTCAGCATTTAATTTCTTAAACACAGATTTACTATCTTCAACATTCAAAACTTCTTAGCATAGGTATCTCTCATCCATATATTAGGAAATCCTTTCACAACTTATTCAATTTCCTTTTTAGGCAAACCTTTAAACATTGATACCAACACCCAACCACGACAAAGACTATCCTATAAGAGCACATATAGTGCCAGCACCTCTGAAGTTTGTACGTCCCCCGGGTTGATAATTAAAGTAGGCTCTTGGTCTAGCTTCCCTCATTAGGAATCCATTCTAAGATCTCACCAGTTATTCTACTTCTATCTAAGTTCAACTGTATCATAATTATGTTGCTCCTTTACACTGCATTGACCACTCTTCTTCTATTTTCCTGCTTAATATTAATATTTCTTGTGAGGTATACATGAGCTCTTAGATATGTTGTGAGGATTTTAACATTCCTTGCCTCTATCTATGAATTACATTTTTGGAATCACTTCTAGATGGTCCTTATCATGCACTATTTACACCTAGTGCATGTGAGGGACATACTTGGTGGTGTGGTCCAGCCAAATTTTCTCTAATTCCTTAGCAACCTAAATTTTATTCTTGATTCATACTCATGTCAGTTGATGAAGGATGTTGTAATGCCCCCATTTCAATGAATCTTATCTCATCAACCTAAACTCTTCTATTATGGGATCAAAATTAAGAGATATAAGAGTACCTTGGGTCCAAGGTATTTTTTAAGGATTATAAAATTATACTTAAGTATAGTATTATAGGCAATTATTTTGGATTGAAAAAACATATATATATATATTGGTGAGCGAATATTAAATATAAAACATACAATTTACTACCAAAACTTGTAAATTTTGGGGAATATTATGATAAAAAACATATTTTATGTAAATATAAGTTAATTAAAGACTAAAAATGACCAAATAGCGAATTTATTTTTTGGAAAAAATCCCAAAAAATAGCCAATTTGCGAAATTTTTCCCCTAAAAAGTTCCCTACTTGGGTCTTGTAGTCATTAGTGGATGGTTCTTTTTCTATTGACAATGGGAAGCGATCAATGTACCATACTTGATAGATTTGGATCAGTGTTCAATGTTTTCTCATCTATTCACACTTGTTGGATTTTACTAGTGTACCTTAAAACCCAATATCATTATTGTTGGTTGTGTTGCATTTGTTAATGGTATACATTAGTGATTGACAATCAAAAGGTTTCTCCTATGTTCAACTTTGGATCATCGAGACACACAATGTACACTCATAAAACTTGATGGGTTTGGATTGAAAACCTTTGTATTGTATGATCATTTTGCGCAAGACCATAGCACATAGTTTTGACATTGGTAATGGATCATTGAAATCCTTGATTACAACTTGGTGAGACGTAAAATCTACCATCTTACCTTCACCAAAATGAGTGTTTTTACGGTCTGACAACAAATTGTAGTAAATTATTGGAACACATAATACATTATTGAATTGACCATCATCTAGTTGAATTGTTCAAAATCCTACAACATTAAGATATCTATCATCACCAACAAATATTTGTTTGGTGTTACATTATTTTAGAGAAGAAAAGGTGGCTTTATCCTTATCCATATGATAATATGATCCATAATCAATGCATCATTCATTAGAAGAAGAGGAAAAAGATGCATTAAAGGAAAAACCAGAAACAAAAAGTGCATTTCCATTAGTTGTCGAGTTAGAAGATGAATCAAGGTTGATGTTGTGTTTCTTCATTGCTACTTCCAAGGATATCATCTTGTTGAAACATTTGGATTCCACATATCCATATTTACCACAAAAAATTGCAATGACGCTCAATCTTCTTACCTTTTGATTTCTTCCTTTTTCATCATTGGAAAGATGAGTTGGTTAAGAGGGTTCATGACCCTTCTTTTGTTTACTATTCTAAGGAATTTTCTTCTTGGGATGCTAGGACTTATCCTTTTGTTATGCCACTAAGGATTCTCTAGATGTATCGACAATGCTAATTACTCCAATATGTATGAGCTTATATTGCTCTCTAAACAAGGAATCACAAAAATATTCAAGAGTTGAGTCACGTCCCCTCCCATCATACAAGTGCGATGGAGAGAACGTGAGGCTAAAACTGAGCATTTGGACCCATAATTACTAAATAAATATTCACATAATATAAAGAGACATATGCAAATGTATAAATGTATGAAACATAGTGGAAGTAAATTCAATTACACATTTACCATACATTCAAGATATTCATGATATTCATCAAATAAATACATTGTAGAGTTAACACAAGAGAGTACCTATCTTATAACAAAGTAGTCCCGAGCAAATGGCTATGCAATTGCAACATTCCACCCAATCATAGGCCAGTTGTGGTCATCAATTCCTCAACACAACTACCACCCCTGAGCTGGGCATGATCTTTATAAGGAAAAAGGGAATAATAGACTCACACATAGCCCAAATATACACCAAAAATCAGCCAAGCCAATCTACAGTTGGGTTTATCAGGCCGCTAAGGAAATGGAAAGGGAGAAATGCTAAGCTAGTGAGCTCAACCCCAGAGATATGGACAGCCTTTGCAAGATCTATCTATCTTGGTCCCCACAATACCTGCACACTTGGCACAAGAAAGTATTCCCTTCACTACAACACAGTCCCTCAGGCCATACCTTGCATTCTAGTGTTCTTCAAGGTGTGCATAGAAGAGCAACTAGCCCTTTTGATCTTCTTGAGAGGTTACCTACTCACTAGGTTTATCAATCCAATTCTGGTCCACTTCCACTGCTAATTCTTTCTCACAAGTTTCAACCAAAACAGGGATGCACACAACAGCAAAATCACAAGTGTTGGGTATGAAGAAAAACGTGGACAACCGAAAATGAAGTGGTAGATTGGGAATCAACCATGGGAGAGCAAAATAGTTTCCTGAAAATGTTCATGGGCATTCTAGGGGCATAAACGACCTCCATAAAATCCCAAAACATGACTCCCTTTCTCCCATCCACTATGCAATACAAAAACGATCTCCCAGCTATGGAAAGTGCAGGAAAATGGTAGAAAATGTGAAGGAGAAAGACCCATCTAGCTCAGACTGCGTGAGAGAGTAAAGACCATGGGTGAAGAATGGCTTTTGGCACCTTTTCGTGGGTGTTTTCTTTCCCAATAAGCAAGAATATGTTTTCCCAGGTTGATGGCTTGCCCATGCATGAAATTGGATGCCATACCTCTTCATTCCGAAGGCATTAACTACCTCAACCAACTCTTAGAAGAATTAAATGATTGGGTGCATAAGTCAAAATGGGTAGTTGGGGTTCATTCATTGACATTTGTCTTATCACCATTGGCTCAAGGGCTTGAATAATCCCCCCCCTATTCCTTGTAAAAATCATGCCCCCATCTCTTGTTGCATTGCATAGCTAGTTTTGGGTATTTCATTAAAATTCGTATTTACATGATGTCTTAATTTACATTGTGCATGTCCAGCACAAGAACCATAGGAATCTATTTTTAATTGCCAATACATAAAACGCTAAATCGATGGCAGGGCCTTGGCCTTGTGATCCTCAACATGATTTAATAACAATATTTACATCATTTACAATTTTAATGCAATAGAGTAAAGATGGGGATGTGACATTCCCCTCCCCTTACATTAGCACTGTCCTCATTGCTCATCAAAATTGAACAAAAATGGATATGCCACTCTCATGGCATCCTCCAGCTCCCATGTAGCCTCATTGGGACCGTAGTGCTTCCATTTCACCTCTACCTGTCCAATGGCTCGGTTTCGGAGCAATGTTACCCTCTTGTCTAGGATGCACAATGGATCAGTTTGGAACTCTCCCTCGGGTTCCACCTAGATCACATCCCAATTAATTAGATGGTTAGGATCATGTACATATTTCTTAAGCAAAGAGACATGAAAAACATTATGAGCTCTAGTTCTAGCAGGCAATGCATGTCTATATGCAACTGGCCCTATTATCTCAAGCACTTCAAATGGCCCACAATATCTAGGTGATAGCTTGGCACAACTCCCAAGCTTCAAGGAACCCTTCCTTGAACTCACTCTAAGATACACATGATCCCCAAAACTGAATTCCCTATGCACCCTATGCTTATCTGCATAGATTTTGTGTCTATCCTGGGCTGCATTTAAATACTACCTGATCTTTGCAACCTCTTGCTCCATTTTCTTAAGCAATTCTGGCCCAAGTACAATTCTGTTCACTAAATTGTCCCAAGTCACTGGTATCCTACACCTTCTTCCATACATAACCTCATATGGACTCATTCCCAATGATTCTTGCTGCCCATTGTTATATAAAAACTCTACCAGGTGTAGATAATCCTCCCAGTTGGATGGTTTGTCCATTACATACATGCGACGCATGTCTTCAAGCACCTGATTTACTCTTTCCATTTTCCCATCTATTTGAGGATGGTACGGGGTACTAAATTTCAACTGTGTACCCAAATCGGCAAAGAGACCTTTCCAAAAATTGGAAGTGAACTTGGTATCCCTATCAAAAATTATTGCCTTAGGCAACCCATGTAATCTGAAAATTTCCTTCATGAAAATATTTGCAATGGCATCGACTTTATGTGTGGACTTAACTGGTATAAAATGTGCTGCCTTTGTTAACTTGTCCACTACAACCATGATGGAATCATGTTGTCTCACAGTCATTGCCAATCCTGTAATAAAATCCATGGAAATTACTTCCTATTTCCATTCTGGAATTGACACTAGGTGCAATAAACCTGTTAGGTGTTGGTGTTCAACCTTTACCTGCTGACATTTCATGCACTTAGAAATGTATTTAGTGATGTCCTTCTTCATTCCTGGCCATAAATAATATTTTCTTGTTGTAGCAATTGTTTTCTGATATCCTGGGTGACCAAAGTATGGAGCTTTATGGATTTCATCCATAACAATCCTCCTCAAATATGCCACATTTGGAATATAGGCTCTATTCTTATAAGTAAGAAGTATATCTTCTTACAAATGATAGCCTTCATACTTCTTTTCAAGGTCTTGCTGCTGCAATTTGTCCTTTATCTGCGCATACACTTCATCTTCAACAATATGGTTAACAATCTGTTGCCTCAAATCTAGTTGGTAAGTACTAAGCGCTGCCACATGCATTTCATGTACTTTCCTGCTGAGTGCATCAACCACCTTGTTTTCTTTTCCTTTTATGTGTTTGATTTCAAAATCAAATTCACACAAAAATTCCAACCATCTAGATTTCCTAGTGTTTAAAGTTGGCTAATCAAACAAGTATTTCAGACCACAATGGTCCATCCTTAGCTCAAAATTCCTCCCCATTAAGTAATGCCTCCACATCTTTAAAGCATGTACTGTGGCTACAAGTTCTAAATCATGAGTGGAATAGTTATTCTCACGCTCCTTGAACTTTCTTGACTCGTAGCATACCACATGGTTGTCTTGTATAAGAACTCCTCTAAGTCCTTGATTGCATGCATCAGTATACACCAAAAAATATTTTTTTGGGTCTGCAATCTTCAAAATTGGTGCACTTGTAAGAAGATATTTCAATCGTTGGAAACTTTCCTCACATCTTGGTGTCCATTCAAACTTTATCCCCTTATTTTGCAAAGAAGTGATCGAGTTTGCAACCTTGCAGAATCCTTCAATAAACCTCCCGTAGCAACCAGCAAGGCCCATAAAAGATCTCACATATGTCAAATTTCTTGAAGTTGGCCAATTCATGATGGCTTCAATCTTCTCAAGGTCTACAGATATTCCTTTGTCAGAGATGATGTGACTCGAATAATGAATTCTATATTTATAAAAGTCATATTTGCTCAACTTTGCATACATCTTATGATCCCTTAGTAATTGCAATGTCATTCTCAAATGTTCTGCATGCTCATTCTTAGAATAGATGAGAATGCCGTCTAGAAATACGAGAACAAACTTGTCCAAATACTTGCTAAAAACACTATTCATGAGACACATGAATGTAGATGGTGCATTTGTGAGACCAAATGGTACCACCACAAACTCATAGTACCCATACCTTGTTCTAAAGGTTGTCTTATGAATATCTTCCTCTTTGATTCTTACCTGATGGTAACTAGACCTTAAGTCAATCTTTGAAAATACCTTTGCTCCTCTCATTTGATCAAAAAGGTCATCAATTCGAGGTAAAGGGTATTTATTCTTCACAGTGAGTTTGTTCAACTGCCTGTAGTCAATACATAACCTGAGCGTTCCATCTTTCCTTTTCACAAATAGAACAGGTGCTCCCCATGGGGACAAACTTGGCCTGATATATTTCTTTTCCAACAACTCTTGCAATTGCATTTTCAATTCTAGCAAGTCCGGTGTACTCATCTTGTAGGGTGTTTTAGACACTAGCGCGACTCTTGGCACAAGTTCAATTGTAAAATCAATGTCTCTCTTTGGAGGAAGTCCTGGAATCTCATCAGGAAAAACATCCCTGAATTCTTGCAATACATGATAGTCCTCCAATTTAAGAGTTTCATCCTCTACTGCCTCTAAAACATGGGATGCATACAATTGACAACCCTTTCTACAGAACTTCTTCAGCTGCATGGTTGAAACCTGCCTAATAGAAGTCACCTTTGGAATGCCTTTTACAACCCTTGGGTTTCCTTCTTTGTCCATGCATTCAAAAGTCTTATTGTAGCAGTCAAGTTTAACCTTGTGTGCTTCTCACCAATCCATCCCAATGAGAATGCCATAGGAACCCAATGGTAAAATGTTCAGATTTGCATAAGTGAATAGCCCATCCATCTCTAATGGACATTTCTCTACAGTTTCACTAACGTTTCTCTTGGTTCTAGTGGCTAGTTGAACTAACTAAGATTTACTATGCTTTAACTTCTTAAAAGCACAAATCTCAGCAATTTTAGTTGTGACATAACTGTAAGTAGATCTAGGATCAATCAAAATAGAAACAGATTGCTTAGCAATATTACCTTCAACTTCAACCACAGTTGATTGATGATCTACCTGGTGGTCGTCTAGCGCTGTATAGATTCTAGGGATTTTACTCACCACTTGGCCCACAGTTTCAGCTCCTTGGATGTTGTGAACTTGATTTGCATTCCCATTCTGATGTGGACAGTTCCTAAGCATGTGGTCTCCTCCACAACCCCAACATTGAAGTGGTTCTCTTGGCTCCTTTGGATCTCTTGGCTTGTCTCCCATCATCCTAGTTGGCTTAGACACAACCTGTGATGCCTTCCTTTGCTGATTCCTGAGATGAGGAGGTTTGAAACCTCTCATCCTTTGGTCAAACTTGTCATTTTTCTTGTCCTTCCATGCCTTATGGAAATCAGGTTTTCTTTTGTTTTGATCAAAAAAATACTTGGCCTTTCTTATGGCCTCCTCTAGAGTTTGAGGTTCATCAAACTCAATTCTATCTTTATATGATTGGGGCAGTCCACTTAGGAAATGCTGAAATTTCACCTTATCATCTTGAATATACTTGACATACCTCAGTAGGTCCAAGAATTTGTTTGCATATTCTTCCATGGTCAATTGTCCCAACTTCAGCTCATGGAAGTCTTTGATCTTATCATCATAGTACCTGTCAGAGAGGTACTTCTGCTTGAAGTATTTCTTGAACTGCTTCCACACAATCTTTCTTTCATTGATCTTCCTGACTTTCCCGATGTGGTCCCACCATATAGATGCTCTTCCATTCAAGTTGAAGATGGAGACCCTTTCCTTCATATTTCCAGAGTAGTCTTGGACTTGGAAATACTTTCTCATCCCAAGAAGCCAAGCTTCAGCTTCTTGACCAGACTTTACCTCTCCATCAAATGTAGGAGGTTTTGCCTTCCTAAATTCCCCATGCGAATTGTTCTTGTAGTGCCTCTTCCTCTTACTTCTGCAAGATGAAGAGATTGAACCCTCAATGGATTCTTCAGAGTCAGATGATCCACTAGAAGATATTTATGGGGTATATGTTTTGTCTGTAGAAACTCTTCTTGAGCTATTGGCCCTCTTGCAGGAATTCCTCCATGAACTACTCCCACTCCTTTCTGGATTTGACATATGATGCCCAGAGTTTATTTTCCTTTGGATGTCTATCAAACTCTGCAGCATCGCTGCATTCAATTGATTTTGCTCTTCCTGAGATTTAATAATCATATCATTATCTTCTCTACAGCTTTGCAACTCCACCCTCAGGCTCTTCATGGTGGCTGCAATACTTGGGGAAGTCTCTTGATTTCTTCTCCCATTAGATTCTGTTTTAGCATTTTCAACATGTATGTTCTCCCCCATGGCATTTGTCTCAGGCTCATAAGGATCTTGTGCATCATCCATGATGTTGATTTTCTTGGCCCAACCAAGACCCAAAACTTTCCACATACACTATCTAGAATACTGCCCTGATGTAACTATGATTTTGCAAAATGTGTTCATCAACACAATTGTTAGCTACATTATATTCTCAGAAATTCATAAATTACTTTCATGTACGTGGGAAAATATTATATTGACAATTTTTCAAATCATAGAGTTTTCTCACAATCAACAACATATGAGGGGGATGACAGGGGTCAAGGGGGCTTGCCCCCTTGTGGCTTCCCTAGCGCATAAGTTCCATGGCAATTTTTCTATTTCGGCACCTAAGAATCTCACTGAAAAGCTGTTGTATTTTCCCTGTTTCGGCAGACTTAAAGTTTCTCCTCTGACCTGTTGTGTACCATCTCGCCGAGTTACGCTGGTCATCAAATTCATCTGTCTCCTTTGACCCATTTCGGAGCAACTCACTGAGTTCTACCGATTGGTGAACTCAGATTTTCTGGCCGATCCGTTTCGGACCAACTCGTTGAGTTCTGCCGGTCAATGAATTCAAAGTTCCTTGCCAGTCCGTTGCGGAGAAACTCATCGAGTTACGCCAGTCTGGGTCACCACCATCTTGTCGGCACCACTCAGCGAGTTTCGCTGATCTGTTTTGGCTCCACTCATCGAGTTTAACCGATCTGTTTCGGCTCCACTCAACAAGTTTTGAAGAAAATTTTCCATCTTTTTTCGTCGAACTCTACAAATTTCACCGATTCGGTGGACTTAAAATTTCTCGTCGACCACTTCGACACAAACTCGCCAGTTTTGGCAGACCACTTTCGGCGCAAACTCACCAGTTCTGGATGAACGTTTCGGCAGAACTTGCGATTCGTCACCGACCCATTTCGGCGAAAAAAATCCCAATCTGGCGCGGAAATAGACTTAGACAAAATTTTCAAAAACACTTAGAAAAATTTGAAATTTTTCATTCTTTCCGTGATGATTGCTGCTCAATAGGAGGTGAGCATACCTTTGCAATTATTCAACTTAGCCTATTTAGGCCTGATTTTGTAACCTGCGGTGATCAGGAAGGGATCTCCCCTTTGTAAGTGTGATCAGATTTGGCCCATAGAGGTCCAATGTTGTAGCCTATGGCTCTGATACCATCTGTCACGTCTCCTCCCATCATACCAGTGCGATGGAAATAACGTGAGGCTAAAACTGGGCATTTGGCCCCATAATTACTAAATAAAGATTCACATAATATAAAGAGACATATGAGATGTATAAATGTATGAAACAAAGTGGACGTAAATTCAATTACACATTTACCATACATTCAAGATATTCATGATATTCATCAAATAAATACATTGCAGAGTTAACACAAGAGAGTACTTATCTTATATCAAAGTAGTCCCGAGCAACTGCCTATGCAACTGCAATGTTGTCATGTACCCACCTGCTGACCCAATGCAAGGCGGGAAACATGATGCCAAACTCAGGGCTTTCACATGATCTCAGCCCATTGTTAGATTCATATAAATAATAAATGGGTGTGCAGATGTAAAACAATCAATTATGCACAGCGGAAACAACATCCACACAATCTTCATATGCATTCAACATATCAATTTCAGTCATTAATAAAACATTTCAGAAGTAAATACATAGGCAGAAACACTTATCTTCATTTCAATTGTCCCAAGCAACTAGCTGTGTTGCTGCAACGTTCCACCCAACCATAGGCTCTTCGACAGCTTATATTGAGTCCGTCCGAAGGCCACCCCCGAGCTGGGCATGATTCTCACGAGGACAAAGGGGTCATTCACACTCACACACAGTCCATTAACCATTTTATTTTAGCCAAGCCAGTCTAACTGGGTTTATCAGGCTACACTTGCACAATGGATGCTTATTCCCAAGCTCAAGCCAGAACAAGGGATTACCCATCACCCATACCCATCATACTCTTCTCTCACACAGCATGCACAAACAGGGGCAGGGATAAACAGTAGGATTTACAAATGGGATGGCCATGGGTTTTCCCAAAAACGTTCCCAACCAAAAACGGATTATAGGATGGGGCAAACAACCACAGGGAGGAAAATGATTTCTTCCCCAATATCTCAGCCTTCAACAGCCCAAAACGGCCTCTATTGAACCCCCATTCGATTTCCCTCCTTGCCCCACTGGTATACAACACAAAAACGCCCTTCACTACAGGTAGCATGAAGAAAAATGCAGCAGACCTGCCTGGAAAACGCCCAAGTGGCTCTAAACTCGTGAGGGAGAAAGAATGATGGATGCATAATGGCTTGGGGAAGAAATTCCTGGCTCTTTCTTGCCCAAGGAGACAAAACACATTTTTCCATGAAGGGTGGCTTGCCCATACCCGAATTTGGACAGCCATACCTCTCCATTCCCAAGGCATTAACTCCCTCAACCCACTCTTGGGAGAAATCAATGGTTGGGTACAAAAGTCAACATGGGTAGTTGAGGGTTTGATGGGTAATCTCATTGACACTTGGCTTGACTCTAGTGGCTCAAGGGTTTGAATGTTTTTCCCTCCCAATTCCTTGTGAAATCATGCCCCCATCTCTTTGTTGCATTGCATAGCTAGTTGTGGGTATTTTTATTAAAATGCATATTACATGCTATTTGAATTTCCACTGTGCATTTCTAGCACGCAAACCATATGCATCACGAAATCGATGGCAGGGCCTTGGCCTTGAGCTCCTCACCATGATTTCACAACAATTTTACATCATTTATAATGTTAATGCCATGGGGCCAAACTGGGGACATTACAAATGTTCCACCCAACCATAGGCCAGTTGTGGTCATCAATTCCTCAACACAACTGCCACCCCTGAGATGGGCATTATCTCTACAAGGAAAAAGGGAACAACAGACTCACACATAGCCAAAGATACACCAAAAATCAGCCAAGCCAATCTACAGTTGGGTTTATCAGGATACTAAGGCAATGGAAAGGGAGAATTGCTAAGCTAGTGAGCTCAACCCAGAGATAAGGACACCCTCTGCAATATCTATCTATCTTGGTCCCCAGAATACCTACACACCTGGCACAAGGAAGTATTCCCTTCACTACTACACAGTCCCTCGGGCCATACCTTCCATTACAGTGTTCTTCAAGGTGTGCATAGAAGAGCAAACAACCCTTTTGATATTCTTGCGAGGTTACCTCCTCACTAGGTTTATCAAGCCAATTCTAATCCACTTCCACTCCTAATTCTTGCTCACAAGTTCCAACCAAAACAGGGATGCACACAACAACAAAATCACAAGTGTTGGGTATGAAGAAAAACATGGGAAACCAAAAACGAAGTGGTAGATTGGGAATCAACCATGGAGAGAAAAATAGTTTCCTAAAAACGTTCATGGGCATTCCAGGGGCATAAATGACTTCCATAAACTACCAAAACGTTACTCCCTTTCTCCCAGCCACTTTGCAATACAAGAATGAGCTCACAACTATGGAAAATGTAGGAAAATGGTAGAAAATGTGAAGGAGAAAGACCCATCTAGCTCAGACTGCGTGAGAGAGTGTCATGTTCCCAAATTTTCCTATGGTCCATGGGGATGATTTTAGCGTAAGTCACATAGGCATTAATTAGATAATTAATGGATGGATGAAGTAATATTCCTAAGGGTGAATTTGAGGAATTAAATGGATAAGGAGGGGCCCCCATAAAGTTATTAACCCCCAATTCAAGTGCTAAGGTGATTTATTAATTAATTGAGAAATTAATTAATTGCGGAAATTTTGAGGCATTACACCTTATTAATTAATTAATTACTGGATAATTAATTAATTGCTAAGTTAAATTATTTCTGAGTGGTATTATTTTCATTTAAATAATTATTTCTAATAAATGTGCCAAGTGGTTGATGACTTGGCCAGGAAATTCGAATTGGTAAGTGAGCCAAACTTGCCTAAGTGATGAAGTCTCAGAAAAGCTAAGGAATCTAATGGAGACAAGTTGGCAAGGTGAACCAAGAAGGAAACTGACAAAAGCTGGGAAAATCAGACAGAAGCAAAAAGGAGGAAAGTGAATAAAGTGGAATAAAATAAGAAAATAAGTCAGAAAGGAAAGTAGCAAGTGCAGGAAAAGCTCCCTAGGGTGCACTTGCCAATTCAGTGAAGGAATGCAAAAGCAGAAAAGTGGAGAAAGTAGAAAAGTTTCCTTTCTACTCAAGGAATGTGCCCTCATGGATTTGGAATAGAATGGGGAAGTGGGTAACCTACTCTCACAGGTCACCAATCCAAGAACTTGCTCAATAGGATATCATGAAGTTTATAAAATAATCCAGCCAAGTCCATTTGATAACTTTTGATCATTTTGTAATTTGTGAATGAGAGCTATGAGCTACTCATATGTTGAGTGTTGTGCCTCAACTATTCCTCTTGGGTGATGTGCCCCAAGGCTATTTGAGTGTCCTATGAGTGTTATGCAGGTCCAACAAGCAATATTACAGCCAATAACATTCAATACAGTTCAGCCACGGATATTTAATGTCAGATTGAAGAAGAGTCTACCATTGGAGAAGATTTGCAGCTAGATTCAGTGAAGGAATACTAGTGGATGAAGATATTTATGGAGAGGTGTTCCCATGACCTCCAGTGAAATCCAGAAGATGATATTTGTAGAGATTAGTGGCAGCTAAATTCTAGAGATCAAATATCAGAACCATTCTCCACTCTTCTTCTACTTCTACTACCCCCACAACTAGATTTGGAGGTGATTCCACTGAAGAAGAGAGCTAGTTGATGATGGCGCCCATTTGAGGATCAGCCACTCAGATTGCAGAAATATTGGCCATCTAATCTGTATATGGACTGATATTCATTTCCAGAATAGAGCCACAGTAATTACTCCCTTCTCTTCTCTATTCTCTCACTGATTTTAACTGAAGATTAGGCTGTGAGGCATTGTCATTTAAGAAGCAAGCAATTAATGAATGAAGAAATGTTCTGAAAGTCATATTTTGAGTTTATTGTGTGGAACATGTTATATCAGAGTCTAAATTAATATTAGAATACAGTTTGTGGTTTCCTAAAGCAGTTTGTGAAGTTAAAATACAAGACTAGCTAGATTGATGTCATTTCTAGACTAGTTTCACTGTTTTTACTGCCAAATCCATTATAAGAAATATTTTTACATTCTGTCATTTGGAGAAGGTCATTAACTCAGTATAGTATCCATATCAGTCCTTAAATCTAGAAATTTGAAGCCTTTAGACCCTATTTGTAAAGTTTGGAAAATTACTAGCTTAGCAATCCCGGGAGAACCCAAAAACCCCAAATATTTCCAAACTCTCACAAGTTTGAAAAAATACCTTATTGAAAATAAATATAATTCATTTGAATGATATAAACTCTATTATTAACTTCTAGTATCCCCACTTGTCCAGTATGCATATGCCAGCTACCCAGGAATCCTCAAAGTAGGCATAGACTTGCTCTTTGTTGAAAAGTGAATGGTACTGGTACCTTGTGCATAAGAAAAATCTGATATTATATCTTGACCTGATGCTGCACCTAACCTCATACATTTTCCATAGTTAAATATTCATCCCACCATCCTCATTCATTACCTCAGTACCCCTCACTTACCTCCTGCAATGTCCGAAGAAATTGACAGAAATTTTACTTGTAAAGTTTATAGATTTTTTGGAGTTGAGTTAATATATTGGTTGAATCTTCCCAAGGATATTACAGTGGTATCAGATCACTTTCCATGGCTCAGCCTGTGGAAAGTTAATCTCAGTGGAAAAGTAGTTCAACACTATTTTCAAATTGGAAGTTGTGGAATTAGTTCCATGTCATGGAAGACTCAGACTTTGAGTTGTATGAGGAGGAAGATTATTTTTATGAAGAATATGATAATTATGATGAGCAGTATGAGGAAGGGAATCCCCAAGAAGTACCTTCCACAAGCATCTCCTATGAGATAATGATGGGGATAAGAGACTATGGTTATTTTGATAGCCCTATTCAGGAAAAAATTGCATGTTCCACAGTCAAAGGTCGACCTCCTATGTAAGAGTTAATGAAAGATATGAAAACTTTATTGGATGCATGTGAATTCACAAGAATTTTTGGATCCTCTTCAAGAAGATACCCCAAGAATCTTCATCCTAATACAACCAAGGAGAAACAAAACCCAAAACCCAATCATGAGAGTGTTGACAAAATGGAAGAAGAATCTACTGCAAGATTCTATGATGAGGATCTCAAGATCATCCTGGATGAGATTGGTACTGTTAGGGGTGTTGAACCATAGTTTGGATCATATCTAAAAGTAGAACATAAATCATATCCAAAGACACCACATGATCTTCACAAGGTAGTAGAAATTGACCACACATCAGTTAGATGTGAACTAGTATAATCAATGGTAGAACAAGGCACCATAACCGCACCCATTGAAGAGAGAAGCATGATGCAAAGGAATGGACCACTTTCAGATTTTTGTACTAAATTGTGTCATGATCATGTTGCAGCCACATCAAAAGACAATTACTGCATAAGGGATTCCCTGTATGTTGAGTTTCATATCCTTTGTGATAAGGGTGAATGTAGTGACCAAGATGAATCACTAGAAGGGTGTTTGCAGGATGCCTACATGGACGAAAGAGAATCTACTAAGGAATGTTTTAGGTATGAGGAAGCATCTAAAGATGTGTACTCTCACATATATGTGGGGGACATGGAGATTCCCATTGATGAAGGTGTTGTGGGTGCAATATCCATGGGGAAAGAAGAAGTTCTGGCAACAACAGAAACTGAAAATGAGAAATTGATGGAAGGCCAAACCACCAACACTCCATCTCATAGGGAGGATAACATGATACCTGGTGAATTATTAAATTCTGATTTTTATGTGTCATTATTTCAATCTGATATGGCAGCCACTTCTATTAAAATGTTCAGAGTGGTTGAGCTCCCTAGTGATGAGGTTTGAAATTCTGATGTCAAAAAGAAATGCAATGAGAAGGCTGAAACTTTGAGAGAAGATCTTTCTGGTATACCCAGGAGGAATGAGAAAGTAATTTGCATACCAAATTATGTTGTTGACGACCTAAGAGATGAATATATTGCAGCAACAATATATGGATTAGATTTCCAAACTTCGAGTGCACTGCATAAAATCAATCTAGTGATTGAAAATGCAGGGGAGGAACATCTGCAAGAACCTCATCTTCTTGTAGGGTCATTGAATATGGATGAACAGAAGATCCAAGAGGCACTAAAAAATTCTCCATGACAATCATTCTTTAGTGTTGAGGTTGTGTTGGGAATTTTCCTTAAGGGAAGATAAATATCTCTTTGCAGCCATGGAGAATATCTAGAAAGCAATGTCCACAATCAAAGGTAACTTATCACAGTTGCTTTCATATAAAGATCACATGTTTGAGCTTGTTGAATTGTTGTGGGATGCATCACGACATGATGAAGAAAGCATTTGTAGATATGAAAAAGAGAACTGTAAGCTCAATGATGAAATGATGGCCACCCAAGATTCTTTGAGAAGCACTCAAAGTGCCCTCCAAGAATCCAAGACGGAGATGTTGTTGCTTCATGAAAAGTTGCAAAGATCCTCCCTACCCTCCTACACACCATTCAGTCAATTTCATTGGGGTGAAAGCATTCATGATCATGAGGAGGAACCTCATGAGATGGTGGATCATGAGGATCATTTATATTTACATGTGCTTGAGGAGCATGCATAACAGTTTGATGAAAACCAAGCACCTGATCATTTCCTAAGGGAACTTGAGTTGTTCCCTGGAAACAGTCACTCTCCCATGGAAAAGTGGGATGAGAGCACCCAATTTGGGCCAGCCAATAATGATGAAGTTGCAGCCATAAGTATGATTACTGAAGGCTGTCGACATACAAAGAAGGTTCACAGTCCTTCCCCTCATGTCATGGATTCAACAATAACAATGGGAAATGAACAGTGGGTGAAGAAGTTTTTCTTGTTGATGCCACATGTACCACAGGTGGATCATGATCTGATCCTATGGGAGATAGATCTTATGTTTGGCCTAGCCCATATGGGGCATTTTTAAATAGGAAGAATTTTGAGAACTGTGGATCTAAGCGTAGTTAAGTTTGAACAATTTTGGGGCAAGTTTTGGTATGCTACAAAGTTGCGCGCAGCATACTGTCAGAGGAGTCATGAGGTTGGTGCTGTGAGGAGTATAGTGCCGCGATGTTCCACGTCAACGAAGATCCAGCTAAGCACAGCATCGACAGATGAATGTAGTTATTTTGTTTAGGTCACAGAAGACCTATTTTTGGCAAAGATTGTCGATAAATACCAAGCAGTGGGTAGGTGCAGATCTGAGGTAGGTGACTGATCACAACGGGCAGAAGACTACTACTACTCGAACCACTCATCTAGGCTGGAAAAGAAGGAATAGATCGGTGGAAGCAAGCTGTTGGCGCGCATATAACAGAAGATCCACTGCCAGATATCAGTAGACTGGTTTTGAGAAAACCGCGACAGTTTTGTAAACCTACGGGTTCTACCTTCGTAAAATGTAAAGACATGACCTATGGGTCTTGATCTATATATAAGGCAATTTTGTAAAGGAAAATGGTTAGCTCTGATTTTGCTTAATATTATTGAATATTGTTAGATCTGTTAGATAAAAGCATTGTAAAGGCTCTGCAGTTGAGTGCGCAGAGACCTAATCTTGAGAGAAAGAAAGAAGAACATCTACAGCTGAGTGCACAGATGAAGGAACTGTTGTACCCTTTCCTAAATAATAAACAACAGTTATTGTGGACGTAGCTTCCCATCTGGGGGAGTGAACCACATTAAACCATTGTATTATGTGATTGTTGTGCATGATTATTATTAATTTGTTATTTAAACTACTTACAGTGCATGCATAAGGTTACTATTATCTTATATGTGTTTAGTTTTATCTATATTCTCCGCGGAAGGGATGGAATAAAATGATAATAGTTCATGTATGGATGAATGCTACTAGGGAAGCCCCTAACCACATAGTTAATTGATTAGGAGTGAATTGTGGTATCAAAGAACTCAACACTACGTATCTTACTCATCCGCATAGATCGTAATGTTTATCAGTCTAAATAATGATGAATGCTTAAGGGCTATTGGATAAGATTGAGTAGAAGTGGTTGAGTCTCATAGACCCCACTGTGTGGCCTCTGGACGCTCTAAGGGTGCGAATATCCTTATTCCCGAAAATACTCGACACGGAGTAGGAGACTCCATGCAATCACTAAACACCGTTGCGCAGTCCGTCACCACGTGGCGCATTAATTAGCTGAATCAATCACATCACATGATTGTGGAAACCTGCTTCTGCAACTGCCCCCTCAACTTCGCCTCAGGTGAGACCTCAGGCTGCTTGCAGTCTATTGCCGAAAGGGCCAGTGAATAGGGGTTTTGTTGGTATCTCGTACCGCGAAGCACCTGGGTCTACATTGGAAAACCTCTAGAACAGTATTGCAAACCAAAAAATGGTTCCATTGCTGCACTAAGACCAGTGATGCGATAGTGTATTCAGAAACGTAATGTCCGACAGTTGGCATCCAGAATAGAATGAAATCTGCGCTTGGTGTGATAAGATCGAAAGAGACTTTGCAAAGAAAGAAAACAAACATCCACATCTATCTGACATACAGTGGTTGAATAGATACGTGTGGAGAGACATCCATGAAATTTTTTGGGCGTCATTTCCAAACGAGCTACATGAGTGGATATCGCGCCTAGCAGAAAGAAAGAATTGCTCCCAAGGCAGAGTACCTACAGAGTGGAGTCTGGAGGTTACTGAACAACTCAAAGCAATTGACAACCCACCGTCGTGAGCAGTCGACTTCTGGGTTGATAGCATACTAAAAGGTTTTGTGACTGAGTTTGCGATAGATACGCTGAAATCATACAGCCAAGCTGAAGCATACTTTTTCGAAGGATTCAGAGGTAAGTTCTTGAAAAACCTAACCCTATACATTAAAATGATTTTAGCTAAGAAAGGTGTTTTAAGAATGAAGCAATAGTTCAAAATCTGTCATGGTATAGAACACATACAATTATTCTGATGAAGAAAACCATACTTTGAGAAGTGGAAAGAGATACAAGATGTAATACCCCATTTTGACCCTTAGGATATATTAGCTTTTAATGCAAATATTGTATACATGAGATGTATCTGTTCCTAGTGTGGGGCTCAAGGCCAAGGCCCCGCTAGTGGACGCTCAAATTTTATTTAAATTGCGAGTATTAGATGTATGTTACCCATGTGTTATTTAGGCATGGAACCTTGTAAAAATGATGTAAATAAACATCATGCAATAAATAGCAAAATTGCCTATGGAGGCAACGAATGAGAAGGGGCCATGTGTATCCACTAGGGAGTGGTGAGGGGGTTCTGGGGATGAACCATATTCTGCCAAATGTCATTGTGAGAACCCATTTGACCTTCCTTGATGACATTTATTTCTGTTGTAAGAAAGTAGTTGAAGATTTCAGTCCATGGCTTCAATGGAGCATGGGCAGCCCAGAAATTCGTATGGCAGAGTATGGGATCTACTTTTTTGTGCCACAAGTCACTCTACGTCATGGGAGTTGCTTCTTCCTCATCCCCATTCCATGGTGGAAGTCAAGGGCATAAATTTTGATCCAGAAACGAATTCCCAACAGTGAGAAAAACCAGAAATCGCAATTGTGAAAATACCCACGTTTTGCAGAGCCGTAAATGCCCATAATTGGTATTGGATAGTGAAATCCAATGGGGGATCCATAGGTATGAACCTTGGGGCGAATTTGAGAGCATTAGCGACCCCGAAATCCATTGGAAAAACCAGTTTTTAAAGCCCAGAAATCTAGTGACGGGATTGAGTTATTTGTTGACATGAATGGGAGAAAATCCAAGTGGGGATGTTTGAACATAGGATTGGTTTGCTTGATTTTAGCTTGAGATGTCTATAGCTTTGTGGTTGAGCTCACTGGCTTAGCATCCTCATTCTTTCCTTATTGCATGCTCGATAAACCCAGCTGTGTGCTTGCTTAGCATGACCGTTTGAGTGAATCCATGGCTGTGAGTGAGCCTGTCTAGTTCCTCCTTAGTGGATACATAGCCCAGCTCGGGGGTGATCTCTCAGCTGAAGGAATACAGGCTGAACAAAGATCTATGGTTGGGTGGAATGTTGCTCTCACGTAGCTAGTTGTTTGGACGTTTGCATTTCAAGATAAGTATTCTCAGTGAACTAGTTTATATGCATTATGTTCTCTGCAATGTGTTGATTTTGAATATCTTAATATGGTTGATATGAAGCTTATGCATAGCATAAGAATGGGATTGATTCGTTGTCTATTGATTCATCCTCTGCTTGAGTTAAATATGTTGATGCATTACTGTTTGTGTGTATGCAAATTTGATTAATTTCGTTGTGTTTATATTGAGTATGAATTGCATACAGAAGCTTTTAATTATCCATGATTTTCTTAGTAATGAATGGGGCTAAGATTTTCAATAAGCCTGGTAGATTGGTCATGTTTCCTTCCTGGCATCAGACTAGATGGAAGGGGAGATGACACAATATTGTTAACGAGAAGAAACCCACATCCTCTAGAAATCGTATAGATACCGAAAGTCCATGTGACCTCAATAGTAAGAACACTCAGTTATCAGCCACAATCTAGCGCATTATACCTCAGAATCAATCAATTCAGAACCCATCCACTGCGAGCATCGCGCAGCCCATCCCACAACCTAGTAATACTACTAACACCGCAGGACCGAGTCCTCACAGCACTACATCTCATACCATTCCCCTGAATACTATCCCTAGCACGATCTAGCAACCTGTATCTACTTTTTTCATAGGGAATCAGTCTCAGAATAGTACAAAATCTAGAAGCAGAATGACAGATAACGATATAAAACTGTCGATATTCAAAGGATTGGGTCAGGAAGACCCTGATCAACATTGGTTTCTATGCGAAGCCGTGTGGAGTGTTAAGCAAGTGACATATATGCTATCAAGAGAGCGCAGCTCATAACTACTTTCAAAGATAGAGCGCTGCATTGGTTTATGAATTATTCTCAAGCACAACCAAGAACCTTAGCAGATATCAAGACCACAATTACAACAGAGTTTAAGAAACCCAAATCAAAATCACAGTGCATAATAGAGTTGAAAGAAATCAAGCAGAAACCTACTGAATCGGTCTGGGAATTTGACCAAAAATTCAAAACATTGTTGGACCAAGTAAGCTTTGTTATAGCTCCGCAACAGCATCAAGAATGGTTCATTGTTGCGATGTTGCCCCACATCAGACAACCACTAATGCAATAGAAGTTTGTATCTCAAGCTGAGGCCTTGGAGATCGTAATGAAGTTGGAAGCTTCACTAATTGGAGAAAGCAGTTCTGGGATGATACAGATCCAGAACCAATTGGCTAGCTTGACATTAGAATTACAAGGTATGAAGAATGGAAAGGAGCAGATACATGAACAAGGACATGAAGTTTGGTGCACAAGATGCAAAGGAGAGGGCCACACTAGAGAACATTGCCCCTTATTTCAAGAATACCTTAACAGTGGTGCACCAAAACCAATAAATATGAATCAGAACAAGGCGCCATGGTGTGAAATTTGTAGAAGTAGACACAGACCTGAGGACTGCTACCTGATACAAAAATATGTAAAAACACCTAAAAACTTATACTGCAATTTCTGTAAATCGGTTGGACATGATGAGTCCAACTGTCATGCTTACGAACTAATGAACGAAAGAAAATGAGATATGGAAGCAATGCGAGGTGCTGGAATGTACTGCGTTCAAGAGGAAAATCAGCCAAAGCAAGAGAACACCCACTATGATCAAGGAGGATATAGAGTCCGTGGTGGTGGATATCGCGGGAGAGGAAGAAATACTGGTCAAAATCAAGGAAGAGGACGAGGCCAGGTAATATGCTATAACTGTGGCCATCCAGGTCACGTATCCAGAGAATTTACTAATCCATGCACCACATGCAACTACTATAAATCATTTGATCATGTGATTGAAGATTGTCTAGTGCTTGAGGTAGAAATGCAAAAGAGAAGAAGAACATAAATATCGAACCCTAACATCCAGTTAATTGCATCAGAGAACAGAACTACAGATTAGAGCATTAATGCAGTAATGTGAAGTGGCACTGATACAGGAAAAGACAACAGCACAAGAGCCTTGACTTCTGGAACAACTGATCCTAAGAAAAACGCTGGAGAAATAGTAGGGATAAGAAAAGCTCCTGGGAAAGCACCTCCATTGAACTTATAGAAAAACAAAGAAATATTCAAAGAAGCGCAGGACATGTTTAAACAACCACCACCTACTTCACTAAAGATTCCATTGTGAAGTCAAGAACCACAAATACAAGACATGCCACTGGCATATGATCAGACGCGCACTGCACCAGATACCTCTAATTTTGTTGCACAGTTTCTACAAAGCTGCATCAAGTTATTTAAAAACAAGGACACTCTTATGGAATTTGAAAAACTAATAAATCAGTACGAATCATGAATTAAGAAAGGAATAGCACATAGCGTAGTACATAACATTAGAAGTCCCAAAAGAACCAGCAAGGAAATGCGTTTCACTGCACAGATAGGAGACTATGAGATGGATGAGATCATTCTTGATCTCGGATCTGAAGTGAATGTATTAACCAAGCAGACATGGCAGGCGATGGGAAAACCAAAATTACAGTGGTCACCTATACAGTTAAGAATGGATAACCAGGGCATAGTTATACCGCTGGGAAGGTTAACCAACACTATTGTCGACATTGATGGAGTGCGAAGTTATGCAGACTTCGAAGTAATTGAAATTGCGGATGATAGAAATCCTTATCTAGCACTATTGGGTATCGATTGGGCAATGACGAACTCTACCGTCATCAATCTCAAGACAATGAAAATGATATTTGAAGGCAACGACATAAGGGTCATCGCACCATTGGATCCTTCACAAGGGGAGCGATATGTTGAACCTATTCAAGAAGAGTACAGAACCCAAGAACTTGACCGTATCTATCAAATGACAACAAATGATGCGGATTATATGGATCCTACTGCGGATGGAACACTCAGTTGGCGCTGCGATAGTTCTTTCATCTCAGACTCAGATGCAGGATTAGAAAACTGGCAACACAGAATGCATGAAGTATCTGCCAGGAGATGCGCGACAATTACAAAGTCACTCCGCTGGATTGGAAAGCAGGTAAGTCCAATCCCCACTTATGATGGTACAGCTAATGTCTATTCATTTATCAAAGAATACACTACAGCAGTGGTAGATGAACATCGCGTCTCAGCATTAGACATGGCACTCAGAGAAACACCTGCCAGATGGTGTGCTACACACAAAAAGACAATGACAACTTGGGACCAATGCAGAATAAAACTACAAATTAGATTTGTTGATAAGGTCACGCTACCTTTTGACAAATATAATGGTCAAAGGAATCCAGGAAATCATATCGCAGCATGTATACAAGCTCGGAAGGAAAGATCGCAGACAGAATGGGTCATCTCTTTGTGCATACATTAGAGGAGCCTATTCCAAAAAACTGGCACCTACAAGAGGAGATGCACAAAGGAACTGCGGATTGGTCCATCCTTACTGCGACCTTCCAGAAGGATTTTAGTTTTCAAGATTACCAGTTGACTATACATGACGCGCTGCAACTGATCAAGCGAAAGATATTCAACCCACATCACAAAGAAGAAAATATAACACTAGAAGAGTTTTTTGACACAAGCAATGTACTTGCGAGTCTCCAACCAGATTGGACAGAACAACCAGACCAAGTCATGGGTTGTTATAACTTAGTTGAAAAAGATGAAGATAAGGAAGACAGTGATGAGGAGGATCCGTGCAATGTAAAAATACATGAATCTAAAGGAATGCGCGAAGTAGAAGGACCTCCATTAGAGATTCCTGACATAAGTGCACCGGTCAAGACAAAGAAAGTGAACACCGGTACTAGTGAAGAGCTGAAGTTCGCATCAATAGGAGACTACTAGGATGATGACATAGTTGTGGAGATCACAGCTATATTATAGGAATATCAGGAAGTATTCCCAACGAGGTTCACGGAGATGAAAGGTATCCTGGGAGACTTAGGAGTGGTGAGAATTCCTCTTAAGCTAGGAGAGAAACCTATTAAACAAAGGCCATATAGACTGAATCCACACTACAAAGAATGAGTTAAGGAAAAACTCGATAAGATGCTAGATGTAGGAATTATTGAGCTGGTTGAAGAATCGAAATGGATAAGCCCGATGGTCATTCAAGACAAGAAAACAAAGGGTGAGATTAGGATCTATGTTGACCTCAGAAAGTTGAATGATGCCTCTATGCATGATCCCTTTCCTACACCTTTCACCGATGAAGTTCTTGATAACATTGGAGGGAATGAAGCATACTCTTTTACTGATGGATTTTATGGATACCATTAGATAAAAATTGATCCAGTCGATAGGCAAAAAACCACTTTCGCAACAAAATGGGGGTCATTCCAGTATACAGTAATGCCTTTTGGTTTGAAGAATGCTCCAACTATATTTTCAAGAGTGGTGATCGCAACATTTAAAGATTTCATCCACAAGTTCTTAGAAGTTTACTTTGATGATTGGACCATTTTTGGGTTACTAAAGAACCATGCTGTGAACCTTAGAATGATGCTCGAAAAATGTAGACAACATCGGATTTCATTGAATTTAAAGAAATGCATTTTCTGTGTTCCTTATGGGATTCTACTGGGACACATCGTGTGTAAGCAAGGGTTAATGGCTGATACAATGAAGATCGCAGTTATTGTAAATTTGCCTACACCAAATTCAGTTAAACAATTGCGCACTACACTAGGGCATACCGGATACTACAGGAAATTCATAAAGGGGTATGCATAGATAACTGTAGCAATGGAGAAGCTTTTGAAAAAGGATGCACCATTCATTTGGAATGAGGACTGCAAGAAAGGATTCGACACATTGAAAGAAAAAATGGTCACCACGTCGATCCTAGTTTTTCCACACTGAGAAAAGCCATTTCACGTACATGTTGATGCTTCATGTATAGCATTGGGTATCGTTCTTATGCAGCCAGGAGAAGGAGGAATTGATCACCCCATTGCATTTTCGAGCAGAAAGCTGTCATCTGCTGAGAAGAACTATACCACTATTGAAAGGGAAGGACTTGCAATGGTATATGCACTACAAAAATTCAGACACTATTTGCTTGGTGCCCACTTTTCAATGTTTACTGACCATTCTACATTGAAATACCTGGTCAATAAGCCAGTGTTAGGGGGACGAATATGCATATGGCTCTTACGCTTCCAAGATTATGATTTTGAAATAATAGTTAAACCGGGAAGATTAAATTTAGGCCCTGATCATCTATCAAGGATTGAGTCAGGAGAGGAACCAATGAATCTAGAAGACAATATGCCTGATGCACAATTGTTTGCTATACAGATCGCCGATGATTATTATCAAGATATCATTGAATTTCGAACTACCGAGTTTGCACCTACTAAATTTACTACACAGCAAAAGAAGCACTTGGTAGTACGAGCCGCAGACTTCACCATTATTGTAGGTCATCTCTATAAGTTAGGACTTGATGAAGTGTTGCGAAGATGTGTATTAGAGCACGAGAAGCCACTTGTATTAGCTGATGCACATTCAGGAGCCGCAGGGGGTCATCATGCAGGAAGGGCTACTACACAGAAGATACTATGTGCAGTGCTATGGTGGCCTACAATCCATAAGGACTCCAAAGAACATTTCCAGAACTGCAATGTTTGTCAGAGGACAGGGAAACCGTCAAGAAGAGATGAAATGCCATTGAATCCTCAGTTGACCTTGTAGGAATTCAAGAAATGGAAATTGATTTTGTGGGACCTATTAACCCACCAGGAAAAAGAAGTGGTGCTAGGTACATTATTACAGCAACTGACTACCTCACTAGATGGGCAAAAGAAAAACTATTCAAGGACTGTAGCACAGCTACAGCCGCACAATTTATTTTTGAGAATATCCTTACACGATTTGGATGCCCAAAAATTTTGATGAGTGATCAGGGTACTCATTTTATGAACAGAACTATTGAAGCTTTGATTGAATAATTCCACATCCATCATCAATGCAGTACACATTATCATCCACAAGAGAATGGTACTGTTGAAGCATTTAATAAAGTACTTGAGAATGCACTAACCAATGTATGCAATGTAAACTGTGATGACTGGGACCTGCACATTCCTTCAGTGTTATGGGCATACAGAACGACATGCAAGAAATTAACTGGACATACACCTTTTAGATTGGATTACGGACAAGAAGAAATGATGCTAATGGAGTACATTATACCCAACTTGAGAATAGTTGCATTTACAAGGATGGCAGATCACACAGCACTAGAAGAAAGGCTATCACACTTGGTTGGATTGGAAGAAGAACGCTTCATCGTGGGATTCCACCAGCAAGTGTAGAAAGACCAAGAAAAAGCATGGCATGATTGCCACCTCAAGAATAATTCTTTTCAGGTAGGTGATCTAGTCCTACTGTATGATAGTAGATTCATGAAATTTCCTAGAAAATTTAAAATGCATTGGCTTGGACCATATACTATAATAGATGTTACTAATGGTGGTGCAGTCCAGCTAGCCACTTTAGCTGTTGATTCATTACCCAAGCTGATAAATGGGAGCAGACTAAAGCTTTACCGCGATAGTCCTACTTCGCAGCATCCATAATGATCAAAAGAAGGAAAAGTTTCTAGGTGCCAAGTATGGTCGGAATTGGGCACTAGAAACTGTGAAAAATTTTGTACATAGACTAATAGAGATAGATCTATATAGAGCCCCACATTAAAAACAAAAAAAAGAGAAAAAGAAAAGAAACAATGCGCTTGTTGTGACATTCAAAAAGCAGCAACTGGAAAGAAAAGAAATTATATGCCGTGAAACAACTATACAGAACCAACGATGACTTGCTGGGAAGTTCAATGCAAGAATCCAGAAAATAGCCGTTACAAGTGTCGGTTGGGAATATAATCGTTATACAGTAATTCCCTGCCAACCGCTTGGGAATTTAAAGCACAGATAGTTGTTCTGATCACAATTTTGAAAGACAAGACAGCAAAAGCAATCGGATTTGGTGAACGGATACCACCATTAAATGCATATATAGCCGTTCAAGAGAGCGTAGGAGGGTCCACCGTGCCTATAAATAACACTACTTATCATCTCACGGGCATATCAAACACTTAGAATTTTCTGCAAATACTTTTGTCTGAGCTAGTTTTCATAAGCTGTCTACAACCGCTGAAACTGTTTCCATGCCTAAGAAATTTTTATTTGAAGAAGAGTTCACGGTTGAAGAGACTGTGAGGTTGTTCCAACACGGAGGAATTGATGAATTAATGAGAACCCCAAACAAGAAAATCGTTAAGGAATCAGAACAAAATCCAAGGAGATCACCAAGACATGGCCCCTCAATGCAAGACAAAGGGAAAAATCTAGCAGCGCCTAGATCAAAACTACTGGAGAAAAGTTTGGTAGGGCCAAAAAATCCCCTTGCTGATAAAGAGATATCATTAACTATGACTCTAGACTACATCTCGTCACATGCAGTGGATGTGCCGGCCATTAGACTGCTGAAGAGCTTAAAGTATGAGATACCACTCTCACCTATATTGAAGCATGTTGAGGTGGACAAAAATCTGTTAGGAAAGATTCCATATTGCAAATGGGAGGATTATGATATGTTATGAGTGCAGAAGGAGAAGCCAACTGAACCAAAGTTACCACAGTTCCAGCCTGACAAATACATGTGCTGGAAGAAGAATGCGAAGGGTGACCTAATCTTGGTCGCCAAGAGCTAGTTGTCAGGAGTAGCCAAGTCGGGGCTGCTCAACCTGCTAAGGCTTCCACATTTCGACAGATCACCGGAGCTCAACGTAGTGGTGCAAACTCTTATGGCTCGCATCCACCAAGGATATTTATGGCTAGACCAGAATATTGACCTAACAATTGACTTAATCCACCATATAATTGGATTAAGCAAAAGAGGAGAAGACCCAAGGAAGTTCTTCCAGGAAAATACAAAAGATAAAGAAGTACCAGCATTAACGAAGCAAACACAATCTGTGGTCAAAGGGAAGATAGGCTTCCAGGTGGATGACATAAAGGATGATGCAATAAGGTTTTTCACGTAGCTGTTAGCGGGCGAAATCTTAAGGAAGTGGATAACATTAGAAGTAAATGCAGGCGCAGTACTACTTGGCGTTGTAGCCACCGAGGGACAAGAATTCAATTGGTCCCAATTTCTATTAAATGAATTCCTTGAAGAACTAAATGATACACAAATCAATGGTGGATATTTTCATTTCACTTGGCTAATCATATTGATTGGATTCCTGGGGTGGAGGGAACCAAAGCACTATGTCGGAGTGGTCACAAACACTTCGGATTGTAGAGGTTCTTGATTTCAAAATCTATGGGCGAGCCTGAATCCATAAAGATAGCACGAGACAACGCTAGTGTTTTACACATATTACGACTAGCTGCACGGGGCCATCATGCTTACACCTCGCATACCAAAGCAAGTGACAAGCAAATATATCCACATTATAAATTTTTATGTTGCAATGAAATGCATCTCCATTTCACCCAAAGCGCAAAAGAAAAATGTTGATTGGTACCCAGGAAACTACAATATGTACGAGGAAGATATTGAGAACTTAATGAAAGAATGGCCAGTTGAATTCCGAGTTGAGGTCGTGGATATCGAAAGTGATTCTGGCGAGGATAACCCTATCCCATGTCCCATTGTAGAAGATAAAGAGTCAGGAAAAAGGAAGGATGTTGAAATTCCTTCGAGGTACAAGGAAAAAGGGAAGAAGCAGAAAGCAACCAAAGACTAACTAGACACAGTGCTTCGTGAAGATGATTATTTAATGATTGCCACGAGGGTAACTGAACAAATGGAGTAACTTTTGATAGACAAAGAAAAGAAGGAAAAGGCAATTCAAGACAACTTAAAGCAGAACCTGACTACACTACAAGGGATATCCCAAAAATTTGATGAAGTTAGCAAAAGATTACCATTGCACCATGAGTCAGTAGCTGGAAAAGGGTCCGCGGGAACTTCGCAGCATCAAATAACGGTTCCCACGAGGTCTTGTATTGTCCATTTGCATCCACTATCTATCAGATTGTCATTACAAGATCAAGCAATGCTAGACACAAAGAATGTAGAGCACGTGGAGCTTGATCTTGCAACCATAAAATTTCCAGGACTCCATTACTTACAAACGCAACTAGGTGAAGAAATGCATGACAGAACCATAGAAGCGTTGAAAGGACAAGCATATTTACAAAGGAAACTTGAGGAAGAGAGATCATGAAATACTATGCAATTACAAGATGAAACAGATCATCGACTGAGATTGGAGAACACGATCATTGTCGTTGCAAGTAATATAGACGAGTTTGAAATTTAAACAGAACCAACAGATACCATCATCAAGATTGGCGATTTGGTCAATATCCTAAGGACTGAGAAGGAAGACATGGAGATTCTCTATGAGTTTGAAATTGCTTCCCTAAAAGCGCAAATCAATCCACAGACTCCACCAGATGAATAGTAGTTGAGACAAGGTGTAGTGAAGACCGTGGCACAGAATATTGCTATCGAAGTCACTAAGTGCCAAATTCTACTGGAAGCAGCACTGAAGGCATTTAGTACCCTTGAAGAAGATCAACAATTACAAGAAGTAAAGAAGGAAGTGAAGGAAAAACAAGAAGTATTAGAAAAGATGAGTGAGGAGGTTAAGGCGCTGCCAGCAAGGGAGAAAATCCTCAAATACAGGGAAATCAACAACCTCAAGAAGGAAGTTAAAGCGTTGTAGGAGAAGGAGACAGAAATGGGAGATAAGTCACAGCCATTATTAGAGGACATCGGCACGATCTCACAAGAGATCGAAGAAAAGTTGAAGGAGTTGAACCAAAATCAAGAGTAGGTGGAAGGCCAGATTGGCCAGGAGATAACATTAGAGATGGTGGAAATAGTTGGGAAAATTGAATAGGATACGAAGACCGCAGTAGAAAAGTTGATGGAAAGATTCAACGAGTTCATTGTGAAGATCATCCAACAATTAGCGGAACACCTACAAGGAGTTCCAGGTGGCTTGGGGGCAAGGCACATGTAAGTGTTAGGGGTCTGTTGGGCCTAGCCCAGATGGGGCATTTTTGAACACAAAGAATTTTGAGAACTGCAGAGCTAAGCGCAGTTAAGTTTGAACAATTTTGGGATAAGTTTTGGTATGCTGTGAAGTTGCGCGTAGCATACTGTTAGAGGAGCCATGAGGTTGGTGCTGCGAAGAGTATAGCACCGCAATGTGCCACATCAACAAAGATCCAACTAAGCATAGCATCGACTGATGAAGGCAGTTATTTTGGTTAGGTCACAAAAGGCTGATTTTTGGTAAAGTTCGTCGATAACTACCAAGCAGTGGCTAGGTGCAGATCGGAGGTAGGTGACTGATGACAATGGGAAAAAGACTACTACTACTCGAACCAGTCATCTAAGGCCGGAAAAGAAGGAATAGATCGGCGGAAGCAACCTATTGGCGCTTATATCAGTAGTCTGGTTTTGGGGAAATTGCAACAGTTTTGTAAACCTAAGGGTTCTGCCTTCGTAAAATGTGAAGACATGACCTACGGGTCGTGATCTATATATAAGGAAATTTTGTAAAGGAAAAGGGTTAACTCTCATTTTGGTTAATATGATTGAATATTGTGAGATCTGTTAGACAGAAGCATTGTAAAGGCTCTGCAGCTGAGTGCATAGACAAAGGAACTGTTGTACCCTTTCCTAAATAATAAACAACAATTATTGTGGACGTAGCTTCCCACCCGGGGGAGTGAACCACGTTAAACCGTTGTGTTATGTGATTGTTGTGCATGATTATTATTAATTTGTTATTTAAATTACTCACAGTGCATGCATAAGGTTACTGTTATCTTATATGTGTTTATTTTTATCTATATTATCCATTGAAGGGATGGAATAAAATGATAATAGTTCATGTATGGACGAATGCTAGCAGGAAATCCCCTAACCACACAGTTAATTGATTAGGAGTGAATCGTGGTATCAAAGCACTCAGCACTACGTATCTTACTCATCCGCATAGATCATAATGTTTATCAGTCTGAATAATGATGAATGCTTAAGGGCTATTGGATAAGATTGAGTAGAAGTGGTTAAGTCTCATAAACCCCACTACGCAGCCTCTAGACACGCTGAGGGTGCGAATATCCTTATTCCCGAAAATACTTGATGCAGAGTAGGAGACTCTGTGCAATCACTAAACATCGTTGAGGAGTCCGTCACCACGTGGCACATTAATTAGATGAATCAATCGCATCACATGGTTGTGGAAGCCTACTTCTACAACCACCCGCTCAACTTCACCTCGGGTGAGACCTCAGGCTGCTTGCACTCTGTTGCTGAAAGGGCCGGTGAATAGGGGTTTTGTTGGTATCTCGTACCACGAAGTACTTGGGTCTACATTGGAAAACCTCTAGAACAATGTTGCAAACCAACATATTATTGCAGCAGAGATTGATGATTTCATCTCATGTGAATCAATAGACAGGATCTCTGATTCATCCAACAGATGGATGGATAGAGGTCTCACTAGAAAAGAAAATCTGGAAGGTAAAAGGTTCACTTGTTTCTGCAATAAAATTCTTATTATAACTGACATTGTCTTGAATTGTGAGAAGCAACAAAAGTATATTTTGCATCCATTTGATGTCACTCATCCACATATGGATTGGGTGAAAGATTATTGGACAAGCATGAAACTTCCTTTCAAAAATTTTTATGCTTATGGTCAAGGGAAGGAAGCTAAGCAGGAAAGTTGCCAAGTTAAATTAACGGAACATTATACTTGCAGAGGTTGGCGTATGTGGAGGGAATCCCCATGCTGGGAAGGATGCTTGAAATGTTTCTCCAATGGCAGAGAGTTGAGCCATTGTATGTTTTCACTAGAAGAGACATTCTTCTCCCCACTTGGTTTGGTTGGAAGCAATGCCCTAGCAGTTATTCCCCAGATGAAAAGGCACATGTTTGATGACAGATTCTTTAAAATTATTCTGATGATGGGGAAACAGAGTTGATACTTTGGGATCCTAGCATACACTTGACTGATAGATTTCCAAATATGGCAGGATAATCCTGCTCCTTCCAGGAGAAATAGTGGGACCCAGGAATTATACTCAGTTATCCTAACGGGGTTAAAATTCTGTTCATTTGTTGGCTAATGGCAGATATAAATTACAGGACAGTTTGTTTTACATAGACATTTTTCCTAAAGGCCCAAGTAATTTACAGATTGTTCAATGGATGGGGTCAATGATAATCAGAGTTGGTGCAGTAGAAGCTTGATCGAATCCTGACATTGCTTGAGGACAAGCAATCTTGGGAAGGGAGGACTGTCATGTTCCCAAATTTTCCTATGGTCCATGGGGATGATTTTAGCCTAAGTCACCTAGGCATTAATTAGATAATTAATGGATGGATGAAGTAAGATTCCTAAGGGTGAACTTGAGGAATTAAATGGATAAGGAGGGCCCCCCATAAAGTTATTAACTCCCAATTCAAGTGCTAAGGTGATTTATTAATTAATTGAGAAATTAATTAATTGGGGAAATTTTGAGGCATTACACCTTATCAATTAATTAATTACTCGATAATTAATTAATAGCTAAGTTAAATTATTTCTGAGTGGTATTATTTTCATTTAAATAATTATTGCTAAAAAATGTGCCAAGTGGTTGATGACTTGGCCAGGAAATTCGAATTGGTAAGTGAGCCAAACTTGCCTAAGCGATGAAGTCTCAGAAAAGCTAAGGAATCTAATGGAGACAAGTTGGCAAGGTGAACCAAGAAGGAAACTGACAAAAGCTGGCAAAATCAGACAAAAGCAAAAAGGAGGAAAGTGAATAAAGTGGAATAAAACAAGAAAAGCAGTCAGAAAGGAGATTAGCGAGTACAGGAAAAGCTCCCTAGGGTGCACTTTCCAATTCAGTGAAGGAATGCAAAAGTAGGAAAGTGGAGAAAGTAGAAAAGTTTTCTTTCTCCTCAAGGAATTCGCCCTCATGGATTTGGAATAGAATGGGCAAGTGGGTAACCTACTCTCACAGGTCACCAAGCCAAGAACATGCTCAGCAGAACATCATGAAGTTTATAAAATAATCCAACCAACTCCATTTCATAACTTTTAATCATTTTGTAATTTGTGAATGAGAGCTCTGAGCTACTCATATGTTGAGTGTTGTGCCTCAACTATTCCTCTTGGGTGATGTGCCCCAAGGCCTTGTGAGTGTCCTATGAGTGTTATGCAGGTCCAGAAAGAAATATTACAGCCAGTAACATTCAGTACATTTCAGCCATGGAGATATAATGTCAGATTCAAGAAGAGGCTACTATTGGAGAAGATTTGCAGCTAGATTTGGTGAAGGAACACTAGTGGATGAAGATAGTTATGGAGAGGTGTGCCCAGAACGTCCAGTGAACTCCAGAATATGATATTTGCAAATATTAGTGGCTTCTAAATTCCATAGATCAAATATCAGAACCATTCTCCACTCTTCTTCTACTTCTACTACCCCCACAGCTAGATTTGGAGGTGATTCCATTGAAGAAGAGAGCTAGTTGATGATGGCGCCCATTTGAGGATCAGCCACTTAGAGTGCATCAAGATCAGCCATGTAATATTTAGATGGAATGATATTCACTTCCAGAATAGAGCCACAATAACTACTCCCTTCTCTTATCTATTCTCTCACTGATTGTAACCGAAGATTAGCCTATGAGGCATTGTCATTTAAGAAGAAAGCAATTAATGAAAGAAAAAATTTCATGAAAGTCATATTTCAAGTTTTTTGTATGGAACATGTTATATTAGAGTCTAAATTAATATCATAACAGAGTTTGTGGTTTCTTAAAGCAGTTTGTGAAGTTAAAATACAAGACTAGCTAGATTGATGTCATTTCTAGACTAGTTTCACCGTTTTTACTGCCAAATCCATTCTAAGAAATATTTTTACATTCTGTCAGTTGGAGAAGGTCATTAACTCAGTATAGTATTCATATAAGTCATTAAATATATAAATTTGAAGCCTTTAGACCCTGTTTGGAAAGTTTGGAAAATTACTAGCTCAGCAATCCCGGGATAGCCCAAAAACCAAAAATATTTCCAAACTCTCTCAAGTATGAAAAAATACCTTCCTGAACATAACCAAAATTCATTTGACTGATATAAACTCTTCTATTAACTTTCATTATCCGCACCTGTCCAGTATGCATATGCCAGCTACCCAGGAAGCCTTGAAGTAGGCATAGACTTGCTCTATGTTGAAAAGTGAATGGTACTGGTACCTTGTGCATAAGACAAATATGATCTAATATCCTGACCTGATGTTGCACCTAACCTCATACATTTTCCAGAATTAAATATTCATCCCACGATCCTCATTCCTTACCTCAGTACCCCTCACTTACCTCCTGCAATGTCCGAAGAAATTGACAGAAATTTTACTAGTAAAGTTTAGAAAATTTTTGGAGTTGATTTAATATATTGGTTGAATCTTCCCAATGATATTATAGAGAGAAAATACCATGGGTGAAGAATGGCTTTGGGCACCTTTTCGTGGGTGTTTTCTTGCCCAAGAAGCAAGAATACGTTTTCCTAGGTTGATGGCTTGCCCATGCACGAAATTGGCTACCATACCTCTTCATTCCCAAGGCATTAACTACCTCAACCAACTCTTAGAAGAATTAAATGATTGGGGTCATAAGTCAAAATGGGTAGTTAAGGTTCATTTATTGACATTTGGCTTATCACCATTGGCTCAAGGGTTTGAATAATCCCCCCCCTATTTATTCGTTGTAAAAATCATTCCCCCGTCTTATGTTGCATTGCATAGCTAGTTGTGGGTATTTCATTAAAATTCGTATTTACATGATGTCTTAATTTACATTGTGCATGTCCAGCACAAGAACCATAAGCATCTATTTTAAATTTCTGATACATAAAACGCTAAATCGATGGCGGGGCCTTGGCCTTGAGCTCCTCACAATGATTTAATAACGATATTTAAATCATTTACAATTTGAATGCAATCGGGTTAAGATGGGGATGTGACAAGTTGGTTCTATATATTTAGTCCCTAGAGATTATTTCATGGAGTAAAAGGTAGATAAAAAAACATAATAAGTAGGACCAAGCTTGGAAATAATAGCATCAATAAATTTCTTTTCTAGCTTAGCTATTTTGCATTCTTCAACATGGATTCTAAGAGTTTTGAATTCATAAAGATAGTCTTGAATGCAAGAACATTCACTTGTATTTAAAGAAACCAACTCATTTTCAAGATGGAAACCTCAAATCTCATTGTGTTTTCCAAACATGGTTTCCAATTTTTCCCAAGCCTTATCAGGTCCATCAATTCCTTAAAGGTGGAATCATAACTCATTAGAAGTTGACATCTTATTAATCTACGGGCTTCATCACATTTATTGGACCATTTTCTTTTCTTAGCATGATCAGTGGGTTTAGATTCTTTTCCCATGGTAATCTGGTAAAGTCCCCTTCTTCGTAGGAAATCCTCCATACGAGCTTTCCACGATAAGTAGTTGGTATTGGTAACTATAATATCACATGGAGTGGTCATATTGTAATATGCAGGTAATATGTCTTCAAAATGAGAAACTTATAGTGTAGATACACATATTTAGAAAAACAAAGTAGTTAAAAAAATAATACTAAAAACAGACTCTAGATGCCAAAGTTATGCCCTTTTGAAGAAAGGCATACAAGGGAACCAAGGGGCCATATGGAAAGAAAAGGTTGATCCACATGATGATGGGTGAAAAAAATCCAGTAAATAATCCCCCCTTTACTTACTTTGTTTGTAAACTCACTTTTACAAATTAGTTGCTTTAAAATAAGTGGCCCAGTTTTATAAAACAAGTGGGAAACACTTTTACAATGTAGTTACTTTATACATTAAAACTACATGAAATTTGACAAAAACTAACAACAAGAAGGATTTGAACTAAAGACCTCTTACTTCTAAAAGTAAATTTCAACCAGGTGACCCAAGAAAACGATTTAGTAGTATTATGGAGGAGATTGAAAGTGTTGTTCTTTTTCTTTTTTCTTTTTTTTGTTAGAGAGCTTGCCTACCCATAAAACCTTGATTTTTGGCCTAAATTTCTTAGATTTGGGGTTAGTCCTTGGTTATCTTACCCAGAAAATGTAAGTTTTCTCATTGTTTATGGTTTACCGAGTAAGCATAAGGCACATGGAAAAGAGGATATTTAGACCAAAAAAGAAAAAAAAGGGAAAAAAGTATGCAAAAATATGAGAAAGATTTATAAATATATGTAAATGTAAACATTATTCCTCTAGATCTAGTAAAATGGTCATATCTTGGGTAAACATAAACATAAACACCTCTCTCATCCCATAAATTCATAGAAATATTATAAACTATAAATCATTTGATGCATACAAAAACACCAGTTCAGTATATCGATCATATATTGGGGAAAGTGGAACTTCATAAGATCTCTACTATGATCTTCAAATAGCATTGGATATTGTTGGCGGGAAAATCTACCCTATAGCAAGGAAACTAATGCTATCAACTTGGTTGGGGTGACAGGTAAGTGTATTGATGATATTACAGAGACATTTACGAAAAGAAATAAGTTGTGGATCTTGAGAACATACCTTTCAATCGAAGTTTGATCCTAGCCTTAACTTGATCTTGTGCTCAACCTTCAAATCCACCTTCCTTTCAATAAACCTACAATAACAATACCTTTCTCAAAGCATTTTGGGCAATATATAAAGCTTGAAAGAAACAAAAACAATGTTTAACATTCAAAATTGACCAAAACAGACCCACATTAAGATGCCATTTCATAACACATTTAAGTTGGAACAAGAAAGACACTTCAACCTTTATTTGTCAAAAGTAAAATGATGTACAAGTATACCTGATCATGTAACAGGCTCCTGCAACTTGATTCTGGGCTCTGGCTGTTCTGTGGCTTGGATATCTTCAACATCAACTCCTCCAATGCAAGTTTCTCTCTATGTCTCAAAGTTTCTCCATTAATCCATCTAACCTTTCTCTTTAATCTTCTTTGTATTTATAGGATTAGAGAAGTAGTTCAGGTCGATGTATGGTTATAGAGGAAGTTGAGGGAGTTGGGAAACTACCAGCAACTAATCCTTCTCGATAAATTAATTTATTTTTTAATCATCTTTTAAGATGTATGCGACTCTTGTTCAGTGAAGTAGCGTATAGGGCGCTACTTTAGTGCTTACCAACTAGCGCTCATTTGATTTTAAATGGTGAGCACTACTATGCTGAGAAGGAGTAGCGCCCATAAGGCTTTGGGTGCTACTATTGTACACTGGAGCAGCGTATGGGCGCTAGTCTCTCTAGGTAGAGTAGCGCTCATATCTCAAAATGATATATTTAGGGTTTTTTCTAGTAAAAATAGGAAATGGAGTGAGTCAAAGTATCATCTAAGGTCAACATGCTCCTCCATCCAAGTTGTCCTTTTGTGTGATCAACAACTCAAGGTGATCACAGATGGAGAGGTGCAAGTTTGACCTATAAGAGATGCCCCCTAATGTGTGAGGTCAGAGGGAAACGATGGCCGAAATACATTATAATCCAAAGCCAGAGGAGGAGCAAAGAACCGCAGAAAACAAGTCGCAAGAACACCTGCAACAAAGATCAAGGTCAGCGAGCAATTACATTTTTGACATCATATAGATGTGCAGTGTGATACAACATGATCTCTGATACATAACAAGGAGATGTATATAAAGCATGGCCACTTGGAATACAAGCGTGGATCCATGTCAAACTGAGAGATCATAGCCATAACAAAAAACTGGATCTATGTCTCATGAAGAGCTGAATATAAGTGAGGCTCAGTCTTGCTCAACTTGGGTGATAACAAAATGAGGTACTGTCATCCAAAATCCCAAGGTCTTCATCCAAAAAACAACTCTAGGTACAAACCCTAACCATGTGAATAGATGAGATGATAGTCGAACATGGGGGGTATCGTTTGATTACCGGTCATTGATGTATACCGTTAACAAACGCGAGGACTTCCACCGATAATGATGATGGGGTCCAAGGTACCAAGTACGATTCGCCAAGTGTGAATAAATGGACTTGAAGTCGAACACTTGGGAATCCTGTCGAAGAAGAGACATTGATGTATTCTCATCATTCAACAGCGAGGAAAATTGCCACTGGTGACTGCAATCTCCAAGGTACTAACCGAAACTCTAAACTTCAATCCCAGAATAATGAGTTGATGTCGATGGGAAGAAGTTCGTTGGAAGGGAGGCCTTAAAGCATCCTCCATCATCCAACTCGAGGAACACTCAACTGGTAAGAGCTGATATGAAATAATATGTAGCAAGACTGACACTAGGAAGGCCGACACATGAGGTCAAGGTAAACTGCAGAATGGCCGACACAGGGTATATCCTTAAACATTGAGCACGACACACAGTGACTCAGGCAGTTTCTGACATAATGGGGTAAATAAATCTGAAATGTAAGAGACATTAGCAGACCCTCCATATGGTTGGAAGAATAACCAACCAGGGGAGTAAATAACTCGGAGGAAAGGTTCACTCTGAGGTCCAAACTAAACCCAACCGACAAGATAGACTCAAGTAGGTGCTGTGTTCAAGGATAGAACTTGACTGAACTGCCTTCGACAATGAAGATACGATATGTCTTTCCCGTCCCTTATTCTTTTTAGATAAAAGAATACCCTTCTTGTTGTTTTAATGAGTCCAAGAAAGAATGAAAACTCAATAGATCCAACCATGTAAAATTTTAACGAGCCCATGGGAGGAAGACTCAGGACCTTCTTCATTATTTATAGAGTTCGAAGAAGACATAGAAGATTACTCTATATTTACTGATCTCTGGATTTTAATATCGAGCCGAGATCTGTTCTTGCTCGCCGGTGTTTTCAATTTTAAGGAGTCTGAAAAACTTAAACAATAACTCCATATATCTGCTCGTGGATTTTAATATCGAGCCCAAGCAGATTAATGCTCACCGGTGTTTTCCTGTTTATAGAGTCTGAAAAAATTAAACAATCCTCTTTTCACCTATCCATGGATTTTATATCGAGCCCGGATTGGTCTGTGCTCGGTGGTGTTTTCTTGTTTATAGAGTTGAAAAAATTAAACAGTCCTCTACTTACCCTCTCGTGGATTTCACATCGAGCCCGAGTAGGTGAATGCTCGCTTGGTATTTTCATGTTTAGAGAGCCTGAAAACCCTAAAGAAAGGATCCAAAAGGTCCTTTTTCGTGCAGTTAGTCTCCTCCCCCGAAAAAGTATAAAACAATGAAAGGAGAACTCTTCTAACGCATACAGGAGTATAACTAGAGTATACCTTTTCCGTAGTTAATCCACCTAGGCCCGGAAAAGGGGTAATTCTATACCTGAGTGGATCAGCCTTTGATTAATTTAACGAGCTCGAAGAGGACAAGCTTGCTCGGCAATCTTGTTTAGGTTTAAATAGTCCAAACAAGATCTTAAAATGACTTAAAGATCAGCTTCTAGGATCATAGCTTCATACTCTGCCAAAACTAGGTCTTCAACAAAATATTAGTTGATGCAGCAAAAATATCGAATGATATATGAATTTGAAATATTTAGCTAGTTGACAAGGTCTATCATCAAGAATTTTGAAACTTAGGAGACGAATCCAACAAAAATTAAATGAAAATTGAGCTTGGATTAGTATTATGCCATATTGTGTGTTTCAATTGATTAATTAGGGATTTTTTGAAAATTTTGAAACTATAGAAAATTAACAATTGTGGGTAAAAATCAAAATCCAATTCATATATATGATTGCATTTTAAAAATCAATTTTCAATTTGTTTTGTAAGGCAAAGATTGGAGCAACCTTTTGCAAATTTCAAATCTCCGTGGCGATCGAACCAAACATCCAGACATCAATCTTCCTCCACCAAGTTAAAATTCACTTTGTTTGCATTTTCATGGTTTAGTTTTCAATTTTTGAGCAAAAAATAGCTTGTAACGCGATGCTCACAAGTGTTGCTGCGCGGGCGCTACTATGTAACCATAATAGTAGCGTGTAAACGCGATGGGTGCTACTATGCTGAAGCCGAGTAGCGCCCATACGCGACTGTGTAGTATACACAGTAGCGAACACTCTTGAAAACCTACATCCAAGCGCCGAGACTCAAAAAATTTTGATTTTTTGTGCAGGATGGTCCTTCAATGGAGGGAGAGGGAGCATGAGGACATGGATAGGTTGGCCATGCAAGATCCGGCCACCCTCCACACTCTCCGAAGATGCGGTTTGTTGAATTTTTACCGAACCGTAAACATGAGGGCTTTAAACAAACTGTTTAGAAGACTTATTCAGTACTGGGATGTGGATACCAATACCTTTATCATCCGTGGGAAAACTCTGGAGCTTACTATTGATGACATATATTTCATTACTGGTCTCTCATGAAGAGGAGATGTAACCAATCTGAAAGGGTCTTCTCGTGTGGGTGTAAGATCTGTGCAAGAGTATGTAAATACATATTGTGTTTTCGGAGCTGAGAAATCGGGAAGCCAAGTCTTCATTTCAACTATTGACAGTCTCCCTATGAAAGTGATAGTGAGCATGATCAACCGAGTAGCAAGTAGTTCTTCACAACACTTAGCTTCCAAGCACTCTATGCATATTGGTGTACAATGCTTACACGGTCATGTCTATGATTGGAGTACTAGTTTACTGGCAAACATGAAATCTCAATTGACAGGTTGCAAATCCGGCACAATGAAGAATTTTGGGTATGGTAGCATTTTGTGTACTTTCTTCTTTGAGAGGATGCCTTCTATCAGTTTGGGGATGCCTTTACCTCAGGTTAACCCCCGTGAGCCCAGACTAGGCCATTGGGTTGACATATTCCTCTGCTAGGGTGGTGGGGAAAGTCACTACTGTTATCATACTGATGATTTCTGGGGGTGGTGGGAGAGGTAAGTGCCTACTTTCGAGTAGTTTCCATATGCTGGATTGGATTTCCATCATGATCCAGAACTGGTGCTTCCTCCAGGTGGAGCCTGGGGAGATATTGGTATGTTTAAATTTTGAGGTTTATTTAATTTTTTCAAAATTTTTCAAGTATTTGATTTTTATGAATGAATTATGGAGTTCTAATCAAGTGTCACATGCAGATGTTGGGCCTGTTCGTCTTGAGGGACATCCTACCATCTTTGTGAGGCCAGCTAATATTACTGCAGCAGATGCTATGTTGGGAACCCTAGAGAGAAAAATAAGTCGGTTGACTCACGAAGTTCCTGCATGCCGTATGGATCAGATACCTGTTGATATGCAGGAAGATGTTGTTGGGGTGCCCCCGGCATGGCTTAGGGTGCTGTGGAAGATAGCTAGGCTCGTCATATGCGATCGCAATGCAGTAGATGATGATGAAGTCCCTCCTTCTCCATAGGAGAGGAATAGCTTCTATGTATATATTTTTGAGGCTACTATGCCCAGTCTTTTGTACTTTTATGACTGGAATTGATAGACTTGTGACTCAAAACTCATATTTTTTGATACGGTATCGGCTATATACAGTATCGGTTATTTACATGTGTATGTGTTTTAATTTTATGTGTGCAATGTTGTTTATGACAATGTATGATGCAAATTCCAGTCTAACACATAGTTTGCTAATAAATCAGCTAATGTGTTTAAACTTCTTGGAATGTGTTCATATCTAATAGAATGAAATTTTCTTTCCAATAGTCTAACTCGTAGAAACCGACGTAGCAATCCAGGATCCCTAATCTGATAGACACCTATTAATTGAAATACAATTAATTGTGAGTCAAGCCTTACCTCCAAATGTGAAATGCCATGACTGAGAGCATTTCGGAGAAGTTCTATAACTACACTGTATTCAGCCACATTATTCATGGTAGGACCCAAACAAACCCCCCCCGAAGAGACAAGTTGGTCAGCGGGTGAATAAATGACCCAAGCTGCTGCAGCCAACTGACAGGTGTGCCGACTGGCGCATCAGCAAATCCTAAGAAATGTTCGGTTGACATCTGGTACATGAAACAAAACACACATAAGATTAACTAACGAGCATAAGAAAACTAGCTTTACAAAAATATACAGCTATGTTACAAGAAAAAGTACTTCATCCTAAGTGTAATACTTATTCAGGTAGGGTGAATGCCTGGATCCTCCTCGTGAGGTCGGGAAAAGGTGTTATGGAAATCATGGAAAAGGTTGGTATATGGAATGATCTCATCGAGATAACATCCCGTTTCAAAGAAAATGTTTTCGTTGACCCCAGTGAAAATGTTCACCACCGAGGTATGCAATCTATTCGCTTCAACAACACCAACTTGTGAAGAAGTGGAATTAGTATTTTCATCGGGTGTTGGACAAAATTCAGCTCTCTCTATCAAGTTAAGAACAAGAACCAAGAAGGACCTAGGATCTATATGTTCCCGAGGATGATCTGGGTTGGTCATGGCTTCTAACATTTCTTCTTCAGAAGGTAAAGTAGTATCTAAATTGTCAAGAGAGTGGATCGAGTCCGGTGCCTGAGTAATAGAACAATCTATATTTGACTCAACAGACACCGATGGAGTTGACACATGTTCTGTTGCAGTTTGATAAGAATCTCGGTGAGTAACTTCTACAACAGGGATGGGCACGGAGGGGTTTGTGTTAGTTGGGAGAAACCCATAATCAGTTGTTAAACTAACCATGGAAGTTTCAGACGAAGAACATCCCTCAGTACCAATGAATAAGGTAGGAGTCGGTAGGTCAAAAGTGTCGATTAATGATCAGTACAGTCCTGCTCCTAAACTCTCACCAACCGAGGTGGTTTGATCAATCAATGGAACTGTGGTTTCCGAAGAAGTCTGGTTGTTTCTCTGAGTGAAAGAAAGTTGATCGACTGTAACGATCTTACCTTCAAATGGGAACATAACCACTCGAAGAACTGCCGATGTAATAGCTTGCATGGCATATGTCCAACTCCTGCCTAATAACATATTGTAATCAAGCAGAACGTCCAGAACTTCTACTTCAACAGCAACTATCTTACCGGCCAAAGTGACATCAAATGATGGAAAAACTCCATGTGGACGAAAAGTTCTGCCATCAAATGTAGTAAGCAGTGTGTTAGAAGGGGCTAACTCAGGAGAACCTAGAGCTTTCCAACAGGAAATTGACATTACGCAAGTCGACGCTCCCTCATCTACTACAGCTCGTCTGATGGTGATTGGACCATGAACGAATTCAATCTGAAGGGAAACGTGATAGGGAAACCGGTATTTGACATCAGTCATATCAAATCGCGCAGACATGTTAGAGGATTCCATACTTCCAATAGCTTCCAGAAGTGCATTCCGTTGTAAAGGACAACTTTGCAAGACTTCTAGAGTAGACATGGCACAAGGGGTCTGGGATAAATCTTCAACCACATTGTAGTTAGAAGAAGCCCGTGTGTTGGGATTGTGCGATGCCCTCTTCAAGACACCTTTTGGAATCTTGGGCATTGGGTCCACAGGTATGTGGAGTGGAGTGGAGGATTCCAGAATTTCCTTATCATTTTTCTGTGCTTCTGGGGTATAGTTCCTGGCTCTAGTTTGTAATAATGCATCCGAATTAACCATGTTGATAAAAGTTTGATACCCGTAGCATGTGTGGTGCCCCCAGTATTGGAGGTGCCAGAAGTTGAGCCCTTCCCTTTAGGGAATGGATCTTTCAGGACGGCAGGCTTCTTTTCTCTTAAGAGCTTCTGGGATTCTTCAAGCAGAGGGCATTGGTGAGTAAGGTGGTTCTGCATGCAAATTTTACAAGGGAACTTAACCTTCTTTTCCTCTTTCTTACCCTCTTCGACATTGTCTTTTTTGGGCTTTTGTTGGTTCCCCTCTCCTTTCTTTCCCTTCTTTTTGTTATTGGGCTGCCGAGGGCCCCTTTGATTGTTCTGAACCTAGTTGACAGGTTCAGAAGTAGAGGGAGAGGTTGTGACAGAAGAAACATCTGCAGTTGATTGTTTGACTGATAAGGCATGGACCTGTTTGGTCAGTGTGTTAAAATTCAATATGCTAAGACATAAAATAGCAGCATTACATTCCATTTCACAATAATAGCATATACAGGATCACTGAAGAAACAACAAGCATAGCATAAACACAAGAGACACAGATTTATCCTGGGAAACCCTCATGGGGTAGAAAACCCAATAAAGCTTCATCAATATAGATGACCAGCAATATACAAAGATGCAAACCAAAGACATGATCTCTTCCTCCACCATAGCAGACCTCTCCTCCATAAGTGCGCCTCTCTTAAGTGAGTGAGTGTATCAAATGAGGAACATACCTCCTCTATTTATACACTACACTGACATGTTTTTTACACAAGTACATGTAGGCTCGTATTTAACCATTAGGTTAAATACCCTATTATAAATGAATGGGCCAACCCCCACATGGTGGGTCTAATAACCCTAGTTACCACAACCAATTCGGAGGAATAAACATCTCTGGATTCATAGTATAATCACATCGGAGGTATGGAACATCTCCGGAATAAATAATATACAAATATAATATTCTTAGAATTTACAATATTCAACACTCCCCCTTAACGAGAAGGATATTATAACAACATCCGCAGGAGCAACGAGTCATACATCATACATGATACATCTATAAATCATTGGAATCTTTCTCAACATCATTAGTAACTTAAGCAGTTACTGGAACATCAACATCATCAGCATCATCATCACACGATCATCAGCATCGTCATCACACGATCATAAGCATCGTCATCACACGACCGTCATCAACATTGTCATCAAACGATCATCAGCATTGTCATCACACGATTATCAGCATCGTCATCACACGATCATCAACATCATCATCCCATTATCAGCATCATCATCACACGATCATCAGCATCGACATCACACGATCAGCATCGTCATCACACGATCATCAGCATCGTCATCACATGATCAGCATTGTCATCACACGATCGTCAGTATCGACATCACACGATCAGCATCGTCATCACACGATCATCAACATCGTCATCACATGATTATCAGCATCGTCATCACACGATCATATTACAGGATGATCAATCCTGCTCTCTTTAGGACATAGGTCCATGGATGATACAATCCAGATCAAGTTCCATGATGATCAATCCTTATCTCTTTAAGACAAGTCTCATGTCTAGGGACGATCTAATCCCAACCACAGTGCCAGTCCTTTTTCATACTGGATGTGACCTAGATCAGATCTAGGATTTACCGCCACAGAGCCAGTCCTCTTTCATACTGGATGTGTCACGTCTATAGATCCAGCCCTGTTTCATGTTGGATGTATCACATCTACAGAGCCAGCCCTGTTTCATGTTGGATGTATCACATCTACAGAGCCAGCTCTGTTTCATGCTAGATGTATCACATCTACAGAGCCAGCCCTGTTTCATGCTGGATGTATCACATCTACAGAGCCAGCCCTGTTTCATGCTGGATGTATCACATCTACAGAGCCAACCCTGTTTCATGCTGGATGTATCACATCTACATAGCCAGCCCTGTTTCATGCTGGATGTATCACATCTACAGATCCAGCCCTGTTTCATGCTGGATGTATCACATCTACAGAGCCAGCCCTATTTCATGCTGGATGTATCATATATACAGAGCCAGCCCTATTTCATGCTGGATGTATCACATCTACAGAGCCAACCCTTTTTCATGCTGGATGTATCATATATACAGAGCCAGCCCTGTTTCATGCTGGATGTATCACATCTACAGAGCCATCCCTGTTTCATGCTGGATGTATCACATCTACAGAGCCAGCCCTGTTTCATGCTAGATGTAACCTAGAACAAATCTAGGATTTGTCATGTACATTTTGAACCGAGGTCCAGGGACGATCCAGTCCTATCATGTACCTTTTGAACCGAAGTCTAGGGACGATCCAGTCCTATCATGTACCTTTTGAACCGAAGTCCAGGGACGATCCAATCCTATCATGTAGCTTTTGAACCGAAGTCCAGGGATGATCCAGTCCTATCATGTACCTTTTGCACCGACGTCCAGGGACGATCCAGTCCTATCATTCAATTCTCGGAGACCTCATGTCTACGGCTCAATTCAAAGGACTAAAGTCCGAGGACGATCCAATCCCCTTACCTGTTCATTCAGGATTTAGTTCTCGGAGACATCATGTCTACGGCTCAATTCAAAGGACTAAAGTCCAAGGACGATCCAATCCCCTTACCTGTTCATTCAGGATTTATTTCTCGGAGACATACGTCTACGGCTCTCTTTAGGACTGAAGTCCAGGGATGATCCAATCCCCTCAAGTCCACCAAGGACTTCATTCTCGAAGACATACGTCTACGGCTCTCTTTAGGACTGAAGTCTAGGGATGATCCAATCCCCTCAAGTCCACCAAGGACTTCATTCTCGAAGACATACGTCTACGGCTCTCTTTAGGACTGAAGTCCAGGGATGATCCAATCCCCACATCACTATGGGTACAAGTATCTTCATCCATACAAGTACAAACACGTATCAATACATCAAGGTATCATGTAACCTCATCATCAAAACATGTATCCTCATCATCAAAACATGCATAACATCTATCATCAAAAGCATGTATACATCTATCATCAAAAGCATGTATACATCTATCATTAAAAGAAAAAATATAAGATTCCTAAATCTAAATAATTCTAAGTAACTAGGTGCAGTAAAAAGGTAACCTCATCATTGATGAGACAGACTTGTTATCAGATACTATGCTACTCCCCCTTTCGAGGAGGGTCCTTCTGGACTATACCAAGCTTGTCTCGGAAGTATTCAAAATTTACTCGAGACAGAGGTTTAGTCAAGATATCAGCAATCTGATCCTCAGTGATTATATACTCGAGCTTGATAGCTCCTCTCTGCACCATATCTCGTATATAGAAGTATCGGATCTCTATGTGTTTTTGACTTATCGTGGAATACAAGATTTTCTATCTTGATGCAGTTTTGAATGTCACACATAATCATAGTGGAATTCATTTCTAAGTCAAACACTCCATATAAAAGCTTCTGAAGCCATACTGCTTCACAGTTGGCAGAGCAGACAGCTATATATATATTCTGCTTCAGCAGTACTGAGAGCCACACTAGATTGTTCCTTGTTGAACCATGAGATCATGGCAGATTCAAGACTATAACATCCACCTGATGTACTCTTTCTATCTGAGGCACTTCCTGCCCAATCAAAATCTGAGTAACCATGTCAACAGAGTTCATGACCTCCAAGATAATATAAACCAAAAATCTAATGTACCTTTTAGGTACCTCACTACATGCTTTGTAGCTATTAAGTGCACCTTTCTAGGTTCTACTAGATACTGACTTAGGGTATTTACAGCAAAGCATATATCTGGCCTAGTATTTTTTAAATACATCAATGACCCAATGATTTGTCTATTTAGGGTTAGGTCCACTAAATACAATGAGTCATTAACTAACAACTTCAAGTTGGAGTTCATGGGAGTGGCCATGGATTTATACTCCAACATATCAAATCTTTTTAGAAACTTCACAGCATACTTACCTTGATTTAAAAGATTCCTTTTGGATCTTGCCATACTTCTAGACCTAAGAAGTAGTGCATTAATCCGAGATCTTTCATTTTCATTTCTGCAGCCATTTTCATGACCTGTTTCTCATTCCTTGTCAGAAAGAGATCGTCGTCATACAATAATGGTATGATAGGTTCATCATCCACAACCTTAAGGTAAAGGTTAGGAACAACTTTACTTCTGGTAAAGCCCAAGCTTTGTCATGAAGCTGTCAATTGTCCATTATTCACACTCAGCATTGAGTGATCTTCTGCATCTCTATCTGTGTCATCTCTCGTCAGATGGGTCTACTAAAATGAGCCTCAAAATCATTCGAACTCTATGGTGAGTTCCTTCTTGCATCCATGTCATATGTGTATAGAACCCATATTCAACCTTGTAGCAAAGGTTGAGATCCACATCACTCATGATGATCATTAAGCTCATCAATTGAATACCGATCCTGCGAACCCATACAGAACCTGATTACATTATTAAGAGAATGGTCTTATCTAGTCCCTTGGAGCAAAACATCTCATCATGATTCTCTTCCTCCTTCTAAGAAAATCTCTTAACCACAAGCTTTCTATAGTGTGTTTGATTTGTAAATCTTTTGTTGAACATCCATCGCTTGTTCAGAGTTCGTCATTCATCATGATCTTTCCTACAAATAAAAATTAAGTACATGATTAGTAATACTTCATAATCATCAAATCATATTGACATGATAACCTATTATGCATACAGATATCATTTACATAATTATGCAACTATTTTGACCAATAATTTGGCACAACACTTTCCCATATCCTGTATGCATACAGTGGCTATCTAGATGCCTTCCATCTCTACCAGAACATACTATCGAGAGTGTGCACGGCTTTCAGCATGTCAGCAAAGAGGTTTCATTCTAGACAAGCAACAATGGAATGTTTGTCCAATTTACCAATCATATGCATATTAGTAGTATACTGTTTAATGCTTTATGAATGTTTATACTCAGCATGATATATTCTAGGAATACAAATATGCATACAAGCAATATCATTTACTATTTCTAATAACAACCCAAATAGTTATCTTTTATGTTTGTGTGGTTGCCTCCCGTTTGATCTTCTGTATGTCTTCTGAACTTCTATTCATTCTGTACCACTGTGCATGCTCAAGTGTACACTAGTGTCATCCTCATGATCTCATACACAAACATACATTCATTAGTATATTCTCAATATTATCAAAACATTCTAATTCTAAATAATCTTGAATATGTATAGTCATGATCATTAGTATTCAAGGTTTCAAGGAAGTCTTCTTTTATTCATGCATATTCTTGTTTGATCTAGTTAGTTAAATCATCAACCAAGATAAGAGACATAATATGCATAAACCTTTGATTACTAACCAATCATACCAAGTATACTTACACAAGGTAAGATTCTAACATGACACAGGAAAACATAGATGGATTAGTATACCTGCTTAGTTATGTACAACATACCTAAACAATCTCTTCAATGATTTAGAGATCCTGAGCTAGAACCTACATGTCTCGTAGGTTAAACATGATATAACAAAGTCATACATACCTCGTGAATCTTTGTCTTCATGTTGTCATGGTCATGGAACTTGATTTGTCTTTTGTGATGTACCTGTGTCTTGTTAGCATACAACATCAACCTCACACAACACCATAATGCATAAGTACAATCATATAGCCCTAATCAATGAATGTCTTCGATCATTCACATGCATTCATATTGTTACTAGGGTGATAAGACAATTAATAACATTAATCAAGATTGTACTAATAAATAACATGAAGACAAACATATTATGAACTTAATCAAGAATCAGATTTCAAGGCATACCTGAACCTCCTTAAGTCATACCTGTCGAGACTTTTTGTAGTCTTCTTATGTAAGGCCTTAGCCTCAACTCCCCCTGAAACTTGATCTGGAGCTTGATTAGGGTTTTCTAGAGAAACCCTAAAAATTCAATCATTGACTTTCACACTTCTGAATGGATGGAAGAATGTGTCTTGCTGAGCTGATCAACCTAGCATTCTTCAATTTTGAAATCTCTAAAATTTGACCCCTCAAAATTGCCTTCGAAACTTCTGGATCTTCTGGACAGGAACCCAAACTAGGGTTTGGTGAAGCCCACCTTTCTGTCCAATCAAACGGTTTGATCCAAGGCTCTAAACTCTTATTTTTCTGAGGAGCTTCCAGCCGTGGACTCTGATTCCAAAAATTCTAACTTTCTCCGAAACCCTAAATTCCGGAAGCCATGAATAAAGGTGCTCCAAAAATAATTCTGTTTTGACAAAAATATGCACCTGATTGTTTCTGCTATAACTCTGAAATTTCTGCTCCATAGGGTTTGAAAACCTTTTTTGCATTATCCTGACCTGTCATCTTTCCATCCTGACAGGTCTGACCTCAATTGGATTTTCTGAGAGAGAGTTATGCCAAGTGTCGCAACGTGACCATTTTATGGGATAAAACAAGAGAGCGAACTTGTACGGCGTGCCACGTGCCACTGTTTGAACTTCGGCCTCTAAAAACTTTTCTTGAGATATCTCGCCATGTTATCTTTCCATCCTGACAGGTATGAACTCAATTGGACTCTATGAGAGAGAGTTATTCCAAGTGTCGCAACGTGACCTGTTTATGGGATAAAACAGGAGAGTGAACTTGTATGGCGTGCCACGTGTCACTGGTTCACCTTCGGCCTCTGAAAAAGTTTTATGAGATAGTAACGTCTGTGTACTACCTGTCACTTTTTACGAAATTTCATTTCGAGCTTCCTAACCCAAGTTATGACCTTTTTTCCAAGGTCACCTGATTTTGACTGAGATCTGGAAGAGGCAGAAACCCTAACTTGTACTGATCATAACTCATAAAGTACAACGAATCTGAGGATGCCCTTTGGACACAAGGTACTTGGGGATTTTATCTACGACCTGTAAACTTTTCAAATCCTGAAACTTTTCATAAATGTATTTATAGCGAAAGTTCCACAATGACTGGTTTTTGCTATATAAACCTTATCCTTCAAATTGTCGCAAGAGAAGCAAGTGTCGTAAGTGCCATACATTGCCTTCCTTCAGGTTAGCTCTGATACCATGTTAAAATTCAATATGCTAAGATAGAAAATAGAAGCATTACATTCCATTTCACAATAATAGCATATACAGGATCACTGAAGGAACAACAAGCATAGCATAAACACAAGAGACACAGATTTATCCTGGGAAACCCTCATGGGGTAGAAAACCCAGTAAAGCTTCCTCAATATAGATGACCAGCAATATACAAAGATGCAAACCAAATACATGATCTCCTCCTCCACCATAGCAGACCTCTCCTCCACAAGTGCGCCTCTCTTAAGTGAGTGAGTGTATCAAATGAGGAACATACCTCCTCTATTTATACACTACACTGACATGTATTTTACACAAGTACATGTAGGCTCGTATTTAACCATTAGGTTAAATACCCTATTATAACTGACTAGGCCGACCCCCACATGGTGGGTCTAATAAACCTAGTTACCACAACCAATTCGGAGGAATAAACATCTCCGGATTCATAGTATAATCACATCGGAGGTATGGAACATCTCCGGAATAAATAATATACAAATATAATATTCTTAGAAGTTACAATATTCAACACAATGCTTCGAAAGCTACAAAGTCAACTAAACCCACTATGCTGTCCGCATGTGGTCCAGGTTTGGGTCTACTCAGATCGGTGTTCGATCGCGGTGCATCAGGGATAATCTCATATAGTAACCTAGATTATACATAAACAAGGTCTAACTGCTGAGTTCGTAGGATGGCTTCTTCCTCATTGGATACTCCAGATGTAGCTACTTCCTTAGAATTATAAGGAAGGAGTGATTTCAAATACCACTCAAGAAGGAACTCTGGATGTATGTTGGCCTTAATGAGCCTCTTCCGTCTTCACCACTCCTGAATGTGGTCAGATAAGTGAGTGGCTTTGTTTTGCCTAAATGTAGACAAAAGGTATGTTCCGGCATCATACCGAATAGGAAGCTGGAAGTGATTCAAAAAGACGGTCATGAGATCCCCAAAACTAGAGAATGTTGCTGCAGGTAACTCAATGTACCATTTGGCTGCAGCACCGGTTAAGGTCCTTTGGAACAATCTCAATATGATGGAATCTTCGTTTAATGAATTGGAGGAACACCATAAGTGGAAAGTAGTGACATGGTCACCAGGGTCTTCACCTGCTTTGCCTTCGAAATTTGGAATGTCCAAAGGTAATTTGGTGGGAACTGATGGCCATGTAGCATTATGACACACAGGATCGTTTGTCAGTTTGGAAAGATCTGGCAAATTTAAAGTTGCTAGAAATGGTAGATGAGGCTGGTAAGACAGTACTTGATAAGGGGAACCACCCATCGTTTGACCCATGAACTGTTGGTAGGGGTTGCCCCCAGCCATCTGCTGATAAGGGTTGCCCCCGGCCATATGCTGATAGGAGTTGCCACCTACCATCTGTTGATAGCGGTTGCCCCCGGTTACTTGTTGGTAGGGGTTTCCCCTAGCTATTTGTTGGTAGGGGTTGCCCCCATACATCTGTTGTTGTACGAAAGAGTTATTAAAATTTCCCCACCCATATGAAAGTGGATTGGTGCTCTGTGGGTTCATCCACTATGGCTGAGTATTAGCCCCACCATATTGTTGGTTAAAGATATTACCCCCTCCCCCTGAGAATAAGGAAAAAGGGACATTACCTGCAGGCATATTACCTTGATTCATGTTAAGGCCTGCAAAGGTATTGAAACCAGTAGAAGCTGATGTAGACGGTGCAGTCATGGTACCCATGACTGGAACGGTTGCAAAAGCACTTGGTCCTACAGCAGGTGTGGAAATCCAAGTACTAGGTATCTGATATAGCAGTTGAAAAGAAGGAGGTGGTGCAAAGTTGGTTGTACTGCTAGGTCCAATAGTAGGTGTAGGGATAGATGCCATCGTTATTACAGTTGGCATACCTAATGTACCAGTATTGAAACTAAAGGATGGGGTAGACACAGAGGTTTGTGCCTGACTTGGTGTAGCAGTAAAAGAAGGATTTACTGTGTTAGTGTTCATACCTAAAGTGGGAGTTTGGGGAACTCCCTGTTCACCTCCTAGATTAGACATCAGATGTCCAAGCAAGGAATTATCTGCACTGAAATGGGGCTGCTGGAAACCAATAGGTGATAGAAGCGGAATTCTAGTATTGGTCAAAGGAGGATTGAAAGGAGTGCTATACTTCGCAGAAGTAAGATCTTCCACCTCAACTATACTAAAGTGTTGCTGATTTGTGGTACCTGGTAGTGGTTCCTCAGGAACCTCTATTTCAAGGTTTTCTGTTGCAAGAATTTCTTCAGGAAATTTCGTTTCAGGAGTAGTTTCTGAAGAAATACCGGGGTTTACCCGCTGTCGTCTAGCTGGCTGTAAAGGTTCTGTTCTAAGTGGTGGAAGGTTTTGAAACCTCCTCGATCTACGAAGCTCTTGATTCTCCGTGATTATAAATATAAAATAATAGACTAGAACCTAGTGGCCACTACAACTAGGGGGCAAACAGCACGCCAACTAAAAAGTCCTATGTATACAAACCCGGGAAACAAAGATGCCTTCTGGAGAAGATTCTGGGATGATGAGGGCCCAGAACAGGACAACGAAGGAAGAAAGACAGTTACCCAGGGTCCACAATACAATGACTAAGGGTGCAAGCGTTGGAATCACCCAACCGCCCTCCCAAAGACCTGCAAGGGATTTCCTCCCACGTCTATCTTAGGTACAGCAGATATACCCTCTGTTGTCACCTGTGTATGAACCTAGAGTCAGATACTAAGGATACCACAACACCGAAAACTCCTGGGGGAATAGTCATCGGTCGAATCAGAAAGCGTGGGTAGGGTAGCTAAGCCCGAAACTCGAAAGAGTCCCCAATATGCAATCCGATCCTGACGTATGCTCGAACAGAAAGTAGGAGGAGTATTCCCAACAATCTGATCTCGCAATGACCTACTGCATAGATCCTAGGCAAGTTTTGAGTGAAATGGGTTTACCTATGATAGTCTTACTACGATCTTTGCGTAATGTGTGATCTTGAGTGGTTTAAGGTGATTTAAACTCAAGATCCTAACCAAAACTAGTTGGTGTAGTGTATCCCTAAAAAGAAAAAATGTTTCTAATTTATTTTATTAAAATATTTTTAGGGCTGTTATTACTCAAAAAGGGTAGTGCTTTTGTGTGGCGTGGTTGCAACAAGGAAAGAAAAGTGCAATAAAATCAAAACTTTCTACAACAAAGCTCTTTTCATTTTTTTCATTTACTTCTTTCCAAAACTGAAAATTTGAGTAAACCTACTTAAAAAAAAATTGTTTTCTTTTTTGAAATTATACAAAATATCTTATGCTATCTTGTAACAAGAAAAATAAGTCTTATTAAACTTAAACTACCAATTTTTTTTTTCTTTTTCTATAAACAAAAAAGAACTATGAAAAATGGAAAGTAAAATAAAACTTATGTGCAATGTGTGTAAGTATGGCTAAAAAGTTCCTAAGCTTATAGCTACCAAGACACTAGCTCGAAAAAGACTTGATCTACAACTTTTTTGCAAAGAAAAAGCCTCTAACTCGGAAACAAAGTGGAAGAAAACAAAAGAAAAAGACACAAAAGGACTGACCTAAAGTATCTAACCCTAGCAAGACCACTATGCCAAGCAAAAGTAGACAAGCAAGCTGCCAATTACTAACACAAAGAACTGAGAAATGACTCATCCTGAAGCAGTTTAAATGCACTTGCAACCAGAAAAAGACAATAAGCCTAGGAAGATTGGAAATCAACAAAAATGGAAGACACCTTAGAGGCTCTAACACGAACCAAACCCTAAAACAAAGGATAGGATGAGCAGAGAGCAGAAAAGCGTTGCCACAAACAGTGGATACAAGAGTATGCAGGTTTGTAAACAAGCAACATACAGCCAGGGTCTAAAAAGCGGAAGTGTTCACCACAAGACACGACCTAGTCTTCCAAAAAAGTCATAAACAATCCAAAAGTTCCAAAGGTAAACAAGCAATTCAAAAGATGGAAAAAGACTTCAAAGAAATGGTTCTATGACTTAAACAATAGTTAAAAACCTCATACACCATTCGCGAAGACCTAAAAGCAAAGTCAGCAAACCACAAGAATGGCTAAAAACTCAAGCAAATTGTTAATGAACAGCTTCAGGAAACGTACCCTACTGTGCAGTAGGGAAACTCCCACCCCTACAGAGATGGGCACTACTGTATATATAGCACAGTAGCATATGGGCGCTACTGTATATATAGCAGGGTAGCGCTCATATCTCAAAAACTTAAAAAACTGACTTTGAAAGATACCAGAAGACAGAAGAAAGCAGAAAGAAACAGGCAGGGGATACCTACAGGGTTTCTCAACACATCAAATAAGTCAAAACAATCTGGGAAGACAACAAGAACAAGATTTCCTAGAGCCAAAACTCAGCTATCCCCAGCGGAGTCGCCAGTCTGTTGGCAGGCAAATCTACCCTATAGCAAGGAAACTAATGCTATCAACTTGGTTAGGGTGACAGGTAAGTGTATTGATGATATTACAGAGACATTTACGAAAAGAAATAAGTTGTGGATCTTGAGAACATACCTTTTAATCGAAGTTTGATCCTAGCCTTAACTTGATCTTGTGCTCAACCTTCAAATCCACCTTCCTTTCAGTAAACCTGCAATAACAATACCTTTCTCAAAGCATTTTGGGCAATATATAAAGCTTGAAAGAAACAAAAACAATGTTTAACATTCAAAATTGACCAAAACAGACCCACATTAAGATGCCATTTCATAACACATTTAAGTTGGAACAAGAAAGACACTTCAACCTTTATTTGTCAAAAGTAAAATGATGTACAAGTATACCTGATCATGTAACAGGCTCCTGCAACTTGATTATGGGCTCTGGCTCTTCTCTAGCTTGGATATCTTTAGCATCAACTCCTCCAATGCAAGTTTCTCTCTGTGTCTCAAAGTTTCTCCATTAATCCATCTAACCTTTCTCTTTAATCTTCTTTGTATTTATAGGATTAGAGAAGTAGTTCAGGTCGATGTATGGTTATGGAGGAAGTTGAGGGAGTTGGGAAACTACCAGCAACTAATCCTCCTCACGAAATTAATTTATTTTTTAATCATCTTTTAAGATGTACGCGACTCTTGTTCAGTGAAGTAGCGTATAGGGCGCTACTTTAGTGCTTACCAACTAGCGCTCATTCGATTTTAAATGGTGAGCGCTACTATGCTGAGAAGGAGTAGCGCCCATAAGGCTTTGGGCGCTACTATTGTACACTGGAGTAGGGTATGGGCGCTAGTCTCTCTAGGTAGAGTAGCGCTCATATCTCAAAATGATATATTTATGGTTTTTTCCAGTAAAAATAGGAAATGGAGTGAGTCAAAGTATCATCTAAGGTTAACATGCTCCTCCATCCAAGTTGTCCTTTTGTGTGATCAACAACTCAAGGTGATCACGGACGGAGAGGTGCAAGTTTGACCTATAACAGATATTTCCACAAGATCAAACACCTTGATAAATTACTCACACAAACTGATCACATATCAACATACCAATTTTTTACATAGTTAAAATCATTAAAAAGGGAAATAGTCCATGTCCCCAACCAAATAGCCACTTGAGGCAATATATTATGAAAAGGAAAATAGAATGTTACATATGAGTTTCTCACAATTGATCATCGCGAAAATGGCCCTCCATGCCCTTTAAATCGAGATCATGCACCAATCATGTGCTAAGACACAGATCAATAGTTGTTAATATCAAGATGAAGGTGAATTGTCAAGTCACTCTATGTCTAGAACATATCATGATATTGTTGGAGCACGATTTTCATTAGACCAAAACCTGTAGGCATTGATCTCCACTACAATCGCCAATGTTAGCATCCACGAGAGGGGGTTAACCCATGACACGAAACTCATGGGTAGGTCTAGAAAACAATTCCAACAATATTCCCCCCAATGTTACCTGGGTGAGTTTCAAACTTTATACCTGTTGCTCTGATACCATTTGTTGGAGCACGATTGTTGTTAGACCAAAACTTGTAGGTGTTAATCTATGCTACAATCATCAAAGTTGGGATCCACGAGAGGGGGTTAACCAATGTCGTGAAACTCGCAATGAGTGTTGGACACAAATGCCAACATATCATTGGATTACACAATTACAAATGCATACTAATTCATACTAAAGAAACACACTTTACCTAAAGATGCATTATGCCAAGTTGATTTTAACAAACTCCTGACTATCTAATACCCTAACACAAATGACATCTCATCATTGGTCACTAACTGAGTGGTTTACCATATGTTTTATGGTAATACGTTTATTCACATATTGGGATTCGTGCCACACCTTGGATTCCATTTTCATCATTGGTGGAATTCCTTGTTAGGATATTCCTATACTCCATCCTAGTCCTACCAGCATTTTCATTATTTTTCATTTCAGTCATGCATGCATTTTTGCATGCAATCATGCAATTGCATGCAGGCATGCGCATGTATCCCAGTCATCAGGTTGGTGTCTCCCAACACCTAGAGCTTAGTTTACTAGCCTCAAGACCCTGTTTCTGCTAAGTTCCATCCCTCCTCGTCATTAATGCGCCCTCCTTTCACCTACCACATGAGAAAGGTGCCCTCCCTCACCTACCATCAGTTACACTTCAATTAGTTGAGTGATTTGTGGATCTGTTCTTTGATTTGGGGATAGATTGACTAGTTTACTGACTGAGTCACTCTGATAAACCTATAGTGAGCCTATATTGCAAGTTTTGACTCCAGTCAACTCCTCTTGCGCCCTCCTTTGAGCCTCCTTCACTACATTAGTGCACCATGCATGTGTTACACCTACTACATTTAGTTAGACTCAGTGTGCCACCTGGTTGACAGTCACTTGTGTATTGATGACACTCCACTGATGATGATTAGGAATTCATGTGGTGTATTGTTGACACTCCACTAATGATGATGATGACTCCTAATGCAGATAATCCATTGCCATGCAGGATAATTCAAATTGCCACCTTGGCATTCGAATCCTCTCCACCATTGTATTATTTATTGTTCATATTATGATTAATTAATTAGTGTGTGATGTTATTCTACTTCTATCTGAGTTCTACTGTATCATAATTATGTTGCTCCTTTACACTACATTGACCATGCTTCTTCTATTTTCCTGCTTAATCTTAATCTTTCTTGTGAGGTATACATAAGCTCTTAGATCTGTTGTGAGTATTTTCGCATGGTATTAGACCATGTTGAGAGTATAGTCTATCTCCATTCCTGAGAGTTTTTTGCAGCTTATTATCAATATTTCGAGTGCAACAGTTTTCTGCAGTTTTGTAGGAGTAGCAGTTGCAGATATTTTCTATTGTTTTTTGCAGTTCTTCTGCAACAACTTCCATGAATCTGGAAGGAATTCCTCCTCTTTCTCCATTCAACTATGATGAGTGGAAACCAAAGATGATAGCATATTTTAAGAGACATGATATTTTTAATTATTTTCTTGAAAGAGAGTTCGAATCCTCTGAAGAAGAGAATGATTGGTTAAATGAAGGTGACAGAGCCTATGCAGCAATGATGTATGCTATGTCTCATTGCATGGTAACCCACTTCCTTTCTGCTGAATCTCCAACAGAGCTATGGGCCAATATGGATGAAATATTTGGCAAACAGAATAAAGGGATTGGTCCAAACCATTTCGAGAGCAATCCTAGCTATGCATTCGCCCTCCTTGATGGTCTCTCTAATCATGAATCAATATCAAACATATCTCATAATGAAGGTGTCCACAAAGAAGAAGTACTTGCAAGTTGTACACTGATGCTATCAATATCTTCTATTTCGAATTCTGTGCTAGCTCACACTCTAGAATTTGCAGAGGTTCTTAAATCCTCTCTTGCACAAGTGTCTGTTCGTTTGCATAATGATGGCCTCATGAATGTTTCGGAGGTTAAATCAACAATTGGAGGTAATGCATTCGCTCTCCTTGATCACTCACCTCTTATGTACTACAGTAAGATCATTTGTACATGCTCTCAGAAGTTTATTGAAGTTGTAGAGCATTGCCATTCGCTTGGGATAATTTCTCATGCAATTCATGGTTTTGATCTCACCTCTAGTGGTTCAAAGGGGATCTCAAGAAACCATTTTTCAAGTCTTGGATCTTATTTGGATTCCAAGAAATCACTATCATGTGATGGTTCTTTTAGGCATAATATCACCTATGATGTTTCAAAGGAGAAAACAAAAGACTATCTACACATTCATGGATTTGATCCTACCTCAGCTGATTCAAATCACATGTTCCAAGATCATCCTCATACCTTTGGATTTGTTCTCATCACATTCGATCTGAAGAGAAAGTACAAGCACATGCTTTTTGAGCATGATCCACTTCTTCCCAAGAAGAAGATACCTGTATACATATGGCCAAGCATCACACCTACTTGAGTTTGGAGCATTTATTTTGGTGTTCCCTATAATCTATTTTGAGGGGGGGTATTTTTCCCATGAGGTTTTCTCCATTTCCTCGGTTTATGGACTATTATTTATTATTCTTTGTATTGGGTGACCTTTGGTCTCAGTTACCAAGGCCCGGAATGGATTAAGGGGGGGTGTTAGGATATTTCTATACTCCATCCTAGTCCTACCATCATTTTCATTATTTTTCATTTCAATCATGCATGCATTTTCACATGCATCCCAGTCATCAGGTTGGTGTCTCCCAGCACCTAGAGCTTAGTTTGCATGTCCCTGGAGCCTGTCTCTTCTAAGTTCCATCCATCCTAGTCAGTAATGTGCCCTCCTTTCACCTACCACATCAGAAAGGCGCTCTCCCTCACCTACCACCAGTTACACTTCAGTTAGTTGAGTGATTTGTGGATCTATTCCTTGATTTGAGGACAGATTGACTAGTTTGCTAACTGAGACACTCCGATGGACCTCTAGTGAGCCTATATTGCTAGTTCTAACTCCAGTTAGTTCCTTGTGCACCCTCCTTTGAGCCTCCTTCACTACATTAGTGCATCATGCATGTGTTACACCTACTACATTCAGTTAGACTCAGTTTTCCACCTGGTTGACAGTCACTTGTGTATTGAAGACACTCCACTGATGATGATTATGACTCCTAGTGGTGTATTGTTGACACTCCACTGATGATGATGATGACTCCTAGTGCAGATAAGGCATGCCCATGCAGGCTAATTCGAATTGCCACCTTGCCATTCAAATCCTCTCCACCATTGTATTATTTATTGTTCACATTATGATTAATGAATTAGTGTGTGATGTTATTCTACTTCTAGAGGGTCCTTATCATGCGCTATTTACACCTAGTGCATGTGAGGGACATATTTGGTGGTGTGTTCAAGCCAATTTTTCTCTAATACCTTAACAACCTAAATTTTATTCTTGATTCATACTCATGTCAGTTGATGAAGGATGTTGTAATGCCCCCATTTCAATGAATCTTATCTCATCAACCTAAACTCTTCTATTACGGGATCAAAATTAAGAGATATTAGAGTACCTTGGGTCCAAGGTATTTTCTAAGGATTATAAAAGTATACTTAAGTATAGTATTATAGGCAATTATTTTGGATTGAAAAAAAAAAATATATATATATATATATATATATTGGTAGGCGAATATTAAATATAAAACATACAATTTACTACCGAAACTTGTAAATTTTGGGGAATATTATGATAAAAAAAACATATTTTATGTAAATATAAGTTATATCAAATACTAAAAATGACCAAATAGCGAATTATTGTTTTGGATAAAATCCCCCAAAATATCCAATTGGCGAAATTTTGCCCCTAAAAAGTTCCCTTCTTGTGTCCTGTAGTAATCAGTGGATGGTTCTTTTGCTATTGACAGTGGTAAGCCATCAATGTACCATGCTTGATAGATTTGGATTGAAAACCTTTGTATTGTATGATCATTTTGCGCAAGACCATAGTACGTAGTTTTGACATCGGTACTGGATCTTGGAAATACTTGATTACAACTTGGTGAGATGTAAAATCTACCATCTTACCTTCACCAAAATGAGTATTTTGATAGTCTGACAACAAATTGTAGTAAATTATTGGAACACATAATACATTATTGAATTGACCATCATCTAGTTGAATTGTTCAAAATCCTACAACATTAAGATATCTATCATCACCAACAAATATTTGTTTGGTGTTACATTATTTTAGAGCAGAAAAGGTGGCTTTATCCTTATCCATATGATAAGATGATCCATAGTCAATGAGGCATTCATTAGAAAAAGAGGAAGAAGATGCATTAAAGGAAAAACCAAAAACAAAAAGTGCATTTCCATTAGTTGTCGAGTTAGAAGATGAATCAAGGTTGATGTTGTGCTTCTTCATTGCTACTTCCAAGGATATCATCTTGTTGAAACATTTGGATTCCAAATATCCATATTTACCACAAAAATTTGCAATGACACTCAATCTTCTTACCTTTTGATTTCTTCCTTTTTCATCATTGGAAAGATGAGTTGGTTAAGAGGGTTCATGACCCTTATTTTGTTTAATATTGTAAGCATTTTTCTTCTTGGGATGCTAGGACTTATCCTTTTGTTGTGCCACTAAGGATTTGCTAGATGTATCGATAGTGCTAATTACTCTAATATGTATGAGCTTATCTTGCTCTCTAATCAAGGAATCACAAAAATATTCAAGAGTTGGTTCTAGATATTTAGTCCCTAGAGATTATTTCATGGATTAAAAGGTAGATAAAAAAGCATAATAAGTAGGACCAAGCTTGGAAATAATAGCATAAATAAATTGCTTTTCTAGCTTAGCTATTTTGCATTCTTCAACTTGGATTCTAAGGGTTTTGAATTCAGAAAGATAATCTTGAATGCAAGAAAATTCACTTGTATTTAAAGAAACCAACTAATTTTCAAGATGGAAACCTCAAATCTCATTGTGTTTACCAAACATGGTTACCAATTTTTCCCAAGCCTTATGAGGTCCATCAATTCCTTGAAGGTGGAATCATAACTCATTAGAAGTTGACATCTTATTAATCCACAGGCTTCATCACATTTATTGGACCGTTTTATTTTCTTATCATGATCAGTGGGTTCAGATTCTTTTCCCATGGTAATTTGGTAAAGTCCCCTACTTCGTAGGAAATCCTCCATACGAGCTTTCTACGATAAGTAGTTGGTACTGGTAACTATAATATCACATGGAGTGGTCATATTGTAATATGTAGGTAATATGTCTTCAAAATGAGAAACTAATAGTATAGATACACATATTTAGAAAAACATAGTTAAAAAAGCAATACTAAAAACAGACTCTAGATGCCAAAGTTATGCTCATTTGAAGAAAGGCATACAAGGGAACCAAGGGGCCATATGGAAAGAAAATCTTGATCCAAATGATGATGGGTGAAAAAAATACAGTAAATAATCCCCCCTTTACTTACTTTGTTTGTAACCTCACTTTTACAAATAAGTTGCTTTAAAATAAGTGGCCCACTTTTATAAAACAAGTGGTAAACACTTTTACAATGTAGTTACTTTATAAATTAAAGCTACATGAATTTCTACAAAAAGTAACAACAAGAAGGATTTGAACTGAAGACCTCTTACTTTTTAAAGTAACTTTCAACCAAGTGACCCAAGAAAACGATTTACTAGTATTATGGAGGAGAATGAAAGTGTAGTTCTTTTTCTTTTTTTCTTTTTGTTATAGAGCTTGCCTACCCATAAAACCTTGATTTTTGGCTTTGGGGTTATTCCTTCGTTATCTTACCCATAAATGTAATTTTTCTCATTGTTTATGGTTTACCGAGGAAGCGCAAGGAACATGGAACAGAGCATACAGAGTCAAGAAAACCTTTTCCGCTTTATTTTTTATTTTTCAGTTCACATGGAGCACATGGAAAAGAGGATATTTAGACCAAAAAGGAAAAAAGGGAAAAAGTATGAAAAAAATTGAGAGATTTATAAATATCTGTAAATGTAAACATTATTCCTCTAGATGTAGTAAAATGGTCATATCTTGGGTAAACAAAAACTGTTTTCAATGAAAAAAAATGCATTTCCAATTAAAAGTAGTGTTGTGACTACAATGGAACGCCTCTCTCTCATCCCATAAATTCATAGAAATATTATAAACTATAAATCATTTGATGCATACGGAAACACTAGTTTAACACATCGATCATCAACGAAAGTGGAACTTCATAAGAGCTCTACTACAATATTCAAATAGCATTGGATATTTCCACAAGATCAAACACCTTGATAAATTACTCACACAAACTGATCACATATCAACATACCAATTTTTCACATGGTTAAAATCATTAAGGAGGGAAATAGTCCATGTTCCCAACCAAATAGCCACTTGAGGCAATATATTATATATTATGCAAAGGAAAATGGAATGTTACATATGATTTTCTCACAATCGATCATTGAGAAAATGGCCCTCCATGCCCTTTGAATAAAGATCATGCACCAATCACATGCCAAGCCACGGATCAATAGTTTTTAATATCAAGGTGAAGGTGAACTGTCAAGTCACTCTATGACTAGAACATATCATGATATTGTTGGAGCAGGATTTTTCGTTAGACCAAACCTATAGGCGTTTATCTCCACTTTAATCACCAATGTTAGTATCCACAAAAGGGGGTTAACCCATGCCACGAAACTCATGGGGAGCTCTAGACAAAAATTCCAACAATATCCCCCCCAATGTTGCATGGGTGAGTTTTGAACTTTATACATGTTTCTTTGATACCATTTGTTGGAGCATGATTGTCGTTACACGAAAACCTGTAGGTGTTAATCTATGCTACAATCACCAAAGTTGGGATCCACGAGAGGGGGTTAACCAATGTTGTGAAACTCGCAACGAGTGTTGGACACAAATGCCAACATATCGTTGGATTACACAATTACAAATGCATACTAATTCATACTAAAGAAACACACTTTACCTAAATATGTATTATGCCAAGTTGATCTTAACTAACTCCTGACTATCTAATACCCTAACACAAATGACATCTCATCATTGGTCACTAATTGAGTGGTTTACCATATGTTTTATGGTAATACGTTTATTCACATACTGGGATTCATGCCACACCTTGGATTACATTTTCATCATTGGTGGAATTCCTCGCCTCTATCTATGAATTACATTATTGGAATCGCTTCTAAAGCGTCCTTATCATGTGCTATTTACACCTAGTGCATGTGAGGGACATATTTGGTGGTGTGTTCAAGCCAAATTTTCTCTAATACCTTATCAACCTAAATTTTATTCTTGATTCATACTCATGTCAGTTGATGAAGGATGTTGTAATGCCCCCATTTCAATGAATCTTATCTCATCAACCTAAACTCTTCTAATATGGGATCAAAATTAAAAGATATTAGAGTACCTTAGGTCCAAGGTATTTTTTAAGGATTATAAAAGTATACTTAAGTATAGTATTATAGGAAATTATTTTGGATTGAAAAAAAAAAAAATATATATATATATATATATATATATATTGATAGGCGGATATTAAATATAAAACATATAATTTCCTACCAAAACTTGTAAATTTTGGGGAATATTATGATAAAGTAACATATTTTATTTAAATATAAGCTATATTAAAGACTAAAAAGGACCAATAGCAAATTTATTTTTTGGAAAAAATCCCCAAAAATAGCCAATTGGAGAAATTTTGTCCCTAAAAAGTTCCCTGCTTGGGTCTTGTAGTCATCATTGGATGGTTCTTTTGCTATTGATAGTGGGAAGCCATCAATGTACCATGCTTGATAGATTTGGATCAGTGTTCGATGTTATCTCATCTATTCACACTTGTTGGATTGTAATAGCGTACCTTAAAACCAAATATCATTATTGTTGGTTGTATTGTGTTTGTTAATGGTATACATTAGTGATTGATAATCAAATGGTTTCTCCTATTTTCAACTTCGGATCATCTAGACACACAATGTAGACTCATAAATCTTGATGGATTTGAATTGAAAACCTTTGTCTTGTACAATCATTTTGTGCAAGACCATAGCACGTAGTTTTGACATTGGTACTGGATCTTTGAAATCCTTGATTACAACTTGGTGAGATGTAAAATCTACCATCTTACCTTCACCAAAATGAGTGTTTTGATATTCTGACAACAAATTGTAGTAAATTATTGGAACACATAATACATGATTGAATTGACCATCATCTATTTGAATTGTTCAAAATCCTACAACATTAAGATATCTATCATCACCGGCAAATATTTGTTTGGTGTTACATTCTTTTAGAGAAGAAAAGGTGGCTTTACCCTTATCCATATGATAAGATGATCCATAATCATGAGTCATTCATTAGAAGAAGAGGAAGAAGATGCATTAAAGGAAAAACTAGAAACAAAAAGTGCATTTCCATTAGTTGTCAAGTTAGAAGATGAATCAAGGTTGAGGTTGTGCTTCTTCATTGCTACTTCCAAGGATATCATATTGTTGAAACATTTGGATTCCACATATCCATATTTACCACAAAAAATTGCAATGATGCTCAATCTTCTTACCTTTTCATTTCTTCCTTTTTCATCATTGGAAATATGAGTTGGTTAAGAGGGTTTGTGACCCTTATTTTGTTTACCCATTGTAAGGATTTTTCTTCTTGGGATGCTAGGACTTATCCTTTTGTTGTGCCACTAAATATTTTCTAGATGTATTGACAGTGCTAATCACCCCAATATGTTTGAGCTTATCTTTCACTCTAATCAAGGAATCACAAAAATATTCAAGAGTTGGTTCTAGATATTTATTCCCTAGAGATTATTTCATGGATTAAAAGGTAGATAAAAAAACATAATAGGTAGGATGAAGCTTGGAAATAATAGCATAAATACATTGCTTTTCTAGCTTAGATATTTTTCATTCTTTAACTTGGATTCTAAGGGTTTTGAATTAAGAAAGATAGTCTTGAATGCAAGAAAATTCACTTGTATTTAAAGAAACCAACTAATTTTCAAGATGGAAACCTCAAATCTCATTGTGTTTACCAAACATGGTTTCCAATTTTTCCCAAGCCTTATCAGGTCCATCAATTCCTTAAAGGTGGAATCGTAACTCATTAGAAGTTGACATCCTATTAATCCACAGGATTCATCACATTTATTGGACCATTTTATTTTCTTAGCATGATCAGTGGGTTTAGATTCTTTTCCCATGGTAATCTGGTAAAGTCCCCTACTTCGTAGGAAATCCTTCATATGAGCTTTCCACGATAACTAGTTGGTACTGGTAACTATAATATCACATGGAGTGGTCATATTGTAATATGTCTTCAAAATGAGAAACTTATAGTATAGATACACATACTTAGAAAAAAAAAGTAGTTAAAAAACAATACTAAAAACATACTCTAGATGCCAAAGTTATGCCCTTTTGAAGAAAGGCATACAAGGGAACCAAGGGGCCATATGGAAAGAAAAGGTTGATCCAGATGATGATGGGTGAAAAAAATCTAGTAAATAATCCCCCCTTTACTTACTTTGTTTGTAACCTCACTTTTACAAATAAGTGGCTTTAAAATAAGTTGCCCACTTTTATAAAACAAGTGGGAAGCACTTTTACAATGTAGTTACTTTATAAAGTAAACCTACATGAAATTTTACAAAAAGTAACAACATGAAGGATTTGAACTGAAGACCTCTTACTTTTTAAAGTAACTTTCAACCAAGTGACCCAAGAAAATGATTTTCTAGTATTATGGAGGAGAATGAAAGTGTTGTTCTTTTTCTTTTTTTCTTTTTGTTATAGAGCTTGCCTACCCATAAAACCTTGATTTTTGGCCCAAATTTCTTAGATTTAGGGTTAGTCATTCGTTATCTTACCCATAGATGTAATTTTTCTCATTGTTTATGGTTTACTGAGGAAGCACAAGGCACATGGAAAAGAGCATATAAAGTCAAGAAAACCTTTTCCGCTTTATTTCTGATTTTTGGAGTTCACATGGAGCACATGGAAAAGAGGATATTTAGACCAAAAAGGAAAAAAAAGGGAAAATGTATGAAAAAATATGAGAAAGATTTATAAATATCTGTAAATGTAAACATTATTCCTCTAGATCTAGTAAAATGGTCATATCTTGGGTAAACATAAACCTTTTTCAGTGAAAAAAAATTCATTTCCAATTAAAAGTAGTGTTATGACTACAATGGAACACCTCTCTCATCCCATACATTCATAGAAATATTATAAACTATAAATCATTTGATGCATACAAAAACACCAATTCAAGATATCGATCATCAATGGAAGTGGAACTTCCTAAGAGCTCTACTACGATCTTCAAATGGAATTGGATATTTCCAGAAGATCAAACACCTTGATAATTTGCTCACAAAAACTGATCACATATCAACATACTAAGTTTTTACATGGTTAAAATCGTCAAAGAGGGAAATAGTCGATGTCCCCAACCAAATAGCCACTTGAGGCAATATATTATGCAAAGCAAAATATAATGTTACATATGAGTTTCTCACAATCAATCATTGAGAAAATTGCCCTCCATGCCCTTTAAATAGAGATCATGGACCAATCACGTGCTAATCCATAGATCAATAGTTGTTAATATCAAGGTGAAGTTGAACTGTCAAGTCACTCTATGTCCAGAACATATCATGATATTGTTGGAGCAAGATTTTCGTTAGACCAAAACCTGTAGGCGTTGATCTCCACTACAATCGCCAATGTTAGTATCCACAAGAGGGGGTTAACCCATGCCACGAAACTCATGGGGAGCGCTAGAAACAAATTCCGACAATATCCCCCCCAACGTTACCTGGGTGAGTTTCAAACTCGATACCTGTTTCTTTGATAACATTTGTTGGAGCACAATTGTCGTTAGACCAAAACCTGTAGGTGTTAATCTATGCTACACTCACCAATGTTGGGATCCACAAGAGGGGGTTAACCAATGTCATGAAACTCGCAACGAGTGTTGGACACAAATGCCAACATATCGTTGGATTACACAACTACAAATGCATACTAATTCATACTAAAGAAACACACTTTACCTAAAGATGCATTATTCCAAGTTGATCTTAACTAACTCCTAACAATCTAATACCCTAACACAAATGACATCTCATCATTGGTCACTAACTAATTGTTTTACCATATGTTTTATGGTAATACGTTTATTCACATATTGGGATTCGTGCCACACCTTGGATTCCATTTTCATCATTGTTGGAATTCCTCGCCTCTATGTATGAATTACATTATTGGAATCGCTTCCAGAGGGTTCTCATCATGTTCTATTTACACCTAGTGCATGTGAGGGACATATTTGGTGGTGTGTTCAAGCCAAATTTTATCTAATACCTTATCAACCTAAATTTTATTCTTGATTCATACTCATTTCAGTTGATGAAGGATGTCGTAATGCCCCCTTTTTAATGAATGTTATCTCATCAACCTAAACTCTTCTATTATGGGATCAAAATGAAGAGATATTAGACTACCTTGGGTCCAACGTATTTTTTAAGGATTATAAAAGTATACTTAAGTTATAGTATTATAGGCAATTATTTTGAATTGAAAACACACACACACACATATATATATATTGGTAGGTGAATATTAAATATAAAACATAAAGTTTACTACCGAAACTTGTAAATTTTGGGGAATATTATGATAAAAAACATATTTTATGTAAATATAGGCTATATTAAAGACTAAAAATGACCAAATAGCGAATTTATGTTTTCGAAAAAATCTCCCAAAATATCCAATTGTCAAAATTTTGCCCCTAAAAAGTTCGTTGCTTGGGTCTTGTAGTCATCAGTGGACATGGCTATTTTTCTATTGACAGTGGGAAGCCATCAATGTACCATGCTTGATAGATTTGTATTAGTGTTCGATGTTATCTCATCTATTCACACTTGTTGGATTGTTCTAGTGTACCTTAAAACCCAATATCATTATTGTCGGTTGTGTTGCTTTTGTTAATGGTATATATTAGTGATTGATAATCAAATGGTTTCTCCTATTTTCAACTTCGGATCATCTAGACACACAATGTAGACTCATACAACTTGATGGATTTGGATTGAAAACCTTTGTCTTGTATGATCATTTTGTGCAAGACCATAGCACGTGTTTTGACATTAGTATTGGATAGGAAGATTTGTTTTTGGTTGCATATAATCAAATATTCTCTTATTATATATTGTGACATAGATCCACATTGTATATGTTCATGGTTTATGATCTATATTTGATATGCATCCAATGTGTATCTTTTTGTGGAAATGATTTTGCAGCCTACATGGATCCATAGAGTACTTGATTTAGCGGACACATTTATTTTCTCCTAAGCATGAGTAAGTACACCATAGGAAAGAGAACCATATGATACTTTTGATATTAGTGCAAGTATTTTCCTTATCCAAAATTTTCTATACTCCACTTGGTTCCTCTTGACAACTTCCTCCATCGTTTATAATGTGTTTTGGCCATCAAATTCCCTTTCGACCTCATACATTAGGGGTCATCTATCGTAGCATTATTTGACACTATTGAATCATTAATGCTCATATGGCCTACATATCAACTAGCTACAATTATTTCTTATTGTAGCTAGGGTTTTCACCCTAGCTTGTGCAAATGAGCACATACTAAGGAGAAGGGACTCCTTAGTAGCAGTTCAGAAAATACAGTAAATAAAAGACAGTACAGTAAAACAGTAAACTACTCTAAGCATGTGCATAAAATAACAGAAAGATAAAAAATGGTTGTTTGTATTGATTATACCTCCAATGTGAAGGTTGATGAAGCCTTTGTAGCAGTCCAAGAGGGTTGCTTCCAAGCTCCAGTGTTGTTCCTTTCTCTTTCTCCAAAGGGTTTTGGAAATGGGCCAAAGGGGCACTCAAATGTGAAAGTAGCTCAAGGGTGAGCTAGGGTTTCAAGAGTGAGTTTGGCATAGTAAGGACATCGATGATTGTGGATATGAAATGAGGGGCCTCCATCACCTATTTATAGGTTTTTAGTGGTGGAGTGCTGGCCCATGGTTTTGGGCACCATATGGTTTAAGTCAGCTGTATAGGGTTTTTGCTTCTTTTTTCCCTCTTTTTCCTCTTTTTTGTATTTTTTATTCCCTTTTTAGAGGGTTTTTGCTATTTTGGAGGAATTTTGTATTATTTTGGGGGGGAAAGGGGTTTTTTGGCCTTTTGGAGGCTTATGAATGGGTTTTTAAGGTTTTGGAGACAAATATTGTAGGAAATATGGACAAATGAATCATGTAATGGGGTAGATGAGGTAGTGAGCAGTTTTTGGGTGTTAACAGATTGCCCCCTGATGTGTGAGGGCAGGAGCTCATCGTATGGCCGATAGACATCATAAGTCTTTTATGGTTTTCTTGGGGTGTGGAGAGGAGAAGGAACGAACTAGAGCCCGGAACAACGGTCCTGAACAAACTGCAAAAACTGAAAGTACATGACCTCAATAATGAATGAGGAATAATCTGAACATATGGACGAGGCGGGCATTCCCATGCTCGTATCAAGATATATAACAATAACAAGAGGGTCCAAAGAATGGGAACTTGAAATATACATGGCCTTAAATAATGAATGAGGAAGAATCTCAATATATGGATGAGGTGGGCATACCCATGCTCGTACCAAGATATAAAAAATAATTGTGATGCCCGAAAAAAGGGGGACCTGTAAGATACATAGAGAACCACTGTGTACATCATAATGGTCCAGAGGGGACACAAATATGGGACATACTGCTGGGATGACCATGTCTGAGCTGAAGAACTGATACACTGGAATAACAATAGTGTTATTGAGTGTGGTACCAGAGGAATTGATGAGCTGCTGGATCATAGTGACGGGGAGTCATACCCTCAATGGTACATTGAACTGGGACTGTACTGGGTACTCAAGGAAGCATATAACAGGATGGATTCCGAATACAATCTCCAACGCAACCCAGACATCCACAAGAACATATAACTGGGCGTTCCGAAGTGACTCACCAATGTGCTAGAGTCAGGGGAAATCCAGGGTCTTCGACCAATAACTGAAGGGATATATACCCTGCGCGATTCTCAACGATGCGATCAAGGTGTTGAAGTCGAGCTTGTGAGAAACAACCACTCGGAGAGGCAATGATGACTCCTCTCAAAATGGTCCATAGGAACTCACCACAGATGGTGATGGGTCCAAGGTGAGGGGACCTCTGGTTCTATCCTCTGGAATAGAGGGGCTGTCGTCGACAGAGGGAGACCTGCACCTAGCAAGGCAATGATGTTTCCTTGATAGGAGCATGAGGTGGAGAACCGAAGTGTGAGAGTACTAATGGTAGGACTGTCATACTGTGAGGGATAACTGGGCAAGTAGAGTGGGTGGACTCAAACTTCCTTTGTTCAGAGTATGATGGTGGGGATGATCGGGCAGCATATTAAACTGACTGGTGGGAAAGGGATCATAGTTGTAATGGATCAATGATAGTGACTGGGGTGAGTGATACTCAAGTTGGTGTAAAATGGTAGGAGACTGCAGAATACTCTGAACAAAGGCGACCTGATTGGGGGTGCTGCCGAGATGATCAATCATAGTTCAAAGAGGCACGGGGGGACTTCTTCATGGGTTAAGGAACTAGAAGAAGTGTGTTTAAAATGGTATTGTCGTGTGGATTGATATGATTCCAGGACAGTTCATGCTCATGATTGCTTTCAATTTTAAGGAGTCTGAAAGTAATAAGAAGACTCTGAAATAATGGAATGGTACTGTCATGTGTATTTGTACGAGCCCAGGACATTTCATGCTCGTGGTTGCTTTCAATTTTAGAGAGTCTGAAAGCGATAAGAAGACTCCAGGGGGTTTCTTTTTCGTGTGTTAGTCTCCAAGGCCCGAAGAAGCATAAAAGGATGCAATGAAGAACTCTTCTAGCCGGTGTGACTAGAGTATTCCTTTTTCGTAATTAGTCTACCAGGTCCTGAAAAGGGTTAAACTTATACCAGATAGATGCCCTTTCAGGTACTTTAACGAGCATGAAAGGAAGCAAGATTGCTCGGCGATCTTTTCATTGTTTTAGGAGTCAGAAAAGAGATTAACAGAAACTCCCTAAGTGACGTTTTCATAAAGGACTTGTCCGGCCCGAAAAAGGGATAAAATTATACCAAACAAAAGGAATGGTCAAGCAAGGAGGAAGTGCTCAATCAAGGAACATTGATGATGACTAAGAACTAGGGTAGGGGGGAACACTGGTGGGCCTCCTTGCGGGATAATGAATGGTGGCAAAATAACGAAATAATTGTAGTATGAAAGGAGTGAATGGCTCATGTAAAAATGTGGAACAATCCGATGGCGGCCGATGTGGCACGCAAGCCGAGGAAGCAAGGTGTCGGGACAAAATGTTGAAATTGTACCTGGTGAGAGCGAGAAATGATCTCCAGCATCATCATGAGCTCGGAAAAATGAATCCAGCGATATAAAAAGTGTCAAAAATGGACAACGGTTGATGTGGCATGCAAACCGAGGCGACGGGGGCGTTTTGGAAAAAATACTCAAAAAATATGGGGGTGAGAGCAAGAAATGATCTCAAGCATCCTCACTGGCTCGAAAAAATGAATCCGATGATATAAAGTATATCAAAAACGGGCTACGGTCGATGTGGCACACAAATTAAGGTGGCATGGGGCATGGAAAAAATGCCCAAAAGTTTTTCATGAGAGTGAGAAATGATCTCAAGCATCATCATGGGCACGAAAATATGAATCGGGCAGTGCAAATGGTGCGAAAAACGGAGGTCATAAGGACTCTAGAATGGTCAAAGGAAATAACTAGGTTAAAAAATGGCTACAAATAAAGGTGAGCCCACCAAGCGAAGGATGTAGTGGTGGGGAGAAATGATGGCCCGCGAGGGCGAAATACTAGGCGTGTCAAATCAAATAAAATATACAAGTGATATGTGACCTCAAAAATGGTTGAGATCACACATGTGAAAAAGTGAGCAGGGTTAATGACCTGCCATCATGCTATGTGCATGGGGTTTATGATTGTGCATATGTGTTGGTTTGAACAAGGGGTTCATCATCGAAATAATGAGATAGATGTGATGGGGAAGGTTCCAAATGATTGATCATGCCCCCTATCCCAGGGTTGAGGTAATCTATAATGCCCCCTAACTCAGAGGTGTCAATGTGGTGTTGGATGATAGCAAGGTCAAGACTAGGCATTTCGATATAGGACCATGCAAAGACATTACGGAACTCTTGGAAAAGTTTTTTGTACTCTTTGATCTCATACTCACTGTAGGAGTATCCTAATGTAATGATTTCAAGAGCACCAAGTGGGTCAGATATATCGATGTGGATGAGGGGTGAGATGTTGGCCATGTTACCTTCCTCAAAGGCATTAAGAGCGGGAATGGGATCCTTAAACCAGTCAACGTTGGTGGGGAGGAAATCTTTGGACTCAACCGCAAGTTGGGTGGCTGTGGTGGAGGAGGACTCTTGTGGGAGGAAGTAGGAACGATGGTGCATGTCTTCCCATGGGTAATCCAGGGTAGTGAGAGCCTCTAGAATCTCCTCATCATTGCGGAAACTTTGAGTTGTCAAATCGGTTGACGAGGGAGTGGTAGTCAAAGAGATCATATAGATGGTGTTAATCTCTCCAGATGAGGGTGATACTAGGGGGTGGATCTCCTCAATTGTGGGGGGTTCCATCTCAAGGTCTAAACTATTCATCTCGTAGAGAGCTGCTCTATAATCTGGGAGATCAGGACAGTGGTGTGAGTAATGGCCATAAATACCGCATATTGCACAAGGGTGGTTGGTACGCAGTGATTTATCATGAGGCTTAGGGGTTGGATCGAGTTGGATAACCAGGATGTTGGGGTCATCGTCAAGCATTTGCATGTGTTCCTGTAATGCAAGTAATTGTGGAAATTGAGGAGTCAGATGGCCTAACTCATCACACAATGAGCATTTGGGAGGAGAACGAAACACAGGGGGGGTTTAACTATTTTGGGCGAGGGTACAGCAGTGTATGGTTGTGGGTCTTTGCCTTCAGTGTGCTTGATAAGAGGGGGGGGATTAGTAGATGACGAAGGGGTAGTGACACCAAGAGGTGGTTGACTAGTAGTGGCAATGGGTTGCACCGGTTGTAGGATGACATTTGGTGTCGACGGGGGAACGGGAGGAGAAATATACCACACGGGTAATCCTAAGGTTAACCCGCGGAGGCTGAGAATAGCCATAACCTGTAATACCCCAATTTTAAACCCTTAGGAAATATTGGCTCTAATGTAAATATTGTAAACACACGATGTATGTTTCCCTAGCGTGGAGCTCAAGGCCAAGGCCCCGCTAGTTTATGCTCGGATTTTATTTAATTAGACACGCTTGATATTTTGTTACCCACGTGCTATTAAGCCATGGGATATTGTAAATTGATGTAAATATTTAACATTGAAATAAAATACCAAAAACTGGCTATGGAGGCAACGAATGAGAAGGGGACATGTGTATCCACTAGGGAGTGGTGAGGGGGCTATGGGACTAAACCCTAGGCTGCCATTTGTCATTATGAGAACCCATTGACTTCCCTAGGTGACATTAATGACTGGTGTAAGAAGGTGGTTGAGATTTCAGCCCATGGCTTCAATGGAGCATGGGCAGCCCTGAAATTCGTATGGGTGGGCATGGGCTCTGATTGCTTGGGCAAGAAGTCACTCAACCTCATGGGAGGTTGCTTGATTCTCACCCCAGTCCATTGTGAAACTACCTAGCATCATTCCCATCCAAAAACGAGTGCCAGTGGTGAGGAAAAACCAGAAATCGCGACCTTGAGAGAACCCAGTTTTTGAAAGACCAAAAACGTCCAGATTTGGCAGGGGACAGGGAAATCCAATGGGGGATCCAATAGCATGAACCTTGGGGCGAATTTGGGAGCATTAGCTACCCCGAAATCAATGGGAAAACCCAGTTTTTGTAACTCAGAAGACGAGTGACGGATTTGAGTAATTGGTGAGCAGAATGGTGAGAAATCAAGTGGGGATTGACTATGCAGAGATTGGGTGTGCTTGATAAACCCAGTGAAGGCTAGGATCTCAAGGATCAGCAGCTGGACCTTTCTATGCCCATCCTGAAGAGCACTGGAGGGAAGAGTTGCCTGAGGGACTGTGTAACAGAGAAGGGGACCTTCCTTGTGTTGGATGTGGTAGGTAATGTGGGTGCCTAACTGTTGAGCTCACTTGAGATGCCTGTAGCTCTGTGGTTGAGCTCACTGGCTTAGCATTACCCTCCTCTATCTGCTTGGATGCTTGACTGAAACCATGCCTATGAGTGAACCCAGCTAGTCCTCCTTAGTGGATACACAGCCCAGCTCGGGGGTGATCTCTCAGCTGAAGGAATATAGGCTGGATAGAGATCTACGGTTGGGAGGAACGTTGCCTTCACGTAGCCAGTTGTTGGACGTCAACTTCTCAAGATAAGTGTTCTGTGGATTATAAATTGTTCCATTTTGTGTTCTGCAATATGTTAAATTGCCCATGTGTAATGAAATGAATTAATATAGAATCCATGCATGGCATATGAATGCGCTTGGGTCTCTGTATGTTGAATCATTCTCTGCTGTGATTGATATGATTGCAATTACTGTCTGTTTGAGTGCTTGTTAGCATGTTCATTCCGCTGTGTTTTATATGGAAACGAATTTGCATATAGAAGTTTTAAAATGTTAGGAATTTATGTGCAAAAATTATTGGGGCTAAGTCTCCGATAAGCCTGTGTGTGGTTAACGTTTTCCTTCCTTGCATCCAATGATGGAAGGGGGCGTTACATAACCGGGGCGCTTACTACCCCTGAAGGATGGAATAGGAAGGGGATTGTGTGGATGGGTGTAACACCAATGTGACTAGGTACCAATGGTGGTTTGGGTAACAAGGGCGATTGATTGTTGGGTGTTTGTGTATTGTGGGAAAGGGTACATAGGTCAGATACTTCGGTCGCAGGTGACGGGGGTGGAATTGATTGGAATGTTGAGGTCATCGGTGTATCTGAGTAAACTTTGGGTCCCACAGAGGAAACAAACGAGGTAGTTGCACCACAAACAGGTTGTTCAACCATGGGGAGAACATTTTTAGGTGCATCAAGTGCATTGGGATCGTAATAGGTGATTTGATCGACCTTGACCATGTGTCCGTCATGGGGGAACATCATGGTACAAAAAACAGATGAGGCAACCTCCCGCATGGCATACATGTAGCTGCGGCCAAGTAGGAGGTTATAATCAAGTTGGGAATTGATGACCTTTATGTCAATGAGCACTGTTTTACCAGCCAACTAGATGGGGACATTAGCTAAGAGACCTTGGGGTTGAGCCGAACAGCCGTCGTAGGCTCGCAACGCAGTGGTGGACTGCTGGAGAGTAGGGGATCCCAACTTCTGCCAAACGAATGTGGACATAACGCATGTAGAGGCACCTTCATCGATAATGCACCGATGGATGACAAGATTTCGAACAGAAACTGAAACTTGGAATGCTAAAGTGGAAGGCAGGCGTGGTTTGGATTAGGCCAAATCAAAGGCCATCGATTGTGAATCATTTGGGTGAATAGCACCAATGGCGGAGAGCAAAGTCTTGCGCTGTGAAGGACAGTTTTTTAAGACTTTTAATGCATACATGGCTACAGGAGACTAGGCTAAGTCATCTACAATGTTGTAATTAGACGTAGCACGAGCATTGGGATTATTGTTGATGCAACGAAGTGGGAAGCGAGGTGCTTTGGAGGTGCCATCTAGTGGAGGTGAAGGTATAAGTAATGTTTGATCAGTGGGATGAGCGTTAGTGTTTTTGTTGGTGGGAGGGGCTTCAGGGCTGGAACCATATTGGTTCCGACAGCTTTGGTGGTTGACATCGGTGGATGACATCGTTAACAAGTGGTGGGTACCTGACTCTATCATGGGTTGATCAAGAGCGGCATAAGTGATATGCTATTGTGGTGGCGCATTTCCTTGAGGGGGAGCCAACGGTTAAGTGTTCACTACGCCTTGGGTCGGTAAAGGGTTTTGTAACACCAAGGGTTGATGTTGAGGTGGTGGGGGGTTGGGTGGCGCCTGAGGATCCGTGTGCCCTTGGCGATGGGCATCATCGATCGAGAGTTGCCAAGATCACTCCAAATGTGGGAAAGCATGAGTGTAGTGGCCATAGACCCCACAAATAGAACAAGGATGGTTTGTTCGCAAATTAGGATTTTTGGCTTGCTTGGGCGGCCGATCAGGGTTTTGGTTGGCAGGCGCCGTGTTATTGTTGTTTGGGGGATTGGGAGGTTGACCGCCTTGGTCTGGAGGGGGGTTGTTCCCATGGTTACGGCCTTTTCCATGGTTTTGCTGGCCCTATTGGCACTGGTTATTTTGGTTCTGTTGTGGATTTTGTTGGGCATACACTTGCCCTTGGGCAGTAGGTGGGTTCTCGGGTTGTGTAGGTGTAGGAGCAGGCTATGGTGAATAATAAGTAGGTGGAGGTGGCGCAGGTGCTGAACCTTGTGGGGGTTGCTGATGTGTCTGCGGAATGGGTTGTGGGTTTTCCGCAAGGGCTTCCTGTGGTTGGTAATAAGCAGGTTGGGCTTCAGAGGACACAGGAGCTGGTGCAGCCTGAGGGTGGTAATATGGCTGAGGTGCGACTGGTGGGGCATAAGTGGGGGCAGCATGGCCAAAGCACTAAGGTGGACACGAGGATCCATGGGAATGATGGTGATGTGCCATGGGAGCATACGAATTGGTTGCTCTAGACTGAGAAGTAGCCCGTGACAGGTCAGGGCCATGGCTAGGATGTGCTATGGAAAAGGGTTGGTTATGTGAGCCTATATGACCAATGATGCCATCTGCGGCATGGGATGCACCCGACGCATCATGTCGGGAGGAATTGCTACGGGGGGCATCAAGGATGATGGAATATAGGTAGCCAAACTAGGCATAAATAAGGTCAAATTGTTGGGCTTTGAGGATGGCCTCTTCCTCGGACTGGGGTCGCTCGGATGCCACATCCTTGGCAATGACAGGAAGGAGAGATTTTAGAAACCAATCTAAGAAGATACGATCATCTAACTTGATTTTGCAGAGGCTGCAGCATCGATGCCACTCATGAATGTTGTCAGTGATGTGGGTAGCCGTGTTCTGTCTGCAAGACAATAGGATCTCAACTCCGGCGTCATAGTGGACAGGTAACTGAAAGAACTGCAGGAAATTCGAGGAAAGGGAAGTAAAGGTGGCATGGGTCCCATGGGGCTACATGATGTACCACTTAGCTGCAAAGCCAGTGAGGGTGTGTTGTAACAGATGGAAGCGGACAGAGTCATCCACTATGGAGTTGGAGGAACACCATAGATGCAAGGACATAATATGGTTCTAGGGGTCTTCACCTTCCTTGCCCTCAAACTTAGGGATGTCGGAGGGGAGCTTGGTGGGCATGTGAGGCCACACAGGGTCGTGTCTGATGGGATCGTTAGTCAGTCTAGCTAGGTCAGGAAGGCTGAGACTAGACATGAATGGCAAACTAGTAGAAGGATGTGACATACTAGTGGTTGTGACCATGTTGGGGCCAATGCCCCCAAGTGGAGGGGGTGGTTTTGGGATGTTTCCCTTGTAAAATTAGTCACAGTAGATCTAATGAACAAGTAAATCAATCATAACAGATGAACATAGAAAATATGGTGTAAAACTGTGCAAAACATGCATCAGTGCTCAATATCCCAGTAAGGGTGAATGATTACAATAGAATACAGTAACAATGAATGAGAAATTCGAATTTCCTAAGGAGGTCATTTGAATCACTGAATGGAGTATCTTGACCCTAACTAGGAGTCCTCATCATCAATCAGTGGTGGTCATCAATGCACAAGAACCAGTCATCCAGGTGTCAATATGAGTCTAACTAAGTGTAACATGTGTAATTGAAGTGTGTAGCATTGATATAGGGAAGTGGGCTCAGTGGAGGGCGCATGGGAGGCTAACTGAAGTCAGAACAAGTCATCTAGTCAATCTGGAGGTCCAACAAAGTGAAACAATTAGTCGGAAGTGAAACTAGACTCAAATCAGGGAGAATCAGAGCTAACTGAGTGTAACTGAAGTGGAACTGTAGTGGGAGGTGAAGAAGTGCGCCCTTCTCTGGCAGTAGGTGAGAAGTGGGTGCCTTGATGACTAGGAGGGCTAAAGAACTGATGTAAGAAGCTCCCAGGTGCTAGAATAAGGTGGCTAAGGTGCTGGAGGCATCAACCTGGTGACTGGGATGCATGCAAAGTGCATGCAAACCCTAATTGCATGCAAGATCCTGAAAAATATGATGTGGATATCCGAACACCCCCCCTCAAGCTAGACTATGATGTGCAAAAAATAATGTGGGGCCCTGGTAACTAAGACCAAAGGTCACCCCAATACAATAATCCAAAAAATGCTAAAAATAAACTAAGTGAGGAAAGAGGGAAAACCCATTGGGAAGAAAGTCCCCCCTCAAGCTAAAGCATAATAATGGATCAATCTGTCTCCACCATGATGGAAATCACCCGCAACAGTGAACGGAGGTAAGAGAACTTATTCCCAGTGAAGGTCTTGTTGAAGATGTCTGCAATTTGTTCATCAGTAGGGCAATATTGTAGAATGATGGTGCGATCATGCACCAACTGTCGAATGTAATGCATATGAATCTCAATGTGTTTGGTCCTCTACCATTGAACTGGATCTGTGGAGATCTTGATAGCACTTTGATTGTCACAAAATAGGACAGTCGAAGTAGTGCCACCAAAACCAAACTCGGAAAGAATACCCTGCAACCAAACTGCCTGAATGCAGGCATTGACTGCCCCTCGATACTCTGCCTCTACTGAAGAAAGTGCAATGGCTACCTACTTTTTGCTAGAACCGAAAATAACACCATGACCAATCATGAAAACATAACCGGAAGTGGACTTCCGATCAATGCTATCAGCTGCCCAATCTGAATCAGTAAAACCAATGAAATCAAGCTCAGAATCTGCAGCATAATGTATGCCAAAATGTTTCATACCTTGCACATACTGCAAGATCCGCTTGGCTGCTCGCCAATGAAGCTCATAGGGCTGCTGCATATACCTTGACATGGCACTCATGGAATATGAAATATCAGGCCTTGAGTGTGTCAAATAAAGTAGTGAACCAATCAACTGTCGATACATACTGCAATCTGCAAGCGGTGTAGAATCTCCCTCCTCAAGACTGATTCCTGAGAGGAATGGGAATGGGGCTGCTTTACATTCATCCATATTAAACTTCAATAACAGGTTAGAAGCATATTTTTGCTGAAATATAGTGATCCCATCAAAATTTTGAGCTATCTCCAAACCCAAAAAGTGACTCAGCAAGCCCAAATCGCTCATGTCAAAAGCTAGAATTAAGGCAGTTTTTAGCTTGTTTATTGAAGTAAGAGTGCTACCAGTAACGAGAAGATCATCAACATAAAGTACAATAACCAACAAATTTCCTTTAACTCGCTGAAGATACACATTGGGATTAGATTTTCATCTTTGGAAATTCTGAGAAAGAAGGAAGGAGTCCATCTTTGCGTACCAAGCTCTTGGGGCTTGTTTTAACCCATACAAAGATTTCTTCAATCTGCAAACTAATGATGGATCTGATGTATAGCCCTATGGCTGCTGCATATATACCTCTTCAGCAAGGTCTCCATGTAGAAATGCACTCTTCACATCCATGTGGTGCACTTCCCAGTGCTTGGATGCGGAAATAGCCAAAACAAGGCGGATGGAATCCATCTTTGCAATCGATGCAAAGGTCTCAGTGTAGTCCACTCCTTGGACTTGGGAGAAACCTTTTGCCACCAACCTTGCTTTGTATTTGTTGATAGATCCATCAGCAGCAACTTTCATGCGGTAGACCCATTTAAACTTCAATAATTTTCTTCCAGGTGGAAGAGAAACTAGCTCCCATGTATTGTTCTTTTGAAGAGAACTGTACTCTTCATCGATGGCACTTTGCCATCTCGGATCTCGGTGGGGAGAATAGTATGATGTAGGATATGAACCAGCCATCAAATAAAAAATATCAGGAAGTAATGGATCAGAAATATAAAGATCCATACCTTCTCTTTGAAAGTCTGCTCTTGTTTGTCTCGGATCAACAGGATTTCCAAGGTTCGAACCAACAGATTGAAGAGTGTTTTGGGCCCACTTTGGTAAATGAGGAGGATCATAATGGTCAGATTCCGAACCTGATATGTCATGATCATCATATGATGCTAAAATATCAGAAATATCAGAACTCATACCTTCATTATCGCTGCACGGATCTTCTTCTGGTGAAGGCGGTGAAACGATAGTCTCTTCCTCGACTAGTTGCAATTCTTGAAGCGGTTCTTCAAATTGCACACTGCGCTCTATGAATATCTTTTTAGATCTGATATCCATGAGTTTATATGCTTTTTATTCTTCCCCATATCCTATCAGTATGCACTCAATACTTTGTGGATCCAAAGCTCGTCTCTTCTTGGAAGGAATTCTAGCCCATGTAGTACATCCAAAAACTCTCAAATTTGACACATCCGGTTTGTGACCAAATAATGCTTCGAAAGGAGTCATACCTTTCATGGATGAATGTGGAAAACGGTTCTATATGTATGCAGCAACATTGATTGCTTCAGCCCAAATATTTGCAGCCAAACCTTTTGATTCAATCATGCATGTAGCCATCTCTTTCAGTGACCGATTTTTCCTTTCCGCTACACCGTTCTACTAGGGTGTGTAGGGAATTGTATGTTGGATCTGAATTCCGCTTTGGGAACAAAGTTGAAGCAACTTGGCATTGATATATTCTCCACCATTATCAGATCTAAGAGCTTTGACCTTGATCTCAGTGGCGGTCTCAACAGAAGCCTTAAAATCCTTGAATTTTCCAAGCACTTCTGACTTGTTTTTGAGAAAGAATACCCATGTAAAGCGGGAAAAATCATCAATAAATGTCAAAACATACCTTGAACCATTTAATGACGTATGGGGCAGCGGACCACTAATATCAGAATGTATCAACCCCAAAACTGTAGAAGCTCTGCTAGCTTTTCCGCGGTCGAATCTGTGCTCGGGGTGCTTCCCAATAATGCAACCAGTGCATATTCCCTTCAAGGAACAAAGTTGTGGAAGACCATCTACCATGGAATTGTTTGATAACAGCAGCAAATACTTATAATTAAGATGTCCAATCTTTCATGCCAAATCCTACTAACCCCTTTACCATGTGTGCGAAGAGCAGTGGGCTTTGCAAGCGGAATAAAGTGTGAAAACTCATAGCATTTTGCAGTGTGGTTCGCCTTTCCGACTGCAACAAGTCTTCCACTTTTGATATCAGAAATTTCAACTGTATTAGGGCTGAATGTAACTTGCTTCGGTTCACCATTGTGTGTCATTTGATACACAGAAAGAATATTTTAAGCCAAGGAAGGCACATACAGAAAATTCTAAAAGCTTCCATGATCTACATGAATCGTACCTTTGCCCTTTGAAGAAATTTTTGAGTCATCTCCCAAATGGATGGGGATGGAGCTGTTTGGATCGAATGAAGAAAAAGAATCAATATTTGCATCCATATGATTCGATGCACCCGAATCTATCAAGAGAGTAGTGGGCTTCGAAACAGTTGCCATGAGTGCTTGTCCTCTTTCATGATCATCATTCCTATCCTTCTTCCTTGCACCGTCAGGAAGAGTTATGTTGTTCTTTTCCAAAAGGAGGGCCATTTGATCTATAGTATTCTTTATACATGAACTTTTGGGGTGAAATCCATGGTTGCAATAAGTACATTTAGATTTTTGGTTACCTTCTTTGCCCTTTTGCTTGAACTTTGAACTGGATGGTGCATCCGTCTGTTTGCCTTTCTCTCTTTGCTTGTGAGGTTCAAATTTGGGCTTCTCCTTCTCTTGCTTTCCTTTACCATTCGAGATCTTGGGTCCTTGAACATATAGGGATGAATCTTTGGAGCTTATGGAACCCATTTGAATCAACTTGTCATGCTCTTTTGTGACGGACTCAATGAAGGCATTCAAGGTAGGCATCTTCCAATTCGGGGTAGTTAGCCGACCGAAATTGAAAGTAGAGATAAATACCGAATAATCTTTACCAAGCTTGCTGAGAATGGAGAGGATCAACTGCTTATCCTCTTTGATAACTCCACTATTCTTCAACTGCATGTTCAAGTTCTTGAATTTTGTGAACAATTCATTAATGGTCTCGAAATTCTCAGGACTAAGGGCAATCAATTCATTCTCTAATTGAAAGGCCCTAAGCTCGTCTTGCTTGCCAAATAGTGTTTCAAGTTGCTCCCATATAGCTTTTGGAGTCTTCAATCCACTGAGATGGAAGTGAATATCTTTGGAGATGGAGAAACAAAGAATACCATAAGCTTCATCAAGCTTGTTGTAGTGTTTGGTTCTATCTGACAAGGTGTTTGGCTCCAATTCAAGATCAAGAGTGACTCGGTAGTAACCTTTTGAACATAATATGATCTCCATATCATTTTTCCAATCAAAATAATTGAATGGGGTGAGGATAGGATTTGAAGAAGAGTATTCCATTGCTAGGAGCGAATGCACACTGATGTAGAGAAGCTTGCAAGGGCAGAGTAGCGAATGCAATTGATGGAGACAATAACCTGCAAATCACAATAAAACCAAGAACAATGACGTCGAACAATCCACCCTTTTAGAGTTGCATCACACCTGGGATTGGAGATCAAACAATGTTGAATGGGTCCAATGTATCAGATCCAGGAATTATGTGGAAACTCAAGCTTCTAGAGTGGTATTGGAAGTATTTTCAAGCTTTGCATGCCCAGGAGTGAATGCCCTTGAGATCTTTCATGCCAAAACTTTTTGTAATTTTTGAGCAATTCACTCAAATCTTCTTGTAGAAACACCTGTAGAAAAGAGATCTTGTCCCTGCAATGGCTCTGATACCATGTAAAATTAGTCACAGCAGATCTAATGAACAAGTAAATCAATCACAACAGATGAACATAGAAAATATGGTGTAAAACTGTGCAAAACATGCATCAGTGCTCAATATCCCAGTAAGGGTGAATGATTACAATAGAATACAGTAACAATGACTGAGTAATTTGAATTGCCTAAGGAGTTCATTCGAATCACTGAATGGAGTAGCTTGACTCCAACTAGGAGTCCTCATCATCAATCAGTGGTGGTCTTCAATGCACAAGAACCAGTCATCCATGTGTCAATCTGAGTCTAACTGAGTGTAACATGTGTAACTAAAGTGTGTATCACTGATATAGGGAAGTGGGCTTAGTGGAGGGTGCATGGGAGGCTAACTGAAGTCAGAACAAGTCATCTAGTCAATCTGGAGGTCCAACGGAGTGAAACAGTCAGTTGGGAGTGAAACTAGCCTCAAATCAAGGAGAATCAGAGCTAACTGAGTGTAATTGAAGTGGAACTGCAGTGGTAGGTGAAGAAGTGCGCCCTTCTCTGGAAGTAGGTGAGAAGTGGGTGCCTTCATGACTAGGAGGGCTAAAGAACTAATGTAAGAAGCTCCTGGGTGCTAGAATAAGGTGGCTAAGGTGTTGGAGGCATCAACCTGGTGACTGGATTGCATGCAAAGTGCATGCAAACCCTAGAATTTGCATGCAAACCCTAATTGCATGAAAGATCTTGAAAAAGATGATGTGGATATCCAAACAACCCCCAAGTGGAGGAATGAAAGTGGTATGGGACGGTCCTTCACCGCCTAGGGTATTGTGAGTCATTGATGGAGTGAGGATAGGTATGCTAGCTACTGGAATGGGTATAGTGATCGGAATGGTAGATGTAATCCCCATCGAGGGCATACCCAAAGCAGGTGTGGTAGATGGTGTGGTGGTGGATGCTCCACCAATAGTCCCTACAAAGAAAGGGGTGGATTTCATGCTAGCCATGGGGCTGGTTGGTGCAGTGTAAGTGGGGTTCTCGGACTCTGCCTCAAAATCAGAGGTAAAATAAGGGGCATCTAGATCGGGTGACGGAGTTCTATGCCATTGACGAGTGGAGTTAAATGACAAAGCTCGAGATCTATGATGAGTGGTATCAAGTGATGAAGATATACGTCTATGACGGGTGATGTCAAGTGAACCGTGTTGTGGGGGCTCTCCCTAGAGGCATCGAGAATGTCTCGGGGACTCAATGGTGACAAATGGTGTTAAGTATCTGGGGGTTATGTTGAGTGAAAAACAACTCAAAAACACTAATGCAACCCAGTGTGTAGAAGGAGAGCGCAAAAAATATGGCACTCAGGCCAACAACCAACTCAAAACACTTACTGTAACAGTTGTGCTACAATAACTGGAGTATCAACAGAAATGGTCAGAATACCAACAAGCAGCAGGTTTCCTAGAAAATAAAAATAGTGGACTCGCTAGACCAAAAGGAGGTAAGGGAGCATGCAAATACCTAGCTAAATAGTATTCTGACTCAACTAGACATATCCTCTGCAAGGTGATGAAATCCAAGTCAGACAATATGGATAGTAGAGCCAAGTGGCTAAAGATATCCCCCTATCGAGAGGGACACCGCGTAGTCAATCCTAGAAGAAAAACAACTAAGATACCCCATTCATGACACGTTCACTTGGGTGAATCTGCCGATCCATGCACACATACCATGCAATTCGAAGCATAATGGTCACATCCATATAAATAAAAATCATTGCACGTTAAATACATAGGATTACATATCTTTAAAAAAAGAAGATCCAATCAACTCACTACGTAAGAGCGATATTCCACCCAACTGTAGCCACTCTGTCTAGCATATAATCTTTATGTTGAGAGGTCACCCCCAATCTGGGCTATGAGGCCACCGAGGAGAAAGAAACACCTATAGGCTTCTATCTCTCATCCAAAAACCTAGTTTTGTCTCTATGCTTAGCCAAAATCTCAGCTAGAGATCTACATGGGTCTCACTAAGCCATCACATCCATGGAACTCCATCCAATTTCCCCACACAACACAAGGAACAAATTTCCTTTCACAGATCCACGGTTCCCTCAGAAAATCCAACCCTTACAGTGCTTACCAGTGTGTGCAGTAAGAGTCCAATCTATTGTATGCTAATGGAGAACCTCCTGTAACGTTAATCCATGGCTTCTCAAGCATCCAAAAGTAGCAGAACTGGTAAGGGTTCCTATCTTTCCCAATCTCCATGCTCACCTACATCCATCTACTTTTCCTTCCCAAAATGCAACTTTGTATTCAAATTCGAATTTATGGGTTAAACATAGTCTGGTAATGGTCATGAACGGGAAACTCTACGTAGTATAGGAACATCCATGAGAGAGTGATCAAAAGAGTGTTGACTCCAAGGATAAGCGGCCAGGATGAAAAGACAACTGACATAGCTTCTGAACATAGAATAAATAAGACTTCTAACAACTGACATAATTGTCACAAACCCCATGCTTCAATAACTACATGAAGTGAGTTTTCCCACCAACCTCACATATGCATTCAATGATTAGATTTAATGGTCAAGAGAAGGTAATTGGCTTGTTTAAGTCACATGGAATATTTTGTATGAGTGCTAAGGTTGATACATTGCAGCAAAGGATTTGGTTTCCCATAGGCCCCCTTCCTCTTCCCCTCTGGTGGAATCATAACCCCTCTAGTGAACTTTATGTTAGATTTTGAGCATTAATTCAATATGATATAGGATCTTATTTGAGAGAATAACATGTACAACATATCAATCATAAGAGACAATAGACATATATTTTCCTTGGGGAAAACCAATAAGGTGAAAAACCCCACAACTTCCTCAGAGATAGAAATAGCAATGATACAAAACCCAAGTACAAGAGATAGTCTCCTAGCAGCTTCTCCTCCTCCACTAGTGCGCATCACTCAAGTGAGAGAATAGATGAGTAAGTGAATGATCAAATAGAGTGACACCCTCACTCTATTTATACACTGACTTGACTTTCCTAATAACCTAATAGGGCCGAATTCTCTATGCGATCCTAATAACCCATGGTAACTCAACTTAGGGCCGAACCCACACTTGGTGGTCTAATAACCCATCATATATAAGTTGCGACACTTGCAATGTAACTTGCGACACTTGTAAATACAAATGATGACACTTTCGTACAAAGGAATAATAACATCTATGTAGGGATACAATATACATATATGAAATACATTCTGAAGTTACAAATACATCAACACTCCCTCTTAACTAGGAAGGTATTTCTCGACACAGGTATTCTAGCATAAATCTTCTTCTCTGGATCATCGTCACTGGATCATCATCATCGTCGCTGCTGCTACTATCGCAATCAATCTCCAAGCTACTCGTCATAGGAAGTTCTACAGATCCATCCCTTTTTCATGTTGTATGTAGGCCTAGCCTCCATGTAGGTCTTCATCATCTCTGGGAGCATGCCATCAAGTAGGTACACATTAGGACTGATTATACTGCCTCTGCAACACCTGCAAGATCTCTTAGAACTGATTATATGCCACTGCAAAACCTGTAAGAGTATCTTAGGACTGATCACATGCCTCTGCAAAACCTGTGTACCCTACTATCACATCATCATCTTCATATCACCTCGTAGTCCACGGAGCACAACCCAGATGCACATCACATAGCACTTACATACACCGACATAGGAGGACCTACCTACCACCATTCAAGAATGGCTCAACACTTACATCATGAACATGGGAGGACACACCTACCACCATGTCAGAAAGGCTCGACAATTACATCAACGACCATGGGAGGACACACCTGCCACTATGTCGGAAAATCCTCGCCCAACCCTTACATCTCACCATGGGAGGACATACCTACCACCATGTGAGAATGGCCCAACGCTTACATCTGCACCATGGGAGGACATACCTACCACCATGTGAGAATGTCCCAGCGCTTACATCTGCACCATGGGAGGACATACCTACCACCATGTGAGAATGGCTCCAACCCTTACATCTACACCATAGGAGGACATACCTACCACTATGTGAGAATGGCTCCAACCCTTACATCTACACCATAGGAGGACCTACCTACCACTATGCGAGAATGGCTCATGTGCATCTGTGCCTCCGGACTCATAACTTCCCTTTGGAGGGAATCTCGATATGAAGTACACCAAGTCTTTCTTTGAAGTATTCAAACTTCACTCTGGCCAGCGACTTGGTAAACACATCGGCTATCTGCTAGTTTGTGGCAGCATACAGGAGCTTCATTGCTTCTCTTTGCACCATATCCCTAATATAGTGGTACTTGATCTCAATGTGCTTCGACTTGTCATGGAACACTAGGTTCTTAGACAACTTAACACAACTTTGGTTGTCACAATATATACAAGTAGCATCCAACTGGAGATCAAACAAATCAGACAGTCGCCTCCTAAGCACAACTGCCTCAAAACTAGCCGAACAAGCTGCAACACACTCTTCTTCGGTTGTACTTAGTGCCACATGGGACTACTTCCTGCTAAACCAAGATATCATACCAGATCCCATATTGAAGCAGCACCTCGACATGCTCTTCTGATCAATGGCACTGCATGCCCAATCTGAATCAACATAAACCTCTAGTTTAAACTTTTGGTTCGCATCATACTTGAGACCATAGTCAACTGTACCCTTCAGGTACCTCAGAATATGCTTTGCAACAATTAGGTGAACATGTCTCGGATCCATCAGGAACTAGCTCAAGGTGCTCACAGCAAAAAAAATATCTAGTCTCATATTTGTCAGGTACATCAAGTACCTAATCATCTGACGATACATTGTGGCATCAACTGGATCAGATGAAGCATCACACAGAAGCTTCAGGTTCGATGCCATAGGTGTGGACATGGCCTTACATTCCATCATCCTGAACCTTTTCAGGATCTCTACTACATACTTCCCTTTTCCAAGGAAGATTCCATCTATACTTTGCGACACCTCCATACCTAGAAAGTAGTGCATCATACCCAAGTCCTTCATCTTGAACTCGGCAGCAAGCTTCCTCTTTGTGCCTGAAATCAACCTATCCTCACCTGTCACAAACAGGTCATCCACATACAATAGTAATATCACTGGTTTTCCTTCCTCAACCTTGTAGTAAAGGTTGGACTCTTGATATTGCAGCAACATCCGCCCCCAAAATTTTTTTTTGGGGCCCCTCCTTTTATTTTTTAGAAAGGCTGCCTTAAGAGGCCATCCCCAGCCATTATCTTTGTGTTTCAACAGAAAATCTTGCCATGAACCACTCCAAGTCTGCCAGAAAATCTTGTTTCTCAACAGAAATCTTTTCTATGAAGTCTTCTTGTGAAGCCGCGGAACGATTTGATAAAGCCCCAGTAATTGCGGAAGTGTTCGAGGCTCCCTCCCGAAACGGTGGAAGCTGTTCGTCTAAGCTTTCCGAAAAAAATTGGAAGTTCTTGTTAAAAAATTGCGGAAGCTTCTGATGAATTCCTCCCGAAACGGCGGAAGAATTCAACAAAGCCGCCCGAAACCTGCGGGTGACATTCACCAATTCCTTCCGAAATCGCCAAGTAACTTAGTCTTTTTTCGAAATATTTAAGTCTTGAAGTTGCGGAAGCATTGGCGATATTCTTCCCGAGCCTTCGCGTTTCCTTCCCGCAACCCCGACGAGAAAATTTGCGGAATCATTCAAGTTTCCTTCCCGCAATCGCGGAGGCCATTTGTGGAGATCTTCAAGTTATCGTTCTGAAACCCCTTAGAGACTTAGAAACTTTTGTTTGAGTTGCGGGCGTCTTTACTTTATCTCACCGAAACAGTGGAGCCATTCGCCGATTCCTTCCGAAACGGCGGAAGCAAATGGCGAGAGCTTTCTGCAAACGTCAGAAACGAGCGCGGCCAAAAACTTAGAAATTTTCTCGAATTCGCGAAAGCCTTTTGCGGAAGCATTGGCGGAAGTCTTCCGAAATTGTGGAAGCCACTTGCGAAATCTTTCCGCAGTTTCGGAAACTTTCATGTTTTCATTCCGAAGAGGCTGCCAAAAGACTTAATCGTCCGTGTTCCATTTTGCGGAAGCAATTCACCAATTCCTTTCGAAACAGCGCAGGCTAATGGCAAAGCTTTCCGAAGCGATCCCGAAGCCCGACCAAGACTCAGAAAGTTTTCTTTTGCGAAATCCATTCGCGAGAAACTCCCGAAACGGCGGGGAGCTTCACCATTCTCTCCCGAAACGTCGGAGGAGTTCAGCGTAACCTGCCGAAGTGGCAGGTGAAGTTCGCAAGTCGGTCCCGCGAAGGTCGGTCGCACGCGGATCGAAATTCCTTGACGTGACCACAACACACGATATTTAAGCCACGTTTAATTACGCCAACTACCAAATTGAATGCCACAAGTGCCCGGTCTATTTAAATAAGCGGTGGGGGGTACGAGCGAACACATTGTTATTTGTTGATTAGCAAACCACTGTTGGACGTCGCGCGACCGTTCTAGCTCAGCCTGCTCGACCACGATTCTCGTCCACCTCATCTGGCTATCTTTGTCAATGCCAGGTAGGATTCTAACCGTTATTTTTGTCTCTTCCACGTGTCAGTTTACCATTGGATTGTCCTTTCTTTTAAGACGATAGGAATTGGGTGGATTTTAACAGGCAAAAGGCCCATCATGGGCTATTTTGCCCGTCAAATACAGCTTAAATTGCATGTTTCCCATCATATAAAACCAAGGAATTGTAAAAAACGTTTGCATATTATGTAAATAACGTCAGATTGTCTCTGCATTTTTTATTTTTGAGACGTGGCCGACAGGCATTGGTCAGATATATCGTTGTTTCGTTTTTAAGCCCCGAGGCCCCGTGGGTTTCTCATTCCACTAAAATCAAGCCACAAGAAACTATGGCCGCCCGAGCCTTTTTCGTCATTCTGTCTCCGGGCGACATCACCCTCGCTCAAACCCAAACCCACCATAGAACCCCTCGTTAGGTGATTCGGATAGCAACGGAGGACAGAACCCTCGCCTGTTCATGAATACGAAAGTGACCCAGCACTCGCCTGTTCATAAATATGAAAACGGCTCCCTATTCCGTCACAGGGTCATTTCACCCCAGACTTCCCCGCCACTAACCTTTTAGAACCACAATGACGAAAGTCACCCTTTACCCTAGAGCTATACCGAGAGCAGGTTGCTTCCGCAACATGCTTATCCTCGCGGGAGCATTTCCAAACCTGCCCCTTTAAAAGAATTAGGATGACTAAAATCTAGAACTCGTGTTTGGAATAGTGTATTTTGGCTTCCTAACATGCAGCTTCCCATTGTGTTTATCTCATTGACATGTTAAAATGGTGATTCTCTCTGTAAAATCTCACAATATGTTGATCATGTTTATAATGACGTATATTTGGTTGCTACCAGGGATAAGTCAAAATGCCAAAAGGTGGGAAGAAGAAGGCTAAGATGACAGAAAAGAATCCTGCGCCACTTAAAACTGAGACCTCACTCCAGGATACTAGGTGCACCACTGGTGTTCCTCCAGAAATCAGATGGGGTGACATTTACAGGATGATCCAAGACCAAGATGTCCCGGACATGTTGTTAGAAGAGGGGCCAATTTATCTAAATATCAAAGCTTCAGGCATAACCAGAGCTGCTACCTGCCCTGAACTATTCCCATGTGCTGAAGTAATCAGATGGATACTCCAACATGCCGATACGGAAGGAAGAGTGATAAATGACAGCGGGAAAGTAGCCATTGCCTCATTCCACCCAGCATACATTGCCGCAGCCTATAAATTTCCCCGCTCCCAGCAAGCTCTGACTAATGAATGGTTGGGCAAAATGGACAACGTTGAGATGGCCAAAAAGCTGCTAGTCGCAGGCAAGCATCTAAGAAAGAAAGGTAGCGACGAATATGACATACAGAATCTGAGACCTCCTTTCAGATTGATCGCCTTGATGCTGTGCAGAATCTTCGGCATGCCAGATGGCACCATGTACAAGATTTAGTGGGTCCCTGTTATCCACTTTGTGGCGTTTAAAGGAACTGTGTTTGACTGGGCCACTCTCCTGTCAAATAGTTTGGCCTCAATGATAGTTGCTGCTAGAGAAGGACTAGCCTTGAAGAAGGCTGAATTTTTCATGTCCTCATATCTGATTGATTGTATTTTGGCCAAGGTGGACTTCCCAAAATTGGGATGCACATGGGATAAGGCCACCACCCCGGTTTATACCGCTTTCAAGATGATGTGGGCCCAGAATTACAAACCTAGCTACAAACTCATCTGTGAGGGGTTTATCATGCCCCTATATGAGAAGTTATTCAAGGAGGAGCCCAACTGCCTGTCAGAGAATGCTATGGAAGTCCTTGATAATTACGGGGATTTTTACTTTTCAGAGCGAGGCACCTACCTCAGAATGTTTGGAGGGACTAAGCCCCCACACATTTTTCCGCAGTATGACACAGATTATGTGGTCCTCAAGGAAGCAGTAAGACAAATCTTCCTGGATGGAATTGGAGCAATGCTCCACAAATAGCATAAGGCTTCCTTTCCCCCTCTACCTTTCTGCATAGGTGCTTACAAGTTCTCGGGGGTTGCCTCAGCTGAAGAGTTTGTGCAGGAGCTGAAAGCTTTCCACTTCAGTAGGGTGATCTTCCACAGGAACGACAGAAAGGGAAAAGTGGTCGAGCATTGTAGGGACATCTACGCTCATTTTGAATACTCGCACTATCCCGATGCCGAGGAAGAGGTATTCATAGGCATTAGCAACATGACTAAGTTGCGAACCTTTCGCCAAGGCAGTGGAGTAAGTTCTAGCTCCACCAAGGTCCAGAAGACCAGCCAGCAGAAGGAGAAAGAAGCTGATGATGCCCGAGCTCAAGAAGAGCTCAGATTAAGAGAGGAAGCCAAGTTGCAGCAGGAAGCTGAAGCGGTAAGAATGCAGCAAGAGGCCGAAAATGAAAGGCTGCAGAAAGAAGCCGAGGAATCCCGCCAGCAGAAAGGAGATGAAGGTCAGCCACAAGTCGAAGGTGGGGAAGTAGGACAGGAAGCTGAATTGAAAGCGGAAGAAGAGCTGAAAGCAAGGAAAGATGCCTAAGCAAGTGGGTCCGGTGTCCAAGACATGGAAATAGACGCATCTCAAGCAGGTGGCTCTGGTACCCAAAATGAAGGAGTAGATCCAGCTCAGGGAGTCCGGACCCCACTTGCTGAAGAAGAAATAGACATTATGGACCGCCCAATTGTCCCGTACACTCCATCGGGAAAACATACGATGTCCAGGTGGAATGAGTTTGTCTATGACAAGAAAAGGAAAGCAATGGTCCTCAAATCGGAAGAGAGGATCAAAAGTCCCTTCCATGAGGACATCATTACCCACCGGGAGGTCACCATAATGCAGAATACAGATCAAGATCCCTTTGCTATGGCATCCGCAGCTGTAGAAACAGCAAAAGCATCACTGGACAATGTAGGGGTTATAGTTAGAGAAAATGTGTTGACAAATAAGAGAGATCGTACGCTACAATAGACTGTGGCTAATGAGCAAGCCCACAGGGATCTTGTGGTGAACAAGTATAATTGCCTGTACGCCGAGCATAAGGAGCTGTCAGACAAATATAACCGGTTAGAGGAAGAAAAGGACCAACTAACACTCTAGATGATGATTGTAGAAGCAGAGAAGAATGAAGTGGAAGATAAAGCATTGCAGCTAGAAGCCGATAAGCGAGCATTAGTCGAGCAATTAGAGCAAGCTGAGAGCAGAACGATGGACATATCTCCCTTCCATGAGTTGTCCTACAGCATCCTGAGGAAAATGCATGAGACTCAGGGGCTAATCACTAATGATGTGTGCCAGCTCAAGGCCATGGTAGTCAGGTTAAAGGAAGTTAATGCAGAAGCCCATAGGCTTAAATCCAAATACACTCGGGTTAGAGCAAATATCCTGAGTCAGATGAAGTGGAGAGAAGGAAAGGGGAGTTTCCCCACGCATCTCCCATTTAAATCTGTGGACGGTTTTAATGAGGACATATCCCTTTTGGAGTTTGGCAGGAGCTGTGGCAGTAAGCTAATGGCTAGCGTACGAGGGACAACAGATAAAATTAACAGTCTGTACCAAAGGCTCCAAGGGGTGCATGACAAATGCAAATTGAGCTTCCCTCAGACCTGGAGGATTTTCCGAAAAAGGAGCAACGTTTGTCTCAACTAAAGGAAGAACTGGGTGTTCAAACGGAGTATGTGAAGAGGATTGATGTCCTGGCTATTGATGACCTCCAACATTATATTGGATTGTCATCACTCCACAACCATTTGCTGAAGGAAATACACCAAGTCGCAATAACAGAGATTCAAGACATTGGAGCAGAGCTCGGGAAAAACGTGACTTCTCAGAAAATTTTGTTTCCTGCTGCAGCAAACATAGTCATAAGGGACACCGGTGTGTGGTATAGCTACATAGTAGAGGAAGAGAAGAAGGCAGAAGTAGCAGCTATGATAGAAAACCCAGACTCTTCTCTCCCAGTAGTGGCAGATATTCCAGCCAGTTCAACTCCCTCCTCCCAAGCCATTCCAGCTGCAGCAGTGAGCTCGGTTCCCCCCTCCCCAGCAATGGCAGATATTCCAATCAGTTTGAGTCCTTCTTCCCAAGCTGCAGTAGCAGCTCCAGTAGGATCGAGTGCTTCTCTTCCATTTGAATCACTTGTGCGGGAGTAGAGCGCTGATGATAGAGCAGTATTTCTGCTGTTTTGTATTTTGGACCCACATATGTATGATACGTAGAGCTAAGGGACAGTTGTCCCTATTTTCTTTTAAAATAATTTTTGTAATGAGAAGGGAGTCACGTTTTGTCTGTTAGAGGAGAAAATTTCTGTAGATGACAAGTGGAAAAGCCCAGGTGGCAGCCCAAAAGGCAATTTTGTAACTATAAATAGAAGCTAGTCAGAACCAGGTAGAGACTTTTGGCAGGGAATGAATTTTGGAGACCTGTACAAGCTATCTCGTATTGGTTCTGTAAAAAATCGAATTTTCTAATAAAATCCAGGGAGATGGATGTTTTGCATGGGAACGAAAGATGGAAGTGTATCGGACTATTCTGATGACTTCTATACTGTAATGTGAAATCTTTCTTGTTATTTGAACTATTTCTTTGCAACAAATGATTTTGCTTATTTCTGTGTAAACGATCTCTCCATTTCATGAGCAGTGAATGTGTTTATATTAAATCAAAAGCTATCTTCTAATATCTTTATCTTGGTTGTAGCTTTCTTTTTCTGATTTAATGGCTATCCATTCTTTCTTTAAGATAACTCCTATAGCTCATTGTTCATGCCTTTAATTGTGATCCTTGCAGGGATAATTAGCTTTATTTTATGTGTTTCTTTATTAGATTTAGATCTGTTGTTTCAGTTTGCATCTAGATTAAATAATTTTGCTTCTCTGTTTCCTGAGCAATATATGCGTTTTATATTAAATTAGAAGCTATCTTCTAAATATATTTTATCTTGCTGTAGCATTACCTGTAAGAATCGATGGCTATCTGTTCTTTCCTTATGATATCTGTTACACCTCATTGCTCATCCTGTAAATGTGTTCCTTGCAAGGATAGGTAGATTTACTGTGGTTTTTTAGACTTAGATCTGTTTTAGTTTTGCATTTAGATCAGATATAAATTAGGCACTTGCATCACATTAAAACATAAAATCCAAAAGAAAGGTGGATCGGGCCATAATCGGTATAATCGGAATTAAACTCCAAACCAACGGTTGTCGGAACCGCTAACCGAACGGATTCCCTATACCAAACGGTAGATAATCTAATTGGGATCATCTATCGGGGAGAATCCCTTTCTGATTGATGCTACGATATCCGAGGCATCAACAACTCTGCTTTACTCTTGGTAAATCCCAAACTAGATAGGAAGATGTCTATCCTGCTGTACCAAGTCCCGGGTGCATGTTTCAAACCATATAGGGCTTTCTTCAGTTTGCATACATGAGTCCCTATGTCATGTGTCTCAAAATCGAGTGGCTGCTCCACATACACTTCCTCTTCGACTACACCATTCAAGAAGGTTGTCTTGACATCCATTTGGTGTACCTTCCATTTCATCACTGCAGCCAGGGCTATTCCTGATCTGATGGAGGTGTATCTGGCTACAGGTGCAAAACTCTCTTCATAATCTATCCCTTCTTTTTGGGAGAAGCCACGAGCTACAAATCTTGCTTTATATTTCTCTATGTTTCCATTTGTAGCATGCTTGATATTATAGATCCACTTGGAAGTCACAACAGACTTCCCATCTGGTCTTGGGACCACATCCCAAACATCATTCTTCATGATCAAGTGGTATTCCTTGACCATGGAATCCTTCCATTCTTTCTTTTCCGCTGCTTCTTCATAACTTGAAGGTTCTTTGTTCATAATTTCACAGAGTAAGGCAACATAGTTGGTGTATGATCTTGTTCTTTTCCTTTCTCTATATTCTTCTTCTGGAATGCCATACCTTTCTGCATCTTGGATGAGCTCTCTAGCCCATGTTAGTTTCCTCTTGTGAGAATTTTTCTCATGAGGTGGATCTACAGGTTCTTGTGGATCTTCTATTTCATGATCTTCTTTAGGAATTGCTTCATTCATGGTGGTGTCTGATGTTCTGGATATTCTGGGTTCTTCATTGTCTTCAACAGGTGTCTTCCTCGATTTGATGTATGTTGAGTCTTCATCAAAAGTTACATCCCTGCTAATGTCAATCTTCTTGAATCGTGGAAAGTAGATTCTATAATCCTTTGAGCTCTCATTGTAACCCACGAATATGCCTTTCTTTCCTGAATGATCTAGCTTTGTTCTCTTTTCTTTTGGAATGTGTGTGTATACTAGACAACCAAATATTCTGAGATGGCTAACTTTTGGTTTCTTACCAATGAAAACTTCTTCTGGTGTTTTGTTTTCAAGTATCTTATGAGGTGCTTTGTTCTGCACATATACAGCAGTCCTTCCTGCTTCTTCCCATAGGTGCATAGGAAGATCTTGGTCATGAATCATTGCCCTAGTTGCTTCCATGATTGTTCTATTATTTTTTTTGGCAACCCCATTCTATTGCGGATTGTAAGGAGTAGTCAACTCCCTCTTAATCCCTGAATCACTGCATAGCTTCTTGAAATCTGCTGAAGCAAATTCTCCGCCATTGTTGGATCTGAAGATCTTGATCTTCTTATCATCTTGTTTTTCTATCAAGGTTTTGAATTACTTGAACTTATCAAACACTTCATCTTTATTCTTTAAGAAATAAACCCAATTCTTCCTAGAAAAATCATCAATGAAGGAAACATAATATACATACCCACTCAGAGAACTGGATGAAATTGGACCGCATACATCGGAGTGGATAATTTCCAAGATTCCTTTTGCATTGCTTTCACTACATGGAAATTTCTTCTTTGTGTTATTTCCCTTTGCACAACCTTTTCAAATGCCTTCATGCTTTATCTGGATTTCAGGAAGACCTTCCATTGCTTTGCTTGCAATTGGTAGTGCCCTATAGTGCATGTGTGCAAGCCTTCTATGTCAAAGCTCACTTGGCTCTACTGAGTCATGAACCAAGGCTTGTTCTGGTTGGCCCTTCAATTTGTATAACCCTCCCTCTTGCTCTCCAATCACCACTGCATGATCTATAGTCTTACACTTTGGCCACATAAGAACTTGGCCATCTATAAATGCAACCCTCATACCTTTTGCATCCAATGTAGATATGGAGAGAAGGTTCTTCTTGAGACCTAGAACATATAGTACATCTTTCATTTTTATAGACTTTCCAGAGTCTATCTTATAGGAGGCTTCACCACTTCCTTTTATTGGATACTGGTAGTCATCCCCAAGTTTCACCTTATGGGGTGATTCATGTTCAGATAGGTTTACAAAGGATCCCTTGAATCCTGTCATATGTTTGGAAGACCCACTATCTATGAGCCAATCATTGCTTCCATGAGCAATAGTACCAGTGAGGGCAGAAATCAAAACATACTCTTCATCACTTGAAGAATCTTCACTTTCTTCCCTAGCCCCCTTCTTGGGAGGTTCATCATCCTCTGCAGTGTGAGCATGATGTCTTCTTTTGATTTTTTTATTTTTGTGTGAACCATCTTTATTATTTCTGGAACAATCCCTAGAATAGTGTCCCTTTTCATCACATGTGAAGCATTGGTCATTGGATATGTTTCTTCAAGATCTAAGGTTACCCCTCTGGTTCTAATGGTGATGCTTTTCTTTCTTACTGTGGTGATGTCCCTTTTTATTTTCATACTTCTTGGAGTGTGTTGTGAGAGCTTGGTCTTCATTCCCCATATTCTCTTCTTGAGCTATAATTCGAGCTTCTTCTTGTGAGCATTCTTCCCACAACCTACTGAATGTGATAATTTTCTTCCTACCACAAATTCCTTGGATGAAGGAATCCCATGACCTAGGAAGGCCATTAAGAGTGGTCATTACCACTTCTCCATTCTCTATATCTTCTCCCACATCTTCAAGTTGTTCTTTTATCTAGAAGACCCTTGAAAAATAAGACTGCATGGTCTCCGCATTCTATATCTTGACATTCTTTAGTTGATTCCTCAAGGTCATCTTTCGATTTATGTTCTTCCCTTCAAATAGCTTGGTCAAGGAATCAAACATCTCCTTAGGTGTCTTCATAGATGACACATGTGGTATGAGATGGTATTTAATAGAATCAACAATGATACTCTTATCCTTGACCAAGTTCCTCTTGTGTAAGGCCTTAGACTCTTCTCTCTCTGGAACTGGAACCTCTTCACTTATGTAGGTGTCCAATTCATTTTCTTCCAGGATTAACCCAATCCTATACTTCCATGCTCAAAAGTTATCAGCCCCTTCAAGCTTATCCTCAAGCTTGGTGTGGTGAGACATTTTAAAGAGTACTTCAAATGTAAATAGAAAAGTTATTAGGTCTTAGAAAAGTTATTAGGTCTTACCACTTGATTTGCTGAAAACTGGATCTAGAGCTGGATTAGGGTTTGTTAGAGAAACCCTAAAAATTCAAACTTTGAATTTAAAACTTCTGAAAGGATAGAAAGATGTGCCTTGCTGAGCTGGTCAATATGGTATACTTGGATTTTGAAATCTGCAAAGTTTTACCCCTCAAACTTTCCTTTGAAACTTCCAGATTCACTATACAGGGTCCTGAATTAGGGTTTGATCAAACCCAGCCTTCCACCAAACCAAAAAGTTCGCTCCAAGGCTTAGAAGTTCAATTTTTCTGAGGAGTATCCATCCATGGACTAAGATTCCAAAAATTCCAACTTTCTCTGAAACCCTGATTTCCCGCAGCAGTGACAGGCCAAAAACTGAAAGTACTCAAAATGAGATTTTGTTTCGACAGAAAGATGCTCCCTTGCTAGGAGATTCAATCTAGCCTCTTGCATTTGAATATATGTGGAGAGAAAACCAAAAATTAAGAATCCCTAGCTTCCGCAGCTGCATATTGTCTTCTTCTCAAGTTAGCTCTGATACCATGTTAGATTTTGAACATTAATTCAATATGATCTAGGATCTTATCTGAGAGAATAACATGTACAAAATATCAATCACAAGAGACAATAGATACAGACTTTCCTTGGGGAAAACCAATAAGGTGAAAAACCCCACAATTTCCTCAGAGATAGAAAGAGCAATGATACAAAACCCAAGTACAAGAGATAGTCTCCTAGCATCTTCTCCTCCCCCACTAGTGCACATCACTCAAGTGAGAAAATAAATGAGTAAGTGAATGATCAAATAGAGTGACACCCTCACTCTATTTATACACTGACTTCACTTGCCTAATAACCTAACAGGGTCGACTTCTCTATGAGAGCCTAATAACCCATGGTAACTCAACTTAGAGCTGACCCCACACTTGGTGGTCTAATAACCCATCATATATAAGTTGCTACACTTGCAATGCAACTTGCGACACTTGTAAATACAAATGACGACACTTCCGTACAGAGGAATAATAACATCTCTGTAGGGATACACTATACATATATGAAATACATTCCGAAGTTACAAATACATCAACACTTTACACATCCATATTGGACCATTTTATTAAATTTCAACATAATATTTACATACATTTCGAATTGGCATGATAATCCAATCATATGTTCCAAATAAAAATATATACATCATACATGCCTAGCCATTCACTAATTGGGTGTTGGCCTTGATCTCCATACTAGGAATCTATACCAGCATATTTACTTCATTTACATAGTTTTCATAAAATACATTCCAACTCAAAATTGGGGTATTACAATCCCTTCCCCCTTAGAATAACATTGTCCACGGTTTTTGCTCAAAATCAAAACAAAAATGGGTAAGGCTTATTTCATGGCATCCTCCAACTCCTACGTAGCCTCATTAGGACCGAAGTGCTTCCATTGCACATTTACCTATCCGATGGCTCAGTTCCATATCAATGTTACCTTCCTGTCTAGGATGCATAGTGGCTAGGTTTGGAACTCTCGGGTTCAACCTGAATCGCATCCCAATCCATCACATGGTTAGGATCATGTACATATTTATTTAGCAAAGAAACATGAAAAAAATTATGAGCTCTAGTCTTAGAAGGCAATGGAATTATATATGCAACTGGACCTATTCTTTCAAGCACTTCAAATGGCTCACAATATCTTGGAGATATCTTGACACAACTTCCAAGCTTCCAGGAACTCTTCCTTGGCCTAACTATAAGGTAAACATGATCTCCAACATTGAATTATGTATGCATTATATTCTTATCTTCATAGAGTTTTTGCCAATCTTGGGATGCCATTAAATTCTACCTAATTTTTGCAACCTATTGTTCCATTTCGTTAATCAATTATGGCCTAATTATAATTATGTTCATTGGATTATCCTAGGTCACTGGTGTCCTATACTTTCTGCCATATAAAACTTGAAATGGACTCAAGCCCAATGAAGCTTTTTGTCCATTGTTATATGCAAAATATACCTAGTGTAGATAATATTCCCACTTGGATGGTTTGTCCATCACATACATGCAAACCATGTCTTTAAGAATATGATTTACTCTTTCAGTTTGATCATTTGTTTGTGGATGGTGGGAAATTTGAAGTAAATTTGGTATCTCTGTCTGAAATTATTGCCTTAGGAAATCCATGCAATTTGAAAATTTTCTTCATGAAAATCCTTGCAATGGCATTTTCTTTATATGTGTATTTAACTGGAATAAAATGTGTTGACTTTGAAAATTTATACACCACAACCATGATGGAATCATGTTGTTTCATAATCATTGGAAAACCTGTAATAAAATTAATGGAAATTACTACCCATTTCCATTTTGGAATTGGAAAATGATGCAACAACCCTGCTAGGTCATGTTGGGTGTTGATGCCCAGTTTTCACTTGCTGGCATTTCATACATATTGAAATATACTCAGCAATATCATTTTTCATTCCGGACCAAAAATATTGTTTCCTATCTATAGCAATTGTTTTTTTATATCCTGGGTGACCAAAATATGGCATTTTATGTATTTCATCCATAACAATTCTCCTCAAGTCTTCTACATTTGGAATATAGATTCTATTTTTATAAAAAATAATTCCATCCTCTTCTAAATGATAACCTTCATTCCTCTTTTCTAAATTCTTCTTCTTCAATTTATCTTTTATTTCTAGATATAATTCATCTTCAGCAAGGTAATTAACAACCCGCTATCTCAAATCTGATTGAAAATTTGTGATGGTTGCACATGCATTTCATGCACCTTTCTGTTGAGTGCATCAGCCACTTTATTTTCTTTTCCTTTTATGTGTTTGATCTCAAAATCAAACTCACATAAAAATTCCAGCCATCTAGCTTTCCTGGCATTAAATGTTGGCTGCTCAAATAAATATTTTAGACCACAATGGTTTGTTCGCAACTCAAATTTGCTGCCCATTAAATAGTGTTTCCACATTTTTAAAGCATGCACTATGGCTGCAAATTCTAGATCATGTGTGGCATCATTATTTTCACGATCCTTCAATTTTCTAGAATCGTAAAACAACACATGGTTTTCTTGCATGAGAACTCCTCCAAGGGCCTTGTTTACATGCATCTATACATGCCACAAATTCTTTTTCTGGGTCTGCAATTTTCAGAATTGGAGCACTTGTGAGAAGCTTCTTCAACAACTAGAAGCTTTTCTCACATTTATGGGTCCGTTCAAATATTGTTCCCTTCTTTTGGAAAGAAGTGATTGGGTGTGAAACCTTGGAGAATCCTTCAATGAATCTTCTATAGTAACCAACAAGAGCCATAAAATAACTCACATATGTCACATTCTTTAGAGTTCACCAATTCATAATGGCTTCAATATTTTATGGATCCACTGGTATTCCTTGTTTTAAATAATGTGACCCAAATAATGAATTTTATTCCTGTAAAAGTCACATTTTCTTAGCTTTTCATACAATGTATGCTCCCTTAATAATTGCAAATCCATTCTCAAATGTTCTTCATGCTCCTCTTCATTTTTAGAGTAAATAAGAATGCCATCTAGAAAAACAAGAACAAACTTCTCCAAATATCTGTGGAAGATGCTATTCATGGGACACATGAAGGTAGTTGGTGCATTAGTGATACCAAATGGCACCACCACAAATTCATAGTTTCCATACCTTGTTCTAAACGTTGTCTTGTGAACGCCATCTTCCTTGATTCTTACCTCATGGTGACCATACCTCAAGTCAATCTTTGAAAATACCTTTGCCTCTCTCATTTTCTAAAAAAGATCATCAATTCGAGGCAATGGGTACTTTTTTTTCACTCTCACTTTATTCAACTCCCTGTAATCAATACATAAATTGAGTGTACCATATTTATTCTTTACAAATAGTACCGGTGATCCCCATGGGAAAACACTTGGCCTTATGTACTTACTTTCCAATCATTCTTGCAACTGCATTTTCAACTCTAATAATTCTGGTGTACTCATTATGTAACGTGTATTAGACACTGGTGTAGCTCCTGGAAAAAGATCAATTGTGAAATCAATACTTCTCTTGGGAGGTAGTCCTATCACTTCTTCAAGAAACACATCCTTGAATTCTTGTATCACATGATAGTCCTGCAATTTTGGAATTTAATTTTCTGATTTGTCCAATATATGGGATACATACAATTGGAAACTGTTGTTCAAGAAGTCTACCCTATAGGCAGGAGAGGGACACTACCAACTTCTGGGGTGATAGGTAAATACATAGATCATATCACATAGGTTTCTACAAAAGGAAAGAGATCAAGGATTATGAAGGCATACCTTATTAACGACGTTCAATCCTAGCTTTCGCTTGCTCCTTCGATCGATCCTCCACTTGATCTTCCGTTTGATGAAACTGCAATACAAAGATACCTTCCTCATCATATCTTGACTGATATAACAATGATGAAATTGAAATTCAATTTAAACATCAAATACAATCAAGAATTTAATCCAAACAAATATACAATCCATTAGACATTTGATTGGGACAGGAAGGGTATTTCAACCTTTATTGTCAAAAGCAAATAATCAGTACAATTATACTTGATCATTCAGAATGCTTGTGCAACCGAATCCTGGGCTCTTTCTCTTCACACTAACTTTGGAATTCCTCCAGCGTAACAACCCTTAATGCATAGTTTCTCCTCCTCTCTCTCATTTATCCCCCTTGTATTTATGGGACAAGGCAGGTAGTTTGGATTGAGAGGTAGTTTGATTGGGAGGTTAGGGAAGTTGTAAAACCAACTTCAACTAATCCCAATTCGTCAAAATAATATATTTTTGATTACTTTTTAAGGTGTACGCTAGTTTTCTTAAGTGGAGAAGCATTCAATATGCAATTTTCCTGCTTTACAACCAGCGTTTGCAAGAGTTTTTGAGTTGTACGCTAGTCTACTTAAGCAAAGTAGAGTATTTCAGCAAGTAAACGCTAGTCTATGTAAGTAGAGTAGAGTATTTCAATAAGTGAACGCTACTATCATGCTTATAGGGTAGTGTTTTTCTCAAAAAGTAGGTAGAATGAGTGTTTTGTCAGGTGGAAAGTGGTAAGTCTAGTCCATACATCATATAGGGAAATCATGCTCTTCAATCCAAGTTATCCTTTTGTGTGATCAATAGATAGATGTGATCATGGATGTAGAAGTGTAGATTTGACCTATAACAGATGCCCCCTAATGTGTGAGGTCATAGGGAAACGATGGCCGAAATATATTATAATTCCAAGTCAGAGAAGGAGCAAGAAACCACAGAGCCAAGTCACGAAAGTACCTAAAATAACGATCAAAGTCAACGAGTAATTACAATCTTGACATCATATAGATGTGTAGTATGCAACATGATCTCCAATACATAACTAGGAGATGTACATATAGCATGGCCATTGAAATACAAGCGTGGATCCATGTCAAAATGAGAGATCATAGCCATAACAACAAACTAGATCTATGTCTCATGGAGATCCAAAAATGAGTGAGGCTCAGTCTTGTGCATCTTGGGTGACAACATAATGAGGTAATGCTATCAAAATCCCAAGGTCTTCATCCAAATAACCCAAGGTACAAACCCTAACCATGTGAATAAATGAGCTGAAAGTCGAACATGGGGGGTATCGTTTGATTACTAGTCATTGATGTATACCGTTAACAAATGCGAGGGCTTCCACCGATAATGATAATGGGGCCCAAGGTACCTAGTACGATCCAACAAGTGTGAATAAGAAGACTTGACGTCGAAGACTTGAGGAACCTGTCAAATAAGAGACACTGATGTATTCTCATAATTCAACAGCGAGGGAAATTGCCACTGGTGACTACAATCCTCAAGGTACTAACCGAAACTCTAAACCTCATTCCCAGAAAAAAAATGAGTTGATGCCGATAGGAAGAAGTCTGTTGGAAGGGAGGCCTTAAATCATCCTCCATTATCCAACACGAGGAAAAATCAAATGGTATGAGCTAATGTGGAGTAGTTCAAGTAGAAATACTGACACTAGGGATGCCAACACATGAGGTTAAGGTAAACTGCAGAATGGCTGACACAGGCTATATCCTTGAACAGTGAGCATGACACAAAGTGACTTAGGTAGTTTTCAACATGATGGGGAAGTGAAATAAGCCTGCAATGTAGGATACATTAGCAGACCCTCCATATGGTTGGAAGAATAACCAACCGGGGAAGTAAACAACTCAGAGATCAGGTTCACCCTAAGGTCAAATACTAAACCCAACTGAAATGATAGACTCAAATAGGTGTCGTGTTCAAGGATAGGACTGACTGAACTGACCTTGAAATTGTAAGATGTGATATACCCTTCTTATCCCTTATTCTTTTTAGATAAAAGAATACCTTTCTTGTTGTTTTAATGAGTCCAAGAAAGAATGAAAACTCAATAGATCCAACCATGTGAAGAGTTTAACGATCCCATGGGAGAAAGACTCGAGACATTCTTCATTGTTTACATAATTCGAAAAGGAGATAGAAGAATACTCTATAGTACTGATCTCTGGATTTTAATATCGAGCCGAGATCTGTTCTTACTCGCCGGTGTTTTCAATTTTAAGGAGTCTGAAAAACATAAACAATAGCTCCATTCACCTACTCGTGGATTTTAATATCGATCCCAAGTAGGTTAATGCTTGCCGATGTTTTCCTATTTATAGAGTCTGAAAAACTTAAACAATCCTCTATACACCCTCTCGTTGATTTCACACCGAGCCTGAGTAGGTGAGTGCTCGCTTGGTGTTTTCATATTTCAAGAGCCTGAAAACCCTAAAGAAGGCTCCAAAAGGTCCTTTTTCGTAAAGTTAGTCTCCTCCCCTGAAAAAGTGTAAAACAATGAAAGAATAACTCTTCTAGCCACAGATGACTAGAGTATTCCTTTTTCGTAAGTAATCCGCAAAATTCTGGAAAAGGGTTAAACTTATACTTAAGCGGATGAGCCTTTAGTTCCTTTAACGAGCTTGAAGAGGACAAGTTTGCTTGGCAATCTTGTTCAGGTTTCAATAGTCCAAACAAGAGCTTAAAATGACTTAAAAGACATCTTCTAGGATCATAACTCATGACCTGCCAAAGACGAGGATCTCAATAACCAAGTTAGTATTAATGACATAAAATTTTAACCATAAAGTAGTTAACAAGGTCCGTTAATAAAGAAATTAAGTCATAATAGATTGATGCTACGAAAATCTAGTGAAAATTTGAGAAACATAGGTTAAATTCATCTCATCAACATTTATAGGTATTAATGATTAAATAGAACCCTTTTTTATGAAATTTGAAACTATAGACTTTTCACAAAAGTGGGTAAAAAATCAAATTCAAATTCATATATATAATTTCAACTTGAAATCTCAAATATCACATTTGGAAATTTGTAGGGAAAGTTTTGGAGCAAACCATTGATCTTCATCTATTCATAGCGATCAAATCGGGAAACCATTCAACCTCAAACCTATTCCAAGTAAGTTATTTTCATCCCTACTTACATTTTGATGGTTCATTTGTCAATTTTCATGCTTAAAAACACTTATCTAGCCATGCTTAATTTGTGGTTTTCATGTATGCTACTATGTAAGGGTAGGGTAGAGTATTTTTTTGGGTGAACGCTACTATTTCTCAAGGACAATAGCATCCAAACGTGACTATGTGCTTAGAGAGTAGCGCTTGCCCCTGAAAATGCCTAAAAAATGCTCTTGACCCTTCTTTTGACAGGATGGCACTTATTTGGAGGGAGAGGGAGCATAAAGAGATGGATAGGGTAGCTATGAAAGATCCTACCACTCTTCATGCACTTAGAATGTGTGGTTTGTTGAAATTCTACCGAATCGTAAACATGAGGGCACTCAACCACTTACTTCAAAGACTCATTCAGTATTGGGATGCCGATGCCAATGTGTTTAATATCCGGGGAGAGACCTTGGACCTCACTGTTGACGACATATACTTCATTACAAGGCTGTCTAGGAGGGGAGATCCTGTAAACCTGAAAGGGTCCTCATGCAATGTGGGTGCCATGTCCGTACAAGATTATGTAAATTCCTACTGTGTGGAAGGTACTGAGAAATGTGGAAGTCAGATTCTCATTTCTACTCTTACAAGCTTCCCTCTGAAGGTTATTATGAGTATGTTGAATAGAATGGGAGGGAGTGCTGCACAACACTTAGCCTCAAAGCACTACATGCATATTGGTATCGAATGCTTGCAAGGTCATGTATATGATTGGTGCACAAGTCTCTTAGCAAACATTAAGCTTCAACTCTCGGGGTGTAAGACTGGGAGAATGAAGAAATTTGGATATGGCAACATCCTTTGTACCTTCTTCTTCGAGAGGGTACCTGCTCTTAGATTGGGCATGCCTTTTCCCCCGGTCATTCCTCGTGAGCCGAGATTAGGCCGTTGGGGTGACATTTTTCTCCGCCAAGGTGGTGGTGAAAGGAACTTTTTTTATCACACTGATGATTTCTGGGGATGGTGGGAGAGACAGGTGCTAGCATTTGAGCAGTTTTCGTATTCTAGTTTAGACTTCCGTCATGATTCAGAGTTGGTACTTCCTCCAAGTGGTGCCTAGGGAGATATAGGTATGTTTTTTGAAAATTATTTAACTTTTTCAATTTTTTAAAGTATCTAATTTTTATGATGAGTTTGAAGTTCTAAAACAAAGTGTCATATGCAGATGTTGGACTAGCTCGTCCCGAGGGACATCCTGCTACTTTTGTGAGGCCCATTGATGTGGGTGCATCTGATACTACGCTAGGGGCTATAGAGAGGAAGATGAGTCGGTTGACTCATGACATTCCCACATATTGCATTGAGCAGATGCTCGTTGACATGCAGGAGGATGTAGTAGGTGTGCCCCCAGCTTGGATTAGACTGCTGCGGAAGGTAGCCAGGATAGTCATATGTTACCGAGACGCTGTGGATGCTGATGAGGCCCCACCTTATCCATAGGAGAAGGATATTTTATGTATATTTTTGAGGCCATCGAGCCCAATTTTTTATCTTATGACGTGACTCTGTGATAGACTTATGTTCCAAACTCATACTATTTTTTGATACAGTATCGGCTTATATTTACATGTGTGTTTTTAACTTTATGTGCAAATGTTTATTTATGCACGTGTATGATACAAATGCCAATCTAAAACATAATTTTCAAATGAATCAGCTAATGCATTCAAATTTCTTGGAATATGTTGATATACGGTGGAATCAAACTCTCTTTCCAATAATTTAACTTGCAAAAACTGTCGTAGCAAAACAATATCTCTAATCTGATAAACACCTGTCAACTGAAATACAACTAGTTGCGAATCAAGTATTACCTCCAAATGTGAAATGCCTTGGACAAGAGCATCCCGGAGAAGTTCTATGACCGCACTGTATTCAGCTATGTTATTCGTTGTGGGACCCAAACAAACCCCTCCCCGAAGAAACCTGTTGGCTAGTCGATGAGTAAATGACCCAAGCTACTAAAGCCAACTGTCAGGTGTGGCAACTGGCGCCATCAACAAATCCTAAAAAGTGTTCAGTCAACATCTGAAACACGAAATGAGAAAACACACATAAGGTAAACTAACGATCACAAGCAAAAACTAGTTCTACAAAATGTACAACTATAATAAATGAAAAAGCACAAATTCCTAAGCGTAGTACTTCTTCAAGTAGAGCCCATTTCTAGGCTCACGAAGCTTATTACCCCCGTACTCTGTTAGCTCATAAGCACCTTTCTTCAGCACCTTCAAGATTATATAAGGACTGAGCCACATGGACTTGAACTTGCTAGCCCCTAACGGTTCCTTGTCCTGATCCCAAAGTAGAACAAGGTCTCCTTCGAGAAAAACCCTAGGTCTGAAAGACTTATCGTATTGTCCTTTGACTCATTTCTTATGGATCTCGTTTGCTGTGAGTGCATCACAGTGTTGCTCATCTAGATGCTCTAAATGTAGCAAATGTTCTTCTAGTACTGAAGTTTCTGGTAACAGTTGAACAACCAACTTCAAAGAGGGAATGTGACATTCAATCGGAACGACTGTTTCTATCCCGTGCATAGGTTGGAAAGGAGAGAACCCGGTAGCAGTCTTTACGTTTACTCGGTAAGCCCAAAGAGCAGGATATAGCATTATGTGCCAGTTATTACAACTGGCATTAACAGTTCTTTGTAGAATTGTCTTCAAAGTTTTGTTAACCACTTTGACCTGACCATTCGCCCGTGGATAAAATGAGGATGAATGCTCCTGACAAAAACCTAGCATTGTATAAATCTTGGTCATCATGTTGTTCTAAAAATGATGACCGTGATCAGTGACAATCACTTTGGGTATGCCAAATCTTGCGATAATCTAATTGAATACGAAATAAGTAGTGTTTTCTCCATCCTCTTTAAAAGTAGGCATTGCCTCGACCCACTTGGTGAAGTAGTTGACGACAACGATGATATATCGATGGCCTCCATCCGAAACTGGATTACAAGTCATATAATCAACCCCCCATTTTGTGAAGGGACCTGTTGTGATCACAGGATGAAGAGGATCTAGATGTGCTCTCATTTTCCTGGTGAAAAAATGACACGGATGACAACGTTTCACATCTTCCACAGAATATTTAAAGATTGTAGGCCAAAAATACCCGACACGCAGTATTTTATGAGTTATTTCCGACCAAGAAAGATGACCCCCACAAGCTCCATTGTGAGCATCATTCAATACTGATTATGCTTCTTCTAAAGTCAAACAACGTCATAAGATGGAGTCTATCCCACGTCTGTACAAAGTGTCAGAAACAATGATATAGTTTTTCACATGACTTTTCAGTTTGCATCGTTCTTCTCTAGAAAAAGTGGTAGGACACCTCAAATTTTGGAGATATACTAAAATATCCCCGTACCATGGGTCAGAGGAGGCAATAAGGAAGATATTTTCATCTAGGAATGATGACTCTTCCTCAATATGCACTAAGTTTTGGAAATTCTGAAATTAATTCAGTGAACACTAGTGATTTCTTCGACTTGGCAGACTAAAAAACCAAATCAAACTCTTGCAGGATTACAATCCATTTATTGTATTTCCCACCGATGATACGTCGAGTGAGAACATATTGGAAAGGATTGACCTTTTCAATTATAGTGGTAGTTCGTAAAAGGATATAGTGACGAAGTCTCTGCACCGCGTAGACCATAGCTAGTGTTGACTTCTCAACATGTGAATACTTAATCTCAGGATCTATCAATGCACGCGAGAGATAATAAACGACATGCTCTTGGAGCGTGTCATCCTCCTGAACTAGTTCTATGCCCATTGTGTATAGTGATGCCACAAGATATAAGAGGAAATCCTTTGTATAATCAAGTGGGATTAACAAGGGGGCTGATAGTAATGCCTTTTTCAAGGCCTCAAACGATGCTTGAGTAGCCTCATCCCATAAAAAATAGGTATCTTGTTTAAGCAGTCTCATGAAACCCTTTGTAATTTTGGCATAGTTTATGATAAAACGTCATAGGAAATTAGACATGCCTTGCAGACTTTGGAGTTGTCTCAAGGTGTGAGGAGGAGGCAGATTTATAATCGCCTCAACTTTTAACGGGTCGACCATTATGCCACAACTAGATACAATGAAACCCAATAAAAATACAGATTCGATGTAGAATACACACTTATTAGGATTCAATCGAATCTTGTATTGTCTTCACCATTCAAACACAAGTCTCAAATGAGCTGGATGATCCCGTCTCTTGCGAGATCGCGTCGGGAGGTCATCCAGGTAAGGTTCAACTATGTGCTTGATATCATGAAAAGTGAAATTCATTGCTCATTGGAAGGTAGCTCCAGCATTCTTTAAGCATAACGACATCTTCCGATAGGAAAAGGTTCCCCACGGGAAAATAAAAGTTGTTTTATGTTGATCTTCGGGTTTGATTTGAAATTGATTATATCCCAAAAATCCATCCATGAAAGAAAAGATCTCATGTCCTGCACACACATCTATGATCTACTCAATAAATGGTGTAGGGTAGTTATCTTTCGGAAAAGCTTTGTTCAAATCCCGAAAGTTAGTACAGACTCGAATGGTACCTTGCTTTTTATCAACCAGAACAGGATTCGAAACCCATTCCATCATGTTGATCAGATAGATAAATCCGGCTTTAAGCAATTTTTCGACCTCTGCCTTAATGGTGGTTGCTTTTCGAGGATTCACTGGACGGATATTTTGTCTCACAGGTTTCGTGGTAGGATACGTTGTGATGACATTCTCAATAATGGCAGGATCGATTCCTGGCATCTCCTCATAAGACCAGGCAAAAATATTTTGGAATTCTTTAAAACGTTTGGTATACAGAGCGATCTCCTCCGAAAAACAATCTGCTCCAATAAAAATGTTTTCCACAACCCCTGGTTTGGTGGAAATGTCAATAGGGATGGGTCTCGATATATTAGCCATATTCCCTTCAGCGTAAATAGTACTTGAAGTGGAAGAGGAAAAATCAACATTCTCACTGGGTCTCATCGAAAACTCTCCTCTCTCCATCCTGTCTAGATTTGGAAGCAGGTAAGACCTGTGGTGCATGTGTTCCCAAGGCTGGTCTAGGCCCAACATGGCTTCCAAAATGGCTTTGTCAGAAGGAAAAACCATGTCAAAACAGTCAAAAGAGTGGATCAAGTCTACTGACCATGCTGGAGTATAGTCCATATCCGACTCAGCAGAGACTGGCGGAGTCATATATGTTCCATTGCAGCAGGTTGTGCTTCCATGTATGCTATGTTAAATTTTGAGCATTAATTCACAATACTCTAGGATCTTTACTGAGAGAATAACATGTATAGTATATCAATGCATAACAAGCATAATAAGCATGACAAGCATCATAAGAATCAAAAGCATGAGAGACAAGAGACACAAAGTTTCCGTGGGGAAAACCCTAAGGTGAAAAACCCCACAACTTCCTCAGAGATAGAGAGAGCAATGGCTCAACCAAAGTACAACCAAAATACACTGAGATAGTCTCCTAGTAGCAGATGATCCTCCTCCTCACTAGTGCCCCACTTTCTGAGTGAGAGAAGTATGAGTTTTCGAGTGATCAAATAGAGATCTCCCGATCTCTATTTATACTTAACCTATTTTCCCAGTGACACTATGAGGCCGACTTGTCTAGCTAGGTACATCCACAATACAATACATAAAATAAGGGCCTACCCCACACATGGTGGTCTAATAACCCATCGGCAAGTTCACACACTTGCGACACTTGTCAGTACACATGACGACACTTTCGTATAGAGGAATGACACATCTCTATAGGAGTGCAATAATATATAAATGAAATACATGGATGAAATACATTCCGAAGTTACATATACATCAACACTCCCTCTTAACTAGGAAGGTATTTCTCGACACAGAGCTACTAGCACAAGTCTTCTTCTCTGGATCATCGTCATCGTCACTGCTGCTGCTATCTCAACCAATCTCTGACTCTACTCATCATAGGAAGTTCTACAGAGCCAGTCCTTTCTCATACTGGATGTAGGCCCACCACCTGCGGGTCTTCATCACTAGCCATACTATGGAGTCCTCAGGACTTTTTACGTGCATCACAAAACCTGGCGGTAGCATCCCAGGCTATTACGAGCACTCAGCTCTACTTGTCAGATCTCCCAAGAGCACATTACATGTGACCCATCACAAAACCTGGCTGAAGCATCCTAGGTTGTTACAAGCACACATCTCTACCTGTCGGATCTCCCAAGAGCACATTACATGTGATCTCACCACAAAACTTGGCTAAAGCATCCCATGCTGTTACAAGCACACAACTCTACCTGTCGGATCTCCTAGGAGCACATTACATGTGGTCCACCACAAAACCTGGCTGAAGCATCTGAGGCCTTTTTCATCTTGTCCAGATCTCCCAGGAGAAAATTACATGTGGTCATGGAAAAACCTGGCTGAAGCATCTAAGGCCTTTTTCATCCTATCCAGATCTCCTAGGAGCAAATTACATGCCATAGGAAAAAACCTTGCAAGAGCATCTCAGGATGTTACGGGTACACAACTTCGACCTGAAGATCTCCCAAGGCACAAATTACATGTCCTCCCGTAGAAATGTCTTGAAAGAGCATCCCAGGCTATTACGGGTACACAAGTCTTACCTATAGGATCTCCCAGACATGCTCATCTGCACAACCTGATCCATGGCCACAAAGTATCATCCTGATACTCACCATACATCATCCTGATGTACACATGATCTTCCTGATCATCATCACTGCATCGTCCTGATGCATTCCATCTGGAGAAGCTCGTCATCCATGATCATCGTGATCATACAATGCATCCACTTGATGTATACCAAGTATCTACCTGATACATAGATACATGATCCACACAATGTATCCATCAACATTCATGATATACCTGATCATGCCTGATATATATCAACATACATGATCTACCTGATCATACAATTTATCCACCTGATACAAATACAGATACATGGTCCAAGCATCCAACATGATGCATATACAAAATACATATAAATGATCCACCTGATCATATCCAACATCCAACATGATGCATACATACACAAATGATCCAACTGATCATACAGAGTAGAAACTAGAACATCATCCTGATGCTCATCATCCAACGCTTACATCCACAGCCATGTGAAGGATCCCCCTTCCACCATTCTAGGAATGGCTACAGCAAATGTCTCCATCACTTCTTCCTCGAAGTGTCATCGATCCGAAGAACACCAAGCCTCTCTCTGAAGTACTTGAACTTCACTCTGGCTAGCGGTTTCATCAACACATCTGAATTCTACTCATCTGTCGCAACATATAGGAGCTTCACTGCTCCTCTCTGCACCATATCCCTGATATAGTGATATTTGATCTCTTTGTGTTTCGACCTTTCGTAAAACACTGGGTTCTTAGACAACTTCACACAACTCTGGTTATCACAAAATATACCAGTAGGATCCAATAGGAGATCAAATAACTCAGTTAGTAGCTTCCGAAGCCATACTACCTCACAACTAGCCGAACAGGCTGCAACATACTTTGCCTCGGCTGTACTCAATGCTATGCAGGACTGCTTCCTTCTAAACCAAGAGATCACACCTGATCCCATACTGAAGCAACACCCATATGTGCTCTTCCTATCTTAAGCAATGCCTGCCCAATCTGAATCAACATAACCCTGCAGGTTAAACTTTTGATTTGATTCATACTTGAGCCCATAATCAACTGTACCCTTCAGGTACCTCAGAATATGCTTTACAGCAACCAGGTGAACACTTCTCAGACCCATCAGGAACTGGCTCAATGTGTTCACCGCAAAGAAAATATTTGGTCTCGTATTCGTCAGGCACATCAAGGACCCAATCATTTGACGATACACAATGACATCAACTGGCTCAGATGAAGCATCACACAGAAGCTTCAGGTTCGTTGCCATAGGTGTGGCCATGGCCTTGCAGTCCATCATCTCGAACTTCTTCAGGATCTCTACTACATACTTCCCTTGTCCAAGTAAGGTTCCATTTGCACTCTGCCACACCTCCATGCGTAGAAAGTAGTGCATAATCCACAAGTTCTTCATCTCGAACTCGGAAGCAAGCTTCCGCTGCATGTCGGCAATCAATCTATCATCTCCTGTTACAAACAGGTCATCCATATACAAACGTAGTGTCACTGGATTTCCTTCCTCAACCTTGTAGTAAAGGTTGGCACCTGCTTTACTCTTGGTAAATCCCAAAATTGATAGAACGCTGTCTATCCTACCAAGTTCTGCACATATATGACTCTGTGTCATGTGCCTCAGAACCAAGTGGCTGCTCCACATATACTTCTTTATGTTGTCATCTACAGCATGCTTGATCTTTTAGATCCTCTTGGAAGTCACTACAGACTCTTCTTCAGGTCTTCGTACTGCATCCCAAACATCATTATTCGTGATCAACAGATCATGGCATTCTTCTATTTCTTCATCCCAGATCCTGGGAACTTTAATATCTTCAATAGATATCTTTGTTGTTGGAACAAATGTTGTTGCCCTTTTGTAGGTGAAGGTATACGGTCTTTCCTACAAAACAAGTTAAATTGCATGATTAGAAACATCTCATAATTTTCAGAACAAATTCTTACACATAAGGAAATATGTCATACAGGCATGCAATTATATTAGCCAATGCTTCAATACAACATTTATCCATGTTCCATAACTTTCTAGATGCCTTCCAGTCTCTACCAGAACATTGTTAAGAGTTTGCATAGCTCCCAACATGTCAGCAAAGAGGTTTCATTCTAGATAAGTAGAAATGGAATGTCGTACAATGCCATAGACCTACTTACACATTAAATGCATATTAGTAGTAATTTGTTCATTAATGCAATCATTCTAATATGCATAATACACATCCTAAATCTAGGAACATAAGCATATACATCATTTGAACAATATTATTTAAACAAACAAATATGCAAGAAATGACAATTAAAATACTTATCTTTGTTTGTTTGTTGGGTGGACTCCCTTTGAGTCTTTGCTTCCTTGCAGGAGCTGTTGGAGTCCTAATCTGAAGTAGCTTCTTCTACACCTTTCTGTTGTGGAATGTAGAGAGATGGTCAACTCCCTTTGAATATCTGCATCCTTGCAGAAACCACTGGAGTGTGCTCCCTCTTGATCTTTTCTTCCTAGATTACCTGTTCTTGAATTCATTCTCGATCCCTATGCATTCTTATTAGTATCATCATTGTGTTATCCTCGAGGTCTCATACATAATCAAACATTCATTAGTATAATCACAATAATCTCAAGCATGTATAGTCAAGATCATTTCAAACAGAAATAATATGCATTCTTATGGTTAGTCATAAACATAATATACCTAAACCTGTGATTACTCAAACCTATGACTCTTTTGGTTAGTCATATAACCAATTAAGGTAAGAAACATAATATGCATACACCCATGATTATTCAAACCTATGACTTCATGAATAATCATTATCAATCATGTCATGCATACTTATATAAGAGATCCTATAAGAAACACATACCTGGTCACCATATTTGCTAGTTATGTCTAGCAATGTTTTCTTGTTCTCTTCAATGACCCGCATAACTCACAAGTTAACCTTTGCAAAAACAATTTATACATACCTCTATGTGATTCATGACTATGGATGAATCTTTGTCTTCGTGTCACCATGGCATGTTCAGGTTGTCCCTTCAATTTGTACAATCCTCCCTCTTGCTCTCCAATCACCACTGCATCATTAATAGTTTTACCCTTTGGCCACATTAGGACTTGCCCATCTACAAATGCAACCCTCATACCTTTTGCATCTAATGCGGATATGGAGAGTAGATTCTTCTTAAGCCCAGGTACATACAAAACATCTTTCATCTTCAAAGACTTCCCAGAGGATAGATTGTAGGAGGCCTCACCACTTCCTTTGATAGGGTATTGGTAGTCATCTCCAAGTTTCACCTTATGGGGTGACTCATGTTCAGATAGATTAGCAAAGGATTCGTTAAACCCAGTCATATGTTTTGAAGCCCCACTGTCAATTAACGAATCATTGCAACCATGGGAGATAGTGTTAAATTTTGAGCATTAATTCACAATGCTCTAGGATCTTTACTGAGAGAATAACATATACAGTATATCAATGCATGACAATCACAATAAGTATGACAAGCATCACAAGAATCAAAAGCATAAGAGACACGAGACACAGAGTTTTCGTGGGGAAAACCCTAAGGTGAATAACCCCACAACTTCCTCAGAGATAGAGAGAGCAATGGCTCAACCAAAGTACAACCAAAATACACTGAGATAGTCTCCTAGTAGCAAATGATCCTCCTTCTCACTAGTGCACCACTTTCTGAGTGAGAGAGATGTACTTTTCCGAATGATCTAAAATAGAGATCACCTGATCTCTATTTATACTAATCTGTTTTCCCAATGACCTTATGGGGCTGACTTGTCTAGCTAGGTACATCCACATTATAATATATATATTTCAGGATTGACCCCACACATGGTGGTCTAATAACCCATCGGCAAGTACACACACTTGCAACAATTGTCAATCCACATGATGACACTTCCTTATAGAGGAATAACACATCTCTTATAAGGGTACAATAAATATATATAAAATACACAGATGAAATACATTCCGAAGTTACATATACATCAACACTCCCTCTTAACTAGGAAGGTATTTCTCGACACAGATCTTCTAGACAAGTCTTCTTCTCGGGATCATCGTCATCGATGCATCGTCACTGCTGCTGCTATCTCAACCAATCTCTGACTCTACTCGTCATAGGAAGTTCTACAGAGCTAGTCCTTTTTCATACTGGATGTAGGCCCACCACCTACAAGTCTTCATCATTACTGGCCATACTATGGAATTCTCAGGACTTATTACGTGCATCACAAAACCTAGCTGAAGCATCCCAGGCTATTACGAGCACACAACTCTACCTGTCGGATCTCCCAGGAGCACATTACATGTGATCTCACCACAAAACCTGGCTGAAGCATCCTAGGCTTTTACGAGCACACAGCTCTACCTGTCGGATCTCCCATGAGCACATTACATGTGGTCCACCACAAAACCTAGCTGAAGCATCTGAGGCCTTTTTCATCCTATCCAGATCTCCCATGAGCAAATTACATGTGGTCATGGCAAAACCTGGCTGAAGCATTTGAGGCCTTTTTCATCCTGTCCAGATCTCCCAGGAGAAAATTACATGCCATAGGACAAAACCTCGCAAGAGCATCTCAGGATTTTATGGGTACACAACTCTGACCTAAAGATCTCCCAGGGCACAAATTACATGTCCTCCTAGAGCAATGTCTCGAAAGAGCATCCCAGGATGTTATGGGTACGCAACTCCGACCTATAGGATCTCCCAGACATGCTCATCTGCACAACCCGATCCACGGACACAAAGTATCATCTGATACTCACCATACATCATCCTGATGTACACATGATCATCCTGATCATCATCACTGCAACATCCTGATGCATGTCATTTGGAGAAGCTCGTCATCCACGATCATCCTGATCATACAATGCATCTACCTGATGCATACCAAGTATCTACCTGATACATATCATCATACACAGTGTATTCACCTGATACATAGATACATGATCCACACAATGTATCCATCAACATACATGATCTACCTGATCATACCTGATACATATCAATATACATGATCTTCCTGATCATACAATGTATCCACCTGATACATATACAGATACATGGTCCAAGCATCCAACATGATGCATATACAAAATACATACAAATGATCCAACCGATCATATCCAGCATCCAACATGATGCGTACATACATATAAATGATCCAACTAATCATATCCATCATCCAACATGATGCATACATACATATAAATGATCCAACTGATCATATCCAACATCCAACATGATGCGTACATACATATAAATGATCCAACTGATCATATAAAGCAGAAACTAGAACATCATCCAGATGCTCATCATCTAGCGCTTACATCCACATCCATGTGAAGGATCCTCCTTCCAACATGCTTTGAATGGATTCAACAAATGTGTCCATCACGCCTTCCTCGAAGTGTCCTCGATCTGAAGAACACCAAGCCTCTCCTTGAAGTACTCGAACTTCACCCTGGCTAGTGGCTTCGTCAGCACATCTGCAATCTGCTCATCCGTCACAACATACAGGAGCTTCAAAGCTCCTCTCTGCACCATATCCCTGATATAGTGCTATTTGATCTCTATGTGTTTCGACCTGTCATGAAACACTGGGTTCTCAGACAGCTTCACACAACTCCGGTTATCGCAGAAGATACCAGTAGCATCCAACGGGAGATCAAATAACTCAGACAGTAGCTTCCGTAGCCATACTGCCTCACAACTAGTTGAACATGCTGCAACATACTCTGCCTCAGCTATACTCAGTGCTACGCAGGATTTCTTCCCGCTAAACCAAGAGATCACACCTGATCCCATATTGAAGCAGCACCCAGATGTGCTCTTCCTATCTGCAGCACTGCCAGCCCAATCTGAATCAACATAACCCTGCAGGTTAAACTTTTGATTTGCTTCATACTTGAGCCCATAATCCACTGTACCCTTCAAGTACCTCAGAACATGCTTTACAGCAACCAGGTGAACACTCCTCGGATCCATCAAGAACTGGCTCAATGTGTTCACATCAAAGCAAATATCTGGTCTTGTGTTCGTCAAGTACATCAAGGAACCAATCATCTGATGATACATAGAGACATCAACCGGCTTAGATGAAGCATCACATAGAAGCTTTAGATTCGATGCCATAGGTGTGGCCATGGCCTTGCAATCCATCATCCTGAATCTCTTTAGGATATCTACTATGTACTTACCTTGACCAAGGAAGATCCCACCTGCACTCTGCCACACCTCCATACCTAGGAAATAATGCATTATTCCCAAATCTTTCATATCGAACTTAGCAGCAAGCTTCCTCTTAGTATCTGCAACCAATCTGTCATCTCCTATTACAAATAAGTCATCCACATACAGGAGTAGAACCACAGGATTCCCTTATTCAACCTTGTAGTAAAGGTTGGAATCCGCTTTACTCTTGGTAAAGCCCAAACTAGATAGGAAATTGTCCATCCTTCCATACCAGGTTCTGGGAGCTTGTTTCAATCCATACAAGGCTTTCTTTAATCTGCACACATATGACTCCCTGTCATGTATTTCGAAACCAAGTGGCTGCTCCACATATACTTCCTCTTCAACTACACCATTCAAGAAAGCAGTCTTGACATCCATCTGGTGTATTTTCCATTTCATCGCTACAGCCAGGGCAAGTACTGTTCTGATGGAAGTATACCTGGCTACAGGTGCAAAAGTTTCTTCATAATCTATTCCCTCTTTCTGAGAGAAGCCACGAGCTACGAATCTTGCCTTGTATTTCTCCACACTGCCATCTCTAGCATGCTTGATTTTGTAAATCCATTTGGAAGTCACAACAGACTTTTCTTTAGGTCTTGGGAAAACATCCCAAACATCATTCTTCATTATTGATTGATATTCCTCAACCATGGCATCCTTCCATTCTTTCTTTTCTGCTGCTTCTTCATAACTGGAAGGCTCTTTGTTCATACTGTCCGAGAGTAAAGCAACATAGATGGTATGTGATCTAGTTCTCTTATTTGCTCTGTGTTTCTCTTCTGGAATGCCAAATCTTTCTGCATCTTGAATGAGCTCTCTATCCCATGCAGGTTTCTTCTTGTGAGAGTTATCTTCACGGGGTGGGTCTACAGGTTCTTGCAGATCTTCAAACTCACGAACAACTTCTGGAACTGCTTCAGTCATGGTAGTGTCTTGAAATCTAGTTTCCTTAGGTTCTTCATAAACCTCGATCGATGCCTTCCTTGATTTGATGAATGCTGAGTTTTCATCAAATGTCACATCCCTGCTGACATCAATCTTCTTGAACCCTGGAAAGTATATTCTGTAAGCCTTCGAGCTTTCACTGTAACCCACAAAGATACCCTTCTTTCCCAAAGGATCTAGTTTGGTCCTCTTTTCCTTTGGGACATGAGTGAATATTGGACAACCAAATATTCTGAGATGGTTGACTTCAGGTTTCTTACCAGAAAAGACCTCTTCTGGTGTCTTGTTGTCCAATATCTTGTGGGGTGTTCTATTCTGCACATATACAGCTGTTCTAGCTGCTTCTGCCCATAGATGCATAGGTAGATCCTGGTCATGGAGCATTGCTCTTGCTGCTTCCATGATTGTTCTGTTCTTCCTTTCTGTAACTCCATTCTATTGTGGATTGTAAGGAGCAGTCAACTCCCTCTTAATCCTTGAATCACTGCAAAGCTTCTTGAAGTCACTTGAGGTGAATTCTCCACCATTTTCGGATATGAATGTTTTGATCTTCTTGTCAGTTTGATTCTCCATTAAGGTTTTGAATTCCTTAAACTTATCAAACACCTCATCTTTGTTCTTCAAGAAGTATACCCAAGTCTTCATGGAGAAGCCATCAATAAATGAGACATAGTAAACATACCCACTTAGAGAACTGGATAACATAGGACCACATACATCTGAGTGGATGATTTCCAGGATGTCTTTTTCCTTGCTTTCACTGCTTGGGAAATCCTTCTTAATGTTCTTACCTTTTGCACATCCTTTACAAACACCTTCATGTTTGGTCTTGATTTCAGGAAGACCCTCTACAGCCTTGCTTGCAATTGGAAGTGCCCTATAGTGCATATGAGCAAGTCTTCTATGCCAAAGTTCACTTGGCTCCATGGATTCATGTACCTGGCATGTTCAGGTTGTCCCTTCAATTTATACAAACCTCCCTCTTGCTCTCCAATCACTACTGCATCATTTATGTTCTTTCCCTTTGGCCACATTAGGACTTGGCCATCCACAAATGAAACCCTCATACCTTTTGCATCCAATGCAGAGATGGAGAGTAAGTTCTTCTTGAGTCCAGGTACATAAAGAACTTCTTTCATCTTCAAAGATTTTCCAGAATCTAGGTTGTAGGAGGCTTCACCACTTCCTTTGATTGGGTATTCATAATCATCCCCAAGTTTCACCTTATGGGGTGATTCAAGTTCAGATAGATTCACAAAAGATTCCTTAAACCCAGTCATTTGTTTGGAAGCCCCACTATCAATCAACCAATCATTACAACCATAGGAGATGGTGCCTGTGAGAGCAGAGATCAGAACATACTCTTCTTCACTTGATGAGTTATCATCACTTTCTTCCCTAGCCTTCTTCTTGGGTGGTTCATCATCCTCAGCAGCATGAGCATGAAACCTTATTTTTCTACCCTTATTCTTCTTGTTGGAGTTGTTGTTGTCCTTCTTGTTCTTGGGACAATTTATGGCAATATGTCCTTTCTCATTACAGGTGAAGCATATTCTTCTTTCTTTGAAGTGATGTGAAGATTTCTTGGAGTGAGATGGCTCTCTCTTGGACTTCCCTTTCTTGGTGTGAGCTGTGAGAGCTTGATCTTCATTCCCCATCTTTTCTTCTCATGCCACAAGCCTTGCTTCTTCTTGTGAGCATTCTTCCCGTAGTCTACTAAAGGAAATCAACTTCTTTCTTGCATAGATTCCTTGAATGAAGGAGTCCCATGACCTAGGTAAGCCATTCAGAGTGGTCATGACAACTTCACCATTCTCTACCATTTCATCCACTGCTTCTAGTTGTTCCTTGATCTGGGAGACTCTTGAAAAATAAGATTGAATAATTTCTCCATTCTGAAACTTTACTCCTTTCAATTGGTTCTGCAGGTTCATCTTTCGATTTATGTTCTTCCCTTCAAATAGCTTGGTCAAAGAATCAAACATGTCTTTGGGTGTCTTTAGAGAACACACATGGGGTATGAGATGGTCTTTGATAGAATCAACAATGATTCTCTTTTCCTTGACCAAGTTCTTCTTATGCAATACTTTAGCCTCTTCATCCTCTAGGATAGGGATGTCTTCTTTTATATATGAGTCCAACTCATTCTCTTCTAGGATTAACCCAATCCTATACTTCCAAGCTTGGAAGTTATCAGCCCCTTCAAGCTTATCCTCAAGCTTGGTGTGGTGAGACATTTTAAAGAGTACTTCAAATGGAAATAGAAAATATCTAGGTCTTACCACTTGAAATGCTGAAAAACGGGATCTGGTCCCGTATTAGGGTTTGTCACAAAAACCCTAAAAATTCAAAGTGTGAATTTCAAATTTCTGAGAGGATAGAAAGATGCGCCTTGATGAGCTGATCATCCTGGTGCATTCAGAATTTGAGATCAACAAAGTTTTACCCTTTAGATTTGCCTTTTTGTTTTCTCGGGTTCACTAGGGAGAGCCCTGAATTAGGGTTTGAGTTTCCCGGAGATATACCCAGCCAAAAATCTCGATCCAAAGCTCTAAACTTCGATTTTTGCAAGGCACTTCCAGCTGTGTTTTCAGATTCCATAAATTCCTAATTTTGTGGAAACCCTAATTTTTAGGGCCAAAACTGAAAATGTTCGGAATTGAATTCTAATTGGACAGATAGATGTGCCTTGATGAGTAGAGTCAATCTACTATACTGCTTTTCCAAAATCTGTGGAGAGAAACCCAATAAACAAGAAACTCAAGTTTCTGTCACTACAAAATGTCTTCTTCTCAGGTTAGCTCTGATACCATGTTAAATTTTGAGCATTAATTCACAATACTCTAGGATATTTACTGAGAGAATAACATATACAGTATATCAATGCATGACAATCACAATAAGTATGACAAGCATCACAAGAATCAAAAGCATAAGAGAAAAGAGACACAGAGTTTCCGTGGGGAAAACCCTAAGGTGAAAAACCCCACAACTTCCTCAGAGATAGAGAGAGCAATGGCTCAACCAAAGTACAACCAAAATACACTGAGATAGTCTCCTAGTAGCAGATGATCCTCCTTCTCACTAGTGCACCACTTTCTGAGTGAGTGAGATGTACTTTTCTGAATGATCTAAAATAGAGATCACCTGATCTCTATTTATACTAATATGTTTTCCCAGTGACCTTATGGGGCCGACTTGTCTAGCTAGGTACATCCACATTATAATATATATATTTCAGGGTCGACCCCACACATGGTGGTCTAATAACCCATCAGCAAGTACACACACTTGCGACACTTGTCAATCCACATGACGATACTTCCTTATAGAGGAATAACACATCTCTTATAAGGGTACAATAAATATATATAAAATACACAGATGAAATACATTCCGAAGTTACATATACATCAACAGATAGTACCTGTGAGAGCAGAGATTAGAACATACTCTTCTTCGCTTGATGAGTTATCATCATCACTTTCTGCTCTAGCCTTCTTCTAGGTAGGTTCATCATCCTCAACAGCATAAGCATGATACCTTCTTTTGCTTCCCTTCTTCTTCTTGTTGAAGTTGTTGTTGTCCTTCTTGTTCTTGGGACAATTTATGGCAATATGTCCTTTTTCATTACAGGTGAAGCATATTCTTCTTTCTTTATAGTGATGTGAATATTTCTTGGAGTGAGATGGCTCTCTCTTGGACTTCCCTTTCTTGGTGTGAGCTATGAGAGCTTGATCTTCATTCCCCATCTTTTCTTCTCGTGCCACAAGCCTTGCTTCTTCTTGTGAGCATTCTTCCCATAGTCTACTGAAGGATACCAACTTCTTTCTTGCATAGATTCCTTGAATAAAGGAGTCCGATGACCTAGGTAGGCCATTTAGAGTGGTCATGACAACTTCACCATTCTCCACCATTTCATCCACTACTTCTAGTTGCTCCTTGATCTGGGAGACCCTAGAAAAATAAGATTGAATGGATTCTCCATTCTGAAGTTTTACTCCTTTCAATTGGTTCTGCAGAGTCATCTTCCGATTTATGTTCTTCCCTTCAAGTAGCTTGGATAGTGAATCAAACATCTCTTCATGTGTCTTCAGAGATGACACATGGGGGATGAGATGGTCCTTGATAGAATTAGCAATGATTCTCTTTGCCTTGACCAAGTTCTTCTTATGCAATATCTTAGCTTCTTCATCCTCTGGGATAGGGATGTCTTCTTTTACATATGAGCCCAACTCATTCTCCTCCAGGATTAACCCAATCCTATACTTCCAGGCTCGGAAGTTATAAGCCCCTTCAAGCTTATCCTTAAGCTTGGTGTGGTGAGGCATCTTAAAGAGTACTTCAAATGGAAATAAAAAAGATTTAGGTCTTACCACTTGACTGGCTGAAAACTGGATCTGGTCCCGGATTAGGGTTTGTCAAAAAAACCCTAAAAATTCAAAATGTGAATTTCAACTTTTTGAAAGCATAGAAAGATGCACCTTTATGAGCTGATCAACCTAGTGTATTCAAAAATTGAGGTCTGCAAAGCTACACCCTTCAAAATTGCATTTTCTGTCTTCCCGGGTTCACTAGGGAGAGCCCTGAATTAGGGTTTGAGTTTCCCAGAGATCTACTCAGCCAAAAATCTCGATCCAAAGCTCTAAACTTCGATTTTTGCAAGGCGCTTCCAGCTATGTCTTCAGATTTGAAAAATTCCTATTTTTGTGGAAACCCTAATTCTTAGGGTCAAATCTGAAAATGCTCAGAATTGAATTCTGACTGGACAGATAGATTCTCCTTGATGAGTAGAGTCAATCTACTATACTGCTTTTCCAAAATCTGTGGAGAGAAACCCAATAAACAAGAAACCCTAGTTTCCGTCACTGCACAATGTCTTCTACTCAGGTTAGCTCTGATACCATGTTAAATTTTGAGCATTAATTCACAATACTCTAGGATCTTTACTGAGAGAATAACATGTATAGTATATCAATGCATAAAAATCATAATAAGCATGGCAAGCATCATAAGAATCAAAAGCATGAGAGACAAGAGACATATAGTTTCCATGGGGAAAACCCTCAGGTGAAAAACCCCACAACTTCCTCAGAGATAGAGAGAGCAATGGCTCAACCAAAGTACAACCAAAATACACTGAGATAGTCTCCTAGTAGCAGATGATCCTCCTCCTCACTAGTGCGCCACTTTCTGAGTGAGAGAAGTATGAGTTTTCGAGTGATCAAATAGAGATCTCCCGATCTCTATTTATACTTAACCTATTTGCCTAGTGACACTATGAGGCCGACTTGTCTAGCTAGGTACATCCACAATATAATACATAAAATAAGGGCTGACCCCACACATGGTGGTCTAATAACCCATCGGCAAGTTCACACACTTGTGACACTTGTCAATACACATGACGACACTTCCGTATAGAGGAATGACACATCTCTATAGGAGTACAATAATATATAAATGAAATACATGGATGAAATACATTCCGAAGTTACATATACATCAACATGCTACTTCTGCAACGGATAAGGGCACCGATATTTCTGATGCAGTAGGAAGGATCCACGGATAAGTCCTTAAACCAACCGTGAAAGTTTTAGTAGATGTACCTTCATCATAACGCATGAAAAGGACAAGAGATGGTAGGTCAAAAGTGCCCATCAATGACCCATAAAGCCCTGCTCCTAAACTCTCGCTTGCTAGGGCAGATTGATCAACTAAATGAACTGTGGATTCCGATGAAGTCTGATTGTTTCACCGAGAGAACGAAAGTTGATTGACTGTGACGATCTTACCTTTGTGTGGGAACATTACAACTCAAAAAACTGCTGATGGAATAGCTCGCATGGCATATGTCTAGCTCCTTCCTAGCAACATATTGTAATCAAGCGGAGCGTCTAGAACTTCAATCTCTACAGCAACTGTCTTACCGGACAGTGTGACATCAAATGATGGCAAGACTCCATGTGGAGGGAAGTTTATTCCATCAAATGTGATAAGCAGTGTGTTAGAGGGGACTAACTTGGGAGAACCGAACGCTTTCCAACAAGAAATTGACATCACACATGTAGATGCGCCCTCATCTATGACAACTCATCCAATGGTCATAGGACCATGAACTACCTCTACTGAAGAGCAACATGGTATGAAAACTGGTATTTGATATTGGACATATCAAAACACGCAGTCATGTTGGATGATTCCATTCTTCCAATCGCTACCAGAAGTGCATTTCGTTGTAATGGACAACTTTTCAAAACTTCTAAGGTGGACATAGCACAAGGGGTCTGGGCTAGATCTTCAACCGCATTGTAGTTGGTAGCATCTCGTGCGTTGGGATTGTACGAAGCCCATTCCAAGACACCTTTTGGGATCTTGGGCAGTGGATCCACATGTATGTGGAGAGGAGTGGAAGATTCAGGAACCTCTTTATCCTTATTCTGCGAATCTGGGGTATAATTTCTTTCCCACGTTTGTAAAAGAGCGTCCGAGTTAACCATATTAATGAAATTTTGATCAACTGAAACATGGGTGGTGCCCATAGCATTGGAGGTTCCAGAAGCTGATCCATGCCCTTTAGGAAATGGATCTTTAAGGATGGCAGGTTTCTTTTCTTGAAGCAGCTTCTGGGCTTCTTCGATTAGAGGGCATTGGTGAGTGAGGTGGTCCTGCTTGCAAAGCTTGCAAGGGAAATTAACCTTCTTCTTTTCTCTATTACCCTCCTCCGCATTTTCTTTGTTTTTGGGATTTTGTTGGTTCCCCTCTACTTTCTTGCCCTTATTTTTGTTGTTGGGCTGCCGAGGGCCCTTTTGATTAGTCTGAAACTACTGTAAAGATTCAGTAGTAGAAGGAGAGGTTATGACGGTTCTATAGTCGATTGTTTGACCGATAAGGCATGAACCTATTTAGTCAATGCTTCGAAGGCTACAGAATCAACTGAACCTACTATGTCGTCGGCATGTGGTCCAGGTTTTGGTCTACTTAGATCGATGTTCGATGGTGGTGCATCAGGTATAATCTCATAAAGGATCCCAGACTGAGCGTAAACCAAGTCTAGTTACTAGGTCCTTAAAATGGCTTCTTCTTCTTATGACACCCGTGAAGTAGCTACTTCCTTAGAAACATAAGGAATGAGTGATTTCAGATACCACTCTAATAAGAATTTTGGGGGGATATTGGCCTTAATGAGCCTCTTCCATCTTCACCACTCCTGAATATGATCAGATGAATGGGTGGCTTTGTTTTGTCTAAAGGTAGACAAAAGATATGTCCCAGCATCGTACCGAATAGGAAGATGGAAGTGGTTCAAAAAGACTATAGCAAGATCCCGAAAGTTAAAAAAGGTGGTTGCAGGTAACTCAATGTACCATTTGGCTACAGCACCGGTCAAGGTTCTTTGAAAATGTCTCAACCTAACGGAATCTTCGTTCAACGAGTTCGAAGAACACCAGAGATGAAAAGTCTTAACATGATCACCAGGATCTTCACCAGTTTTACCTTCGAATTTTGGAATGTACGAAAGTAGCTTAGTGGGAACTGGTGGCCACGTAATGTTATGGCACACCGGATCATTCGTTAACTTGGAAATATCTGGAAAATTTAGAGTTGCCAGAAAAGGTAAATGAGGTCTATAAGATGGCATTTGATAAGCTGGAGTCATGAAGGGGGAACCTCCCATAGTTTGACCCATAAACTGCTGGTTAAGGTTTCCCCCATCCATTTGCTGGTAGAGGTTGCCCACAGCCATCTGCTGGTAGGGGTTTCCCCCAGCCATCTGCTGGTAGGGGTTTCTCTCGACCATTTGTTATTGTGTGAAAGTGTTGTTGAAATTCCCCCATCCAAATGAAAGTGGGTTGGCACCCTGTGCATTTTTCCACTGTGGCTGGGTGTTAGCCCTGCCATATTGTTGGTTAAAAATATTAACCCCTCCTCCAGAAAACAAAGAAAAGGGGATATTTCCTACAGGTATGTTACCTTGATTCATATTGTAACCTGCAAGGGTGTTAAAACCAGGGGTAGTCGAGGTGGGAGGTGCGGTCATGGCACTCATGACAGGCATAGTTGCAGAGGGATTCGACCCTACATTGGGTGTGGAAATCCAAGTACTAGGTATACGGTATGACTGTTGACCCGCAGGAGATGGAGTGACATTCACTACATTGTTGGGTCCAAAAGTAGGAGTGGTAACTGAGTTAGACGTCAAAGCTGTTGTGCTTGGCATTTCTACAGTACCAGCGTTAAAACTAAAAGAAGGAGTTGAAGCAGAAGCTGTCTGCGATGAACTCGGTGTAGCAGTAGAAGAAGGATTTACAATCCTTGTATTCATACCCATTGTGGGAGTTTGTGGAACTGCCTGTTCGTCTCCTGGGTTAGTCATAATATGCCCAAGTGTGAAAAGATATGCACTATACTCGGGTTGCTAGAAACCAACAGGAACCAAAAGTGGATCATTAAATCCGATAAGAGGACGGTTGAAAAGAGTGTTAAATTCACTAGAAGTAATATCCTCAAGCTCGACAGTATTAAGAACTTGTCAATCTAGGGTTCTGGGTTTTGGTTCCCCAAGAACCTCTACTTCACTAGTAAGTTCAAAAAGACCACTGGAGTCTGTCCTCCATCGTTGTGGTGGCGGTAGTGGCTTCACAATGAGTGGGGGAAGGTTTTGCAACCTCTGAGACCTACGAAGTTGTTGGTCTTCCACAATTATATAAAAATAAAACTAAGTAAAAACCTAGTGGCCACTAAGACTAAGGGGAAAACAACATACCACTAAAAAATACTAAGTAATCAAACCAATCAAACGGATAGCAAATACTCTCGAAAGCAAGTCTGGGATGATTAGGGCCCAGAGCAGACTAACAGAGTACTGATGCTTAGTTTCGTGGTGTCCACCGGAGGTCCACTAGGTGCAAGCGCTTGAATCACCAAACTGCTTTCCCAGGATTATTGCCAAAGGGTTACCTTCCACGCCTGTCCGAGGTGAAGTGAGAATAACCGGCCACTCTACCTGTATAGAATCCTAAATGTATGATACTAAGGCTACCATAAATACGAAATATCCTGGGGGACAGTCGTCATCCTAGTCAAAACGCATGGCCAAGGTAGCAAAGCTCGAAGTCCGAAAGGACCCCTATACGTGAATCAACTCTGGTTTATGGTCAAAAGGAAATTGAGGGGATGTCCTCAACAATTCCAATCTCCCACGGCCTCGTGATTAACTCTGGTTTGAGTAGAGCATCCCAGGACTATTTGATATATATGGGTTTACCTAAATGAAGTACTACGATTATTGCGTAATGAAACTAGTTCCGAGCAGTTTAAGGTGTTTTAAGATCGAAACTCTAGCCTAAGCTAGTTGGTGTCGTGTATTCCTAAAAAGAAAAATGTTTCTAATTGATTTTATGAAAAATTCTTTTTAAGGTTATGTTTTACTCAACGAGGTAGTGCATTGTGTGGTGTGGTTGTGACAGAAAGTAAAGTGCAAAAGAAATAACTTTCAAAGCAGCAAAAGACTCTTTTTCTTTTTCCGTTTATGCTCTTTCCAAAATGAAAACTAAGCAAACCTAAAACAAATCTCTTTTTTCTTTTCTTTTCAAATTCAAAACAAATTAAACTATTGTACTTCGAAATGATCATGAGCCTTACTACTTTAAACTACCAAACTCATTTTTTTGCTTTTTCTGATATACATAAAAGAAAAAGAACTCGAAAATGGAAGCACGTAAGACCTAAAAGAGCAATGTAAGTAAGGAAAATCAACTCAAGCTCACAACAATCAACTTGATGTTTTGACAAAGACTTGTCCTACAAAGTTTTTAAAGGGAAAAAACCTTGGGCTTGGAAGACAAAGTGTAAAGAAAAGAAGGATAAGAGACACTTTAAAATGGAAAGGAAAACTTCAAAGGTTGCTCCAAAGCATCAAGAACCCTAAAAAATCACTAATCCAAGCAAACAGTAGGTAAGCGAACCAAAGATGGCCTTACAACCACAAAGACTCGAATGGAAGCAAACTAAAAAACTTCAACTTACTTGGACTGAGATCGACAAAGCAATCAAGAAGCGTCTAGACTCAAAAAGATTTTGAAAACACCGTAAGGACTCCAACTTGGGGTCAAACCCTAAATCAAAGGCCAAGACACCGTCAAAGTGTGCTTAGTGTTGCCACAAACAAAAAATGTTACAAAACAAAGGTTTGTATACCTACAACAAGCATCTAAGGTACATCTATGTCCAACAAGGAGAAAAACATGGTCTTCAAAAAGAGCCACAAACAAACAAGACACCTCAAAAGTACTCAAGCAAGCAAAAGATGACCTAAGGGACTTAGGAGAGGCAAACAAGAATCAACAAGTGCATAAAGACTTCAAGGATTAGTTAAGAAGACAAGGCAAGAGGATGGAAATCAAACCAAACAAGTGAAAATCCAATCCCAAAAGCAAACAAAGACTTACAGGAAAAAACTCTACTGTGTAGTATACAAACCTGCGTACACTGGGAGGTGTACCCTACTGTACAGTAGGGAAAGCAACATTTTTCAGCAAGTGTACTCTACTGTGCAATAGGTAAGGCAACGTTTTTCAGCAAGTGTACACTACTATGTGCAAGGGATACCATCGTTTATGCCAGAGAAGGCTTAAAACAAGCTTCAAAACTTCAAACTGAGATGAGTCAAGGAATGGAAGCAGGATACAATAACCTACCAATCCTCTCAGAGGATCAAAAAGATCAAAAAGTACTGGAAGGAAAGTTAAATGAGTCTCCTAGAACAGAAAACAATCGGTCCCCAGTGGAGTCGTCAGTCTGTTGTTCGGGAAATCTACCCTCTAGCGAGGAGAAGGGCACTACCAACTTCTGGGGTGACAGGTAAATACATAGATCATATTACATAGGTTTCTACAAAAGGAAAGAGATCAAGGTTTATGAAGGCATACCTTATTAATGACGTTCAATCCTAGCTTTCGCTTGCTCCTTCGATCGATCCTCCACTTGATCTTCCGTTTGATGAACCTGCAATACAAAGATACCTTCCTCAGTGTATCTTGACTGATATAACAATGATGAAATTGAAATGCAATTTAATGTGTACATCAAATACAATCAAGCATTTAATCCAAACAAATATACAATCCATTAGACATTTGATTGGGACAGGAAGGGTATTTCAACCTTTATTGTCAAAAGCAAATAACTAGTACAATTATAACTGATCATTCAGAGCGCTTGTGCAACCGAATCCTGGGCTCCTGCTCTTCACACTAAATTTGGAATTCCTCCAGCATAACAACCCTTAATGCATAGTTTCTCCTCCTCTCTCTCATATATCCCCCTTGTATTTATGGGACAAGGTAGGCAATTTGGATCGAGAGGTAGTTTGATTGGGAGGTTGGGGAAGTTGTAAAACCAACTTCAACTAATCCCAATTCATCAAAATAATATATTTTTGATTACTTTTTAAGGTGTACGCTAGTTTTCTTAAGTGGAGAAGTGTTCAATATGCAACTTTCATGCTTTACAAGTAGCGTTTGCAAGAGTTTTTGAGTTGTACACTAGTCTACTAAAGCAAAGTAGAGTATTTTAGCAGGTAAATGCTAGTCTATTGAAGTAGAGTAGAGTATTTCAGTAAGTGAGCACTACTATCGTGCTTATAGGGTAGCGTTTTTCTCAAACAGTAGGTAGAATGAGTGTTTTGTCAGCTGCAAAGGGGTAAGTCTAGTCCATACAGCATATAGGGCAATCATGTTATTCAATCCAAGTTGTCATTTTTTGTGATCAACAGCTAGATGTGATCACGGACGGAGAAGTGTAGATTTGACCTATAATAGAAACCTTTCCAACAAAACATATTCAGCTACATGGCTGAAATATGCCTAAGAAAATTTTTATTTGGAATTCCTTTCATAAACCTTGGTTTTCCTTCATCATCAATGCACTCAAAAATCTTGTTGTAGCAATCAAGTTTAACTTTATGTGCTTCCAACTATCCCATTCCAATGAGATTTTCATATGAACCAAGTGGTAAAATATTCATATTTTCACAAGTGGACAGTCCACCCATGTCTAATGGAAATTTCTCCACCATTTCACTAACTTTTCTCTTGGTTCTTATGGCTATTCTTGGTTCTTGTGGCTATTTTAACCAACCATGATTTACTATGCTTGGTTTCCTTAAAAGCACAAATCTCAACAATTTTAGGATTGACATAACTGTGAGTAGATCCAGGTTCAATCAAAATAGAAATAGATTGCTTAGCAATCTTACCTTCAATATCAACCACAGTTGATTGATGATCTGTTTGGAGGTCCTCTAGTGCAGCATAAATCCTAGGGACAATCCTTTCCACTTGACCCACAATTTCATCCTCTTATATTTTGTGAACTTGCTTTTCACTCCCATTCTGATGTGGACAATTTCTAAGCAAATGGTCCTCTCCAAATCCTCAACCATGAAGTGGCTATCTTGGCTTGTATCCCATCACCTTAGCTGGTTTTGTCACAACTTGTGGTGGCTTCCTTGGCTGATTTCTGAAATGAGGAGGTTTGAACCCCTTCTTCCTTTACTCAAACTTCTCATTTTTCTTCTCCTTCATGCCTTATGGAAATCTGGCTTGCTTTTAGCTTGATCGTAACAATACTTGTCCTTTCTTATGGTATCATCTAGAGTTTGAGGCTCATCAAACTCAATTTTGCCTCTGAAGGATTGAGGAATCCCACTTAGAAAACGTTGAATTTTGACTTTATCATCTTCGATATACTTGACATACCTCAGCAGCTCCAAACAATTATTTGCATATTCCTCCATAGTCATTTGACCAAACTTCAACTCATGTAATTCTTTAATTTTTCCATCATGGTACCTATCAAAGAGTTACTTTTTCTTAAAGTATTCTTGAATTGATTCCACACTATCTCCCTTTCATTGATCTTCTTCACTTTCCTAAGGTAATCCCACCCTATAGATGCTCTCCTATTCAGATTGAAGATAGCCACTCTTGCTTTCATATTTCCATAGTAGTCTTGGACTTGGAAATACTTTCTCATCCCAATAAGTCAAGCCTCAGCTTCTTAACCAAATTTTATCTCACCATCAAATGTAGGAGGTTTGGCCTTCCTAAATTATTCATGTGACTTGATGTTTGAAGACCTCTTCTTGTTCTTCCTATGAGATGAAGAAATTGATCCTTTAGTGGAATCCTTAGACTCAAATGACTCACTAGAAGATATTTCTAGAGTATACAACCTGCCTCCAGAAAAACTCTTCTTCAACTATGGTACATCTTGTGAGAATTCCATCTTTAGATACTCCTACTCTTCTCCTATTTTTCAAAATGATTTGCAGATTTAATCTTCCTCTGAATTTCTGTCATACTTTGGCTCATAGTTTAATTCAGCTGATTCTACTCTTCTTGAGATCTAAGCAACCTCTCATTGTCATCTCTATAACTTTGCAGCTCCACCCTTAGGCTCCTCTTGGTTTCTACAATTTATAGGGGATCCACTTGGTTTCTCCTACCATTGGATTATGTCTCTTCATTCTCAATTTGTATATTTTCTCCCATTTCATATGCCTCAACTTCATAAGGATCATTTGCATCATCCATGATGAAGACCTTGTTGGCGCAACCAAGATCAGAGGTTTCTCAACTGTACTATACTCAGTGTAGAACATTTAATAGTCACATATATATTTTTCAATCTGCAAAATTGTTAATATAAACACATTTGTTAGATTTTTTAGAAAATAAAATTCAATTTTCACATATTCTAGAAAATATCCATCTTGATAGACTTTTTCTCTATCAATTATGGCTATATGTACTTTTCTGATCAAATCATAGAATCATATGAATTTTCAATTCATAAACTCTATAAAATATTTCCACGTTGGATAAGCTTTCCAATGACTATAAGCATGCTCAATTCTGAATTTTGAGCTCAAAGTTACAATCCTTGAAAATTATTAATTTTGGCCCAAATTCTGCACTTTTCCTGTAGGTGCATTTAACCCAAAAGGACAACTGTAGACACCTGTATAATATCACCTATGGATATCTAGAACAGCCTTTCTATTGTATTAGATAATACATACAATAATGATTACTCAAAAATTTTCAATTCTCTGATCCAATACTCCAATCAGCTGCTATAAAATTCTAGAATTCACTACTTTGTATTTTTCCACTTCTTCTAGACTTCGAAAATTATATAGTCCTATAGAATCCATCCTCAAAATCCAAAGCATGTCCAAATTTATATTGTTCTAATGGCTGTTTCTAAACCTCATATCCATCCTTGTTGATTAAAAAAAAGAAAATGGGGATCAAGGGGGCTTTCCCCCTTATGGCCTCCCTATGCCACTACAGGGCGAGTCGAGGGTAGTGCCCTCGTTTGTTTTTTGTAAATATTTCAATTTCATGCAATCTGATGAATAAGAAAATATGTTTTTGTTGATGTGTCAAGGGTATCGACATGGCCTAACACATCACTGTCGATGTGTAAGACATGTATACATGTAACCCTCTGACACGACCATGTCACTTTTTGTCCACCACCAAGTCACCACGTTGTCATACCATCCAACCTTGAGTGGGATCGCGTCAATTATTTTTTCCTTTAACACAAGCAGTAGCATGCCCACACAAAGCGGTTTTGGAAAAAAACTCTTGGGCAAGCGCGGTCAATCAAAAGGTGACACGTGCAACAAGTAGTTTTTGGCACAACATTCCCTTCATCCTATTTTATCCAGTGTGCACTTCATCAGCCTGCGACGGGTCTGGGTCATTGATATTCCATAAGATCCGATGGTCATATCTCTTTTCGCCTACCATTAATCACCATGCACTTTCCCATGGTGCGGTGGTCCCCGACCGTTGATCTTACCTTTCCTCCAATGGTTTGATATCATCCACCCACTGTTAACCACAACACAATTTTCCTATGCGCTATCAACTACAACCGTTGATCCGCCTTATCATTCAACTATCGAATCTTCATCTTCCCCCTCGCACTTCATCATCTACAATTACTCATATGTGGGCCTGATGTGGTGGGTCCACATCATACCTTCTCCCCACATGGATCATCCACATCAATTGTCCATGTGGCATGGGTGGGGTCCATATAAAATTACCAAAAATATTAAAATTTTGAATTTGTATGAGATTTTAATTTCGGAAAAATGGGACTAGTCCAAAGTTATTTCTAGCCCGTTATTCGTCTCTTGACAGCACCTGTCTTCCACAGAGACGTTTTCTGATTTTTTCGTGTAATTGTTCATTTTCAGCCCATAGAGATCCAATATTGCAACCAAAAGCTTTGATACCACTCTGTAACATCCCCATCCCTTAATCTGGCCAGCAAGAGGGGACATTAACTGAATATGGGCCTCAAAAATTCACCCCATAACCACAATTATGAATTTATATAGCTAAAATGCATGTGTAGACATGGAAATAAAAACACATAGCAAAAATAAAATTGATCCACACACACATAACATGCAATTCCAAGCATAATTTTCATGGGCATATAAATAAAAATCATTGCACATAAAATACATAGGAATAATTAACTTTAAACAAAGAAGATCAAAGCAACTGGTTGTGTAAGAGTGATTTTCCACCCATTAGTATGCACTCTGTCAAGAATATACTCTTTATGTTGAGAGGCCACCCCCAAGATAGGATATGAGGCCAACAGGGCGAAAGAAACATCTACAGGATTTTATATCTCATCCCACAAACCATTATGCTCTCTATGCTTAGCTAAAAGCTCAACTAGAGCTCTACAAGGGTCTCACTAAGCCATCACAACCATGGCACTCCTTCCAAATTCCCCACACAACACAAGGAAGGCATTTCCCTTCATTGATCCACAGTTCCCTTAGGAAATCCAACCCTTATAGTGCTTACCAGTGTGTGTAGTAAGAGTCCAACCTATTATATGGTAATGGAGAACCTCATGTAATGTTAATTAATGGATTCTCAAGCATCCAAAATTAGCACAAATCAATGGATAAAGGTTCCTAGCTTGCCCAATCTCCATTCTCACCTACAACCATCTATTTTTCCTTCCCAAAATGCAGCTATGTATTCAAATTCGAATTTTTGGGTTAAACATAGTATGGTAATGATCATGAACAACAATGAAACTCTCTGTAGTATAGGAACATGCATAAAAGAGTGATCAAAAGAGTGTTGACTCCAAGGATATGAGGTAAGGGTGAAAATACAACTAACATAGCTTCTGACCATAGAAGAAATAGGACTGCTAACAACTAACATAACTATCATAACCCCCATGCTTCAATAACTACCTAAAGTGAATTTTCCCACCAAGCTCACATATGCATTCAATGATTGGATTTAATGTTCAAGAGAAGGTAATTGGCTCATTTAAGTCACATGTTCTAAGGATGACACATGGAAGAAAAGGATTTGGTTTCCCATACACCCCCTTCCTCTTCCCCTCTGGTAGAATCATAAACCCTCTAGTGCTATTTACATAGCCATCTTGGACCATTTTATTAATTTTCAAAATAATATTTACATATATTTCAAATTGGCATGGTAATCCAATCATATGGTCTAAATAAAAATATATACATCATATATTCCTAGCCATTCACTAGTTGGGCCCTGGCCTTGATCTCCACACTAGGAATCCATACTAGCATATTTACATCATCTACATAGTTTTGATTAAATACATTCCAAGTCAAAATTGGGGTATTACACCACCCTCGCTAAATACTATTGTTATTCATTAATCATTGTTTTAATTAGCATTTGGACGGATGAATCAATTTTGTTGATCAATTGGTTAAAAGTTAGTAATATGTTTATATTTTCTCTTGTGTAATCATGTGGATTTGAGGGAAGTATGCTTATTTGTTTTGTTTTCAAGTTTTAGAGTCCATATTTTATTGGACACAAGATATATCTAGATCAGCATACAAAGGATCGCTTTCGACAATCTTCATAACTAGTTGTTTTCGCTTTCTTTCACTCAATATTTACTTGCAAATAATAAACATATAACTTTGTAAAGAGATTTTTATTCTTTGAATCTGATCCATTATATTTTCAACTGCTGATATTAGGATGTTTTATCCACATTTCCTTTTTCTTGCACATGTTCTTCCCCCCACCTTCCATTTGTTGCATGGGATGGTTTCTTGTCTAGGGGATTCAACCCCATCTATGAATATATCAAGGTCCTATAATATAAGAGATCAACTAATCCCCTTGTTATTCAAACTAGATTTAGAAAGGAAATTATATAAGGAGGTATTGCATTTGTAAATAAGGGTAATGCTCCTCAACATGCATCTAGGTAACCCCTTGAAGAAATCATAGTATCCTTAGATGAATAAAGTAGGTATGCCTCATCCTTGAAATCCTAATTAGATTAATCAAGGGAAATAATTTCCACTTAGGAATTCAATATTAGTCAAGAGAAAAGAAAAAACTCAATCCATATACAAATTGTGATCCCAACCTCAAATGTGTATTGGTTGGGTGGTAAAATTGATGAATTGGCCAAGGAATATGAAGCATTTAAGTCCAAAAACCTATAACAACAAAAACAATTCAATTGTGCATGGACCCTAGGCTCTAGCCAAGAAAAGAGGAGATGATCTAAAGAAGCAAGACTGAAATCTAGAAGAAGCATTAAAAATGCTAGTGGAACAAAGGGTTGAGTTTGCTTCCATCTAAAAATAAGTGTACATATTGAAATAGAAGTGTGAAAGGTACAATAAGAGGAAAAACTAGCATCAAAACTAAACATCATTAAATATTCTATGTGGGAATTAGCCTTAAGATATTTTTCTAATATCGTAGAGAAGATGGAATGTTACTCAAACTTCAATGAATAGCATTGAAGAATGAAATACATTTTTGGATGAATGCAAGAATGAAGTGCTAAACAATCATCATATATTCAAAGAATTTAATAAGGTTTTGAATATCATATCCAAACAAACCGTGTAGTCACTGGGAATATATGACATGAATTGGGTCTCCATGGATGTTGACACATGTGTGTCCAAACTAAGGAACTAGAAGAATATTGACAAAAAATACAAGGTTATAAAATACAATATTACCATGTTCATGAATGAAATATATCATTTAGGTAATTTTGGACTCCCATTTCCATGGGATAACAACTTGATCCTACACAACCCAAATAAATACCATGATATAGCAAGAGATGCAACAAGAGAATTGTTGATGTATATGTAACTTCGGAATGTATTTCACATATATGTATATTGTATTCCTATAGAGATGGTATTATTCCTCTATAAGGAAGTGTCGTCATTTATATTGTAAGTGTCGTAACTTATACTTGATGGGTTATTAGACCACCTTGTTGGGGTCGGCCCTGTATAAGTCATGTGGGTCAAATGGTTATTAGACCACCCTATTGGGGGTCAGCCATGTGGGTCAAAGGGTTATTAGACCACCCTATTGGGGGTCAGCCCACTCAACATTATGTTATGTGGTTAAGTTCGAGCCTACATGAGTTAGGTAAAAAGGCAAGTCAAGTCAAGTATAAATAGAGTGCGGGAGGCACTCTATTTGCTCACTCACTTCTCACACATGCACTCAAGGAGGAGTGGTGCACTTATGGAGGAGGAGGATCTGCTGCTAGGTTGTGTCTATCTCTTATGGTTGGTTGTATCATTGCTCTATCTATCTCTGAGGAAGTTATTGGGGTTTTTCACCTTTATGGTTTTCCCCAAGTAAATCTTTGTGTCTCTTGTGTGCTTGCATTATTGTCTCCATGATTGATATGCTGTAGATATGCTGTACATGTTGTTCTCTCAGTTAAGATCCTAGATCAGATTGAAGTAAATTCTGAAAATCTAACATGGTATCAGAGCTAGCCTGAAAGAAGGCATGATATGGCATGTATGACACTTGTTGCACTTACGATGCTAGGGCTTGATATAGCAAAAATTCATCGTAGCACTTTCGCTATAAATCCGTTTTGGCAAATTTTTCGGATCTGAAATTGTTATAAGACGAAGCTAAGATCTCCAGGTACCTTGTGTCCAAAGGACAACCTCTAATTCGTTGTACTTTGTGATTTATGATCTGTACAATATAGGGTTTCTGCCTCTTCCAGATCTGAGTTAAAATCAGGTGACCTTGGGAAAAAGGTCATAACTTGGGCTAGGAAGCTCCAAATGAAATTTCGTGAAAAGTGACAAGTAGTACACAGACTGTAATATCTCAAAAAACTCTTTCAGAGGCCGAAGTTGAACCAGTGACACGTGGCACTCCGTACAAGTGCGCTCTTCTGTATTATCCCATAAACAGGTCACGTTGCGACATTTGGCATAAATCTCTCTAAGAGAATCCAATTGAGGTCAGACCTGTCAGGATGGAAAGATAACAGGTCATGCTATCTCAGGAAACTTTTTCAGACCCTGTGGATCAAAAATTTAGGAGTTACACCAGAAACAATCAGGTACATATTTCTGTCAAAACAGAATTATTTTTGAGTACCTTCATTCATGGCTTCCAGAATTTAGGGCTTCGTAGAAAGTTGGAATTTTTGTAATCCGAGACCACGGCTGGATGCTACTCATCAAAATAGAAATTTAGAGACCAAGATCAGAATTTTTGGTTGGGCAGAAGGCCGGGCTTGATTAGACCCTAGTTCGGGACTTTGATCAGAAAAGTGGAAAATTAGGGCTTCTGTAAAAATGGGAATTTTTGAAATCTGTGACCACGGCTGGAAGCTCCTCAGAAAAATAGAAGCTTAGAGCTTTGGAACAAACATTTTGATTGGGAAGAAGAGTGGGCTTCATCAAACCCCAGTTCAGGGTCACGTTCAGTGAATCCAGAAGTTTCAAAAGCAAAATTGAGGAGTGAAACTTTGCAGTTTTCAAATTCTGAATATACCAACTTGATCAGCTCATCAAGGCACATATTTCTATCCTGTCAGAAGTTTGAAATTCAAAGTTTGAATTTTTGGGGTTTCTCTGACAAACCCATATCCAACTCAAGGTCCAGTTCTTGCAAATCAAGTGGATTGGGTTAATCCTAGAAGAAGATGGATTGATCACCTGCATAAGTGAAGAAGTTCCTGTCTCAGAGGGAGATGAGGATAAGGCCTTACATAAGAAGATTACAAGCGATCTCGACAGGTATGAATCATCGAGGTATGTTTCGATATTTGTCCATGATTAAGTTTATGGTATGTTTGTCTTCATGTTATTACGGTTAGTACAATTTTGATTTTAGATTTGTCATATCTCCTTAACAAAATTATGAATGCATGATAGAAGATATTCATTGGTTAGGGTGTTGACACTTATGATTGTACTAATGCATTATGGTGTTGTATGAGGTTTATGTTGTCTACTAACATGAAAGGTACACCAAGAAAGGAAAATCATGTTCCAGTTCAAGAACATATGATCATGATGACATGAGGACAAAGAGTCATCCATTGTCATGGATCTTATAGAAGATCCATTTACGAGGTATGTATAACTTGGTTTTGTAATAGTTAACCTATGAAATATACAGGTTACTAGCACAAGTCATTGAAGAAGAACAAGAAGACATCATGTGAGTATGTTAGACATAAATAGCTAGCATGCTAATCCAGGTATGTTTTTCCTATATCAAGATAGAATCCTACCTTGTGTTAGGATCTTATACTGTTGTTGATAATGATTATTCATGAAGTCATAGGTTTGAATAATCATGATTGTATGCATATTATGTTTCTTACCATAATTGATGATATGACTAACCAGAAGAATCATGATGGTATAGGTTTGAATAATCACAGGTTTTATGCATTTTATATCTCTTATCTTGATTGATGATTCAACTAACCTGAAGAGTCATAGGTTTGAGTAATTATAGGTTTAGACATGTTATGTTTCTTATGATTTGACTAACCATAAGAATCCTACATAAACCTTGAATGCTAATGCTTATTATTTCTGTTTGAAATGATCATGACTATACATGCTTGAGATTATTGTGTTTTAATAGTATACTAATGAATGTATGATTTTATATGAGATCACAAGGATAACACATTCATGATACTAATAAGCATGCATAGGGACCAAGGATGAATATGAGATTCAAGAACAGGTAATCCAGGAAGCAAAGATCAAGAGGGAGTACACTCCAGTGGTTTATGCAAGGATGCAGATATTCAGAGGGAGTTGACCATCTCTCTACATCCAACAACAGAAAGGTGTAGAAGAAGCTACTTCATATTAGGACTCCAGCAGCTCCTGCAAGGAAGCGAAGACTCAGAGGGAGTCCACCCAACGAACAAACAAAGATAAGTATTTGAATTGTCATTTCTTAAATAATACTGTTCAATAATGTATATACTGATGTTCCTAGAATTAGGTTGTGTATTATGCATATTAGAATAGTTGCATTAATGGACAATATACTACTAATATACATGGGTAAGTGGCCTATGGCACTGTACAACATTCCATTGCTACTTATCTAGAATGAAACCTCTTTGCTGACATGTTGGGAGTTGTGCACACTCTTAACAATGTTCTGGTAGAGATTGGAAGGCATCTAGAAAGTTACGGGATATGGATAAATGTTGTATTGAAGCATTGGCAAAGATAATTGCATGATTGTATGACATATTTCTTTATGTGTAAGAATTTGTTCTGAAAACTATGAGATGTTTTCTAATCATGCAATTTAACTTGCTGTGTAGGAAAGTTCGTATGCCATCTCCTACAAAAGAAGAACTACAACATTTGTTCCAACAACAAAGATATCTATTGAAGATATTGAAGTTCCCATGATCTGGGATGAAGAAATGGAATGCCATGATCCGTCGATCATGAAGAATAATGTTTGGGATGTAGTCCCAAGACATGAAGGGAAGTTTGTTATAACTTCCAAATGGAACTATCAGATCAAGCATATAGCAGATGGTATCATTGAGAAATACAAAAGTGATGAAATAGAAGATGCACCAGATGGATTTCAAGACAACATGGTGTAGTCATATATGTGTGCAGAACTTGATATGGTAGGATAGACAGCTTTCTATCCAGCTTGGGCTTTATCAAGAATAAAGAGGATTCCAACCTTTTCTACAAGGTTGAGGAAGGAAATCCAGCGATACTACTATTTGGATGACCTGTTTGTATCAGGTGAGGATAGATTGATTGCCGACACGCAGTGGAAGCTTGCTGCCGAGTTTGAGTTGAGGAACTTGGGGATGATGCACTATTTGTTTTTGGCATGGAGGTGTGGCAGAGTGATGGAATATTCCTTGAACAAGGGAAGTCTGCAGTAGAGATCCTGAAGAGGTTCGAGATGATGGACTGCAAGGCCATGGCCACACCTATGGCATCAAATCTGAAGCTTCTATGTGATGCTTCATCTGAGCCGGTTGATATCTCTTTGTATCGTCAGATGATTGGGTCCTTGATGTACCTGACGAACACGAGACCAGACATTTGCTTTGCTGTGAACACATTGAGCCAATTCCTGACGGATCCGAGGAGTGTTCACCTGGTTACTGTAAAGCATGTTCTGAGGTACCTGAAGGGTACAGTGGATTATGGGCTCAAGTATGAAGCGAATCAAAAGTTTAACCTGCAGGGTTATGTTGATTCAGATTGGGCTGGCAGTACTGCAGATAGGAAGAGCACATCTGGGTGTTGCTTCAATATGGGATCAGGCGTGATCTCTTGGTTTAGCAGGAAGCAGTCCTGCGTAGCACTGAGTACAGCTGAGGCTGAGTATGTTGTAGCTTGTTCAGCTAGTTGTGAGGCAGTATGGCTACGGAAGCTACTGTCTGAGTTATTTGATATCCCGTTGGATGCTACTGGTATCTTCTGTGATAACCAGAGTTGTGTGAAGCTATCCGAGAACCCAGTGTTTCATGACAGGTCGAAACACATAGAGATCAAATATCACTATATCAGGGATATGGTGCAGAGAGGAGCTGTGAAGCTCCTGTATGTTGCGACGGACGAGCAGATTGCAGATGTGCTGACGAAGCCACTAGCCAGGGTGAAGTTCGAGTACTTCAGAGAGAGGCTTGGCGTGCTTCAGATCGAGGATACTTCGAGGAAGAAGTGATGGACACATTTGTTGAAGCCATTCCAAGCATGTTGGAAGGGGGTTCCTTCACATGGCTGTGGATGTAAGCGCTGGATGATGAGCATCAGGATGATGTTCTGGTTTCTGCTTAGATATGATCAGTTGGATCATTATATATGCATCATGTTGGATGCTGGATATGATCAGTTGGATCATTTACATGTATCTTTGTATGATCAGGTAGATCATGGATGCTGTTTGATACATTGTGTGGATCATGTATCTTTGTATGATCAGGTAGATCATGGATGCTGATGGATACATTGTGTGGATCATGTATCTTTGTATGATCAGGTAGATCATGTATGTTGATGGGTACATTGTGTGGATCATGTATCTTTATATGATCAGGTAGATCATGTATGATTGATGGATACATTGTGTGGATCATGTATCTATGTGTGCATCAGATGGATGCATTGTATGATCAGGATGATCGTGGATGACGAGCTTCTCCAGATGACATGCAGCAGGATGTTGCAGTGATGATGATGAGTATCAGATGATACTTTGTGGCCGTGGATCAGGTTGTGCAGGAAAGCATGTAATTTGTGCCCTGGGAGATTTGCAGATGGTCTTTCGAGGTTTTGCCTATGGCATGTAATTCGGTGCCCTGGGATATCTGGCAAATGCTCTTGCGAGGTTTTTCTTGGGAGGACATGTAATTTGTGCCCTGGGAGATCTGTAGATAGTCTTACGAGGTTTTGCCTATGGCATGTAATTCGGTTCCCTGGGATATCTAGCAGATGCTCTTGCGAGGTTTTGTCCTATGGCATGTAATTTGCTCCTGGGAGATCTGGACAGGATGAAAAAGGCCTCAGATGCTTCAGCCAGGTTTTGCCATGACCACATGTAATTTGCTCCTGGGAGATCTGGATAGGATGAAAAAGGCCTCAGATGCTTCAGCCAGGTTTTGTGGTGGACTACATGTAATGTGCTCCTGGGAGATCTGACAGGTAGAGCTATGTGCTCGTAACAGCCTGGGATGCTTCAGCCAAGTTTTGTGGTGAGATCACATGTAATGTGCTCCTGGGAGATCCGACAGGTAGAGCCACGTGCTCGTAACAGCCTGGGATGCTTCAGCCAGGTTTTGTGATGGGTCACATGTAATGTGCTCCTGGGAGATCCTACAGGTAGAGCTGTGTGCTCGTAATAGCCTGGGATGCTACAGCCAGGTTTTGTGACGCACGTAATGAGTCCTGAGAATTCCACAGTATGGCCAGTGATGATGAAGACCTGCAGATGGTGGGCCTACATCCAGTATGAAAAAGGACTGGCTCTGTAGAACTTCCTATGATGAGTAGATTCAAATATTGATTGAGATAGCAGCAGCAGTGATGATGATGATGACTCGATGACGATTATCCAGTGACGATGATCCAGAGAAGATGACTTGTGCTAGAAGAACTGTGCTAAGAAATACCTTCCTAGTTAAGAGGGAGTGTTGATGTATATGTAACTTCGGAATGTATTTCACATATATGTATATTGTATTCCTATAGAGATGGTATTATTCCTCTATAAGGAAGTGTCGTCATTTATATTGTAAGTGTCGTAACTTATACTTGATGGGTTATTAGACCACCTTGTTGGGGTCGGCCCTGTATAAGTCATGTGGGTCAAATGGTTATTAGACCACCCTATTGGGGGTCGGCCATGTGGGTCAAAGGGTTATTAGACCACCCTATTGGGGGTCGGCCCACTCAGCATTATGTTATGTGGTTAAGTTCGAGCCTACATGAGTTAGGTAAAAAGGCAAGTCAAGTCAAGTATAAATAGAGTGCGGGAGGCACTCTATTTGCTCACTCACTTCTCACACATGCACTCAAGGAGGATTGGTGCACTTATGGAGGAGGAGGATCTGCTGCTAGGTTGTGTCTATCTCTTATGGTTGGTTGTATCATTGCTCTATCTATCTCTGAGGAAGTTATTGGGGTTTTTCACCTTTATGGTTTTCCCCAAGTAAATCTTTGTGTCTCTTGTGTGCTTGCATTATTGTCTCCATGATTGATATGCTGTAGATATGCTGTACATGTTGTTCTCTCAGTTAAGATCCTAGATCAGATTGAAGTAAATTCTGAAAATCTAACAAGAATTATCTATCACGATATATTAGTCAACTCCCCAATCAAATTCAAATATTTCATGTCATGTAAATCCATCCATCGAGCACTAGCACTCTAACTTAGAGGTTCACTAAAAATTTTACTCCTTTGGATTTCATGGAGAAAAATGAGTAGTAAAAGGCCTTTCATAATCTCAAAGGTTGTAGAAAATTAAATTCTAATGGCCTTCAATGACTTGGTGTAATTTATGAATTTGTTATTAAATAAGATCCCCCAATATCTCAATGTATATGGCAAGCTCAAAAACCTTATCAAAAGGGAGATACTTTTAGAAAATGGACTATACAAAAATAGAAGAATAATTTCATTGAGTTATCTCACATGAGAAACCAAAATTTTTTGACACTACCAACATGATGAGTATTGATCCACTTTATCTTTAATTTATAAATAATAGTGAAGTAATTTTAGGGGGCTATAAAAAGAGAGTTCAAGTAGAAAAAAAAAGGATTAAGAATTGTTGTACTTTTAGGCTATACAATTTTTTCTAGACTTTGAAAATTTGGATATGAAACATTGTGAGACTTCATAGTCCCCATCCAGTATCTCTTTTGTAACATAATGAACTATTGTGTTTTATTTTGAATTCATGACCGGGGCATAGCTGGAACTAATGTACTAGTATGATTCAATAGAAGTTATGAGCTTTCCCTTGATTTTCTTATTTCTATGTTGCTAAATAAATCAATGTATTTTTCTTGGGCTTACCCATTTGGTTTTATATCCCTTTTAATATGTCTTGTATGAATGTTTGGTTAGTCCTCTTTTACATACATTATTCATAACCCCTTTTGATTCTTCTCAAGGATACAAATAAGATTAATGAATCCAATGGTGCTTATTCTAAATATTTTATCCTACAATTTTAAATAGTTTGATTTCTTTATCATTTCCAAAATATCACAACATTTAAGCCATTTAATATACTATGTTCATGCACCAGCATATTTATTTTAAAACTAGTACAAATATTCATTGATTAATATAGGTGGCTCTTGGTTGATAGTCAAAAACCCGTGCTTGAGGAAATATCAAGGTCTTCTATTATATCTAATAACACTTAATTTTCATACACACATACATATGATTAATAATAAAATAAAGAGAAGGGTTGAAGGTGCAAGGGGTTTTGTTTTATATCCAAAGGGGAAAATGGAAATTAGCTATGAATGGGAACTAGGAATAGAGTCAAATAATTAATCAAAAGTGTTAACACTATTCCCATGTTTAAATATCACTTCTACAAGGAAAATTAAACACTGGACACATATACAAGATTCGTCTCTTAGCATTAGGTATATCAACAATGGAAAATCTATGATGGATGGGATCTATCTCATTTGATTACAAGAATCATAGAAGTAGAAAATAAATTGGAAATAGTTGATTATTATCATGTACTCAAGATACAAAATAAACAAGAAAATATCAAGGCTAATGAAGGAATAAATATGGATCAAGGTAAACACAAACTAAATATTGGGGTTCCCATCCACTTTATCCCTTGATTTAACCTTATTAATCAACTGCTAGTAATAAAAAATCATTCCAAGGTAACAATTGTGGTGTGCATCACCAAGTGGAGGAAAGGAGTTAATATCATTAATATGAAACTACTCACTCCCTGTGTCAAAGGACACTCACACGTGCTCTTTGATGAGGATGCAATATCTCATATGCACCCAAGAATGATGACACAAAGAAAAGGTGGGATTATGCTTGCGCATGGAGGAATTTATAGAGGCAGTATATTAAGTATATTTGGAAGGTTTATTGACCTAGTATGTTTGGCCATTCTAGGTGTTTTCCGACTAGGGAATCTTTGTGGGAATGAGGTGATAAATCAAATTTGGGGTTCATATTCAATATAATTTGTTGGTGTTAAATTGAATGCATATCTTTGAAGGTGACCCCATGTAGAATTTCATCCTTGCATCACTAACAAAGATATTTTACCATAATTTGAATACACGTAACACGATGAATGCAATGAGGAAGCAAGTGTATATAAGCAAATGGAGGAACATATGAACCCTAGAGAATGTGCCCATCGTGACATAATTGATATCAAGAAATCATTGAGAATACTTTAGGCCCATATATCAGAAAATTGGGTATCTAATTATTATCTCTTTACAATACTAAACCAATAGAGGACATGAAATCAAAAGGTTGAAGGAGAATGTGCCAAACTATGGTAACTAGTCACTTAAGGTGACATGAAGCACATAGTCTAAAATGACATAGAGGATCTAAGCAGCAACAATTATACATGAATAAATAAAAGAGAAAATGATCGAATAGGCCAATGGATATGTGGATATGGAACCAACAGACGATGAATCTAACAAATAATCTCTTAATTGTCATGCATTTTATTAGTCTTAGTTTCATAAATCTATTTTAAGTTTTTATTTTAGGACAATACATTAGCATATTTTTTTTCAATGTGGTTCACAGCCCTGGAGATCCTTATGTCCATAGATCCAAGCTAAAGGGGGCACCTGAAGAGCCTCAACCATGTTAGCATTGCTTCGATGCCTAACCCCGAAGGACCTAGAGAATTGAACCCGTGACCTAGATCTTGTGTCCTCTTGGTTCCAGAAGATCGAACCAACTGAGCTACCCCTCAAGGATAATTCATAATAATATATGCATGTAAGTATTAATTTAATAGAAATGAAAGAGTAGCATAATAACTAATATACCATGTATTATCTCATTTTGGATAATTTCATAATTAATTGCTAAACATTGATCAACATTTTTGTATTACGAAGTTGGATAGTTCATTTGTAGTAGCATTTAATTCAAAAATAACCATTGTTTAAAAAGACTCTTAGAGAGAGGTAATATGTTTTTTTTTCATCTACTAGATCTAAGAATACTTAATTTTTTACTTTCATGTTGGGACTAAGGCTACATGCTACTTGTACATATTGTAATGACTAGCATGGGATATTCACTTAATTATGTATATTGTCTTATTTTAAATTTCCTTGTTGACTTGATATATGACCTAAAATTGATTTTGACTCGATACAAACTAGTCTTCCAAAGAATTAAGGAAATGCATTAATGACCCAAGACCATTGACCTATCATGGGAGTGGAATATTTTCCCCTTACAAATCACCAGTAGGTTATTTTAGGTTTGATTTTCACATGATGTAGTTGTTGTGTGTGGGATCTTAAAATGCTATCAACAAAATCTAAATCTATAACCCTGAGTATTAAATACATTTCACTACTTTATGTGTGTGGGGTTGGGGTGGGGCATTTTCCTCTTAAACAAATTAATAAGGTTCCAACTGAAAAAATAAATACATTTTTGTGAGAATGGAAAAATTGCAATTTAAAAATTATAGAATTTTAAATACAAATTTAAAAAAGCAATCAACTTTTTATCCATGTCATCATATATATTACAACTTGAATATTAATAATTTTAATTTTAATCATTTTTTTAAATTATATATATATATATATATATATATATATATATATATATATATATGTATGTATGTATGTATGTATGTATGTATGTATGTATGTATGTATGTATGTATGTATGTATGTATGTATGTATGTATGTATGTTCTTCTCATACCTTGTTTTAGATGAAAACAACATGTTCCTTATTATTCTTATTGAATCAAAGAGAACATTTTTCTTTTACAAAAAATATCCATCAAAATACTAATTGTCAATACCTATCAAAACCCTCCAAAAGTCATATAACAGACCTTCAGTTAATCTAGAATCCCTCCCTAGTACAAAATAGACCTTCAGTATTTCGTTCATCCCTCCTAATATCTAAAATATAACCAAGAATCCAATGTTGTTACATTACATCTTAGAGCAAAAATATATTACTATGTATTTTCTAGACAATAGGAAAGATTGCTCACAAATTCCTTGGAAATATTACAAAATCAGAGAATGACTTAGTAATCTTGAAAGGATCCTTTTGAGATTAAAGAGGATCCTCTAAATTCTTCAAAAAAGAGATTTCCTTCTTGATATCCAAATCTTTTTTGGAAAGCCTACCTACTCTAGAATTTTAGTTGCATGTAAACATGCTTGAATGAAATAGCTTCAAAGGAAGAAATGAAAAATATGGTCAGTTAAAACCAGTGTTCAAGAGAAGCCACCTGTAGAAAAGAAATGTTTGTATCCCAGTCAACAATAACTTTGGAATCCCCGAAAACCTATAGGGACAAAAATGTATTCTTAGAAGAAAATGTAAGTAACCCCCACAAAGCCAACAGCTATGCCTTGGTATTTGTTCCAATCCCATAGTCTATCCATAAGAGAAAATAATGTTCTATCTAATTTCTAAAATATTCCACCACCACATCTACCTAACTAAGCAACCCCATCAAATTAACTAAGAAAACATCCTCAGAAAAAGAAGGCTCAATTAAAATTTTGGTCTTATTTTCCTTTCCCTTTTTAAAATATTATTTATAAATCCCTTAAATCCTTGCACTAACAATTGAACAAGATTGAGAGATATTTTCAAAAACAGTTGCATTTATTTCCCTCTAAATGCCCAACTTTCAAAAACTAGAAATTGTTTAAATTGAGGAACTTTCTTATACCAAGACTCAAAGCAAAGTGCAAATGAAGATGAATCCCAAACCTTAGAAAATTGAATACTAATTTGTATTTCACTCCACACCTCCTTTTCAAATCTATGTAATGTCCCCATTCAAATAAATCTCAAGAAGAGAAAATTCCACCAATCTACTAGTTTCCTAGGTTGGGGTGGAAACATTAGATTTGGACTAGGGGAACTATAAAACCCCCAAATGGACATTAGCTTGAAAAAATATATTAAATGGGGAATAAATAAATATTTAAGATAGGAAAATAAGGTGGCACTTGGTTATGAGGGAACATTGGAAGTGTGGGGCCCACTCAAGCAAGATTCCCCATGCCACATGGCATCCCACTCTCACCCATTCAAATCCAAGGTGGATTCCAACGTTATTGGGGGATTTGGAAGGGAATAATACTTGGCATGACTCAATGAGGGTCTAAATTTAGAGGATGAGTAACTCGCATGGAAGAGGAAGAGGTATCTTGGAGCTATTGGGACACTTGGGCTAGATTCCCTATCTTCTATGACAACAATGATGAATATGCTATGACATTTATGACAAAAATTAGACCTGGTTACTGACATCTGACATATATGACATGTCATGGATAAACATAACCTCCAAGAGGGCACACAAGGGATTTAGGGCAGCCAAAGAGTCATCCATTCGAATTGAGTGAAGGAGGAAGCTAGGAATTGATGGACAAGTTGCACACATTCGAATCTCTTCCCAATTCCAGTTGGAATGAATATCATGGAGGGAATTCGAACCATGGAATCATTGGGAAGATAATAAAATACAAGAACCAATAAGGAGAGTGTCTTTTTATCATTTCTCATTTTGCAAATCGGAGAGCATAGCTTTTCCATCCTAGTGGAGTGTTTACTCTATTTGCCTTACTACCAATTTCGAGGGTGAAAGATTCCCATCCTAATTGAAAATTGGAGAGGCCATTCAGAACTTTCATTTGGAGTTACATTGTAATTATTTGTTTCATATTGAAGCTATAGGGAAGCTCGTGATTCTTTCTTCTTCAACTTGTTCTCATCTCTATCTCACATTTCTTTGCATATTTTGGTTCTTGGAGGAAGGGTGTACATGGTGAGATGATGATCTCTTTGGGAGAGTCCAAGATACACAATTTATTTGTAATATTATACATTTAATCTATATTTTATGCTCAGAATATCCTCAGGTCTAAATACCAAGTGAAACTAGGTAAAAATATCAAACAATGTATAAATGGTGCCATTTTCCTCATATCTTGTTATGAGAGCTTGAAGTTGATTTATTTTGATTTGAACCAGTTCATCTATGTGATTTTTATGATGTATGGAGAATCATTAATGTCCTGAATAATTTTCATATACATTAAATAATCCTTTGGAACATAAATCTCGAATTTCATAACAAGTGGTGAAGTTTCCTATCATTTACCCTTATGTGAAGACATGTCCACAAACCTCTGATAAATAAATGTTGAAGAAGCCTTTAGAAACTGATTAATGATGAATTTGGGTGTCCATTTAAGTCATTTAAATAATCCATTTCTCTTTTCTAAAATTTGGTAGGTCTATACTACATTTGGGAATCCATTAGTGACCTCTACCCTGGGGGTTTTGAACCTCGAATTTGCTAGTAAAACTCCCCAATTTCTCCCGAAGTTAAATGAATATTGCAGATGTATTTTTAGATTTTAAAAACATCCATAAGCCTCATTTTTATGTATTAAGACATTTAAAATACCTTAAAACCCAATTTGGAAGAATTTGGAGCCATTTGCGAGCGTTGGAGTCATAACTAGTCTAAGGGTCGAATTAGCCAAAAATTGCAATTTTTCCAATTTTTTCAAATTTATAAAAAGGGACACTACAAGTGGTATCATAGCATGGTCCTTTCACCTGGTTTGGGTGACCATTTATGAGTTCAATAATTCATCCCCCACTTTTAGAAACAGAAGGTGAAAGTACCTTTGGTGAAGAGGAAGAAGAAGGAGAAGAGGTGTATTCTGTTGAGACTATGGCTAAGGATGAGAAAGGAAATTCTAATATGGAGGAGAAAGAGGAGTTCAGGAAATTCATGAAACCATTTTTTTAAGATATGACAACATATATAATTTAAGGGTTCGAATTGATGGCTAGTTAAATTGGTAGCAATTTGGCCACAGGAGGCAACAACAGTTCCTCTAGTGAGGAAAAGAAGACATTGGGTGGAAGCATTTTCTCAAGGACATGGCCTCATAATCAAACTCATGAATTTCAAAGCTCAACAAGAGCTACCACACCTAATTTTCTTAAGCCCAAATAAGATCCTAACACTCTATTTGGCATGAAGAGAGTTCTAGCAGAATAGCAAGAGTTAAGTGAAGATTGTAGAAGGACATTACCATTTGATCAATTCTTTAATGTCTCAAACAAGATAAAAATGAGAGGAGGTAATAGAAATAATTTTCAAAATAAAGAATTGAATTATGCCATAGGTAAAATTCCCCTTACTACCTTTGATGGCTCATCTCAAAGTTTTGCAAATACTTGGATACAAAAACTAGATGTGTATTTTTAGTTGAATCCAATGGTTGAAGAGGATGCTCTAAAAATGGTTATTTTGCATATTGAAGGAGAATCCAATGATTGGTGGTTTTATGGGTTTAAAACCTTGGGACATGATCAGGTTACAACATATGAAGAATTTTTTAGAAATGTATTGGAAATATTTGAGCAAAAAATACCCTAAAATGCCTTTCAAAGAACTATCACAGTTGAAGCAAAGTGGAACACTGGATGAGTACATGTTAGAATTTCAAAAATTATCAGTTAAGGTGGATTGTATATCTATGGTAAGATTATTATTGCTCTTTATTGAAGGTTTGGATGAACCTTTGATGAATATGAAGGTGAAGGGGACATGGAGGAGGAATAACATATTTCAGCCCAAGAAGAAGGATATGACACAGTAGAAGAATATCCTCCCTTACCTGACAAAGGGATAATGGCAGTGCTTTTAGGAGTGCCTCGTTTTCACACCATTCAATGCAAGGGAGTGGTACAAGGACAAAGGGTTTTAGTATTGGTAGATGGAGGAGCCAGACATAACTTCATTGATTCAGCCATGGTGGAGAAGAGAAAGACACCTACTGAACCATTCGATGGCTTCACAGTCATCATTTCAGGTCACAATACTATGGAGTGAAAAACATGGATTCCAAAGCTACAACTCACCATAGGTAATTACACATTTTTTGATAGATTTTGGTTGATGTTTCTGATACTAATGTGCTCTTGGGAGTGCAGTGGATTTACTCTACAGGGTAACATACAGTGAACTATCAAATCCCTGAAATGAGATTCAAATATTTGGAAGTAAAACAAAGGGTAGTGAGAGTAATGCATATCTATATGAATCAAGTAGTGTCCTCCCACCGTATGAGGTCTATATTGAGACATGAGGATATTGAATGGGATTCTGAATGTTGCATCACTTCCCCCAAGCCAAAAATAAATATTTCAGAACATCCAAGGGATATAAGGAAGCTACTACACAAATATGAAAAAGGTTTTTGGAGAGCTTCCTTTTGGAAGGCCACATGATAGAGGAGTTGAACGCAACATTTTTTTGGAGGTGGGAACTTCACCTATACAAATACCACCATATAGACATCCAAAAAAATTTATAGATGATATTGAGAAGGCTATTCAAGAGCTCTTGGAATTGGGACTCATAAGACCAAGTTCTAGTCCCTATGCTTCTTCAGTTGTTTTGGTGAAGAAAAAAGATGGGACATTGAGAATGTGCATTGATTTTAGAGTGATAAACAAGAATACAATTAAGAATAGATACCCCATCCCTAGAATAGATGAGATCATGTATGAGCTACATGGATAAAAATTCTTCTCCAAAATTGATCTTAGATCTGGTTACCATCAAATTTGAATGAAGGAGGAGGATGTGCAGAAAACAGCTTGTTGATGTCACTATGGCCATTTCAAGTTTCTTGTCATGTCTTTTGGTTTGACCAATGCTCAAGCCACATTTCAATCATGCTTGAACCAAATATTTTGCAAGCAGCTCTGTAATTGTTTTTGGTTTTCTTTGATGATATTTTGATTTACCATAAAACATGGGAGGAATACTTGCACCATCCAGAAGTTGTCTTGAAAATTTTGCATGAACAATCTTTGTTTTCTAAGTTGTCCAAGTGTGAATTTGGGTTGAAACAATTTTTATATCTTAGGCACATCATTTGGAAATATGGGATGAAGGTTCGATTGGAAAAAATAAGAGCTATTCTTGAATGGCCATCACCCAAAAACATCACAGAATTGAGAGGCTTCATTGGAATATGCACTTACTATAGAAAGTTTGTGAAGGGGTTCTCCAAATTGACTTCTCCACTTACCGATTTTACCAAGAAGGATGATTTAAAATGGGATGAAGAGGATGAAAATCATTTCCAAAGAATGAAAGAGGTAATGAGTAGTTTTCTAGTACTTGCATTACCTGATTTTTCTAAAGCTGTTTGTTTTGGAATGTGATGCATCAAGAGAAGGAATAGGGGCAGTCCTAAAGCAAAATCAACACCCCATAGCTTTTGAGAGCATAAAATTGCAGCCACATGAGAATATCTACTCCATTTATGAAAAATAAATGTTATCCATCATGCATTCCTTTGCCAAGTTTAGACAATACTTGGTGGGAAACAAGTTTGTGGTCAAAACTGATCATAACAGTTTGAAGCATTTTCTCATACAAAAGGACCTCAATGAAAGGAAACAAAAGTGGTTAAGAAAAGTCCAAGATTTTGATTTTGAAATTGAATATGTAAAGGGGAAGAATAATATTGTAGCAGATGCATTATGTAGAAGACCATCATTTTCCCTTATGGACATTTCGAAAGATTGGAAAAATATGCTAATAGTTGAATATGCCAAAGATAGTTTTGCTTGTAGTGTGTTAGATGGGGTCAAAGGTGATGGTATGTACAAGATTTTAAATTATCTAATATACTATAAGGACAGAATATACTTGGTTCATGGTTCAGATCTCAAGCACGAGATTTTGAGGGAAGCTCATGATTCTCCTTTAGCAGGCCATCCTGGTTTTTTCAAAACATATAGTTAATTTAGGGAGAGGTTCTTTTGGAAATGGATGAAAGGAAATGTTATAAAATATGTGAATTCATTCAAGATATGTCAGCAAAACAAATCTAAACATACGCATCCTACTGGTATATTGCAACCATTTCCCATTCCAGAACAAAAATGGGAAATCATCTCAATGGATTTTATCACAGGTTTGCCCAAGGATTTGGGTAAGGATTGTATTTATGTTGTGGTGGATAGACTCACCAAAATTTCTAATTTATTTGATATTAAATCATCTTATACTGCTGCACAAGTGGTTGATGTATTCTTTAGAGAAATTTTCAGATTGCATGGACTTCCAAAGAACATTGTGAGTGACAGGGATAGTAGATTTATGAGTGCTTTTTGAAAAGAACTCTTCAAGATGGTGGGAACTCAATTGAATCCAAGAAAAAGCTATCATACTCAAAATGATGTCCAAACATAAGGAGTGAACCAATGGTTGGAGGGGTACTTGAGGAACTATGTTGGTGAGCAGCAGAAAGCATGGGTAAAATGGCTACATTTGGGTGAGTTTTGCTACAACACTACCTTTCATATGTCCATTGGCATGTCTCCTTTCAAAGAACTTTATGGTTATGAGAAACTAACCTTTGTTGAGAAAATTTTTGGTGATAGTAGAGCTCCAAAATCTAAGGATTGGATTGAGGAAATTCAAGAGATTTTGAAGCTTCTAAAAGACAATTTGAAGGTTGCCCAAAATCAACAAAAACAGTATGTGGATCAACATAGGGAGGAAAAAACTTTTCAAGTGAATGATTTGGTATATTTGAGGTTACAGCCATATAAACAAACATCCTTAAGAGTAAAAGAATAAAAAAATATCAAACCAAGATATTATGGTCCATATAAGGTAGTTCGAAAAGTTCGGGAGGTGGCTTATGAGTTGGAACTTCCAGAAGGAAGAAAAAATCACAATGTATTTCATGTTGCATGCCTTAAGAAGGATACTGGTCAGAAAATCTATGTTTTAGAAACCCTCCCTCCATTAGATGATGAAGTACAACTCATACTTATTCCAAAAAACAAATTTGAAGGCAAGAGAAAGGAAATTGAGGAGCAGAACCATAAGGGAGTATTTGGTACAATGGAAAGATTTTCCAAGTGAGGATGCCACATGAGAAGAGGAACAAATTTTGAAGAATCCTAATTTTAAATTTATTGAGGGAAATAAATCTTGGGTGGGGAGGACTGTAATGTCCCCATTCCAAAAATCTCAAGAAGAGAAAATTCCACCAATCCACTAGTTTCTTAGGTTGAGGTGGAAACATTAGATTTGAAATAAGGGAACTATAAAACCCCCAAATGGACATTAGGTTGACAAAATATATTAAATGGGGAATAAATAAATATTTGATATAGGAAAATAAGGTGGAACTTGGTCATGAGGGCACATTGGAGGTGTGTGGCCCACTCAAGCAAGATTCCCCATGCCACATGGAATCCCACTCTCACCCATTCAAATCCAAGGTGGATTCCAACGTTCTTGGGGGAGTTGGAAGGGAATAATACTTGCCATGAATCAATAAGGGTAGAAATTGAGAGGATGAGTAACTCCCATGGAAGAGGAAGAGGCATCTTGGAGCTATTGGGACACTTGGTCTAGATTCCCTAGCTTCTATGACAACAATGATGAAGATGCTATGACACTTACAAAAAAAAATCAGACATGATTGCTGAAATTTGACATATATGACATGTTAGGGATAAAAATAGCCTCCAAGAGGGTGCACAAGGGAGTTAGGGCAGCCAAAGAGTCATCCATTCGAATTGAGTGAATGAGGAGGCTAGGAATTGATGGACAAATGACACACATTGGAATCTCTTCCTAATTCGAGTCAGCATGAAGCTCATGGAGGGAATTCGAACCATGGAAAGATTGGGAAGATAATAAAATACAAGAACCAAGAAGGAGATTGGCTTTTTATCATTTCTCATTTTGAAAATTGGAGAGCATAGCTTTTCCATTCTAGTGGAGTGTTTACTCTACTTGCCTTAGTACCAATTTCGAGGGTGAAAGATTCCCATCCTAATTGGAAATTGGAGAGGCCATTCAGAAATTTAATTTGGAGATACAATGGATTTATTTGTTGTTGGTTGAAGCTACATGGAATCTCTTTATTATTTCTTCTTCAACTTGTTCTCATCTCTATCTCGCATTTCTCTGCATATTTTGGCTCTTGGAGGAAGGGCGCACATGGTGAGATGATGATATCTTTGGGAGAGTCCAAGATACACCATTTATTTGTAATATGATATATTTACTATGTATTTTATTCTCACAACATCCTCAGGTCAAAATACCAAGTGAAAGTATGTAAAAATACCAAACAATGTATAACTGGTGCCATTTTCCTCATATCTTGTTATGAGAGCTTGAAGTTGCTTTATTTTGATTTGTGTCATTTCATATCTGTGATTTTTATGATGTATGGAGATTCATTAATTTCCTGAAGAAGTTTCATATACATTACATAATCCTTTGGAACATAAATCTCAAATTTCATAGCAAGTGGTGAAGTTTCTTATAATTTCCCCCTATGTGAAGACATGTCCACAAACCTCTGATAAATTAATGTTGTAGAAGCCTTTAGACACTGATTAATGATTCATTTGGGTTCCCATTGAACTCCTTTAACTAATACATGTCTAGGTTCTGAAATTTTGGAGGTTCGTACTACATTTGGGAATCCATTAGTGACCTCTACCCTTGGGGGTTTGAACCTCGAATTTGCTAGTAAAATTCCCCAATTTCTCTTGAAGTTAAATGAATGTTGTAGAAGTATTTTGAGAGTATCCAAACATCCATCACCCTCATTTTTATGTCTTAATACCTTTCAAATACCTTCAGACTCAATTTGGAAGCATTTGGAGCCATTTGGGAGCATTGGAGTCATAACTAGTCTAAGGGTCGAATTGGCCAAAAATTGCAATTTTTCCAATTTTTCCAAATTTATAATAAGGGACACTACAATCTATAGTGAATGAAAATATGATCAAATAACATAGCATGGATATTCCATAAGCTCCATAAATTTGGACCACTCTAACCTCATTTTAAACTATTTTCCCAAGTTAATCTTTTTTTTTCTAGACAAATCCAAAGAAAGCATTTTAATTTTGTTGGTATATTCCATTTCCATATTCTCTTAAACCACAATTTCTCCACAAAAACAACATAAGAAATAATGATGGATTCATAAGCAGATTTAGAACTAACAAGAGAATTAGATCCATTCCATGCCCATACTAATTCATCTTCTTGATTCATTAACCTAATACTTACATGATTTAAACCTACAAACAATATATTCCATTCTATATACAGTGAACCCCTTAAGCCCAAATCCTCTGCACACATCCAATATGTTGAAGAGATTTTGTCACAGTTTGAATTCTTAACATGTGCTATCACTCTAAACCCATATTCATTCAAGTAAATTATAAAGCGATAATAAATCTTATATAATTCCTCACCTCGAAGTAAAGTATTGTAATATCCCTGACCTAATATCAGATGATATTATCTCAATATCAAACTTCAAAATCTGCATAACAGACACTAGTCGTCAAAACTAGTTAAGATGAAACTAGTCTTGGTCAGTGATTAACCCATCCAAAGCTTGACTGGTGGACACTTTTGGATTTGTAAAATGTATTGGGGAGTGTGCAGCATCAAGAAAAACATAATCAAGTCCATATTATGAGTTCTAAACACAATGTACTGTGTCCATTTATGTTTTGAATAGCAGCCAAGCCGAAGTCTACTCCAAGGCTGCCTAGGCACACCATCATATGCCTACTAAACGCTTTAACTTAAAATTGAAATCAACGAGAGGTGGATAACAGGTCATAAAACCATAGTGTATTGATGGACAAGTTTTACAGAGGTTTTGGGAGGTTCTTGCAGTGTTTGGAGTCAAGCGGAGAAAGAGCACTAGGATTGACTGGTTAACTAGTTTGTTTCCACTCTCTTCCAAACAGGATGAGAGGGTCAAAAAAACTAATTTTGAGGCTTGGGTTGGATTCATTAATGTATTAAGGACCTTTAATAACTTGCATAACATAAAATAGATAAGTAGAGGCTATTTCATTAAAGTTACTGCAAAATTTGTCATGAATTCATTACCAACAAGCTAGTCTTGAAATATACAACCACAATCATCCTCTAAGGCTCTCAAATATATTATTTTGGACTTGGGATGGATTCTCTAGACCAATAAAAACCTACATCAACCTTAAGAAAGTAAAATGGGTTTACAGAGCTCTAAATATCACAATTTCTGGAGAACTAGTCAATTAAAATGGCTCAATGAGCTAGTCTTGAGAGATCTAGATGCAAACAACCTCCAATGATTTTGAGTTATCAATTGAAGAAAAGTATGAATTAATATGGAATATAGGAGAAATAATAACCAGTTTCAATAGTTTTATACATCAACTTATTAGCATTACAACCTCAGTTTTCTCAATGAACCTCAAATACAGTAAATCTCACAGTACATGAATGGGGATGTCTTCTAAACAAAAAGGAGAGAATGATCCTCCATTGGATCTTCTATGATGATGAATATGTATCATATGGATTCTCATGGAAGGAGTACCAATATTCAAGGATTCTCACGAGGTGCATTCACCAACCTAGATATAAAAGCAAGGGTGTGTTCTTCATAGTTGGAATCCCCAGATCTAGTAAAATGGCCATAAATTGCTCACCCAAACACCTTTTCGGATGAGACAAAAAATGTGTCCTACTGGAAAAGATGTTATGGACATAATGGAATAGGTTTCAACGTCCATAAATGCTAATATATTTCGAAACCAGAACCTCCATTTCGTCCCTCCAACACTATTCCTACTAAATGAAGGAGTTGAACCACACAATGAGAACACCAACCAATGGATCAGACTTCATGACCTACAATAGAATCAATGGTGAAGACTGTATGCCATCATCCTTTCAGTAGAATCATGGGGCACATCTCCCAACTAGGACTAGGAGCACATCTCTCAGATCAAAGGGGAAAAATTGAACTCAATTCAAATCACAAATGATCAAAAGATGTGAAATGGAATTGTAAGCCTTCTTTTATAGATTTAGGTGAATTTTTTAGAAAGTAATATAGTCTAAGGTTCCCTCATACAGTGGATAAGGTTTATTTTCTTTATGCTTTAGATTTTTCCTTGCTTTTTGCTTTGCTTTGCTTTCTGCTTTAGCTTTTTCCTTGCTTTCTTCTTTGCTTTGATTTTTGCTTTATGCTTTTGAGTTTTAATTTTCTTTTGATTTTTCTTTTTCTTTTCCTGCTTTTGCTTTTCTATCCTGATTTTTCCTGCTTTTCTACCTTATCCTTCTTTTCTACTTTGTCCTTCTTTTCTGACGTACCCTACTTTTCTGCTTTGTCCTTCTTTTTTCTTGCTTTATCTTTTCTTGCCTTGCAAGTTACCTCTTAGTCAACCTTATCCTCTAAGTCACACTTATGGACCATTATCCCCTTTATTCCAAAATAAAATATCTAATTATTGAAAATTACTTTTACCAAGTGCATTTCAAACTTAGGATAAAAATAAAATTAAACTTCCTAACTAATTAATGCCTTTACTTCAGAATTAACCCCAAGTGCATGAAATTTACTCCTCAAACCAAGGGATTGGTTGGGCTAGTAACTCCTTCCACTAATCGTCAATGGGGCGACATGAAATTCCTCCCTTCCCAAGATTGCTTGTCCTAAATCAATAATCAAATCAAACCCAACTAAGCATCATGATCCATCATGATTATGTTGTACCACTGTGGTTATAAACTACTCATGAACTCTCCCAACAAATTGTTCTATTACCATCCAACCATGCACTTAGTGTGAAGACCAATCAAAATTGATACCAGGATCCCAATTGATCCTCAATAATACAAGTTGCAATATATATTCTCCTATCCAATTCATAAGAATCACATGGAAGTCATCATAACACCCTGAAATAAAAACACAATTCCATCCAAAAATATGTTTCCCATGTAGAAAACCATCACCATCTACTGCAAATATGAACCCATGGGGAAGATAAGAGGCTTGCGTGCTCAATACAACCAACCAAAATGTGCTCTCAATTAGTTTTGCATGAGAAACAATGCATGGGTCCCACTTCTTACACACTCTCCTAGTGCACAATGTCATCGAAACCAATCTAGAAAGTATGGGATGCCAGGGTCCCAACACTTCCACACCCCATCAATACATAGTGTGAATACATAACAATCAGAATGTGGGATTTCCATGTCCCAATGTTTGTGCATTTATATCATGCACAAGGTATCCCAAAAAAATACCTCAAAGTAGGAGGTGTACAATATCCTCCAAATTATTTCAACCAAGTGTGGAATGCTAGGATCCCATAACTAGCACATTCCATCAATGAGCAAAGTAACACAAAATTTTACATCAAGGTGGGGGATTCCAGGATCCCATTCTCTAATGAGAATCCTCCCAAACATCATAAGTACAAAATATATATCATCAAAGTAGATATCAACATCATACACATTTACATCAAGAAGGTTCCTCACCAAAGGATCATAAAAGTGCTTGTCCATCAAAGCAAGTAGACCACCATTTGCCAAGTGCACACAAACATCAAGTGACCATCAAATCTGCTCCGTTGGCATAGGTGAGGTTCCCATGTCCAAGAATGTTGTTCCAAAATAATGTAAGAAGCTTCAAAATAATCATCCATGTGTTCTTGAACCAAGTAAGGACCAAATAAAACAAGGAGACTTCAAGTGGCTCAAATAAGTCTCATCAATACATCCATGAATGTGAGATTCATCCAATGAGAGCAATGGATGCTGCCCCAAGGATATGTGGAAGGTATCAAGTAATTATGCCATGTGTCCTTTCACCCAAACATTGGATGAAGTAACCTCCCATCAAGTAAGGAACAAAGAGAATAATGGGCCTTCAAGGGGATCAAAGGAGTACAATATGTGCATCCATGAAGATGTGGATCATCATAAGGTAACAAAGGTTGCTGCTACAAATGTAAAGAAGAAGGTGCTCTAGTTATTTCATCATCAAAAGGAGGGATGGGAGTTTCATACTCCTCATGTGGAATCATAAAAAAGAAACCATTCACCCATACTTCATTACAATGAATGTTGCTAAATGTGGAAGTGTAGGATGTAGGAGAATGCACCAACTCACCCATATGATCAAAAAGTGAGAAATTTTCATCATGTGAAGGATTCATAGGGGTAGGATCATGGAAAAAAATATCCTTATTGAAACCCTCATCCACCAAGCTAATGGATGCATCAACTCCATAAAAGGTTGGTCCATCAAACATGAGCTCTTCTGACTCCTTAATGGAGGAATGATTCACTCCATGAAGAAGTTCAGTTTTGCTCTAGTAGAGAGTATGTGCTTGGAACTCACCATCTACATCCCAAAACTTCTCAAGCACATGAATGGAATCCATTATTTCATGAACCACCATCTCATGAGGTTCCTCCATGAAATTTTGAGTACAAACAACCATAAGAGATTGGCTGACTAGAATAAGTGATCTTTGCAACTTTTGGAGAAGTTACTCTATCTCCATCTCGGAGTCATGGAGGGAACTTTGATTGCTTCTGAAAGAACCTATGGTATCCCTTAACTCGTAATTGATCTTGAAAATATCTTCATCATCCTTCACGGATGCTCCCTGCAACATGTGAACAAGCTCATACAAATAATCTCTATCATAAATCATATGTGAAAAATTACCTTGGATAGTAGTCATTGCTTTTTGAATATTCTCCATGGCTTCAAGGAAAGATGAGTCTTCCAATGAAGAAGCTCTCCAACAAGACTATGACAATGAAACATGTGTATCATTGAGAATGTGTAAGGCCTCATTGATCTTCCTTTCACTCATCTTGAGTGGCCTTTCAAAAGGATAAGGTTGAGAGAGAAACTCCCCATCATCAATTGGTGGATCAACCTCATGAAAATCTTGTGGTTAAAGTGAGGTTGATACTTGGATTTATTCCTTATTTGCAAGGATTTCATTTTCTTCAACTTCAGTTGGTTTTGTACTTGCATTATCCTTCTCAAGTTGTATCTCTATGTCACCAACATAGAGGAATGGACATCCTTCAGTAGATCCCTCCTCAAAACATAGGAACCCATCAATAGGTACCTCTTCATAGAATCCATCAGTAGATGCTTCTTTAGAACCTAAAAAACCAACAATAGATGCCTCTTCTTGGAACCATTCAGCAGTGACTTTCTAATCAAGAGCTAGAGGATTCTTAGTAGAATCAGTCGTGGCTTATTCATATCTACAATCCTCCTCAATAAGGATTGTACCTCCATATTATTCAGATGGTTGATTTGTACTTTGTTTCTACTAGTTCAAGTGAATTGATGCATATTTCTCGTTAGTTTCCTTAGGATCAAGATCTTTGTAGACTCTTTTTTAAGTAGATCCAAAAATTATCATCAAGTATGAAGCACATGCATCCAACGAAGCTTCAGATATTTTTCTTCTCTTTTCACAAGTAGGTTGATCTTTGACTGTGGAACATGCAGCTTTTCCATACATATGGCTATAAGAATAACCATAATTTCTCCTTCCAAATATGATCTGATGGGAGATACTTGTAGAAGGTACCTCTTGGACATTTTATTCCTCATATTGTCTGCAGTACTCTTCATATATCTCATCATAGTCATCATCATACTGGTCATAAAAATCATCATCAGAATAAGAATCTTATTCACCAAACATGGACATGGCTGAAAATTAATTGAATTGAGAGTATTCAAATGATATTAGCTCAATCTTAAACTTAAAAATCAGAAAATTGCATAACAGAAACTAGTCTTTAAAACTAGTTAAGATGAAACTAATCTTGGTCAGTGATTAACCCATTCAAAGCTTGACTGATGGACACTTTTGGATCTTCCAAATGTACTGAGGAGTGTGCAGAATAAAGGAAAATAGAATAAATTCTAGATTCTGATTTCTAATAACAATGTAATGGGTCCATTTATGTTTCTAACATCATCCAGGCTAAAGTCTACTCCAAGGCTTCCTGGGCACACCAACATATGCCTACTAAACTCTTTCACTTACACTTAAAATAAACCATAGGTGGATAATAGGTCTAGTTCATACACCCATAATGTACTTCTGGACAATTTTCACAGAGGTTTTGGGAGGTTCTGGCAGTGTTTGGATTCAAAGGGAGAAAGAGCGCTAGGTTGGACTACTCAACTAGTTTGTTTCCAGGCTCTTCCAAACAGGATGAGAGGGTCACAAAAAATTAGTATGAGGATTTGGTTGGATTAATTAATTTTTTAAGGACATGTAATAACTTGTATAAGATCAAATAGATAACCAGAGGCTACTTTATTAACGTTACTGCAAAACTAGTCATGAATTCATGCCCAACGAGCTAGTCTTGAAATATACAAACACAATCAGCCTCTAAGGATCTCGAATATTTTATTTTGGACTTGGGATGGATTATATAGACCATTATAAACCTAATTAAACATTCATAAAGTAAAACGGGTTCACAAATCTCTAAATATCACAATTCCTAGAGAACTAGTTAATTAAAATGGCTCAATGAGGTAGTCTTGAGAGATCTAGATTCAAACAACCTCCGATGATTTTGAATTTATCATTTGAATCATGGTATGAATTGATATGTAATATAGGAGAAATAATAACTAGTTTCAATAGTTTTATACATCAACATATTAGCATTACAACCTCGGTTTTCTCAATGAACCTCAAATACAGTAAATCTCACAGTACATGAATGTGGATGTCTTCTAAATAGAAATGAGAGAAGGATCCTCCATTGGATCTGATATGATGATGAATATGGAGAATATCGCTGCTCATGGAAGGTGTACCAATATTCATGGATTCTCATAGGGTGCATTCACCAACCTAGATAGAAAAGCAAGGGCACGTTTTCATAGCTGGAATCCCCAGATCTAGTAAAATGACCATAACCTGCTCACCTAAACACCTTTTTTGATGAGAAAAAAAGTGTTTCCTAATTGAAAAAATTATATGGATGCAATGGAATGGGTCTCAACATCCATAAATTCTCATAAAGGTAAAAACCAGAACCTCCATTTCGGCCCTCCAACATTGTTCCTACTGAATGAAGGAGTTGAACTGCACAACTAGAACACCAACCAATGGATCAGACTTCAATACCTGCAATACACTTAGTGATGAATACTAGATTTTATAATCCTTTAAGTAGAAGCATGGGGTCCATTTCCTAGCTAGGACTAGGGGCACATCTCCTTAGTCACAAAAGCAAAATTGCACTCAATTCAAATCACAAATGATCAAAAGATGTGAAATGGATTTGTAATCCTTCTTTTATTTATTTAAGTGAATTTTTTAGCAAGTAATATAGGCTAAGGTTCCCTCATGGAGTGGATAAGGTTTCTTTGCTTTCTTCTTTATCCTTTTCCTTTGTTTCTTCTTTGCTTCGCTTTATGCTTTAGCTTTTTTCTTGCTTTATGCTTTTGCTTTTTATTTCTACTTTTGCTTTTGCTTTTGATTTTTCTTTTCCTTATTTTGATGTTCTCTACTGTTTTTTTCTTCTTTTCTACCTTATCATACTTTTCTGCTTTGTCCTACTTTTTACTGCTTGTATGCCTTATCATGTTTTTATGCTTCGTCCTGCTTTTTCTTGCTTTTCTATTTTATCATGCTTTTATGCTTTTGTCTTTTTTTTCTACATTGTCCTGCTTTTGTCCTGCTTTATTTGTTCTTCTATTGCAAGTTACCTCTTAGTCAACCTTATCCTCTAATGAAAACTTGTGGAGCATTGTCCACTTTATTCCAAACTAAAAATATCTAATTATTGAAATCTACTTCTACCAAGTGCATTTCAAACTTAGGATAAAAAAAAAATTAAACTTACTAACTAATTAATTCCTTTGCTTCAAAATTAACCCCAAGTGCATGAAATTTCCTCCTCAACCCAAGGGATTGGTTGGGCTAGGAGATCCTTCCACTAATCATCAATGGGGGGACATGATAAAGATCAATCCCCAACTAAAATTTCAAACCATTACCAATCCTCCAAGATGACAAGGAGCCCATCCAAGGGTATGACTTGACAAAGCCATGCCAAAAATGACACGCATTTGATACAGATTTATTTGGAAATATGATCCAATCTTATATAGACATTTTTGCAGGTGTCTTGTCTTAAGAACCTCACACAATAACCCAGAACCAAAAAGGCCCCACCAAAGGATTTTCAAACCTAACGCAAGGTTGAACCAAAACAATTTTTTTGTAAATTTAAACTTCCATTTGTAGTGGTGTATAAAATATAATTTCATGTAAGTTAAAATTACGTTCAATTTTTTAATATAATTTTCTAAATGAAAAAAACGTATTTTGTTAATAAATATAAACTTAATTCACTTTTTTTCCACCTACTCTGCATTTTTTGCTAGGGTTTGTTCTGACCTCTCATGGAGGTTGCTCGGACTCCTCTACGGAGGGGTCTCTTCTCTTGAGGACCATTTTAAGTGAGCCATATCTGTTGCTATCGCTACGGGTTCCAAACATGATGCTACCTCTGAGGAAATATTTGTTAAGTTGGTTGCAACCCCTGAAGTAACCCTATCTTCAGTTGCTGCTAAAAGCAAAGTCATAGATCTCTCTAAGAAAGGACTAATCGGTCACTTCAAGGGCTTGTGTCCATCTCCAAAATCCATCGAGTTGTGCTTAAACAAGAACTGGAGGCCTTTAATAAAGGGAGAGGTTATCTAGAATTATTTTGGAAAGGGCTTCTATGTTTTTTTTGTTTGAATTCAAGGAGGACAAATATCTCATATTCCGAAACGGCCCATACTTCATGGGGTTGAGGGGAATGTAATCAAATCTCTGGAATGCTTCATTTGAACCATAAAAGGACATTTCCAACGTTGTTCCAGTATAGTTAAATCTTCCCCACTTGTTGCTTCGCTATTGGGGGGACGATGATTTAAGGGCGATTGGAAACACTTTGGGAAAGTATATTGATAGATCAAAACCAAAACCTTTGCTCTTCTCTTGTGCTAGGATTTTTTTGGAGGTGGATTTGGAGAAGGGTCTCCTAGAAGAGATTAAGCTCACCATGGATGGATGGTGTGATCTTCAAAAGGTAGAATATCAAAAATTTCCCTTTAAGTGCAAATTCTTCCACGAATATGGCCACTTTGCAAGGAAATGTACAAAAAAGAAAGCACAAGAAGATGAGTTGAACAAAGAAGAAGGTTGGAGCGTGGTCTCGAAGAAGGGAATAAAATAACCCTAGAAGACTCAACCTTCCCCCCCCCTCCTCCACCAACAAAATAATCCACCTCTGAGAAAATATATCAAGCATTAGCTTCTTAAGAAGAAGAAAAGGAAGGTGAAATAAGGGAAGAAAAATTAGAGGAGGAAAAAGAAGGACAACCTGTCATAGAAGCGATGGAAAAAGAAAGCATTATTGTGCCTACTTTGGAAGTTCAACCAATCATTGAATTTTGCTTAGAATCATCAGGTTCTGTGACCAAGTTCAAATTCAATACTTCTCAGGAAGAATCATCAGAGATGAGCGAAGAACAAAAAGAACATCCAGGGAAAAAGGGAAGGAAATCAAATAGGACCCGTAGAGAAGAGCAATATGAGAAAGAAAAAGAGGAAGGGAAAAAATCCAGTCTAGATCAACACATAAAGATCATCTCCAATCCAGAAAAAACAGCCAGTTGGGGTTACAGAGAATATGAAGGTAAAGAACCCCTCATCTATCTCTCGTAAATAATGAAAATAGTCTCCTAAAATTGCAAAGGATTAGGAGGCAAGACTAAAATAGAAGCCATTAAAAACATGATTAGAAATGAAAAAATCTCCAAATTCCTCATACAGGAGATAAAAATGAGTGAAGAAGAATGTAAAGTAGCTATGAAAAAGGTATGGAAGAGAAGTGAAGTTATCTTGGTTTCAACTGTAGGTAGATCTGGACGAATCTCCATCTGTTGGGATACCTGTAGATACGGATGGACAAATGAGTGGAAAAACCCCAATTGGGTAATTGTTTAACTTAAGGACAAAGAAGAGAATGACACAATCTGAATATGCAATGTTTATGGTACTATTCTCCATCATAAGAAGCAAGAATTTTGGCTTTCCCTTGAAAGCATTCGAATAATGGACCTCCATCTTCGATGTATTGTTGCAGGGGACTTAAATACTACCATTTCCTCATATCAAAGGAGATGGGGAACAAGAATTAGGGATCCCTTTGGGGAAAATTTGGAAGATCTACAAGCTTCATGGAATCTTACTGATATCAAGTCCAAGGAAGGATGCTACACCTGGAACAACAGGAGAATTGGTCCTTGTCATATAGTGCTCGAATCGACAAGATTCTGGTAAGTGAATTTTTTATGCTTAAAAACAAAATTCCTTCTTCTAGAATTCTCCCCCCCTTGGTTTCATACCACGAGTCTCTTCTTCTTGAATTCATATTACCGGAGTTTGGCGGCCTTCTCCTTTTAAACTCTGTCTGATTTGGACTAAAGAGGAATAGTTTTTCCACATCGTTAAAGAAGAATGGAAGCATCGTGTTGTAGGAAGTTCGGGTTATATCTGGGAGGCTAAGCTTAGAGACACCATGGCATCCATTAAAAATTGGTAAAAATATCAACATGATCTGGTTGCAGAATGGAGATGTAGGTTAAAGGAGCTTAAGGAGTTACGTGAAAAAATGGAGCAATGCGAGATTATTGAAGAAATTATATCCAAGGAGAAAATGTTGGGAGAAGAGATTCAGAAACTGGAAAAAAGGGAGGAGGAAGAATGGAGAATAAAATCCAGAAGTCTCTGGCTTAAGGCAGGGGACAAAAACACCAAATATTCTCATAATCAGTATAAAGAGATAATGAGAAGAAATACTATCCTTGAACTTGAGGATGAAAATGGGGAAAAAATATCCTCATCTCAACAAATTAAATAGGTTGTCTATAGAAACTTTCAAACTTTGTATCAAGATGATGAGGATGAGGCTTTGGTGGATATTGAATCTCTATGTAGTCATATCCCAGCCCTTGTCTTGAAGGAATATAACACTTTTCTCTTCAATCAAATTTTCGAATAAGAGTTCAAATATTCTATTTCGTCCTTGCACCCTGAAAAAGATCCTGGTCCAGATGGGTTTACAATCTTCTTTTATAGAAGATACTGGAATATAATTAAAGTTGATATGTGCAGAATGCTAAATTACTCAAAAGGGAGAGACAAGCTTGTAGGGGCAACAATATCTTCCTTTATTTCCTTGATTCCCAAAGAAAAGAATCCCACTTCACTGAAATATTTTGCCCCATTTCCTTGTGAAATGCTTCATATAAGATTCTAACCAAAAGTATATCCAACAAAATAAAAAATTTAATTCCAAGCATCATTTTTTATAATCAAGTAGGTTTTATTGTAGGGAAGCAAATTATTGATAATATTATTTTGGTTTAGGAAGATATCCACTCTAGCTTTAGCAAACATGAAAGACGAATGCAATTAAATTGGAACTGGCCAATGCTTTCGATAGGGTTAAGCATTTCTTCCTATTCAAATTCATGGAACATTTTGGATTCTCTGAAAACATTATCAAGTGGATCAGTGCTTGCATCATCCAACCATGGATAGATCCATTGATTAACGGAAGACCCTCAAAATTCTTCAAATCCTCAAGGGTATTGCATCAAGGATTCCCTTTCTCTCCCCTCCTGTATATTATTGTGGCGGATGCTTTAAGCAGACATCTAAATTGCTTATCTGAACTCAGACAATTCCCAGGTATTTTTTGTTAATATTTAATATGCTAAGACTGAAAAATAGCAGCATTACATTCCATTTCACAATAATAGCATATACAGGATCACTGAAGAAACAACAAGCATAGCATAAACACAAGAGACACAGATTTATCCTGGGAAACCCTCATGGGGTAGAAAACCCAGTAAAGCTTCCTCAATATAGATGACCAGCAATACACAAAGATGCAAACCAAAGATATGATCTCCTCCTCCACCATAGCAGACCTCTCCTCCACAAGTGCTCCTTTCTCAAGTGAGTGTATGTGTCAAATGAGGAACACACCTCCTCTATTTATACACTACACTGACATGTATTTTACAAAGGTACACGTAGGCTCGTATTTAACCAATGGGTTAAATACCCCACTACAACTGACTGGGCCGACCCCTCTAGGGTGGTCTAATAACCCTTTGATCCACATAACATATACAGGGCCGACCCCCACTAGAGAAGTCTAATAACCCGAGTTACCACATTCCGACGGAGGAATAAACATCTCCGGATATACAATAAGATCTTCACGGAGGAATGAAACATCTCCGGAATAATAAAGTACAAATATAATATTCTTTGAAGTTACAATATCTCAACACTCCCCCTTAACGAGAAGGATATTATAACAACATCTGCACGAGCAAGGAGTCATCAACATCATACATGATACATCTATAAATCATTGGAAGCTTTCTCAACATCATCAGTAACTCAAGCAGTTACTGGAACATCTTCAATACTGGAACATCGACATCTTCAGTATTGAGTCTTTATTTTCTGTAGCACTTGAACAACTACAACAATATCATCATCTGGATCCTCACGATTATCGTCATCACACGATCATCAGCATCGTCATCTCACGATCATCAGCATCGTCATCGCACGATCATCAGCATCGTCATCGCACGATCATCAGCATCGTCATCTCACGATCATCAGCATCGTCATCACACGATCATCAGCATCGTCATCACACGATCATCAGCATCGTCATCACACAATCATCAGCATCGTCATCACACGATCATCAGCATCGTCATCTAGATCATCACGATCAGCAGCATCATCATCTAGATCATCACGATCAGCAACATCGTCATCTAGATCATCATGATCAATAACATCGTCATCTAGATCATCACGATCAACAACATCATCAATACAAGTATACACATCATCAATACAAGTATCCTCATCAATACAAGTATACACATCATCAATACAAGTATCCTCATCAATACAAGTATACACATCATCAATACAAGTATACACATCATCAATACAAGTATCCTCATCAATACAAGTATACACATCATCAATACAAGTATCCTCATCAATACAAGTATACACAATAGCAACATACCCTGCAACACACAAGATCCAATTACGGGGTGATCAATCCCTCTCACTTTAGGACATAGGTCCAAGGATGATACAATCCTGATCCGCTTACGGGATGATCAGTCCCTCTCAGTTTAACACAACTCTCATGTCCATGGATGATGCAATCCAGATCAACTTACAGGATGATCAATCCTTATCACTTTAAGACACCTCACCATGTCTAGGGACGAGGCAATCCCAATCTATTTACTGGATGATTAGTCCTTATCACTTAAGACATCTCACCATGTCAAGGGACGAGGCAATCCCAATCTATTTACAGGATGATCACTTTAAGACATCTCACCATGTCTAGGGACGAGGCAATCCCAATCTATTTACAGGATGATTAGTCCTTATCAGTTTAAGACATCTCACCATGTCTAGGGATGAGGCAATCCCAATCTATTTACAGGATGATTAGTCCACTCAATCTCATTTAGGACTATCCTTCCTTTCAAAATTACTGGATTTACTGTCCAAGGATGATTTAATCCATTCAATTCATTTAGGACTATCCTTCCTTTCGGAATTACTGGATTTACTGTCCAAGGATGATTTAATCCACTCAATTCATTTAGGACTATCCTTCCTTTCGGAATTACTGGATTTACTGTCCAAGGATGATTTAATCCACTCAATTCATTTAGGACTATCCTTCCTTTCGGAATTACTGGATTTACTGTCCAAGGATGATTTAATCCACTCAATTCATTTAGGACTATCCTTCCTTTCGGAATTACTGGATTTACTGTCCAAGGATGATTTAATCCACTCAATTCATTTAGGACTATCCTTCCTTTCGGAATTACTGGATTTACTGTCCAAGGATGATTTAATCCACTCAATTCATTTAGGACTATCCTTCCTTTCGGAATTACTGGATTTACTGTCCAAGGATGATTTTATCCACTCAATTCATTTAGGACTATCCTTCCTTTCAGAATTACTGGATTTACTGTCCAAGGATGATTTAATCCACTCAATTCATTTAGGACTATCCTTCCTTTCGGAATTACTGGATTTACTGTCCAAGGATGATTTAATCCACTCAATTCATTTAGGACTATCCTTCCTTTCAGAATTACTGGATTTACTGTCCAAGGATGATTTAATCCACAACCGTACATTTAGGACCAACGTCCAAGGATGACTTAATCCTCAACCGTACATTTAGGACCTACGTCCAAGGATGACTTAATCCTCAACCGTACATTTAGGACCACGTCCAAGGATGACTTAATCCTCAACCATACATTTAGGACCTACGTCCAAGGATGACTTAATCCTCCACCGTACATTTAGGACCACGTCCAAGGATGACTTAATCCTCAACCGTACATTTAGGACCTGCGTCCAAGGATGAATTAATCCTCCACCATACATTTAGGACCACGTCCAAGGATGACTTAATCCTCCACCGTACATTTAGGACCTATGTCCAAGGATGACTTAATCCTCAACCGTACATTTAGGACCTACGTCCAAGGATGACTTAATCCTCAACCGTACATTTAGGACCTACGTCCAAGGATGACTTAATCCTCAACCGTACATTTAGGACTACGTCCAAGGATGACTTAATCCTCAACCATCCACCAAGGACTTCATTCTCGAAGACATACGTCTACGGCTCTTCTTTAGGACTGAAGTCCAGGGATGATCCAATCCCCTCACATGTTCACCAAAAACTTCATTCTCGAAGACATACATCTACGGCTCTTCTTTAGGACTGAAGTCCAGGGATGATCCAATCCCCTCACATGTTCACCAAGAACTTCATTCTCGAAGACATACGTCTACGGCTCTCTTGAGGATGATGCAATCCTATCATGTCCACCAAGGACTTCATTCTCGAAGACATACGTCTACGGCTCTTCTTTAGGACTGAAGTCCAGGGATGATCCAATCCCCTCACATGTTCACCAAGAACTTCATTCTCGAAGACATACGTCTACGGCTCTCTTGAGGATGATGCAATCCTATCATGTCCACTAAGGACTTCATTCTCGAATACATACGTCTACGGCTCTCTTTAGAAGATATGTTCAAGGATGATGCAATCCCCTTGTCACCTTTGACCCTATCTAAGGACCATCCACCAACCTCTTTGTCGGCATCACTAATATAGGTATCCTCATTATCGACCTCACTGTCGATGCAGGCAATCTCATCATGAGTTATCACATCACTCCCCCTTTCGAGGAGGGTCCTTCTGAACTATATTAAGTTTGTCTCAGAAAAATTTATTTGAGGTAGAGGTTTGGTTAGTACATTGGATCGGTAGAGTTTTGGTTAGTACATTGTTACAAATTCAAACTTTTGGTTCCTTTCTGCACCATATCGTCTGTGTATAGAAACAATATTCAACCTTGTAGCAAAGGTTGAGATCCTCATCACCCATGGTGATCATTAAGCTCATCAATTGATTATCGATCCTGGGTACCCATACAGAACCTGATTCACACTTCTTCTTTAATTACACCATTAAGAGAATGGTCTTATCTAGCCACTTGGAGCAAACATCTTATCATGATTCTCTTCCTCTTTCTAAGAGAATTTTCTAGCCACAAGCCTTCTATAGTGTTTTTTATTTGTAAATCCTTTTGTTTGAACATCCATCGCTTGTTCAGTGTTCATCATTCATCATGATCTTTCCTACAAATAAAAATTAAGTACATGATTAGTAATACTTCATAATCATCAAATCATATTGACATGATAACCTATTATGCATACAGATATCATTTACATAGTTATGTAACTATTTTGACCAATACTTTGGCACAACACTTTCCCATATCCTGTATGCATACAGTGGCTATCTAGATGCCTTCCATCTCTACCAGAACATACTATTGAGAGTGTGCACAGCTCTCAGCATGTCAGCAAAGAGATTTCATTCTAGACAAGCAACAATGGAATGTTTGTCCAACTTACCAATCATATGCATATTAGTAGTACACTGTTCAATGCTCTATGAATGTTTACACTCAGCATGATATATTCTAGGAATACAAATATGCATACAAGCAATATCATTTACTATTTCAAATAACATCTCAAATACTTATCTTTTATGTTTGTGTGGTTGCCTCCCACTTGATCTTCTATATGTCTTTTGAACTTCTATTCATTCTGTACCACTGTGCATGCTCAAGTGTGCACTAGTGTCATCCTCATACACAGACATACATTCATTAGTATATTCTCAATATTATCAAAACATTCTAGTTCTAAATAATCTTTGAAAATGTATAGTCATGATTATAGATAATATTCAAGGTTTCAAGGAATTCTTCTTTTACTTCTGCATATTCTTGTTTGATCATAGTACTCTTCTGGTTAATTAGATCATCAAGATAAGAGACATAATATGCATAAACCCTTGATTACTAACTTTATGAATAAGCATAACCAATCATACCAAGTATACTTATATAAGGGATCCTAAGGTAAGATTCTAACTTGTCATAGGAAAACATACCTGGATTAGTATATCTGCTTAGCTATGTACAACATACCTAAACAATCTCTTCAATGATTTAGAGATCCTGAGCTAGAACCTGCATGTCTCATAGGTTAAGCATAATATAACAAAGTCATACATACCTCGTAAGTAGAACAAATATTATGGATGAGTCTTTGTCTTCATGTTGTCATGTTTTAAGGAGCTTGATTTGTCTTTTGTGATGTACCTGTATCTTGTTAGCAAACGACATCAACCTCATACAACAACATAATGCATTAGTACAATCATATAGCCCTAATCAATGAATGTCTTCGATCATTCACATGCATTCATACTATTACTAGGGTGATAAGACAATTCTAACATTAATCAAGATTGTACTAATAAATAACATGAAGACAAACACATTATGAACTTAATCAAGAATCAGATTTCAAGACATACCTGAACCTCAAGTCATACCTGTCGAGACTTCTTGTAGTCTTCTTATGTAAGGCCTTAGCCTCAACTCCCCCTGAAACTTGATCTAGAGTTTGATTAGGGTTTGCTAGAGAAACCCTAAAAATTCAATCTTTGACTTTCACACTTCCGAATGAATGGAAGGATGTGTCTTGCTGAGCTGATCAAACTAGCATACTTCAATTTTGAAATCTCCAAAAATTGACCCCTCAAAATTGCCTTCCAAACTTCTAGATCTTCTTGCCAGGATCCCGAACTAGGGTTTGATGAAGCCCACCCTTTTTCTCAATCAAAAGGTTTGATCCAAGGCTCTAAACTCTTATTTTTCTGAGGAGCTTCCAGCCGTGGATTCCGATTCCAAAAATTCTAACTTTCTCTGAAACCCTAAATTCCGGAAGCCATGAATAAAGGTGCTCCAAAAATAATTCTGTTTTGACAGAAATATGCACCTGATTGTTTCTGCTATAACTCTGAAATTTTTGCTCCACAGGGTCTGAAAACGTTTTCTGTAGTATCCTGACCTGTCATCTTTCCATCCTGATAGGTCTGACCTCAATTGGATTTTCTAAGAGAGAGTTATGCCAAGTGTCGCAACGTGACCTGTTTATGGGATAAAACAGGAGAGCGAACTTGTATGGCATGCCACGTGTCACTGTTTGACCTTCGGCCTCTGAAACCTTTTCCTGAGATAGATCTCCCTGTTAGATTTCTATCCTGATAGGTCTGATCTCAATTGGACTCTCTGAGAGAGAGTTATGCCTAGTGTCGCAACGTGACCTGTTTATGGGATAAAACAAGAGAGCGAACTTGTACGGAGTGCCACGTGTCACTGGCTCACCTTTGGCCTCTGAAAAAGTTTCCTGAGATAGTAAATTCTGTTTACTACCTGTCACTTGTTACGAAATTTCATTTGGATCTTCCTATCCCAAGTTATGACCTTTTTTCCACGGTTACCTGATTTTGACTGAGATCTGGAAGAGGCAGAAACCCTAACTTGTACTGATCATAACTCATAAAGTACAACGAATCTGAGGGTTCCCTTTGGACACAAGGTACCTGGGGATGTTATCTTCGACCTGTAAACTTTTCAGACCCTGAAATGTTGCACAAATGGATTTATAGCGAAAGTTCCACGATGACTGGTTTTTGCTATGTAAAACCCTAACCTTCAAATTGTCGTAAGTAAAGCAAGTGTCGTAAGTGCCATACCTTGCCTTCCTTCAGGTTAGCTCTGATACCATGTTAATATTTAATATGATAAGACTGAAAATAGCAGCATTACATTCCATTTCACAATAATAGCATATACAGGATCACTGAAGAAACAACAAGCATAGCATAAACACAAGAGACACAGATTTATCTTGGGAAACCCTCATGGGGTAGAAAACCCAGTAAAGCTTCCTCAATATAGATGACCAGCAATACACAAAGATGCAAACCAAAGATATGATCTCCTCCTCCACCATAGCAGACCTCTCCTCCACAAGTGCTCCTTTCTCAAGTGAGTGTATGTGTCAAATGAGGAACACACCTCCTCTATTTATACACTACACTGACATGTATTTTACAAAGGTACACGTAGGCTCGTATTTAACCAATGGGTTAAATACCCCACTACAACTGACTGGGCCGACTCCTCTAGGGTGGTCTAATAACCCTTTGATCCACATAACATATACAGGGCCGACCCCCACTAGGGAAGTCTAATAACGCGAGTTACCACATTCCGACGGAGGAATAAACATCTCCGGATATACAATAAGATCTTCACGGAGGAATGAAACATCTCCGGAATAATAAAGTACAAATATAATATTCTTTGAAGTTACAATATCTCAACATTTTTATTTCAAGAGGGGTTAGAGTTGTCAATCAAACTCAATTTGCATATGACACCATTCTTCTCGGAAGTTCTTCCTTAGGCATAGTGAGGAACTTCAATATTGCTCTCTCCTCTTTTCTCAATACTTCTGGAGGGATGACAAATAAAGAAAAGTAAAAAAAAAAATTAAGTTGCAATTGTCCTCCTCATATTTTGATTGAGATTTCAAGAACCCTCGGCTTCCATGGAGACAGTAATTGGCCGTCCTTTAAATACCTTGGTGTTCCCATTTTTTTGAGGAAGATTTTTCCAAGGTACTGGGATGAAGAACTACAAAACATTAAAAACCGCGTCCTCTCCTGGGAATTCAAGTGGCTGAATCTAGTAGAGAAAATAAATCTTCTAAAAGCAACTTTGTCCTCCATGCCAATTTTTCTTTGTTCCTCCTTTTTGGATCCAGTGGGATTTTTGAACAATGTGGGTGTTACAGTCTAGATGATTACATCGGTTATGAGTAGCACATTATACTAATATAGATAAAGAGTCACATGCATACATACATCATACAACCATATAAGACAATAAGTGGGATAGAAACAACAAGATTTATATTATTGGAACCAAAGCAGAGTACAATATCAGTGCAAAGATATATTCTAATTTCGGCTCTACAGCCTATTTATATAGATCACATACAGTTATTTAGTTACATTTATTGGTCAATAGACTAACCAACTGACGTCTTTAGGCTAACCATAGTCGTCAGAGGACATATCCGACTCGTTGAATAGGATCCTCCAACATCTCCCCCACCAAAAAAATGATTCTTCGTCCCAAAGAGATCAAAATCGTAACTAATAATAGAGGCAAAATTAATGGACTATGTTGTTTATGGTGGTGAACTAGTGGAGGCCATTGCTAGCATTGATCCAAAATAGGCTTCTGCAATGGTTGGATATGAGGAAGCAACGCATCGTTTGAATTCCTCCCATGTATGAGCAGTCGTCTGCATGTCTATACTTAATGCAGTAAGGTCGTAAAGTCGGATGATCTCGACAGGAATAGTCAAATGTTTAATGTTGTAAAGGTTCAGTCCTAAGAGTAAATGTTGTTGGTTGACCTACTAGAGGAGACTGTCGATTTGTAAGCTAATGGATTCGACCTCTGCCTTGGAACTTTGAGCTTAAGTAGCCCACGGTTCTTGTTTTTCTTGTAATTCAGCTAGTCGAATTTGCTCCATTTGGATTTGTTCCTCAAAGTTATGGAGGGCGTCGGAATCAACTATGGATTTTTGTTGGTATATCTGCACTAAAGTTGTTTGTATCTTTCCCATGTCGATTAAAATTTAACCATAGGATATTTACCTATTAGTGAGGACAGAAAAAAACTATTGTTCCCAGTGAGGATATTCCTGGAGTTGCTTATGGCATTCAAGAAATAACTGGTATTGGTTTGTGAGAAGAGAGAATGTCTGCTTGATTTACTCTTGTTCTTTCTGTCACACATCATCCTGATACAACAAGATCAAGGACCCGACTAAACTAGTGATTTATACTAATAGATTCTTGTCGGAGGGTCCTTGAATATTTGGCGCGACTTGGAAGATCAGTTATTGACAAGTTTGTAGTACCTTCGCTTGTTCTTCTTTCAGTCTGTCAACCTTATGCTTATCCTCTGCCCAAAGTTTTTGTTTTCCTTATAGATGACATCCAAAAGTTTATTTAGCTCATGATACATAGATATTGAAGGATCAAATGTAACTGACGGTTCTTCAAGATCCTTTGTAAGTTCTATTTTTTCCTTGGTTGGCATTTTCTTATTCTTTTTAGTCTTTTTTTTCAGTGACCCATTAGCTGGGGGAATACTCAAAGTCATCGTTATATTTGACTATGGTGGTGTAGGAAATTTTGGTGGAGTAGGAGACCTAGACGAGGTGGTCGTATCAGGAGGTGTAGTCATCTGAGGAATACTAGTCGAATGAGAAAGACCATTCGGATGAGGAATACCAACCAAATGAGGAAGACCATTCTGTTGTGATGGAACACTCGAATTAGGGGGGTTTAAATCAAGACGAATAGATGGCTTGAGGTGATCAGTCGAGTTAACAAGCGGATTCGAATTAGGTGAAATGGTTGACGTAGGGTCCATTTAATTTTTTAGAGGATTTGATGCACAAGTAGACGACTGAAGGATATTATTTAACTTTTCCATAGTAGGTTGTTCTATTGGTTGCTCATGAATAGTAGGTGACTATAACGATTATCGGTTTTCAATGCATTAAAAGTGAGTGGTAAAACTGGGGAGGGGTAGTGGGTTCGATGGTGCAACCAAGGATTTCTCATTTAGGATTACTCCTAGTGGGGGGCTATAGGGATTTCAGGAATTTATGTAGCATTTTAGACAGTGCGAAACAATAGTTTTCCAATGAGGAAAGAGATTGGGAAGATCGGCGATAAAATTATGGAAGTCATTATCTTGCATAAGGATAGGGCACGATAGGGTATTTTACTTGATAACAGTCAAAGACAAGGGAGGTGAGTTGTCGGGAACTTGAACAGGGTCATTGAATTGGGATGGTTTAATAATTTTGGCCTTCTTTTCCCTTCTCGAATTTACCTGTGTCGGGGTATCATGACTTACGATAAGTTGGTCAGTGTACTCATCAACAAAGATGTGGCATGTAGCTTCATCGTGAATAATATGCTCAGCCTCCTCATGGAGTTATTGGAGGTCATATTCAGTTGGTGCATTCAGTACCAGCTTGCGTTTTGTTGACCTTTTGGATTTGAATAGCTACTGATTATTGAAAAGGGCTTCAGATACTATATGAAGTTGTTCTTTAGTGATGTTAGGCTTAGAATTCTGCTTGTCTAGCACATCATCATCGGTAGTTTCTCCCAACGAATAACCATGTTCGAATTGGGTAGTCTTTTCTTTCGTCTTGCATAGTTTGGGCGGGTGAATAATGGTGAGAGGATTTTCTTCTTCCTTAGGTGGCCCAAAAATTTGGAGATAAATCCCTACCTCATAAAATTCTTCATGTTCACCATCGGTGAAGGGTTCTTGTAGCTGGTTTGGAACCTTCCATTTTGAGTCAGGGATTTGGTGTACAATGTTCGACTAAGCAATGATGTCTGCAAAAATGTCTTGCACAGAAGGGTAATAGTTTAACTTGGTTATGTTACTTGCAATTCCTTGCATATACCAAACTTTATTATAGTCGAGTTCTAGTTGAATGTGAATATCCAATGGTAGACTGTGACGAACTTGCTGTGGAACCTGACATTTTGAGCATCTTGTTTTAAGGACTTGAAACCAATTTTCAAGCCTCATCTTGGCCGCTGCAGGTCCTTGACTGCATCTGCGAGGTTGGAAAATCTAGAACCTCTGCATTGTTGCTCAGTATTCTTCAGTAAAGGAAATGTGACCAACTAGTGTAAGTCGATACATTGCTATCCAGATTAACAAAGAGGGATATCAAATCGTCGAACTAGTTTCTTGACATTTTTCACAAGTCAACTAGACTATCCCTACTAAGTATTTTTCCCAATTAAACATTTTTCCTTCCACCACGACTGCTTTGACAGCTTCCATCATATCAATTTGAATGTCAGAAGGTCATCCATTACTGGTTAAACAAATTGAAACTATAATTCTAGCAAAGTTATAATTGTTATATTGAATTTTACTAATAACCAAACCTTTAGAATTATTCCCATGTGGTGACCCTGTGAGTTCTTCAATGAGCTTGGAATTGACCTTTACCAGTACCTCAGGTCCTTTGCATGGAAGCCCTGTGACCCTAGAAATGAGTTCAGCATTACTCTCAACGGGTTGGTTGAACCAAATTTTCCCATTTTTATATCGACTAAATATATATTGTGCAATTAAATCCTTGAGGCCATTAAAGATATCCAACAAGGGTGCTTCTAAGTAATGTCGAATTTTGGCAGCAGAAAATTTGTTGGTCGTTGCATTCCATTTATCATTCTCTAAACCCCAGTAACGCAGTTCCTTCCAGTAACAACTCCATTGATGTTCATCGGTGTGTGCTGTATGGATTCTTAGGTGGTGGGATTTCATTGATGAAATTGAGCTATCCTAAGCATAAAGTAAATCCTTCTCAGGAAGCTTCATCAACCTAGTTGTAGCCATGGTTCTTTTTGGTGCCATCATATGTGTAGCTTCAAGTGGATTAGTCATGTTATTGAGGGTGTCTGGAATTGGTGCTAAGTCTACTTGCTCGATTTCTTTGCAAAAATTATCCCAAAATTGCTCAAGGGTCATATTTATAGTAGGAAAACCCATGGTGCATTCAAGTTGATTAGGTGACTGCATTAATTGCATCTTTTGTGGAAGACAGCTTCTTGGTACGTGCAAGGAGCCTTCTTGGTCATGCTTCAGTCGACTCTCTTCATACGAACTTTGTCGGGATCAGTCATGCCAATGTTGACGATGATTTTTTCGACTCATTATTGAGTGTTTTTTTGGTGGGTGTTGTGTGCCCTATACTCATTGGTCGGAATTGGATGTATGTTTATGATTGATCCTTTGTTGGTGACTTTCCTCATGATCCTCATTCCAATATACCATCATTTTTATACATGCTGACCCTTCAAGCATTATTTCCTTTTTATATAAGTTTTTCCTTGATTGCAAGTTAGCTTCAGCATAACTACCCTTATCTTGACAAATGTAATTAAGCTTAGATAAATAAGTAATTAACTTACAACCCTGGGGCACGACAGTTGACCGGATGGAGAAATATCCATGTTCAGTTGGTATCGTTCCCATATTAATTTTGCACCTTTGAAAACATTGGCAGAAATTGTCCTGTATAACATTCTTAGTCGAGTCAGTTCATTCTGATGTATTTTATCGACTGGTACAACTATGATTGGGAAACAATATCATCAAGTGAGTTGTTATGAATATTTACGGACTTTTCTCTTATTTCCAAAAGGTTGGTTTTTGTCTCTTTCTTCAGTAGTCTTAAATCGACACAAATTTCCTTATTCGGCTAACTCGTGTTTCTTGATGTGATGGACTAGAGCTTGGCCTTGCAATATTCTCACTTGTGTTGGTAGCATCATCTTTTAAAGTTGTTTTGTAAAAGAGTTTGTCCCAATCTAGTGGCAAATTTGGTGCATATCCCTCCGTCTTATGGTGTGGCTTTAATTAGTTCAATTGGAGTTGGTATGCAACCTTGATTATCGACATGTTGAGATACTTGCAGGATATGCTCGGTCTGTACAATGCTCGTTAGTTCCCCCTTGTGTGTTCTTATTTTTTCATGAACTCGTTTTTGAACAACGGATACAATAAAGCAGTGTTGTGTTGTTTTTATAGGAATGACTTTGATGGACCAACAATCACAAGCTTGTGATTCATAGTTGTCAACTTGCCAGTCATATAAGTATGAATCGGAATTATACCCAATAGATAGATGAATTCCCAGCCGTAGTTATCCCTAATTGCTAAGTTCTACAAAATATTCAATTTTGTGGACAATTTGATACAAACAATGAATGTCTTCCTACTTATCATTAGGTTTTTCCCATGGTTTACCATAAGATGGGTTGATAGGTACAATTACTTTTTTTCCATATCCTTTAAGATTAATTCGTTCTTTCTCCAATGAAATAGAAGCTTTCATTTTGTGTCCCCATGGTCATCTGACTAATGTTGGAACAGATTTGGCCCCTTTACTTCGATCAATAATTTCAAAGTCGACATGGGTATTGATGCCCATGATTGAAGTTTTGACATTTCTCCATACGCCAATGGGTTCGATCAATCCTTGGTCGGCCAATTTGAGATATGTCCCAAATTCTTCTAGTCGTGGTTGACCAATGCTTTCCCACGTCGATATGGTCATGATATTTGCTTGTGATTCGAATTTTAGGACAACTTGTGAAATTCGAAACCTGTCAACTTCCAGGTCAACGAGGGGATCCATATCAGCTTTGTCTTTGTGATTCAGACTACATAACATTTTGGTAATTTTTTCATTTTGGCCATTATTTTTTATTATATGTATTAACTCGATTAACTTTGCCACAATTTCCTCTTTTGTTAATAGATGAAGTAAGTCATTAAGCATTTTTCTTTTATTTTCTTCGTTATTTTCATCACATGTTAGTTGTGAGAATATTTCGAAGCCATTTTTTAATATATATTTTTGCTTTGATGGGTTTGGATAATCTTGATGTGTATTATTCGGGTGACATGAAGATTATCCCCAATAGTCCTTGTTCCTTGTCATGTAATTACATGCATATTTTTAGTGCTACATGATTCATTTTTAGAGACAAATGATAAAATATTAATTTTTTTTTTTTATTAAGGGCATCTAACATGACGGGGCACTCTTCCGGATTGTGCTCCCCGACTCTACACTTTGTACAAAATTTTAATTCGGTCTTGTCCTTCCATGAACCATTCAGGAATTAAATGTTGTTCACTAAAACATACATAGCAGTGTGACCATTCCGACCTAGTGGTCAGAACATCGAATTATTGTAGTTTCTTCCTCGACCATTGTATCATCCTCGTTGGTTATTCCCATGATTGCGATGGTCGGTAGTGCAATTATCCTCTCCTCATTGGTTGATTTTCCGCATATGATAGACAATGTGGTGATTTTCTTTAACTTTTAGATTCTTTATGCATTCTATCGTCGAGTGTTGTGACGTCTGAAAAATTCCACACCATTTTGGCTTGACATTATCAACATTGTATGGGAATTTTGTTGTCATATGAGGCTCAAATATTTCACATGTATCACAGAAATATGTCGTCTGTATTGTTTGGCATTTTTTGGTTTCCTTTCTTGGGGAAATATGTCCAGTCGTTCCTCTGGGATTTTCATTTCTCTTTGTTGAACGTTGTAATTATTATGATAAGTTCTCCTATCATGATAAGGACAAGTTTTCTTCGTGTCCCCTTCATTAGAGCATTTTGTGCACCAAATATCATTGTGTCGGAGAGTCAAATATTGCATCGATTTTTCCATCCTCTCAATTCTATATTGCAGTTCTCGTTCAATGGTGTGACTTGAATGATTTGAATTTGATTCAATTCTCAATGCTTTCTTCAGGTCATCTTCATATATTGTGTAGTCGTGTATCAACAATAGAGTTCTGATTTTCTCAGCTAGACCATCGACAAAGAATTGGATGACTACTATAGGGTCGATTTTGGTGGGAATTTGGCTTAGGACATCTTTAAAACATCGGTCATATTCTCAGATGGTGGCCTGCCAAGTGTTTTGAATTGTTGACCCTGAATTGGTCTAGAAAGGCGTCTCTGATATAGTTCTTTGTTTTTGGACCGTCCTACAAAAAATTCATGTACCACATGACTGCATTATTTCTGATCCCTCCTGCAAACTGATCAATTTCCTAAATTTCATCATTAATTATGTTAGCTTTCCATGAGGACTCACATACAAACCAATGTTTTTTAGGATCTTCATCACCTTCAAAAATAGGAGTGTTGAATAGAAGACATACAACCATATTACTACTTCTATGATATTTTGAGCTTATTCACTGATTATTGAAAGAACTTACTATTAGCTTACTACTGGTGATTTTTGATGAATGCAACTACTTCCAAGACAAAAATATATACTTTACTGATTATTTTGCGTTTAGTCGGGACTCCGACAAGTTAGCAGGTTCAATCAACAAGGTTGTTGGAACGGGGGGTACCTCGATGTGTTCTGAGTAAAATAAATTGAAGGAATGTCTCCTGGAATTAAGAGTGAAGGTAATCCAATTACCTTGCTCTGGTCGCTGGATTATTAATCTATCTGCAATTCTACCACATTGGTCTAGTCGGTTCCAAAAGCTAATATCACCTGGCAGTACTCCCATGTCACACTCGACGATCTATATAATAGTCAATCTAGTCGTCATGATCATTGGGACAGAACTAACGAGAGTTTCAGCATCTGGAATTATGATGCACACTTTACGGCGGGTCAAAACCATTGCGTTTGACCAATATGTAGATGTCGGCACCTCACGTTATTCTTCAACTGGTCTACTTTCCCTCGACTCAGGTAGTAATTTTGGTCACTCGACCCTATCTTTCAACTTCTTCAAGCATCGCTTATGATGTAATTGGATTGAAATATACCTCAATTGCTCTCGTTGTCTGTATCTTTTTTCTCTTTCTAGTATTCGAATATATCTTGTTTGTTTATGAACAACTGGACATTTATTTCATCACGGCGGACTTGACTTCTTATAGGCCTTCATTCTTCTGTTGACTAGCCTCCAACTTGTTTATTCATAATACAGCTTCAGCGACCCCCCAATTGTCGACCTGACTCTTATTAATCGACGAATACAAGGTCATCAATGGTCGTCATTTGATCAAAAGGTATTCCCACTGTCATTCATTTACGAATCGTTCCCACTCTTTTTCTCCCAATTGGTCGTCGTATGTTCTTCTAGGGGTGGCTGGGATTCAACGATATGTCCAACACCATTTTCGATCAAAAATTTACATAGCAGGTTGTGGACAGAGCACAAAAAATCTCATGGAGGTTAGTGTAAAAAATGTGTTGGATTTTATTAGCGTACACTCTATCTTCAATGGATTGGTCTTCACAATAGTCTTCACAGATTTTCTCAAACCATTCGCACATATTTTTTCTTCCGTCGTTAATGATTTTTTGCATTAGCAACTTTTCACTCTACGCATCCCGTTTGGTCATGAATAACTATCAGGAATTTATTTATTTCACTGGGAAAAGACTCTAAAAAATTCTCATGGGCCTCGGTGAAGAACTTCTTCCTTGCTTGTGCTTTTGATATTCTACAGGTTAGATCGCTCAGCTTGAACAAACCTCACAAATTTCACTCGAGAATTGCAGAGAAGAAGAAGAATTATTGAATAAGTATTCACACATTAACTCAAGAAATGGTAAAATATGTTGTATAATCATACATCAGCTGTAAGATGGCACAATAATGAAAGTACATTCAAATGAATTTGAATACACCAAGGTTCATTCGAATTCTCCTCAAGGTGTAGCTTGGACAACACTGGAGACATCACACAATTAGTGGCAGTAGTCTTAAATAGTCAAATATCATTCAAATGAGTCTAACTGATGCATGTGGTACTAATATAGGGAAGGAGACCTCAAGGTGGGCGCATGAGAGACTGTCAGTAGTCAAGTGGCACTCTGATACAGTCAACTAGAAGCTACAGGCAGTTAAACTAAGCAATCAATGCATAAACTGTGCAATCAATGCAAGAACTGATTGTTGGAATCCAAGAGTGCGTAGTACGGCACATTTGTCATCCAGATGAGGAAAACAAGGTGCACTAGGTAGGTAGGAGGGCTATGGAGGGTTACAAACTAGATTTGGGGCTGAAAATAAGCTCTAGGTGCTCGGGAGACTACCATACTGATGACTGGATGCATGCAGTATGCATGCATGCATGTAGAATGCATGAAAAGCATGCAAATACATAAATGATGGTGAGAATATTCCAACACCCCCCACAAGCTGGACTATGAGCAAACACATAACTGAAAACTAGTAGGGCCTTGGTAACTAAGACCAAAGGTCACCCCGTACAACAATCTAAATAAATAAAGTGAGGAGAGAGGGAAAACCTAGTGGGAAGAAATACCCCCCTCAATATAGGTTGTAGAAGGTAATCAATCATGTACATCACTCACCCCAAAAGGAGGCAAGTGACCTTCTTTACCGAGAAAGGATCTATCGGAAATAAATGGATCAATGTGTGAATGATCAATGTGAGAAGGATTAAACCTTCCATTCTGAAAATAAGACTTGGTTCTCCTTGGATCAAGTGGATCTCCAACAAGATCATCGGCAAACCTAAGAGTTGTGGCTTCCCATATCGGAAGAGGAGGATCATCTGTTGCTAAATCTTCAAGTTCTTGTGGATATGGATCTAACATTTGCTCATATTCATTGTCAGGTGCTAGATATTCAGGTTCTTATGGATCTGGATATAGAAATCACTCTTCATCACTTTCATTTTCATATTCAGAATATGAACTTTCTTGAGATGAAGCTTCGCTCTCTTGCTCATCAAGCAATGGTGGTGTGGTAGGAAATCTCTCTTTCTCAACAAGATGAGTATCATGCAATGGCCACTCCTCAAACTGAACACTTATCTCAAGAAATGTAAACATATTAGAAGGATAAAGAAGTTTGTAGGAGTTTTCACTCAATGCGTAACCCACCAGTACACACTCTCTGCTCTGTGGATCTAGGTATCTCCTTTTCTCTATTGGAATCCTATCCCAAGCTCTAGATTCAAACACTCTGAGATGAGATACATCAGGTTTGTAACCCATCCATGATACGAAAGGAGTTATCCATTTCAGTCCTTTGACAGGGATTCTGCTCTGAAGGTAAGCAGCACAGTTTACGGCCTCTTCCCAAATACTAGGATGCAATCCTTTCGAATTTAGCATGCAGGTTTCCATCTCCTTTAATGTGATGTTATTTCGCTCTACAACACCATTTTTTTGTGGTGTGTCGGGAAAAGTATGTTGCATCTCTATTCCTTCATCAACACAAAAAGGATTGGAAGTCACTGTTAACATACTCTCCTCCATTATCAATGCAGAGGGCCTTGATCTTTCTATCTAAAAACTTGTCTGCAAAATAATTGAAAAACTTAAAGTATCCAAACACTTCTTATTTCAATCTGAGAAAGTATACCCAAGTAAATATGGAATGATTATCAATAAAAGTTAGAATATACCTTGCCTTGTTCAAAGACAGATTTGTAAATGGCCCTGAGACATAATTGTGAATCAAATCTAGAGGTTGAGAGGCTCTCCTCGCCTTCCCTGTCTCAAAATTCTTTTCTGGATGCTTTCCCATCAAGCAACCTTTGTAGTTACCTTTAGCAAAGTTGGTATTGGGTAGTCCTTCAAACATATTTTGAGTGTGCATGTCATGCAGATACTTGTATTTGAGATGCCCAAATATTTCATGCCATAATCTACTCTCTTCATTTGCATGTGTGTGAAGAGTGGACTGCTTGGAGAAAGGTAGGAAGTGAGAAAACTCATAGAGTTTCGAATTGTGATTAACCACACCTTTTTCTATGATATTTCTAGTTGACATATCTTGTATTTCGACCTCATTTGGAGTGAACATCACCTTCTTGGGTACTCCGGTATGGGTTATCTGGTAGACATAAAGTAGATTGGAAGTGAGAGTAGGAACATAGAGCACATTTGAGAAGTACCCATGCTCAAGGTTTATCCTTCCAATCCCCTCATAGGAGACCTTAGAATCATTCCCCAACAATATTGAAGGGCCAACTGTGGATTCGAAACTAGAGAAGAGATTCTTGGAGGAACACATGTGTCTTGATGTTCCAGAATAAATGATGAAGGACGAATCTTGTGAAGCACCTACCATGAGAGCATGGCACCTATCCTTGTCCTCAGATCTTGAAGATTCATCTTCTTTCCTCCTAGCACCTGCAGGTACTGGAAGGATTTTCTTCTCAATTAGTTGATCCATTAGATCTATTGTCTTCTTCATGCAGTTTCTCTCAAGATGGAATCCTCTGTTACAGTAAGTGCATTTGGATTTCTCCCTATGAGATTGATTTCCTTTCTTGGAATTCAAAGCCCCTTCTGACTGATAGCGAGCCTCTCTTGGCTTCTGCTCATTCGAATTTCTCTCTTTATCTTTTTTCTTTCCTTTTCAATTCTCTCTCTTCCCTTCAGTAGCTGCAAGTGCTGAATCCAATCTTGGTTTGATCACTCCCATGTGGACCAACGTTTCCTCCTCTTGTATCAGAGACTGGATGAAGGTTTCAAGAGAGGGAAACTGCTATTTTGGAATGGATAGCTTCACTGATTGGAAGGTGGAGACAAAAACTAATTAATTAGGACGCAATTTTGACAGAATATCTAGGACTAGCTACTTCTATTCTTTCTATATTCCATACATCTTCAACTTCAAAATCAAATTTTTGAACTTGGTGAAGAACTCATTGATTGAGTCTAAACTACTGGGGCTCAAGGAGATAAGCTCATTTTCCAATTTGTGACCCTTCAAATCATCTTTCTTCCCAAAGAGAGTTTCGATCTTGTTCCAAACCTCCAACGGAGTTTTGAGATCAATGACATGAAAATGTAGATCATCGGAAATACTGAGGAGAAATAGTCCAACTGCTTCATCAAGTTTATCAAGATACTTTGATTTCTCAACTACACTAGTGGATTCGACTGTTGTTCCATTCAACACTCTAGAAAGGCATTTGGACTTCATGAAGATTTCCATCTTGGATTTCCATTCGAAATAGTTGAAGGAGGTCATTTTTAGGTCCATGGTAGTTGTTGAAGTCGAATTGAATACGAATTCGAATGATGGAATAAACTTGCAAAACAAATGAAATTTTTTATGGATATTTGATGCAAATATAAAGAACACTGCTTTAGGATAGTGAGCACATGTGACTAGATCCTTCAGACCTGTCTAGATCTCACTGGATTTCTCCAATGATTTCAATTCAATGGCACCAGGATTTGTTGTAGAAATCCAAAGGCTTCTGGTGCTCAACTGAAAAAAATTTGCTCAGTAAACTGCTCCAACTGCTGCAATTGTTTTAGTTCAAATAGTTGTATCAAGCTCGCATACCATTTGATATTCTACAGGGTAGATAACTCAGCTTGAACAAACCTCACAAATATCACTCATGAATTGCAGAGAAGAAGAAGAAGTATTGAATCAGTATTCACACATTAACTTAAGAAATGGAAAAATTTGTTGTATAATCATACATCAGTTGTAAGTTGGCACAATAATGAAAGTACAATCAAATGAATTCGAATACACCAAAGGTCATTTGAAGTCTCCTCAAGGTGTGACTTGGACAACATTAGAGACATCACCCAATTAGTGGTAGTAGTCACAAATAGTCAAATATCAGTCAAATGAATCTAACTGAGTCTAACTAATGCATGTGGCACTAATCGAGTGAAGGGGAATCCAAGGTGGGTGCATGAAAGACTATCAGTATTCAAGTGGCACTCCGATACATACAACTGGAAGCTATAGGAAGTTAAATTGAGCAATCAATGCATAAACTATGCAATCAATGCAAGAATTGACTGTTGGAATCTAAGAGAGTGTAGTAGGGTGCATTTGTCATCCAGATGAGGAAAACAAGGCACACTAGGTAGGTAGGAGGGCTACTGAGGGATAAAATCAGGCTCCAGGGGGATAAAAATAAGCTCTAGGTGCTGGGAAGACTACCATACTGATGAATGGATGCATGAGGTATGCATGCAAATGCATAAATGATGGTGAGAATATTCCAACAGTGCTAACGTTAGATTGTTTCATCGTGCATAATTCTGAATATATCTCGCTATTTCCTATCCCGCCACTCTCAAATTTCTCTCTCTGTTATCATTTACGCATCTTTCTCATTCCTTAATGATATGTCCTATCGAAAACGGAACCAATGTTGTATTCTAAGGGATTGCATCGGTTACCAATAGCACATTATACTAATATAGAGAAAGAGTCACATGCATACATACATCATACAACCATATAAGAGAGTAAGTGGGACAACAAAAACAAACTTTATATTAATGGAACCAAAGCAGAGTAAAATATCAGTGCAGAGATATATTCTTATGTCGGCTCTACAACCTATTTATACAAGTCACATAGATTTATTCAGTTACAGTTACCAGTCGGTCGACTAACCGACCGACGGCTTCAGGCTGACCATAGTCGGCAGAGGACCTAGTTGACTCGTCAACTAGGATCCTCCAAGAGTGAGCAAATTGTTTAGGATATTTTTATGGTAGGGGGGAAGGAAGGAACCAATAAATTCCACTTGGCTAAATGGTAATTTGTAAGAAATGAAAAGAATGGAGGAGGGATTGCTATAAGAGATCCAAGGTTGGTGAACGTTGTAATGGGAGGTAAATTTTTATGACGACTAGTCACATGAAACAATGATTGGTGGAAGCAAGCTATTTGTAAGAAATATCTTAGATGCATGAGGATGCATTTCTTGGATAGAGACATAAGAGGGAAAATAATCCAAAATATTGGATCTGTGCAAATATTATGTCAACCTAGTCAGAGAGGAACTTCACTAGGTCCATGGAAATGGAAAAAGGATAAACATCTGCAGTGATAGGATCCTCAATAGTCCTCCTCTTGAGGAGTTAGAGGATCTTAACAAAGTCAAGGAGTGGCTCCGTGGGAAATAATTGAACACCTTATATGATCTCTCAAGATGGAACAAAAATGGGAATTGGAAGAACTGGAAAAGAATTGAGATACCAAAGCATCTGTCAACTGGATACAACAAGCTTATTCTTGAGTAAAATGGAAAGGAACCTATTCATAAAAAAGAGTAGCACACCAAAGGATGGGGTTCTAAAGGTACTTATAGTGTTGAGGAAGGATATATATCCCTTCTAAATTGTCTTTTGGCCCCTCCCACTGATGGTATTTGCAAAAGTGTCTGGAATCCAGACTACCCTCCCAAATTGAACGCTTTCTCTTGGCTCCTTGTACATGGGAAAGTCATAACAGCATAAAACCTGAGGAAATGAGGCATTGAAGGCCCCCTCATATGTTCTCTTTGAAAATCAGAGGAGGAATCCATGCGTCACTTGTTTTTAGAATGCCAATTTTCTAAAAATGTCTAGGGTGACTTTATAAAGGATCTTGGGCATCTCTGCCAGAACAAGTTAGTGGTTTTTATAGGGGGTGAGACCATCTCTATTCTAGAAATCTCAATCAAAAAAATTCTTTGAAGTATCTTTGGTGCGCAGCTCCAAAATATATCAATTGGCATATACGGTTTTCAAGGAACAAGGAAATTTTCGAAGGAAGAAAAGATGATGCAAGCATAGTAGCTCTGAAAGCACAGCTGCAAATGAAGGGATTCTTCACCTCTCAAGGTAAATCCATCTCTCTGTTGGATGTGATTTATGGTATTGAACTTAATTGGACTCTCAATTTTGTTGAGATCATCTCCCTTAAGTCGAAAAGATATTATAGGGATAAGATTTGGGCCATCGATCTTTCACCACAGGCTTTCCAGGAATGGGTTAAGGCCCAGAACAAATTTTCATTCTTCTTTGATGGTGCTTGGAAAGGAAATCTGGGGGATGCAAGCATGGGTGGAAGCATTTTTTTATCCAGGTGGAAACATCATTAGAAATTATGCATGGGGATTGGGAAAGCGATTGAACAACTATTCTGAATGGGCGGCTTTCTCTCAAGGAATGGAGTGCATGGTCGAACTATAGGTTGAAGAATTCATGTTTTTTGGTGACTCTTGGATTGTCATTCAATATATAAATAATTCTCTATCAACAAAGGAAAAAAATAATAGCATAGAAAATAGAATTCTACATTTCTTTCCAAGTTTTTCTCATATTCATTTCTACCATGTAAGAAGGATCCTAAACAAGAAAGTGGATCGCATGGCCAACATTGGAGTTAGATTAAATGAGGGGGATTTATCCCTGAATTATCATCTCCCCAAAGTTAAATGGTGTTGCACCTTCTAAATTCACTCTTAATGACCACGCTTCCCAAAAGAAGGAGTGTTAATGCTGGAGAATGTTTCCAGTTATATGGTTTGATAGATGGAAGATTGGTGTATAGATCTGGCACGGGATGATTTTGTACCCTCATTTCTACATTTACTCAGCAAATTCCTCATCGTGTTGCGCCCTTGGGAAACGAGTACAAAATATATTGGATAATGATGGAACTCCCATCATCATTAATGATCGGGGAGGATTTATGGGAGACACAACTAGTTTTTCCCCATTTGCATTGCTCTGAGAACTCTGGTATCATCGAGAATTCTCTTGTTCCAAAGGATATTGAAATGGCGGATAGAGGTTCTATGAAAATAAAGGACTCTAATTGGAACCACCCTGAGGAAGATCCTGGTATGAAATATGCCATGCAAGATATTTTTGCAATCAAAGAGGGAATGGAATATCTCAGGAAGATGAACTGATGCATCTTCGAAGTTTGAAAGGCTTTCTTGGAGGATTCTAGGAAGATAGGTTTAGATTTAACACACTTTGAATCATGCTTGGACGACGTTGAGACGAGGTACCTTATTCATACTGGTGAAGTGGAATGGTTGAAGAGGAATGTTGCTAAAATGGAGTAGGTCTTAAATGCAAAGATGGATGGGGTGAGTGGAAAGTTGGTGGATCTACGCTTTACTATTTAGAGTAGCAACATGAATTCCGCTGAATGTTATGAGAATAATTTTGTTCAATTAAAGGAGATTATGGAAGCAATGCAAATTGATGTTAATGGACTCTATCCGTAGAACCGAGATCTAGAAGGAGAATGTGCGGAGGCATCCCCTATTGACGAAGCGTTTGTTTCATAGCCTGAAGTTGAAAAAGTCATTGCTCAGGAATGAAGACCCTTTATCTCCTTTTTGTTATAAGTTATTAGATGTTTGTTTGCATAGTACTGGTAGGCTAGTTTGTCAAAGTTTATACAGTTGGAAGTAGAAGGTTTAATTTGTTTAAAATATGTAAAACTATTGAACATATGGAAGTATTTGTAGCTTTGTTCTACTCTGAAACCTTAATTTTGGACCTATGTCCCTTATTTTGCATCCCTAGAGGCATATGTATTCCCTTCTCTTTTCTAATATAATTTTCCTTCTCGTTTATGTTAAAATAAATAAATATAAACTTAAAATCAAACATTAACTTTATGTTAGTTTTTTTTAAATAAAGACTATATAATTTAGATATGTAAATATTGAGTCATCATCATCATTAATGAGCCTAGGATATAGGTACTCTATAGCCCCCTTTATGCCACACAAGTGCAAGAAAGGATAAGAAAATACCTCTGTTTGTAGGGGAGAATGCATTTGTTTTGATTATTTAATGAAGTAGTTTAGAGATTATTTTTCTTATGCTTAGAAGCATTTTTATGTGCTAATTATATGAAAATAGGCATGCGTGAGCAGGGCATAGGTGATCTTGAAAACAACAAGTAAATCAAGCTCAAGACTAAACATCACTAGTGACTTAGTGCTCACATCTTCCTAATTTATAGAAGGAACTCATGTTAACCAGGATCATTATTCACAATGTACACTTAGGTTAGAATTAGGAATAAATAGGGACTTATTGAATAGCAGGGGGGTTTGTTGACATTTTTCGAGAAACAATCTTTAGCTTATTATTGTATTTGAGACAGTTATGTTTTAGTTCTTCAAAACACATGAAGTTATGATTTGATAATGGAAGACTGGCATAATATTAATTGTGTGAGTTTATAAGTCTCTTTTCCTTCTGAAATACGTGTTGGGGAGGGCTCCCTCAATACGTAGATTAGGAGTCTCATTTATCATTGCAGGTATTTCTCATGCGTTTTACTTATTTTTTCAATCTTTACAATGCATGGAATTTCTTTGGCATTAGTTCAGACATCCGAGATTCCTATTTCAATACAATCAATTTTATTTTGTAGTTGGATAACACTGCTTCCGTAGTTCTATAACTCACAGTCCATAGTTTTGTGTGTGTCATCCATGCATGCAGATTTTACATCTGAGTTTTAGCACTTTTATACTATTTTCAAATAATAAGTTATATCTATGAGGTCATGCATATTATCTTTATTTCCATTTGATCACATAGAGTATTAGATATTTCAGTATTTGATTTGTATATGATCTAAATAGAATATGTTTAATCGCTTTCAGTATTTGATTTAGTAGACAGATTTACCAGTTTTCAACATTTAATTCCTAGACCAAATTTCCATTTTTCCAGTATTTAATTCCTAGAATAAATCTATCAGTTTCAACATTTTCAATTCATAGATTTACATGCTTTCATATATATTGCTTCTTATTTTTTAGAACAATACTTCATTTTTTTCTTAGAGTAGTCTTTAGGATACATTGAATCACTTTAGAATGACAAAGACCACCCTATAGTGCACATACAGTGCCTAGCATATCTTAAGTTTGTACGCTCCCTAGTCAATAATTAAAGTATACTTTTGGTATAGCTACCCTATTTAGGTAACCATTCCTAGAGACCATCACTTTTTGGCGTCGTTTCTAGGGAGGTGCTTAATATATAGGAGACACCTTAAAAAAAAATCATCATAAGAATTTTATTATGAATGCCTCGAAGAAAGAGTTATGAATTTGGACAATTCTTTCCTAACCACCCTATGAGAAACACCAGCTCTAATCATTCTCAATTTGAAATATTCAACTCATACGAAGAAGATGATTCCAACTACGATCCACACTATGATAACTACTTTTCTACCTCTAGCTCAAATGATACGATGGAAGAGGAAGAGGATGAACATAGAGAACTATTTACTTTTCCCATTAGAATACTTCTTGGGGATGCCAGAATGAATAATATCAACCCTAATAATATACCAAACTTCCATGGATTAACTTCAGAAGAACCTGACAAATTTCTATTTGAATTTGAGGTAGTTTGTAGGTCTTTTGGTTATATTAGTGATGCACAAAAACTAAGACTCTTTCCTTCTACAAAAACTAAGACACTTTCCAAGCTCTCTTCTTCCTTCTGAACCATGTTAAACAACTCCTCCTTTCTATCTCTAGTTCTACAGTATTCTTGATATTTGGAAAGGAAGGTTTGTTTCATCTGGTCCCAGGTAGTAATGGTCTCATGACCCAAACTCATAAACCAATGCAGAGAATTTTCCTTCAGGGTGGCTGGAAATAGTTTTAGTTTCTACGCACTGGAAGTGTAATTGTAACTACAATAGAGGATGTCAAACTCAAAAATAAACTCGTCTGGATCTTCAGAGGAATTACCATGGAAATTTGGGAGAACTAAGGGTGAGATATTCTTCATAGGGACTACCCCTGGTGTTTGGAGGAAAGGGAATTCGAGTGTGACCACAGTGTCACCATGCTAGTTGTCTTCCACCTACTCCTCATTTTTATTGTGGCGCTCATTGTTTCCTTCATCTTCTCCATTATTCATGGTGCTCCAAAATTTCAGTGCTTCCTTTGCTCTTTATTCCTCTGCCTTTGCCTCTTCTGCTCTCCTCCTTTCTTATTCTCGCCTCCTCTCTTCTTCTTGCTCTTAGTGATACTCCAACCACTCCTCTTTGGTAACTCTGTGCCCGTTAATATGATAGATCTCCTCTCTATATGGTACACCCACAACACTTCCCTTGTCTTTAGGAGGTTTCTTCTCTGGAACGGGAGTTGAAGGTCCTGTTGTGTTCTCCATAGTTGATTGGGAAGTATTAAGATTAGGGAGAACAAAATTTCCCCTACCTGGAGATGATCACGGTAGTCTGGTAGAAGAATCAGCTCTAGTAATTATTTCATCAATGTATGTATGTCTTCCTAGACCTTGATTTCAACCACGACCTCATCCACCTGCAATGTTAGTATTTTGAGGGGGTTCCCGATTTGTTTTTCTTGTATTCATGCATGATTTAGATAATCAAAACTAAAATGAAATAAATAAGCCAACTACTATCTATGTCTATATTACTATCCCCGACAACGGCGCCAAAATGTTGGTCACCCTATATGCCAATTAATTACAACCAACACACAGGATGCTCAATATGAAATGTCAACCTAGGGAAGTATTTTATTTCAACAGTAATTAGCACAGTCTATGCATAAAAATTTCAAGTAACTGATTAAATTAATGGAGATAAATAATCCTACCTATCTGCTCAGCCAAACTCATCTCATAGCTAAAACTAATCTAACTTATCCATCTACGAATTCAAAATACAATTATCTTCCCACAAATATCAATCCAGCAGTTACTGATCTAGGAATGAAATGAACTAGACTTACTTTTTCAAGAAGTTAAATCCTATAATTATAAAACTACAATATTCAATCTCTACTGATCTAATTTATCTAGAATATACTGTAACTCAATCATAACCTATCTAATTGAATGAATTCGGGAAAGATAAACAACAACCAGAAACTATAAGTAAGCTTGAACTCTAATTTGATTAAATTGGAAAACCTAGAAAGAATAAATGACTGAAAGAAATCAGAGTTGAGCTTGGTTGTAACAGCTGATCTAACACACCATGCATCAAATAAACTAACCTACACAGTCGACTGTCACACCACACAGTTGCAGCTATTCAGGATGCAATCATAAAACTATAAAAGGAGAATGCAATTATTGTTCCATTGTTACAGCTTGCAGTAACACATCTAATGCAATTCCACACCACACAATAGGAAAGAAATTAAAATACCTACTTAAATTGTCGATCTTTGTGAGAAGGCAGGCCCTGGCCTTCTAACAGAGATGTCCTAGACTAACACAAATTAAATGCTCAGATATAAGAAACTCTGCTCCTTGTATTAGAAATAATGAATCACAGTCACAACTCTCTGTTTCAGCTTATACAATTATGAACTATCCAACCCCAGGATCAGAATGCCTCTTTACATTTATACCCAATGACATGAAATCATTTTACAAAATATCGAGCACCATGAAGATCTATGATCTTTAGGTTTTTGATTTACAATCGAACAGCTACAGCCATAAGTGGACTTAAATGAAATCATTACATTAGGGCCTGAGCTGTTACATGCTATACACAGCCCAGAGTAGATTCCAACTAATTGGACTGGCTGATACTCAAATGTTCTATTGTGACTCAGTCGCAGCTGGCCATGTGGAGGAATGCTCGAACTGTTGCAGCGATAAGTGGAACCAATCTCAAGAAGGGACACTTGGTGCCATGTATGCCTCTTCCCCAAAGGTTAGAAAGTTTCTACACCTGCGGTCTTGTAAAGTCTTCTGGGCTATCTTTATCAAATCAGTTAATATTAGCACAACCTTAAAAGATAGAGTACAAAACCATAAACAAATAAGGCATTAATTGAATAAAACAATAATAGATTATACCTATCGCAATCCATGCTTTGCTTGGGAAAATATCTGCTTAGATCAAGGAATAATGAGGCAAAACAGGGAAAAAGGTGTAGATAGGTGTAGGAGAAAAGGGGCTATTTTGGGGCCCAAAATCTCCCCCCAGCTATCCAATTGCATGTCCTCATGAAACAACCACTAATATGATTCTGACTCTGGTCCTAGTTCATTTTGAGAGGAAAAATTGAAATAAATGTCAGGTTCCTTGCCTAACTCTAGAAACCCATTGCAAGCAGCCCAATATTCCCAACACTGGTTCTCTTCTGCCTTATTCAATGTATAATTATCGATGTACTTCCCTCTTGGCCACCATATGAGTGGAAATTTAAAATTGAGTCCCAACCAGTGGACTCCTTGCCTCTTCATGCAACCAACATACCCTGCTACCCTGGGAAGAGCCAATTTAAAATTCCTATAGCAGTATGAGTCCCTTTTCTTCAAAACTGGAGAGTAAGTCTGCCACCTGTGCTTTCTACCTTCTAAGGCAAGATGTTGATGTTTGGAGATCAAGTCAACACAGGTAGAGATAACCTTCTCTTGCATCTTCTTCAGATGCTGAGTCTTTGAAGGAGATAAGAAACATCTTCCATGGTTGACAAGGAGAACCCAAGAAGATTGGGGTTCACTTCTAATCCACAGATTAGCATTGGCCTCATTCCTAGAGATTGTTTGGAAGGAATCTTCCCACTGCACATTATTATTAACAAAAGAAGCAAAGGCTCTCAACTGAACATCCCCTGCAAAGGGAATAGGATTAGAGCGAGAATCACCAAGACATACCATATCGTGCAAATACAATTCACACAATAGATGTTGCTCAAGAAAACTGCTTGACAAAAAGGTCTCCATGAACTAAGAAGGGATCAATATTTGATAGGTTATACCCTCCTGTAAAGATTTCAATTTGAATAGGGTCATTTGTTCATACAGAAATACTGGATATGAATAACATGGGGCTCTTGAAATTAGAATTTCCCGAGAGAGGACATACATCTAATCTTTTTTCTTTTTCCATGGATTTTAATTCCTTCAACTCCTCCAACTCTTTTTGCACCTCTTCCAATTGAGATCTCTAAATAATTGATTCCTCTGCCCACTTCTCTCTCAATTCTTTGATAGTTTTTCTATGTTCAAAGAGAGGGACCATCCCTTCTTGGCACTGATCAATGTATTTCTTCCATTTGGCTAGCTCCAGCTGTAACAATGAAATATTTTTCTCCAAACGTTGAATCCTTCTATCCTCCACATATTTCTCATCATTAGAGTCTAAATTAATGATGTCTTGAGATATATGCATTCTTACCTTGTCACCATATGTCCCAGCTTCCATATTTTGAATTGGTAGTGTAACAGCTTCCTCTTCCATCAGTGTTGCAATGGCCTTTCCTTGTGTTGCAGTCTCATCAATTAATTTTGAGGGTGTTGGTTCTTGTGTAACAACATTCCCTTCCTGAATACCAAACTCAACAGCTTCTATCTGAGTTGCAGTCTCAACAAATACCTTTGGGAATGTTGGTTCTTGTGTGGCAACATCCTTTCTCTCCAATTCAATCTCAGCAACTTCAGTCTGAGTTGCAATTTAAACAAAAATTTTAAAAGACATTGGTTCTTATGTAATAGCATCTTTCCCTTATACCTTGATATCAACAATTGTTGTCTAGGTTGCAACTTCACTAAATATTTTCAAGGATGATGGTTCTTGTGTAACAGAATCTTGTTTTTCAATTTCTTCAGATTGTTGAGATTGTTCTTGAATTACCTCGATGTCTTCAGAAAGATGAGACTAGTCTTGGCATAATTCAGTATTTCCTTATGGCTGGGATTGCATTCCTTCATCTTCCCCTAGTTCCAAATCATGGATTAGGTTTATTTCTGGCTCATTCTCCTCCATCAGCTCCACTACAGGCTTCTTGATGTCTTCTAAAATATGAGACTGGTCTTGGCATAGTTCAGTATTTCCTGATGGTTGGGATTGCATTTCTTCATCTTCCCCTAGTTCCAGATCAGGGATTAGGTCTATTGCTGGCTCATTATCCTCCATAAGCTCTTCTGTAGGTACTTTTTCTCCTTCTTGCTTTTCCTATGCAGGCTTCCATGCTACTAAATCCAGCACCATGACTCTGTGCCCTGCCAATTTAAATATGTCTCCACATTCTAGGAATACCATTTCTCCTTGTTCTTCATTTCCCAAAACAGGGGAAGATCCTTGTTGTGGGGAAAAAATGCACCTATAGTTCAGGGGAGAAACTACCAACTTACGGTGATAAAGATAGACTTACAAGCATTCTGCAAGTACAACAAATAAATGAAGAGATTAGGGTTTATAGATGTGGGAACCTTATTCAGAAGGTTGATCCTAGCTTTGCCTCCCTCGCTCTTCAATGCGTATCCAGTGTTGCAATGCCCAGAACTGCAAAACAACTTGATACCTTTCTCAAACACATTTGACTACATATATAAGACTGATATTCATAATAGAAGAAGACATCAGATTATAAACAAACTGTAATCAAATCTAATACACATTAATAGGTCATATTTGGAAAGAGAAGAACGTCTGATATCTATTAATGAATGAAAGAAAGTACATAAAGTTATACCTTCTTTCAAGCTTGGCACTTCACGAAACCTAGATTCAAGGTCTCCTGCTTCTGTTCTCCAAGGATCCCAGCCTCTAAGCAACTGTACTAGGGTTTACCAAAACTAAAGCACAAGAGAGGGGGATGAGGGTCTCCATTCCTCCAGCATAACTTTGTAATTGGGCTTCGTTTCCTCACATGACCCTTCTACCCTCCTTATATAGTCAGTGAGGAAGAGGAAAAGAAGTTATAACCATTCAAGAGGTTTCCCAACCAACTTAACTTACTCGAATTTCAAGATTTTGACCAAAACAGGGGTGTACGCTACTCTACAGTATAAAAAGTCACGTACATATGGATTTGAGTGCTACTTTAAATGAGGCAAAGTCGCGTACACACGCTACTATTTCAACAGTGGAGTCGTGCTCATGTTAAAAAATGGCCAAAAACAGGATTTTCTGCTCATTTTTAGGAGATGGTTTGGTCTGGAAAAATGTTCCTAAGGGTCATATACATCAAATGGGTCAAGGATGAGGTAATTTCAACCATTTTTAGTGTCCCAAATGACTCCTCCATCCACAAATGTCCTGTTGTGTGATTGAACTTGATCTCAAGAAGTGTCGTCATGCGACCAAGGGAAGCAAGTATCGTCACGGATGGAGAGGTGTCATTTCAAGCTATAACAATCCTTCTAACAGATATGTAGCCTCCACTAATGTATTCAAACTCTTCTCTATCTGTTTTCTGCTTGCTTCCTTCCATTTTTCCATTTCATTCTGAAGCATTTTCACCTCCTCTTTTAGTAGCTCATTCTCAAAAATAAGATTTTCAATTTGGGATTCTTCTACAGCAGGTTCTTGTGTAATAGCTTGTGATCGGGGGTTTAAAATAGGAATTTCAATGTTTTCCCCAATTACACCTACTGCTTCTGCTGTGAAAATTTTAGTGCTTTCCCCTATTTCACGGGCTGCTTTTGTTGCTGCAACAGACCGAGTCCTTTTCTTCACAACTCCTGATGGCTAGTCTTCACTGCATACTACTACTACTACTGTAATAGCTCTAGTTCTTCTCTTCTTCGTTGTGGTAGATGTCTGACCCTTATTCCCTGACATTTTTCTTCTTTTCGGTGACACATGGGTTTCTAAACTTTTAAAAAGAGGCATGAATTCCTCCTCTTCCACGATAGCTCCCCTTATTTTAGGTGAGGATGCGACATCCAACACCTCCATATTTCCTCTTTATGTTGCCTCTGCATAGTGTTCTTCCTCTTGCATTGCAACTTTCGCAGCTACATCTTCCACTGTCGTAGCTTCAATAGCTGCTCCAGTTTCAGCTTCTTCTGCTGCGATTTCTATCTGCTATGTTTATTCCTCAATAGGGTTTTCTTTTGTTGCATCTTCCATCACCACTGCCTCATTTACCTTTGGTGCCATCATATCTCCTTCTGCAACAAGGTTCGCTATTGTCGCTGCCTCCCTCATATTTACCTCTTCCACTTGGTATTCCAATGCTCCATCCCTCCCCCCAGCTGAATTGGAGGAACTTCGGTCTTCATTTACCATTTCAACATCTCCTATTGCCATGGCAGGTGCTCGGGGTACCCTTGGTCGAGCAACAAATTCCTCCCATGTAAAATTATGGTGCGCAAGGGCCCATAAGACTAATAATTTAATCAAACCATGGTTTGAGAGGGAAGATAAGGGATGTCAAGCACCCTTGACATCCCCAGCCATAGTTTGCAGAGATTGTAAACGATAAAAAAGCATATTTAACAATCTGCAGTGGCGTAAATGTGAAAGGAGGTAAAATTCATATATGTAAACCACTTTGTACCTACCTTCATAGGAAATGTATTTCTTGATGAAGTTCGCCACCTGGTTCCAGGTGTTTGGAAAGGATTCCAGCGCTACTCCTCAGCCATGTGGGCAAACAACCTCTCCTGCTACCAAAAATTCTACAGTTGCAGTCGAATTATGGCACTTCTGACCAAACCATTACATCTCGGTTCTGGGAAACCCTGTTACTTCTACCATGATTGCTTCTGAAACATCTATTCTTATACCTAAAGCCTATGAATGAGTGCTAGTTATATTTTGAGCAAACTCAAGTGCGGTTTCTACATGAAATTCATTCAAACACTGGAAATATTCAATCCAACCTTCTTCCTGGAAGATGGTAAAAACTTCTATGTTTGCACGCAAAGGATCTATGTTGACAGGCTCATGTCGTACTGGGATACCCATGTTGAGAAGCTGTCTGTAAATTTTGCTACTAGAGGAATGAGTTACAGTCTCAGACATCGAGTGACTGCATGTAGAACGAGCAATGGATAGCCAAAAGGTGGTTTGGGTATTTTGCGAAAGGTGGAAAAATTATTTTTGGGAATTGGCACGGCCATTTTTGGCATAAAATTGGAGACAGATTGTCGCACGGAATAGGTCAAATGGTGGTCATAAATCAAAAGTGAAGGACGAATCAGACGTAATTTTCATCTCAGCTGATTAGCTAAGGATAAATGACATGGACTAACAACAAAATATATCCATTATTGATTACTACATTAAGTCATGCCTAATTATGTTCATGATTAAGACTCGTACACTTTTAAATGTAATGCCAAACCGTCGTTTTGCAAGGTGGTGCCTTTCCACGGTCACATCGCTGACAGGATCATCAATTCGCACATGCACCCATGAGCTGGCCATTGTCGAATATCATAAGAATGTGGCAAACAGGTAAGCTTTTAATGTTCATTGTGGAGGATGGAGAGTGCTAATACTGATGAGCAAAGATTTAATGAGGTTTCAATGAGGAATTAGCGGAGTCACGACTGCTAAAAATAGGAAAAATAGGCAAATTTATGTGTTGCAGTTGCTCGAAATAGGAAAAAGAGGCACTTTTAGCAGTATTGCAGCTGTGCAAAATAGGAAAAATAGACAAATTTGGAGGTGTCAGAGCTGCTCAAAATAGGCATCTTAGCGGTGTCGCAGCTACTAAAAATAGGAAAAGTGGGCAATTTTAGCAGTGTTGCAGCTGTGCGAAATACGAAGGATAGACAATTTTGGCGGAGTCGCAGCTGCAAAAAATAGGGGAAAATAAACCACTCAGCGGTGTTGCAGCTGCGGCAAAGAGAAATAAGGCACAGTTAGCGGTGTTGTAGCTGCGGTAAAGAGAAATAAGGCACAGTTAGCGATGTTGCAGCTGCGCAAAATAGGAAGGATAGGAAACTTTGGCGGAGTTGCAGCTACCAAAAATAGGGAAAATAGACAACTTAGCGGTGTTGCAGCTACACAAAATAGGAAGGATAGGCCACTTTGGCAGAGTCCCTGCTGCTAAAAATAGGGAAAATAGACAACTCAGCGATGTTGCAATTACATAACAAAGAGATAGGCCATATGGAGTGGTGTTGCAGCTGCAAAAACAGAGACTTGGGCGGGATTTTAGTAGTGTTGCACCTGCAGGAAAAAGAAAAATGAACCATATTTTGCTGAGTAACTATTGCTGCAACATTATTTTCTTCCAAGGAATTATTCACAGACAGGAGGATCAACCAGAATCCCACAGTCGCTTGTCTCGAGTTGCACCTACCTCCATTCGAATGATATTCCATGCAAAAACCTATTCAGAGTTCTTAAAAAAAAACAAAAACCCATCAAAGCTGAAAAAGATAGAATCAAAATAAAAGAAAAAATGATGATTTATTTATATACAGAAAAATATATGTAGAATTGTAGCAGCCTTTTTAAGTATTATCAGGGACAAGGAAAAATCCTTGCTTCTGAATCAATTGGTAACCTAGATTAGCTGCAACATGTGAAAGAAATGCATCCCTTGAAATTGGTTTATGATACAGTCACAGACGATGACCATTGGCAAATAATGGTGTTTTGTTTTCATCGATGGTGATCAACCGAACTGTTCCATTATCAAACACTCTGTCTATCTGGTAGGGTCCTAGCCATCTTGTACATAATTTTCCTTTGAAATCCCTTTTAAACCGTGAATCATACAACAGATCCCAGTCTCCTTCATGGAAGAATTTCTTCTTTATAAATTTGTCGAGCCACTTGGAGCATTGTTGTTGGATCAAAGCTGTACGATGAACTGCAGCTGTGCATTTCTCATCCAAATCATTTAGTTGATTCAAACGGTTCCTCTGAACTTCTGTTAAATCAAGGTTTGCTTCAATGGTTGTCTTCAAAGTTCTGATTTCAAATTCAATCGGGAAGACAACATTTTTTCCATACACCAATTCATATGGGGAAAAACAAATAGTGCTGCACCATGTGGTGCGATAAGACCATAGTGCCTCTGGGAGCCTGTCACCCCAATCTTTACGATGACTTTTAACTGTTTTTGTTAAAATAGCCTCAATGACCTTATTTGTGATTTTCACTTGTTCATTGGCCTGTGGATGATATGGTGAGGTTATTTTGTGTTGAATGTGAAACTTTTGTAATAGGGCTTCCAGTTTGTGAGACACGAAATGTGGTCCACCGTCTGTAATGATTTTCTTGGGTACTCCAAACTGAGTAAAAACCTCTTTATATAAGAAATCAATTAGAGCCTGGTCATTGTCTTTGACCAAGACTACAACTTCCACCCATTTGGTGATGTAATCTGTGCAAACCAAGATGTAAACCTTCTGCCTTGAGGGAGGATTGATATGCCCTACAAAGTACAAAGCCCATCTATCAAAGGGTTCAACCACAAGCTGTGGCTGAAGAGGCATTTCATCTATTATATTCGACTGTCCCATCCTTTGGAAGCTATCACAATCCTGAACATACCTTTTTGTGTAATGTCCCCACCTATCTATCCCATGTAAGGGAGGGAACATTGCACTAATATCTGGGATTTTAGAACAACTTAGCCGAATTGATCATGAGTAAAGGTTATGGCATTTCAATAAAATGTCTATGGGTGCAGATGCAAATCAATTGAATATACACAACGGATTTAAACATCATCCACACACATTTCATACTCATCCAGCCTATCAAAATGACCATCAATTTAAACATTATAGAAGTAAAACACAACAAAATACTCATCTTGGTGTAATGTTGTCCCAAACAACTAGCTATGTCGCTACAACGTTCCTCCCAGCTATAGGTCTCTTCCCAGCCTATATTCTTTCAGCACTCAGAGACCACCCCCGAGTTGGGCATGATATCTACAAGGAAAAGGGAACCCTCAAGCATAGCACAACCAAAATCAATGGATACCCAACTCAACCCTAGCATTCTATTGCACATCAAACTCGGATATGGGCTTTGGAACACACTTTCAGCAGTGGAACTTAGGAACTAGATGGACAGGGGTTTTCCCAAAACGTAAGCACACCAAAAACGGATTGTGGGAAGAGGAATCCAACCCCAGGGAAGAAAATCGATTTCCCCCATAGATGTATGAGCATACAGTGGGCCAAAACAGCCTCTAAAAACCCCAAATTCGTTTTACTCTTTTCTCCACTATTAGACACACAAAAATGCCCTTCCTAGTTAGGAAAAATGAAGGTAAACACAGTAAAACCAGTGAGGAAAACGCCCAGGTAGCTCCCAACTCGTGAGAGGGAAAAGTGGTTTGATGGGTAATGGCTTTGGGAGCAATTCATAGCTCTTTCCTTGCCCAATAAGCCAAACACAAATTTCCATGCAGGGTGGCTTTCCCATACTTGAATTTGGACAGCCATACCTCCCATTCCCCAAGGCATTAACTACCTCAACCAACTCTTGGGAGAAATCAATGTTTGGGTACAAAAGTCAACATGGGTAGTTGAGGGTTTGATTGGTTCTCTCATTGACACTTGGCTTGGCTTGATTGGCTCCAAGGGTTTGAATGTTTCCCTCCCAATTTCCTTGTCACATCATGCCCCCATCTCTTATTGCATTGCATAGCTAGTTGTGGGCATTTATATTAAGATGCATATTTACAATTCCCATGGTTCACTAGCACATGGGTAGCATAATTTCAAATACTTGCCTCTTCTAGGTCGAGCGTTCACTAGCGGGGCCTTGTCCTTGAGCTCCACGCTAGGAATCATACATAATATGCATATATTATTTACATTATAACCCAAAATATTACAAGGGTCAAAATGGGGGACATTACATTTTTCATCCTTGAACATGTCGTCCAATAATATCCCATCCTTAAAAACTTATGACCTGTCCTTTTATAAGCAAAATGTCCCTCACAGGGCTCATCATGGCAAGCTTTCAGGATACTGTAAATTTCATCTTCTCTTACACATCTTCTGATATCCAAATCAAGACATGTGTAGAAAAGATGTCCATCCAACCAACAGTATCTAACACTCTGTTGTATGATGATTCTTTTTTCTTTCTTTGACAGATGTGCTGGAAGCTTACCTGCAGCCAAAAACACATATTTCATTAAAATTGGAATTTTTTTATTCCAATGACATCACACGATTTGAGTTTTTTGGTTATTTTAGAATTCTAGATCCACTATTTGATTCCAAATTTAATGAAATATGTGTTCAAATAGTTAGCAATATCTGCGTACCATGGGGAATGAGTTGATACTGCAAACAAATGTTCATTAGGGAAGGAATATTTGACTGGTAAACTATCATCATTGTTAGTAAGTCGAGATAAAAAGTTAGCAACAACATTTTCCTTTCCTGGTCTGTCAATAATTGTAATGTCAAATTCCTGTAATAGTAACAGACATCTAGTTACTCTAGCATTCGTGATAGGTTTATTGATTAAGTACTTGATGGCTGAATTATCAGTGTGCACAAAAGTGGAATATCTAGTAATGTAGTGTCTAAATTTGTTGACGGAGTAGACAATGGCAAGGAACTCTTTCTCTGTAATAGTGTAGTTCATTTCAGCAGGGGCCAAGTTCTTACTAATGTAATAAATTGCATAGGGAGCATGACCTTCTTGTTGTCCTAAAATTGCTCCAATGGCAGTATCTGAAGCATCTAAAGAGATATGAAAAGGCAGGGCCCAATTGGGCCCTCGTAGGATAGTTGTTGTAGATAGATTTTTTTTAAGTTCATTGAACGTTGTTTGGAATGCATCATTCCAATCAAACTATGCATCCTTCATCAACAGGGTGAATAAAGGAGAGGCTAGTTTGGAAAAGTTTTCTATAAATATTATGTAATAACTAGCGTGCCCTAAGAAGCTACGTACATCTTTTTGTGTTCCGGGAGTTGGTATATTTTCAATTACCTTAATTTTGGATGGGTATACCTAGATACCATTAGCAGAGATGAAGTGCCCCAGAACGATGCCCTCGCTCATCATCATATGGAACTTTTCAGTGCTTACAGATAACTGGCTTTGTTCATAGTGTTCCAAAACATTTTCTAAATTTTTCAATGCTTCTTCGAAACTACTACCGGATGGAGTGAAGTCATCCATAAAAATTTCCATGTAGTCATTTACCATCTCTGAATAGAACCCAATCACTGCTCTCTGAAATGTGGTCGGTGCATTGTACAACCCGAAAGGAAGTACCGTGTATGCAAAAGTGCCCCAGGGACAGGTGAAGGTAGTTTTATCTTGGTCTTCTAGAGCAATCTGGATTTGGTTGTAACCACTAAATCCATACAGAAAGGAAAAATACTTCTTTCCAAACAAGGTATCAAGGACCTGATCAATAAAAGGCAGGGGAAAGTGGTCTTTCTGTGTGGCTTTATTTAATTCTCTGTAATCTACGCAGACCCTCCATTTCCCATTCATTTTTGGTACAATCATGAGTGGAGAAACCCACTCAATGTCTGAAATTGGGTATATAAATCCTGCTACCAAAAGTTTTTGGATTTCTTCCTTCACTGTGTCCCTTAAATTCGGGTTCATCCTTCATTTTGGTTGGCACACAGGTCTGGAGTCGCTTTTGATATAAATGTGGTGGCTAAACATATTAGAGGGAATACCCTTCATATCTGCATATTCCCATGCGAAAGCTCCCCTATGTTTTTTCAAAAGAGTGATCAGGCTTTCCAACTCATTGGGCACGAGATTCGGATTTATATTTAATGTTTTTCTCGGCTCAATTTCTACTGGAATGCTCTTCGAATTTTTAAGTACTGGAATTATGTTGGTATTACTGACTAGAGTCTCTTCTGTTAGATTTTTTTGTTCTGTTTCATCTAATGTACTGCTCATAATTTGGTAGATATGTTTACTGACAGACGTGGGCTCACTAATGAAACTATTAATAGGGTCATCCTTTGTTTCATCTTTAAAATTTAAGGCTCTCCCTATCATTAACAATGGTTGAACACCTTTTTCTTCCTCCAGATCCACCCAAAGTGGAGTTTCAGCTTCTAGGCTTGGTCGGGCTGGAGGGTATAAAGTTAGGCTTTTAATATCTGTCTCGTCTGAGATATTCATGGCCCCGACCGACAACTGATATAGGAATCTGTTGTGTCTAACCAAGGTCTTCCCAGGATCAGCTAGTGTCCCCCCAGCGACAACTTTGGTTGTAAAGCCAAGAAGTCTGCAGGGTATTCCCACGAATCGACAGAGATTACTAGGTCATCCAGGATTCCCTCAGGCTTGATTGTTGATCTATCAACAAGTTCTAAAATGGTAGGGGTTGGTCGAAGATTAGTGAGTCCCAGGTTTTTCACAGTTTCAATGGTCATAACATTGATGGATGCGCCTAAATCTACCTAGACATTTGTTATTTGAGTGTGTCCTATGTGTACTATAACAGTAGGGTTTCCAAGATCATCATATTTAGCCATGGGAGACTTACCCATTATTAATTCAAAAAGTTTTCCCAATACATGGACAGTGGGAGGATCCCTGGGATTTCTTCTTGGTTTTATAACACACAGATCTCTAATGGTCTTGGCATAAATAGGCACATCATGAAGGGCTTGTAACAGTGGAATTTTGACATATAAGTTCTTCAATTCCCCTAAGATATTGAATCTAGGTTGTTCCATTGTTTTCTGTAGGGACAATCATTTAGGATATGGTGGTTCTCTTATAAGCTGTGTAGGATGTGTCTCATCATGTGTTTCTTCTTGTGTTTCAGTTATTGTTTCAGTAGGAATGTCAGCGTCCTCAATGACGGGGATCGTTGTATCAGTTGAATTCTCGAATTGTTGATCCATTCTGGCTTCAGTCGTAGAGGATGGAACATCCTCAATGACTATGGGTTCCACAACTCTTTGCGATCGAAAATATATATCATTACAAGGAATGGAGGTAATGGAATAAGAAAACATGTTGGCGGTCTCAAACTGATGAACTGCTTTATTATTCAGGTTGGGGTTAGGTTGTGCATGTAGCTGTGGTCATAGTGGTGCATTCATAGTTGCGACATTGTTTGGGAGTTGCAGCTGTGGCTGCTGGTATTGTTGAAGAGGATATTGTTGGTAAGGAGTTTGTTGGTGAGGAAAATTGTTTCCTGGGTAATAATTTCTCCAGTTGGGAGCCTAGGGAGCTTGCTAGTTTGATTGTTGTTCCCATGGCGTCTAGGGGTTAGGATTTTGCATTGAGGTTTGAGATGGATTCCATTGGTTCTTAGAATAATGTGAAGGAAATTGTGTATTCATGTGATTCATATTACTCATACCATTCATGTTATTCCAAAAGGATGGTGGTTCTGAATTCATACCTTGATTTCGAGGATGCCAAGGCTTCTTCTGAGCAATAAAATAAGCTTCTTCCACATCTGAAGTAGATGCCTGCAAGAATGCTTTGACTTTGGGTAATGAAGGACACTCCTTGGTATCATGAACCAGTTCACATATCGGACATACCTCTACCTTTTCAATCGGACATTCTTTAAGTGGGTGCTTCTTTCTAAATTTAGGAAAGAATACACCAAGTGTCAGATATTCTACTGCCTGCCTCTGTTTTTCCCTCAAGAAATCCAATTCTAAGGAAACGGATCTCATCATATATGTTTTAAATTTCTCCAGAAGGTTGCATATTTCTACTCGAGTAGCTCCTCCACTAGTCAATTTATGTGTCCTAGTGAAGACATCTCGATCTCGTTCCTTGTCCCGATTGTTGGTTCTAGAGGACCCCCTTGAATACCTTCAACATAATTCAACAATCTTCTCAAAATATTCCTTTCAGATATCCCCCTTCCCCAACAAATTCAACATATAAAGGAAATATTCTCTAATTCCCCGTAGTAAGATAATCTTGAGTACATCTTTTCCAATCTCAGTATGACCAAACCTTTGTAAATTATACAACAAAATCTTCCAATCTTTCTTCTTCCTTCTGAACCATTTTAAACAACTCCTCCTTTCTATCTTTGGTTCTACATTATTCTTGATATTTGGAAAGGAAGGTTTGCTTCATCTAGTCACAGGTAGTAATGGTCTCACATCCCAAACTCATAAACCAGCTCAGAGAATTTCTCTTTAGCGTGGCTGGAAATAGTTTCAGTTTCTGTGCATTGGAAGTGTAATCGTAACAGTGACAGAGGATGTCAAACTCAAAAAGAAACTCATCTGGATCTTCAGAGGACTTACCATGGAAATTTGGGAGAACTGAAGGTGAGATATTCTTCATAGGAGCTTCCCCTAGTGTTTGGAGGATAGGGAATTTGAGTGTGACCACAGTGTCACCATGTTGGTTGTCTTCCACCTCGTACTCATTTTTATTGTGGTGCTCATTGTTTCCTTCATGTTCTCCATTATTCATGGTGCTCCAAAATTTTAGTACTTCCTTTGCTCTTTCTTCCTCTACCTTTTCCTCTTCTGCTCTCCTCCTTTCTACTTCTCGCCTCCTCTCTTCTTCTTGATCTTGCCGATAATCCAACCACTCCTCTCTGGTAACTTTGTGCCCATTAATATGATAGATCTCCTCTCTATCTGGTACACCCACAACACTTCCCTTTTCTTCATGAGGTTTCTTCTCTGGAATGAGAGTTGAAGGTTTCGTTGTGTTCTCCACAGTTGTTTGGGAAGTATTCAGATTAGGGAGAACAAAATTTCCCCTTCCTGGAGATGATCGCGGTAGTCTCGTAGAAGAATTAAATCTAGCAATTATTTCATCAATGTATTAATGTCTTCCTAGACCTTGATTTCGACCATGACCTCGTCCACCTACAATGTTATTATTTTTAGGGGGTTCCTGATTTGTTTTTCTTGTATTCATGCATGCTTTAGATAATCAAAACTAAAATGAAATCAATAATCCAACTACTATCTATGTCTATAAATTACTATCCCTTTCAACAATGCCAAAATGTTGGTCACCCTATGTGCCAATTAATTACAACGAACACACAGGATGCTCAATATGAATTGTCAACCCAGGGAAGTCTTTTATTTCAATAGTAATTAGCACAGTCTATGCATAAACATTTCAAGTAGCTGATTAAATGAATGGAGATAAATAATCCTACCTATCTGCTCAACCAAACTCATCTCATAGCTAAAACTAATCTATCTTATCCATCTAGGAATTCAAAATACAATTATCTTCTTACAAATATCAATCCAGCAGAAACTGATCTAGGAATGAAATGAACTAGACTTACTTTTTCAAGAAGTTAAATCCTATAATTATCAAACTACAGTTGTCAATATCTACTAATCTAATTTATCTAGTAGCTACTATAGCTCAATCATAACCTGTCTAATCGAATGAATTTAGGAAAGATAAACAACAACCAGAAACTGTAAGTAAGCTTGAACTCTAATTTGATTAAATTGGAAAACCTAGAAAGAATAAATGACTAAAAGAAATCAGAGCTAAGCTTGGCTGTAACAGATGATCTACCACACCATGCATCAAATAAACTAACCTACACAGTCGAATGTCACACTAAATAGTTGCATCTATTCAGGATGCAATCATAAAACTACCAAAGGAGAATGCAATTATCATTCCACTGTTGCAGCTCGCAGTAACACATCTAATGCGATTGCACACCACACAATAGGAAATAAATTAAACTACCTACTTAACTCGACGATATCTATGAGAAGGCAGGCCCTAGCCTTCTAACAGAGATGTTGTAGACTAACACAAATTAAATGCTCAGATATAAGAAACTTTGCTCCTTGTATTAGAAATAATGAATCACAGTCACAGCTCTCTATCTCAGCTTATGCAATTATGAATTATCCAACCCAGGCTTAGAATGCCTCTTTACATTTATACCCAATGACATGAAATTGTTTTACAAAATATCAAGCAGCCATGAAGATCTACAATCTGCAGGCTTCCGATTTACAATCGAACAGTTACATCCATAAGTGGACTTAAATGAAATCATTTCATTAGGGCCTGAGTTGTTATATGTTATTTGCAACCCATAGTAGATTCCAACTAATCGGATTGGCTGATACTTAGATGTTTTGTTGTGACTCAGTCACAGCTGGCCACGTGGAGGAATGCTCGAACTGTTGCAGCGATAAGTGGAATCGGACTCAAGAAGGGATAACTGGTGCCACGTATGCCTCTTCCCCAAAGGTTAGCAAGCTGCTACACCTGCAGTCTTGTAAAGGATTCTGGGCTATCTTTACCGAATCAGTCAATATTAGCACAACCTTAACAGATAGAATAAAAAACCATAAACAAATCAGGCATTAATTGAATAAAACAATAATAGATTATACTTGTTGCAATCCATGCTTTGCTTGGGAAAATATATGCTTAGATCAAGGAATAATGAGGCAAAACAAGGGAAAAGGTGTAGGAAAAAAGGGGCTATTTTGGGGCCCAACAGATATCGTTATCAACATAGAATCCTGGGAGTATACAGCCGATTTCACAGTTATAGAGGTGAAGAGTAAACTCAGTGGATATCCAATAATCCTAGGAAGGCCATGGCTAGCAACATCAGACGCCTATATAGGATGTAGATCTGGAAACATGACAATCACCAGTGGGAAAGCTAGAAAGGAAATCACAATTTATCCTCTAGCAAGAAAATCTATAGACATAGAATATCAAAATTGGACAAATGACTATAATGATATAAATGACCAAAGCATACAACCTGTTCTTACCATCGAAGCTGCCCTATCACTAAAAGCTATTGATGAAGACAGTCATTTAGATAGATTTATTAAAAATGCATCTTCTAATCATGATGTTCTTGAATATTTTTTTGAAACAAATCAGCAACAGGAAGATAAAAATTCACCCCACAACTCTGACATAATGTGGGAAGAGGTGCTCTCACTTGAACAACAGTCAACACAAATCAAAATAGTTGAAATCATGCCTGGAAAGACAATTAATATTAACTCCAATTTGGAGCCAGAACAAGAGCAACAATTAATGAAGGTACTCTCAGAAAACAACAAGGCTTTTACATGGACATACACCGACATGAAGGGTATCCACCCATACATTTGCAAGCATTACATATATATGAAAGAAGGAGTTGTACCTGTCAGATAACCTCAAAGAAGGATGAACCCAACATTAAAATATATAGTCAAATTGGAACTACAGAAATTATTGGATGCAGGGTTCATCTACCCAATCTCAGATAGTGAATGGGTCTCACCATTAATAATAGTCCCTAATAAAGGAGGGAAGTGAAGGATCTGTGTGGATTACAGAGAAATTAATAAGGAAACTAAAATAGACCACTTCCCTCTGCCATTCATTGACGAAGTATTGGATACACTGGCTGGAAATAAATTCTTCTCATTTTTAGATGGATTTAGTGGATACAATCAGATCCTAATCTGCCCAGCTGATCAGGATAAAACCACATTTACATGCCCATGGGGCACTTATGCATACAGAGTACTTCCCTTTGGACTCTGTAATTTTCCAGCAACATTTCAAAGGGCCATTTTGAGAATATTCTCTGATTTTATCAATGATCAGATGGAAGTCTACATGGATGAATTCACACCCTATGGACAAAACTTTCACTAAGCATTGCAGCATCTTGAATTAGTATTAAAAAAATGCATTGAAATGAGCTTATGTCTAAGCAATGACAAATGCAGATGCTGATGCAAGAGGGCATAGTGTTGGGACACCATATCTCACAAAGAGGCATCGAAGTTAATCAAGCAAAATTCATGGTCATTAGGACACTTCCACCACCTATCAAACAAAGATATGTATGAAGTTTTCTTGGGAAAACAGGATACTACAGAAGATTCATAGAAAGTTATAGCAAAATTGTTGCACCTATGCTTTCTCTTCTAACAAAAGATACATAATTCATCTGTACCAAGCATTGTATGTCAGTATTTGGCAACCTCAAAGAGAAGACAGTCACATCCCCAGTACTCCAAGGACCCAATTGGACACTACCATTCCACATACATTTTGATGCATCAGATAAAGCCATTGGATCAGTCCTTGGGTAGGAAGAAGAAAAGAAACCATATGCCATATATTATATTAGCAAAAACTTGACTAGAGCTGAACTCAATTATACAGTGACAGAAAAGGAATTTTTGGTTGTCATACATGCAATAAACAATTTCAGGAACTATATCACTGGATACCAAGTCTTTGTCCACATCGACCACTCATCAATCAGGTATCTTATGAATAAACCTAATATAAGTGCTAGAATTATTAGATGGCATCTCCTCTTGCAAGAATTTGACATAACAATCCTAGATAAGCCAAGCAAACATAATGTGGTAGCATATTTTCTATCTAGACTGACCCATGGTTAGGACAGTGAGTTGGTAAATGATAAATTCCCTGATGAACACCTATTTGCAATCTCAACAAAAATCACATGGTTTGCTAACATAGCAAACTACCTAGTATATGGTAAATTTCCACAACATTACAGCTACAAAGAGAAGTGCATAATCATAAGACAAAGTGCAACCTACACATGGATAGAAGGGATGCTTTTTAAAAGAGGGCCAGACCAAATATTGAGAAGATTCATCAGAGAAGATGAATTCCATGACATACTGCATGTCACACACAATGAGCCATGAGGAGGACATTATGATGCAAAGAGAACACCTTATAAAACTTTACAAACTGGATATTATTGGCCAACACTTCACAAAGAATCCTATGATTATGTATCACATTGTGATGACTGTCAACGAATGGGGAAGCCTACACAAAGAGAAGAAATGCCTCTACATCCCCAAATATCTTTGGCAGCATTTGAGAAATGGGGATTTGATTTAGTTGGTCCATTTAACCCCCCATAAAATCAGAAAATTTATATTTTAGTATGCACTGACTACCTTACAAAGAAGGAAGAAGTGGCAGCACTTGCAGCAACAAATGAAACAAATGTGGCAATTTTTTTTACAAAACAAATCTTCGACGGATTTGGAGTTCCAAGAGAGTTAGTTTCTGACCAAGGAACACAATTTACATCCAACCTCATCGAGAACCTGCTTTGAAGAAACAATGTTAAACATCGAAGGTCCTCCTCCTACCACCCTCAAGCAAATGGTCAAGCTGAAGTGACAAGCAGAGAACTTGAGAGAATTTTGACAAAGACAGTACAACTGCACAAAAGAGATTGGGCAAACAGATTGAGTGAAGCAGTTTGAACTTATAACACAACATGGAAGACAACAACAAGATTTACCCCATATGAGTTGGTATATGGAAAGAAAATAATGATTCCCATTGAGTTCAAAATCAAAACATTGAGGATTACAGCCAATTTAAACATGGAACTTTCAGAAATTCAAGAGGAATGCATGCTATAGTTAAATCACTTGGATGAGCACCACCAATATTCCCTTAGCCACACTAAAATAATTCAGCAATAGAGGAAAATGTGGTATGACAAAAACATTAAGTAGAAAAAATTCAAAGAAGGTGACTAGGCACAACTATATGACTCCAAGTTTCAAAATCTTCAAGGAAAACTCACCACCAGATGGCTCGGACCCTATATCATTGACACAATATATGACATTGGAGCAGTCAGAACTACAACAATTGATGAAACAAAATTCCCAATATTGGTGAATGGACATAGATTCAAGCTATATAAGAAACCACAATCCAGAGAGGAGTTCACACAGACACTCTATCACAAAAATATAATGCTGATAGAGGGCATGAATAATCACTGATTATTGTTCGAAAAAATATATATATATATCTATATATATATATATATATCTATATCTATATATCTATATATATATATATATATATATATATATAAAATAAAGAAGAAAAAAAAAGAAAAACGACAAAAAAAGAAGAAAAACGACAAAAAAAGAAGAAAAAAGACAAAAAAGAAGAAAAAAAGAGCAAACAAATGATGAAAAAATTATCACGAAAAACAAACAAACAAAAAGAAAAATGATGAAGAAATTATGCAATCCACTCAGGATTATGTGATCTATACCAATGGAGATCTATGATTACAACATAACCTCGCAAACGAAATATAGTTTCTCTAAATGGTTTTTGATATGGGCAAAATGATGTTAACACTCCATACAAACCAATCATCAGATCCATACATGGAAACAAATCTACAGTCAATAGCTTTTGCACAGATTGAACAAGCATGAGTAAATAAACTTGTCAAATCAGCGAAGTTTTGGTAGACTCCACATACGTCAACAGTGAAGCTATGATGGTCAAATGAATCTACGATGGTTGTTCACTTCGCGGATACAACAAGCATAGGAAAAACAAGTTCTTAAAATCATGAAGTTCAGTAGGGACCACGCTCCTGGACAGTCGACATGGGAATTGGATTCCAATCAATGGTTGACAACGAATCAAATGAGCCAGCACATTATATTTAGAACATTGAACATAAAATCAAGGGAGCCAACAAGCAAAATTTCAGCAAGGTAGAAATCCAATCAAGCGATCCAACATGTTATATTCAGATAATTTGAACGTAAAATCAAGTGAGCTAGCAAGCAAAATTTCAGCAAGACAGAAATCAAATCAAGCCAGAAAATCATTGAAAAATGATCAAAAGTGAAATCAAGCAACCTAAACACATAAACTCAAGAAAGCAAATGAGAAAAGCAAGCGAGCCAGTAGAAGGAAATCATAAAAGCATAACTACTGACATGAAAAAAATTACTACAAACATAAACAAAATCTACTACAGAATCTCATGCCCATGCAAGCAATCCCACATCATCAACTAAGGTACGCTAGCATAACAGGTAATCACTGAAGTCTTTGTTTTATATTCAAATCAAATCATTCCCCCCACAAACACAACTCTTTTTCTAGCTAAGGACAACTTTTAAGTCAGTTCGGAGGCATGGTTTAGGTTTTTTGGGTCATGATGACCTACTTTAAGCCATGTCAAGAGAATGACAACCTCCATAACATCCATATTCTCTAATTATCAAAGCTTCAACGAAATGCAATGATGCAAAGGAATGCAGTGTGCAATAATGGAAAGGAATGCATAAGAGGGAAAGCATGATGCACAATAATGAGGATGAGCGCATAAAAATAGCAGCATAAGACAACAGGATATGAAAAGAAGACCAAATTCAGCAATACAAAGTTTCTCAGAAAGGAATAATACTGAAAATTGGACTTGCCACTCAGTCAGCAAGCTTCCCACAAGCCGACGATCAATTCCAAGCAGACGAGTAAGTCATCTACTCTCAAGCTTTTTGTTTTGGGTGATTGTTTAGCAAAATCATAAATGGAAAAGGGATTCAATAAGAGAGAGCCAGAAGACCACATGCCTATGTATGAAAATCTGCAGGTGTTCGCCATCCTCTGCATAGCGGGATGGATGCCATTTATTATAGGCCTGGGAGGATCCGACACTATAGTAGCCCTGGAATTTTCCTAGAATTTGAAACACATAAAATAAGAACAATATGTCACTCAGGTGAGGGGACTGTGCATCAGACTCGATGAAGAAGCTATTGCAAAGTATACAAGATTGCCCATGGGGCTGCATTGGGGCAGAGATGATAGAGAAGCTAACCATAGAGCGAAAGAAGCTTTCTTTGGACAGAGAGGAAGCTATGAGGAAGACAAGAATGGGGTTAAAAGAAACACCATGCTAGCGCCATGGGACAAGGTAGTTTCCATTGTCCTGAGGTACGTTGCATGCACAGGGAGGCTTAGTTAAATCCCAATCTTCCTTTTCAGAATTTTGGATCTCTTAAGGCATAGGGGCCACACTATATCAAACAATAATATCAGCATTCCCTTCTACCTTCTTCAGTCTCTCTGGGAAACGAGCAAGAAGGTAGTGCAAGTGAAGGAGGATGCACTAGCTCACCATGGATTGACTAAGTTAATTATTTGTAGAAAACTAAAGGTGCAAATTCCAGAGCTCTCATGGGAGGAATTTGTTCTGGTCTCAGCCGAAGATGTGCAAAGGATGAATGGCATGCCCAATCCAATCATACCCGTGGCCTCTGGATCAAAAGAAAAATCCACCTCGGCATCGGGAGCTAAAAGAACAATTGATGTGGACAACAATAACAAGGTCATGGCTAACACTCTGATCAAAATAAAGCATTCCAAGGATGCATCTTGCCCGAAAACCTCAAAGGTTTCTTCCAGTAAACAAGGGTCAAAACGACAGAGTAGAAGGCTGGCACAACAGAACAAAGCCAAGCATATAAAGAAGGAAGAAAAAGAGTCCAGCCCCATAATACAGAACCTATCTGACGATGAAGACATTGGGGCAGAGCAGGATGACCCCTCCACACCTGTAGAAGAAGATACCTTCTAGTGGAAACCTACAAATGAAAATGTGAACATTGGAATCAATGACTAGCTAACTGAGGCATTGGTCGAGCTGGAAAAAGTCAGAGAAGAACTGGCTTCCTTAAAAATTGAGGCAAGAATCCACAAGAGCTAGCTAGTTCCACCAGAATCCCCACCATTTATACATGAGAAAACCCATATATTAAAAATGTAGCATGCAGTGGAACTGAAGCTGGTGGAACAGCAAAAATTCAGCACTAAAAGAGAAATTGGGCCAATCCCGGGAAGAATTGGCTCAGAGAGATAAGAAAATATTGCAGTTGGGAGATACCTTAACCACCACTGCAAAAATTTATGAAGATATATTGGGGCTGAGACCACCATCCAAGGTCTACACTTTTTACCTGAAGGAGAAATGGGGCAAGTTCTAGTTACAAAGGCTGAAGCAAGGCCTACCTTTGGAATTAACGACTCCAAAGGAGTTTGTAGACGCCTCTCTTGTTTGTACCGAATTAGAAAAAAGATCAATTATGTGAATTTTTCCTACATAATTTTGTGGTACCAAACTCACCCAACTGGTCGCCGAAACCCTACATGGGTGACTTCCAATTAAGAGAACTATGCTCTTGGATGAACCATGAAATAGAGAGGGCCCAGGATGCTCATCTCTACCTCGCAGAAGAATGGCACGACCCACTGTGGATCAAATCTGAAGCAACTCACCCCAAGAAAGTAATCCAGGATCACCTTGCCATCACCTCATATGAAGATCTAATTCCCATACTTCTCGAGAAGCAGCAGGAAGCAGTTGCACATTTTGAGCTCACCACTCAATGCACCTACAGAGAAGTTCAGGAAGCCATCGGTGAGAGGTGGAGAGGAATCTCACAGGATTTGAAGAAGAGGGAGCCTCACTCACCCCTTGGGATGGAAATTGCACTCGCTAGAGCAAATTTTTATAGAGAGCCTTTGATAAAGAACTAGCTCAGGTGGATAGGTATGAAATTGAGCCCTCCTTTATTTCTCCCTCTGACTATTAAGGAGCATATCGATGAAGAGGAGGAAAGGAGAGCATGGGATAAAGAAGATCAGGCTCAAGGATATTATAGACAGGCAAGAACTCCTCAAGTGGTTCCTTGGGATATCAGGGAGGCAGTCATGGAACAGGATATGTCACCCAAGGATGGGTGACTTCTTCAAGTCCATGGGAGATGATGATCCCAGTATATAGGTAATCTATAGCCCCCTTTATGCGACACAAGTGCATGAAAGGATAAGAAAATACCTCTGTTTGTAGGGGGGAATGCATTTGTTTTGATTATTTAATGAATTAGTTTAGAGATTTTTTTCTTATGCTTAGAAGTGTTTTTATGTGCTAATTATATAAAAATAGGAATGCGTGAGCAGGGCGCAGGTCATATGCAAAACAACAAGTAAATCAAGCTCAATACTGAAGATCATGAGTGACTCAGCGCTCACATCTTCTTGATTTATAGAAAGAACTCATGTTAACCAGGATCGTTATTCACAATGTAGAGTTAGGTTAGAATTAGGAATAAATAGGGACCTCTTGAATAGCAGGGGGGCATGTTGACATTTTTGGAGAAACAATCTTCAGCGTATTGTTGTATCTGAGACAATTTTGTTTTAGTTCATCAAAACACATGAAGTTATGATTTGATAATGGAAGACCGACGTATTATTAATTCCGTGAGTTTATAAGTCTCTTTTCCTCCTGAAATACGTGTTGGGGAGGGCTCCCTCAATACGTAGATCAGGAGTCTCATCTATCATTGTAGGTATTTCTCATGTGTTTTATTTATTGTTTCAATCTTTACAATGCGTGGAATTGCTTTGGAAATAGTTCAGACATCAGATTACTATTTCAGTACAATCGATTGTATTCTGTAGTTGGATAACACCGCTTCCGTAGTTCTGTAACACATAGTCTGTAGTTTTGTGTGTGTCATCCATGCATGCAAATTTTACATCTAAGTGTCAGCACTTTATACTATTTTCAGATAACAAGTTATATCTATGAGGTCATGCATATTGTCTTTATTTCGGTTTGATCACATAGAGTATTAGATATTTAAGTATTTGATTTGCATCTGATTTGAATAGAATAGGTTTAATCACTTTCAGTATTTGATTTAGTAGACAGATTTACTAGTTTTCAACATTTAATTCCTAGACCAAATTTCCAGTTTTCCAATATTTAATTCTTACAATAAATCTATTAGTTTCAGCATTTCCAATTCATAGATTTACATGCTTTCATATTTCTTGCTTCTTAGTTTTGAGAACAATACTTCTTCTTTTCCTTAGAGCAGTATTTAGGATACATTGAATCACTTTAGAACGACAAAGACCACCCTATAATGCACATATAGTGCCTAGCATATCTTAAGTTTGTACACTCCCTGGTCGATAATTAAACTATACTTCTGGTATAGCTACCCTATTTAGGTAACCATTCCTGGAGACCATCAATCATCATCATCATCATCATTATAACATGTATAATTATAAAAAGATATCAATTTTTTTCTATATATTCATTTAATATAAAACAATTCATTATAATAATATTGATGAGATGTGGAACATTAATATTTCTAATTTTAAAATAATATTAATAAAACTTTAAAAAAAGGAAATTATATATATATATATATATTATGGATACTTATAGATTAAATCTTTGTTTTTATTTTTATTTGTATGGGTACTTAATAAATTAACTATTTAGTATATTGAGAATTTTACATTGATCTTATGTACAAATGTCACATTCCCTGACCTCCTTGATGTCCTTCAGAGGCCATGGGAGACCCTCTGTTACTTTTTTTTCTCCAAATTCTTCCATTTTCATACATAGCCACAATGGCCTTCCATCCGCAATCCGCAGTTGGATTCAGAAGTCGAATTGCCAATTATCTTTCCACCTAAATCCCTATTTCAACTTCCGCAATCCACATTGCGGAATTGGGAAAGGAGGAATCCATTAGAGGAAATCTGGGTAAAAAATGGGCCTCCTAAGGAAAATAATAAAATAATAGTAGAGAGAGAGTAAAAAAATTATTTTTTTTGGATTGTATTTTCAACTTATCTCCTTGTAGGTTTACTCAAATTTCAAGCGGGAGTACTCCTTGGATGCATAATTAAATTATGCATCCAACGAGTACCCATGTTGCATACTTTGAACAACATCCACACCATGAAAAATTGAAAATACATTAAAAAACGTGTTTCTGGTGAGAGAAAAAACGTTTTTTAATGTATTTTCGATTTTTCATGGTGTGGATGTTGTTAAAAGTATGCAACATGGGTACTCGTTGGATGCATAATTTAATTATGCATCCAACAAGTCCTCCTGCTTGAAATTTGAGTAACCCTACAAGGAGATAAGTTGAAAATACGAACCAAAAAAGTAGTTTTTATTTTTTCCCTCCAATTTTTTTACATGCACCTTGTTTGAATTTTAAAGCATTTTGATTGGCTAATATGTGATGACAAGAAATTGTACTTTAGGGTTAAAAGGACGATATTTCATCAAAATTTCCTCTAATTCCAATTCATGGCTCCAAAAATATTTCACTCCCGCAATCCGCACTCTGCATTCTGCATTGCGGATGTGGAAATGCGGAAATCCAAATCTCCATTCTGGGAAAAGTTACCTCCTGAAATCCGCAATCCACATTCCGCATTGTGGATGTGGAAATGCGGAAATCCAAATCTCCATTCCGGGAAAAGTTACCTCCTGGAATCCGAAATCCACATTCCTCATTGCGGATGCAGAAATGCGGAAATCCAATATGCCAGTATTATGGAAGTCGTCCTTCTGACATCTGCAATCCGCATTGCAGATGCGGAAAGGCCAGGACCACAGATCCTTGCTCTAGCAAGCTTCTATGGAAAACATCCAAGGGTCATAACTCTCTCATCCTTAGTCCAAATTAGACAAGAACAGTACCATTGGAAATCTCTTGGAGATATTTGTCCAATTGTACAGTCCCTGTCCCTTCTAAGCACTCCAACCTTGCCATAATTCCAACTAAAACATTTCTCATAACCTATCCAGGGTTCCTTTACCCTTCTACAAGGAACTCTACTCCACTTCCTCCATGCCTTCTCTCCTTCTTATGATCCTCAGAGGAGCCTGTTACTTTCCCAAATCCTAGCTGGAGTGGTCCTGCACATTTATCAGACTTAGCCCCAATTCATCGAAAGACAATACAATAATCATTACCAAAGGGGATTGCAATTATGCATAAGCACACACCATGAACACAAGAATGAAACTTCATCCACACACATAGAAGGGAATACATGCACATAATTATCCCAACTATATTGATGAAAGCATGAAGGGATTAGCCCTATTCCTCAAACATAATCACATCTACCTACCGATATAAGGGTAGAATGTAAGGTGCAAGACACATGTAATTGACACACATATAGAAATTAGTCATATTAACACATAGTGGAGTGAGACCTTATTTACACACAACTATGCCACCAATAACAATCACCACTAATCAAACAATGCAGCAACATGATGAACAACATACACAACAGAATTAGCACCATGCATAGGCATATAATCCTATTCATCCATGGACCATTTTCATAAGCAAATAGATGCATGCATGACTAAACACATACTATGAAACCAAAGCTATTCAATGCTTCTATAACCTACAAGGTTACCAACATATTAACTCAAGTAAATGATGAGGCATTTAGACATGGATTCATCCTCATACTCAGTCTCTTACCTAGATCCCTAATGAACAATTTCCATGTAATCATTCAATCATTAACTTGAACATAAAAAACATAGCATAACACATGAAATAACATCATTTAAACACCATCAGGGCACTTATCTTTTTCATTGAACTTCCAAGAAATTGGATATGGAATGCAACTTTCCAACCCAACCATAGATCTCTTCCTAGACTATATTATTTTAGCAATCAAATATCACCCTCGATATGGGCCTATGTATCCACTAAGGAGTGTCACTCAGGCTCACTCACAGCCTTAGTTCATGGTCAATTAGGGCATCCAACTAACAGTTAGCTTTGTCAAGCAAATGGGAAGCTAGGCAAGGGTTTCTAGCTCAATGGGATCATTTACAGAGCTATGGGTATATCCCAATGACTTCAAACAGGTTTAATAACCCCCATCACCCCACTCTCATCCTAGGTAGGGTTCCCTTTACTATTACACAACCCCTAGGGTGTCCCTTCCTCTAGCACTGATCTGGGTAAGTGTGGTTGGCCTTGAGTGCTGAATCAAAGTGAATAATCCTTCTCAGGTCTTATCGGGTAGCCTAAATGCAACAACCATATCTGGTTGGATGCTTAATAGTTGAATCCAACTCTCATGTTAAATGATAAATATGAATAATATATTAGATAAATGATGATAGGATAAAAGATGATATGTTACAATGATGGCCCTGCCTTAAATATGGCTCGAGCATTTGATGTTGAGGAGATGCCTCATTTCATAACCTAACTTTAGTTAACCTAATTATTAATTATTTAATTATTATCTTATTTTATGTTCGTAGCATTGCCACTCTCTTAGAAAGGCTTTGTCCTCAAAGCCTTATAATGTTTCTGCATCATTTTATGTGGTGTCGTAGATGATGAAATATGTCGATACGAATTGCTAAGAGTCAAACATAACTTCTGGTATGTCGACGGATCAATCCATCCCAAATTGATTTGTTGTGGACTGATGGGATTCCCTACTAATCTATCGTCAAGAGATTTCATCACATTAGTACCATTATCTTTCGACATTTCCCACTTTTTCGAATATCGGTTTTTATGGTTGGGGTGTCGATAGGGAACTTCCACGATGTCATTTTTGTTTACGAATGTCATCTTTTGAGCATTGATCTGAGCTGGAAGTTGTATTTTCATCTCTTGAGGATTTAAATTTTTGTTCTGTATCTTTTCCAACTTGTTTTCTAACTGCCTGTTATCATTTTGAAATTTCTTAATCAATTCGACTTGAGATTTTATGTCATCTTCAGACGTCTTAAGTTTTTCCTTAAGATCTTCATTATGACTTCTGATACAATTATTTTCTTCCTGCTTGCCTAGAAGTTTCCCTTCAATGTCATCCATAGATTGTTCAATCTTCCGACTATTTTTCAACTTCTTAATTTTTGTGACTAGTATTTTGTTATGATTTCTTAATCTGAAAATTTCTTCAACATTGTTGGATAATGCTTTATTACTCTTTGCGATCTCTCACTTATGTGTCTTTTTAGAGTCATCATTTTGTTGTTGAAGAACTTTTATCTGTTGTCGACATTGGCTGACCTCTGATTCTTGACTTTCTAATTTATGTCGTATCTGCGTTATTTCTTCATCTTTGTCGCTAACGATTTTGTTCGAGCATATTATTTCTACTTCGTAATTATTTATTTCCTTCTTTATATCTTGATTTCCTAACCTTTGATTGAATTCATTTTCGGCTTTTAATTCATCAATTTGCACATACAATTTTTCTATACGCCTTTCTTGGTCAAAGATTTTTACTTCATTGCACCTTTCTTGTAATTTAATTCTTATTTATGAACTGTTATTTATGTCACGCAATTCTTCGTTGTCGTTTCGATAACATTTTAACTTGGCTTCTAATTTCTCTATTTGTAGTCGCAAACCAGCTTGCATGGTCTCGACTTCTTCGATGATAGATGGCTATCGATTTCTTTGATGAATCTTTGATTTTGGTTTCTTTGATGATAGATAGTCTTTGACTTCTTTGCGATGTGATTCTTTCTTTGACTTTGACTTTGACTTTGACTTTTTAGATGATAGATAATATTCCTTTGATTTTGACTTTTTTGACAATAATTTGTCTTCTTCGATTTCTTCTTATTCTTTTATTCTAAATAATTGTAATTAATACAATTATTAAATAATAAATATTACTATTTGTAATAATAATATTATTATGAAATGTTTGGACGGGTAAGATTTTGGTTTTAAATATATAATAATAATTACTATTATTATTAGTATTTTTTTTTTTTGGAAAATGAAGGAGATCTGGGTTTTTCACCCTAATTATTAATAACTATTAATATCATTAATAATTAAATGGTAAAGTTTTAAAGATAGGATAATGTAACAATATTAATATTATTATATTAATAAAAATATTATTAAAATGTAGGGTTTGAAGGAAAACAGGCCGGAGGAAGCGGCTAGGGAGGAGGGATGGAATGGAAAGGGAGCAAGCACGGGTAGCAGATGGAGGTTGGCTGTGGGATGGCTTAGCGTTGCGGTGGCCAGTGTGGAGTGGCCCGAGAGGTGGGTGGAGGAATGGGGGGGCGGGTGTAAGGGGGGATGGGAGCTGGCATGGAGCTGGGCACGACCGAGGAGAAACGAAGTGGAGGTGGGCATGGACATGGAGGAAGAGCGTGCAGAGGGACAGCGTGGTGAGGAGAAGGAGTGCGACTGGGAGGAAGATCAATGCACAAACATGGGAGAGAAGATAGCAGGGCGTAGAGGATTTGGAGAACGCAGGGGTTGCATGGGGTAGCAGAGGTCATGGAGGGACAAATGTGGGGAAGTGGCATGTGGGGGGAAATATGTATGCAATTTGGAGGATAGAGAAATGCATCGGACGGAAGGAAAATGTGTGTAGTGGAGTACAGAGGAAGGTTAATGAATGGAACTCGCGGTGGTCAATGGGATGAGGGCACAGGTGGTAGAGTAATGGGAAAGAAGGTTTTTTTTTTCTAGAAATTCTGGATTGAATGGCCAAAAGCCAATTTGGATAAAATTCCATTTAATCAGAGAATCTCTGAGTGATGGACAAGGGCCGGAAGCAAAGCTATGCCCAAGAAGGGGCTCTGATACCAAATGCAACAACCGTATCCGATTGGATGCTTAATAGTCGAATCTGACTCTCATGTTAAATGATAAATATGAATAATATATTAGATAGATGATGATAGGATAAAAGATGATATGTTACAATGATGGCCCTGCCTTAAATATGGATCGAGCATTTGATGTTGAGGAGATGCCTCATTTCATAACCTAACTTTAGTTAACCTAATTATTAATTATTTAATTATTATCTTATTTTATGTTCATAGCACTAAAACCTCTAGTCCCCTTCTCACTTAGGTTTTCTTCTCCACAGTCTAATCTATGGTTGTTCCAACCGACTCAACTCATGCATAGGGTTTTCTTGGGCGTTCTTGGATCTGTCGATTCACACACACATGTCATGATTTCCCCTTTTCTCTATGGCTAGGCTTTGCAATTCATCCACAGAATCATATCCAAGGGTAACCCCATCGCTCTGCTTCCTACGCAGGGTTTCCTAAATACACTTCGGCTATGCAATTCGGCTTACACAGAACCATGATTTTCTCTTATTTTCCTCACGGCTCCGTTCTCTACGATGCATAATGGTTCCACTTCAATTTATGTCCCCTCCCCCTTCCCACTCCATGCCCATGTGATCCATAACGGCCTCGGGATGGAAGAACATGTCTCCCCATGAAGTGAAGTGGCTTATGGGGAAAGCAACCGACGCCCATACCCTACCATCTCAAAATTCAGGTTTCCCCATACACCATTGGTCTCATGCATAGTATTTCTACAGTACTTGTTGGTTTTGGAGCCAGATCTTCCAGTCTCATAGATGATATTGTCTCGACCATGTACCCCAGCTTTATATGATATGCAAAAGGACTGTACACTCATTCCCCAACCTTGGGTTGTTTTCACCAACAGTTTATGGGCCCACGGTTTTGGGTAACCCGTGGTAGTTTTCCATCGTATTTCCCCTTTAAAAGAAAGACATTGTAATATGGCTAGGGTTGATGTATTAGGTATTATGCAATATTCTAAATATCTCTGAGATCGAGAAGAAAGACTATGAGATAGTGAAGAGGAAGTGCAACGAATGTGTTGCAGGTTGTATCCTTTCATTTGTTGGATGGTATAATAATAAGGACTGGCAATTTCAGTGTGGACGTAGCCCATCTTGGGGGAACCATGATATATTGGTGTCTCTCTTATAATGTGTTTGTGTATTTTATATTTGCATCTTGTTTATTGTTATTTCTCTACGATCTTATTTTTCTAACAGTACTTACCTTGCAGTAGCAATTAATGGCAGTTAGGGCAGTCTAAGGGTTCTCAGGGTGACAAATGGAACCCTAGGGTTCCATCCCACACCCCCTCACCACCCTAGTGGATACATAGTTCCCCCTCATTTTTTTGCAGCCATAGCCAGCCCTTGGTATTTACTTACATAGCATTATTTACATCATTTACAATATTCCATGGCATACTATCACATGGGTTATCAGAATATCACATACTTTCCTATGCAAATAAACCTAATTATCCACTAGTGGGGCCTTGACCTTGATATCCACACTAGGGAAAACACACACATTTCATTTATAAATTATTTACATGACATCCAAAATAGCCTAAGTTCAGAATGAGGGATATTACATCCTCCCTCCCTTAAAATAAAACCATCCTCATTGTTCCAACACTTAGGAATACATATACAATCTACACATACCCAAAATTGCAAAAATGTTGCAAGTCTGCCCCTGCATTTTGCTCTTTAGTTGTAACTTTCAGGACCAATTCCTTTAGCTTCCAAAATATGCTCCTATTGGATTTGATATTACAGCTGATCTACAGTTCTGGGAAATTCATGGTTTTTATATCCCTTGCTTCTCCTTGATGGGCAGATGCGGAGGCAATGATCTCCTCCACATTTCCAACATTGCAGTGCTTGCTTAACCTTTTCCTGCTCAATTTCCTTGGATTCTTCCCACATGGAATGTTTCTTAGTGGGATGTTTGGATGAATGCCTCATCATTGACCCACTGCTAGTTGCTTCCAGGATGCTTTTTACCTCCCTTTGCAGACAAATAGAGTCCTGCAAAGCCCTATGGTTCATCTCATTATGTGGCCTTTGTTGATGTATATGTAATTTCAGAATGTATTTCACATATATGTATATTGTATTCCTATAGAAATGTTATTATTCCTCTATACGGAAGTGGTTGTATTCCTATAGAGATGTTATTATTCCTCTATACGAAAGTGTCGTCATTTATATTGTAAGTGTCATAACTTATACTTGATAGGTTATTAGACCACCTTGTTGGGGTCGGCCCTGTATAAGTCATGTGGGTCAAAGGGTTATTAGACAACCCTATTGGAGGTTGGCCATGTGGGTCAAAGGGTTAGTAGACCACTCTAGTGGGGTTCAGCCCAGTCAACATTATGTTAAGTGGTTAAGTTGAGGCTGACCTAGTTGAGTAAAGGTCAAGTCAAGTTAGTGTATAAATAGAGAGTGTGTCTCTCTCATTTTACACATTCTATTCTCTCACTGACACTTGGGAGAGTGGCGCACTTGTGGAGGAGGAGGCTCTACTACTAGGAGAAGACTATCTCTTGTATTCTGGGTTTATCATTGCTCTATCTATCTCTGAGGAAGTTATTGGGGTCTTTCACCTTTATGGTTTTCCCCAAGTAAACTCTGTGTCTCTTGTGCGCTTGCATTATTGTGTCCATGATTGATATTCTGTAGATTTGTTGTACATGTTGTTCTCTCAGTTAAGATCCTAGATCATATTAAAGTAAATTCTAAAAATTTAACATGATATCAGAGCTAGCCTGAAAGAAGGCATGATATGGCATGTATGACACTTGTTGCACTTACGATGCTAGGGCTTGATATAGAAAAAACCCGTCATCGTAGCACTTTCGCTATAAGTCCATTTTGGCGATGTTTTCAGATCTGAAACTTTTAAAGGTAGAAGATAAGATCCCTATGTACCTTGTGTCCAAAGGATGACCTCTAATTCGTTGTACTCTGTGATTTATGATCTGTACAATATAGGGTTTCTGCCTCTTCTAGATCCGAGTCAAAATCAGGTGACCTTGGGAAAAAGGTCATAACTTGGGCTAGGAAGCTCCAAATGAAATTTTGTAAAAAGTGACAGGTAGTACACAGACTGTACTATCTTAGAAAATAATTTTCAGAGGCCGAAGTTGAACCAGTGACACGTGGCACGCCGTACATGTTTTCTCCCTGTATTATCCCATAAAAAGGTCACGCTGCGACACTTGGCATGACTCTCTCTCAGAGAATCCAATTGAGGTTAGACCTATCGATATGGAAAGATAATAGGTCGATCTATCTCAGGAAAATTGTTCAAAGGCCAAAGTTGAACCAGTGACACGTGGCACACCGTACAAGTTCTCTCTCTTGTATTATCCCATAAACAGGTCACGTTGCGACACTTGGAATAACTCTCTCTCAGAGAATCCAATTGAGGTCAGACTTGTCAAGATGGAAAGATAATAGGTCTGGATATCTCAGAAAAAATTTTCAGACCCTGTGGATCAAAAAGTTTGGAGTTACAACAGAAACAATCAGGTACATATTTCTGTCAAAACATAATTATTTTTGAGTACCTTCATTCATGGCTTCTGGAATTTAGGGTTTCGGATAAAGTTGGAATTTTTATAATTGGAGACCAAGGATGAATGATACTCATTAAAATAGAAATTTAGAGACCAAGATCATAACTTTTGGTTGGGAAGAAGGCCGGGCTTGATCAGACCCTAGTTTGGGACTTTGATCAGAAAAGTGGAAAATTAGGGCTTCTGAAAAAATGGGAATTTTTTAAATCTGTGACCACGGCTGGAAGCTCCTCATAAAAATAAAGCCTTAGAGCTTTGGATCAAACCTTTTGATGGGGCAGAAGAGTGGGATTCATCAAACCCCAGTTTGGGGTCACGTCTAATGAATCCGGAAGTTTCAAAGGCAAAATTGAGGAGTAAAACTTTGCAGTTTTCAAATTCTGAACATACCAGCTTGATCAGCTCATCAAGGCGCATATTTCTATCCTTTCGGAAGTTTGAAATTCAAATTTTGAATTTTTGGAGTTTCTCTGACAAACCCTAATCCAGCTCTAGATCCAGTTCTTGCAAATCAAGTGGATTGGGTTAATCCTAGAAGAAGATGGATTGGTCACCTACATAAGTGAAGAAGTTCCTGTTTCAAAGGGAGATGAGGCTAAGGCCTTACATAAGAAGATTACAAGCAATATCGATGGGTATGTTAGACATAACTAGCTAGCATGCTAATCCAGGTATGTTTTTCCTATATCAAGCTAGAATCCTACCTTGTGTTAGGATCTTATACTGTTGTGTTGTTTATAATGATTATTCATGAAGTCATAGGTTTGAATAGTCATGGCTATATGCATATTATGTTTCTTACCATAATTGATGATATGAGTAACCAGAAGAATCATGAAGGTATAGGGTTGAGTAATCATGGGTTTATGCATTGATGATTTAACTAATCAAAAGAGTCCTATGATCAAATAAGAATATGCATGAGTAAAAGAAGTCTTCCCTGAAACCTTGAATACTAATGTTTATTATCTATGAATGATCATGAATATACATGTTTAAGATTATTGTGTTTTGATAGTATTAAGATTATACTAATAAATGTGTGATTATGTATGAGACCTCAAGGATAACACAATGATGATACTAATAAGCATGCATAGTGATTAAGGATCGATGTAAGTTCAAGGATAGGTAATCCAGGAAGCAAAGATCAAAAGGGAGCACACTCCAGTTGTTCCTGCAAGAAAGCAAAGGAGCACACTTCAGCAGTTTCTGCAAGGATGCAAATATTCAGATGGAGTTGACTACTTCTCACAATCCAATCCACATTAGAATGGAGTTGCAAAGATTCAGAGGGATTCCACCCAGCAACCAAACAAAGATAAGCATTTGAATTGTCATTTCTTACATAATGTTATTCAATGATGTATATGCTTATTTTCCTAGAATTAGGTTGTGTATTATGCATATTAGAATAGTTGCATTGATGAACAGTATACTACTAATATACATGGGTAAGTGGCCTATGGCAGTGTACAACATTCCATTGCTACTTATCTAGAACGAAACCTCTTTGCTGACATGTTAGGAGTTGTGCACACTCTTAACAATGTTCTGGTAGAGATTGGAAGGCTTCTAGAAAGTGGTGGGATATGGATAAATGTTGTATTGAAGCATTGGCTAAGATAATTGCATGACTGTATGACATATTTCTTTATGTGTAAGAATTTGTTCTTAAAACTATGAGATGTTTTCTAATCATGCAATTTAACTTGTTGTGTAGGAAAGATCGTATACCATCACCTACAAAAGAAGGACTACAACATTTGTTCAGCAACAAAGTTATCTATTGAAAATATTGAAGATATTGAAGTTCCCAGGATACGGGAAGAATGCCATGATTCGTCGATCATGAAGAACGATGTTTGGGATGTAGTCCCAAGAGTTGAAGGGAAGTTTGTTGTGACTTCCAAATGGAAATATCAGATCAAGCATGCTGCAGATGGCAGCATAGAGAAATATAAAAGTGATGAAATAGAATATACACCAGATGGATTTCAAGACAACCTTCTTGAATGGTGTAGTCATATATGTGTGCAGAACTTGGTAGGATAGACAGCTTTCTACCCAGTTTGGGATTTACTAAGAGTGAAGCGAATTCCAACCATTACTACAAGGTTGAGGAAGGGAATCCTGTGATTCTACTCCTATAAGTAGATGACCTATTTGTAACAGGAGATGACAGATTGATTGCCGACACACAGCGGAAGCTTGCTGCCGAGTTAGAGAGGAAGAACTTGGGTATGATGCAATACTTTCTTGGTATGGAGGTGTGGAAGAGTGTAGATGGAATCTTCCTTGGACAAGGGAAGTATGCAGTAGAGATCCTGAAGAGGTTTGGGATGATGGACTGCGAGGCTATGACATCGAACCTGAAGCTTCTGTGTGATGCTTCATCTGAACCGGTTGATGTCACTATGTATCATTAGATGATTGGGTCCTAGATGTACCTGATGAACATGAGACCAGATATTTTCTTTGCGGTGAACACATTGAGCCAGTTCCCGACAGATCCGAGGAGTGTTCACCTAGTTGCTGTAAAGCATATTCTAAGGTACCTGAAGGGTACAGGTTATTATGGGCTCAAATATGATGCGAATCAAAAGTTTAACCTGTAGGGTTATGTTGATTCAGATTGGGTAGGAAGTGCTGCAGATAGGGAGAGCACTTCTGGGTGTTGCCTCAGTATGGGATCAGGTGTGATCTCTTGGTTTAGCAGGAAGGAGTCCTACGTAGCACTGAGTACAGCCAAAGCAAAGTATGTTGCAATGGATGAGCAGGTTGCATATGTATTGACCAAGCCATTGTCCAGAGTGCAGTTTGAGTACTTAAGAGATAGGCTTGGTGCACTTCAGATCGAGGTTCATTCCAAAGGGAAGTGATGAGTCCAGAAGATGCAGATGCACATGAAATTTTCTAACATGGTTGATCTGTTCTCCCATGGTCGTGATGTAATTGTTGAGCCATTCTCACATGGTGGTAGATGTGATCTCCCATGGTGTAGATGTAAGGGCTGGAGCCATTCTCACATGGTGGTAGATGTGTTCTCCCATGGCGAAAAATTAAGGGCTGGAGCCTTCCCCGAATGGTGGTAGATGTGTTCTCCAAAGTCGGTGGTGTAAGTACTGGATGATGTGCATCTGGGCTATGCTTCGTGGACGATGAGATGATCTGAAGAAGACGATGCTATGATGATCAGGAGGATCATGGATGATGAGCATCATAATGATTCTCTAGTTACTGCTCTATATGTATATTTACGCATCATGTTGGATGTTGGATATGATCAGTTGGATCATTTATCTGTATATGTATTAGTACGCATCATGTTTGATGTTGTATATGATCAGTTGGATCATTTGTATGTATTTTGTATATGCATCATGTTGGATTCTTGGACCATGTATTTGTATATGTATCAGGTGGATACACTGTATGATCAGGTGGATCATGTATGATGATATGTATCAGGTAGATACTTGGTGTGCATCAGTTGGATGCATTATATGATCAGGTTGATCATGATGATGAGCTTCAGGATGTTGCACCACATGATATGTACCAGGATGGTACAAGTGATGATGATCAGTATGATCATGGGAATCAGGATGATGCCTCGTGCGATGATGATCCGTTGGATCATGAGTATCAGGTTGATACTTGGAGGTCAGAGATGATATGTGGCAGGTTGTGCAAATAACATGTAATCAGTCCTGGGAGATCTTGTCGATCGTGCTACGGCACATAAATGTTCCTGGGGTACTATTTCCAGTATTTCTATGTAGTATGTAATCAATCCTCAGATATCCGATAGGTTGAGCTGTGTGCTCGTAATTAGTCCTGGGATGAGGTATTACTACGGAGACATGTAATCAGTCCTGGAGATCCAAGAGGTTGAGCTGTGTGCTCATAATTAGTCCTGGGATGCTCTTTAGAGATCTTGTTGGTCGTGCTGCGGCACATAAATGTTCCTGGGATGCTCTTTAAAGGTTTTTTCTATCCACATGTAATCAATACGGGAGATCCGAGAGGTTGAGCTGTGTGATCGTAATAAGTTCGAGGAAGCTCTTTAGAGATCTTGTCGTTCGTGCTGCAGCACATAAATGTTCTTGGGGTGCTCTTTAAAGGTATTGTGGAGGAGATGCATGTAATCAGTCCTGGGATATCTTACCGGTTGTGCTTAGGCACATAAATGTTCTTAGGATACTCTTTCCGGTATTGCATCCACACATAAAATTAGTCCTGAGAGGCCACCTCTATCAGACCGTTCGCACAAATGATGAAGACTTGCAAGTGGTGGGCCTACATCCAGTATGAAAAAGGATTGGCTCTGTATAAATTCCTATGACGATTAGATTCAGAGATTGATTGAGATAGCAGCAGCAGTGACGATGACGATGATTCGAGGATGATGATTCGCTAATGATGATCCAGAGAATATGACTTGTGCTAGAAGACCTGTGTCGAGAAATACCTTTTTAGTTAAGAGGGAGTGTTGATGTATATGTAACTTCGGAATGTATTTCACATACATGTATATTGTATTCCTATAGAGATGTTATTATTCCTATATACGAAAGTGGTTGTATTCCTATAGAGATGTTATTATTCCTATATACGAAAGTGGTTGTATTCCTATAGAGATGTTATTATTCCTCTATACGGAAGTGTTGTCATTTATATTGTAAGTGTTGTAACTTATACTTGATGGGTTATTAGACCACCTTGTTGGGGTCGGCCCTGTATAAGTCATGTGGGTCAAAGGGTTATTAGACCACCCTATTGGGGGTCATCCATGTGGGTCAAAGGGTTATTAAACCACTCTAGTGGGGGTCGGCCTAGTCAGCATTATGTTAAGTGGTTAAGTTGAGTACGACCTAGTTGAGTAAAGGTCAAGTCAAGTTAGTGTATAAATAGAGAGTGTGTCTCTCTCATTTTACACATTCTATTCTCTCACTCACACTTGGGAGAGTGGCGCACTTGTGGAGGAGGAGGCTCTGCTGCTAGGAGAAGACTATCTCTTGTATTCTGGTTGTATCATTGCTCTATCTATCTCTAAGGAAGTTATTGGGGTTTTTCACCTTTATGGTTTTCCCCAAGTAAACTCTGTGTCTCTTGTGTGCTTGCATGATTGTGTCCATGATTGATATGCTGTAGATTTGATGTACATGTTTTTCTCTCAGTTAAGATCCTAGATCAGATTGAAGTAAATTCTGAAATTTAACAGCCTTTGTAGCTTGAGAATTTATCCAATATTATCTTGAGTCTTGGCCATGGTTTGAATGTTTTCAGCCAACTCTAACTTCCTTTGATCTGCTGCCATGTTCAATCTGTGCAGCGTCCCACACTTGCTTGCTAGCACCACTTTCCTTGTAACTACTGCCACTAATTGTGTTAATTTCCAGCTGTGAAATTCATCATTGTAAATATTGTTAGGCCAAGCATAATATAAACCTTAAAATCAGTCAATTAATCACCCAATTGACATGGATATTCCATGCTTTATTTAGGATACTTCCACACTTTTCATGCTTTCCCAACATACTCATGAACTTATTCATTTTCATCCTTTCACAGGGATATTTCTATTTCAGCAATCACAATTTATTTCAAGCAATCAAACACAATCAATTTCTAGTCACATCATGCATTCAACAATTTTTTGTTTTATAAATGCATCAATAAAAAAGGAAAGAGAAGAGTAAGAGTTTTCTCCTCTTAGTCTTGTTCCAATCTGAAGCCACACCACCATTGTGGTTCCATGCTCCTTGGCCCCTTTCACTTCAATGTGATTGTTTGACTTGCCCATTCTTGGCTATGACACTTAGTGTCTAAGGTCTTTACAAGGCCTCTTATCCAAGGAACCCTTCCCATGATTTCATATAGAACCTTTGGCTTCTAGGACCCACACAAGTCCACTTGCACCACTTCCATTGCTGCTCATACTGAGCTCTCTAGAATAGTTATAATGTCCCCATGCATCCTTAGGATGCCTTCAAGGATTCGTGCTTCCTATAATGACCAAGGTTTCCAACACAGAAAAAATAGTGTATCAACTTGGTTGTTATAAGACTTATACATGAAATCTTTCATTATTCAGAATAAGAAATAGATGACAATTGAATACTTACATGTATTGCAAATTTCCTCTCCAGTCCAAAGGGTCCTACTTTACTTTACAAGCCTTTGTATCACCTATGGAATTGTATGTTGGCTATCCCATAGACCACTCCATGCCATCCAAATAGTCAATTCCAAGCCAATACATCGACTGGATTTATCAGGCATCGATGGTGCCAAACCAGTCCCATACCTGGTTTTCCCTCTCATTTCCAAGCTAGCACATCTGTTTGGGTCATCATCCAATGGAAGGAAACTGCACCACGGCCATTCTAGGTCAAGGATCTACTACAGAGCCATAGGAATGCATCATCCTTTCACACCCACAACCCTTCATACACATAGCATCCCTTACCCACAACCCCTCATAACACCCTTTTCACTTTGCTTCTTTAGTGTGCAGCACCAAATTGTATATGTTCAAGCTGACTGCACAAGAATGGTAAGCAAGCTCATTAGTACTACTTCTCTAAAATTGCAAACATATCTCATACATTCATTATCAAATATTGAAACACCAGGAATGCATCCATAACCCAACACCAGAAAGGGTGTAGTCAATATTGACAACCCTAGCATAACCCAACACCAGAAAGGTGTGCACCCCTCCCTGATGTGAACTATGCAGGTCCTAGTCATAATTCAAGTATTCTGAAATAATATAATAAAATAGAACATGCTCTGCATATTAACTCCATTAGATAATCATATATGTATTTCAGCTAGGGTTATATAACACTTATCCATTTGTAGATGTATTCTCTCTTTGTTCATGAGGAATGGGACTCCCTTCTTTGAGTCAATAGTCAGTTGGTTTTCCACCCCAAACCCTCTCATGTTCCATATCCCACATATGCCCTCTTGGCATAATTTTACCATCTCACTAACATGGTTTACCCATGTGTAGTGCAGATGAGACATCCTCATTATGTTTAGCTCTTGTAAGTGGCACCACTCTACCCATTAGGGTTTCATCCTTGCTTCCCTAGTACAACCATCCACATACAACATGTCCCTTTGACACAATCCTAGATTATCCAAGCAGTCAATAGCACTTAAAAATCATTATTCAAATCTAGTTTCCATAATCATTTAATGGTACTAATAATTAAATTCAAACATGAATTTACAATTCTGTCTACTACAGAAATTGATTTGCATTCATGAGATCCTTCTCATAATTCTCGGCCTTTGCGCATGGTGGATTTCATCCTCTAAGATAGACTTACCCTCATTGCCATGGCCAAAGCATTTCTTCCTGAAGTATGAAAATTCAGATCAGTTCAAACACTTGTGATTTTTCATGTACATAATATTTCATTGTTGCAATAGTCATTGAAGTGCTTTCAAAATCATAACACTCAACAATGTAAGCACTTTCAGGTGCTAACATCTTATTCCAATGAAATGTATAGGTGTATTTTATATGCATCTTTATCATAATAGAAATTAAAGGACACCATCACATTATTTATGTAATTTAATAAACCTTCAATACCCATTACTTCGCAGCCATATCCTTTGTGCAACTATGTCCTTCCCCAAATCATTCTAGAAGCCCTCTCATCATGACTACCTCCACATAATCCTTCCTGCATTCATAGAAGCTCATGAAATGATCTTAGAATTACCATTAATTTATCATTTCGTCTATTATCTGATTGTAATGAACACATGCATAACACCACCATGCATTCACACAATGCATCTCACATGTGCAAACATACCCATGCATGCACATTTACAACATTCACATAATCCTTTAATGTGCATTCCCTCCATACATAACCACAGATTTACAAAATCTTCCAATGTACACCTACCCTTCCAATATTCCAATGTACACCTACCCTACCCTTCCCTCCATGCATTCTCACTTAGCATGCACTACCATACAGGACCCTGAGCCCTTACTTTCTTGGTTATTAAACTCATAGCCAACCTATGAAAATGGCATGATGTAATTTCATATGAATGCATTCTAACATTTAACAGTCACATGGTAGAAGGTCCCTTTCCCTTACTACTCCATACCTCAACATATCGTGGTGGTATGGAATTCACATTAAGTGCATTCAACCATACATGCATACCATTGTACAATATTTAAACATGGCTTAAGCGATTCTTACCCTATCCTATTCAACACTTGTACCATTTGCACAAAGAGAACATACATGCATGACTCCCGTTAGCATCTTTGGTGTTACCTCATCAATTTGGCCTCTTACGAGGGACTACATAGCCCTCCCATCAATTATCATGCTCACATATTGTTTTCCTAACCTTTCTCATAAGGTTTTTGGGCACATGTAACAACATCATCACTATCTTTAGCCATGTTTCTATTGTCTTTGGTCCTACACCAATACCAACATCAGTAGTGATTAACAACCACCATATTTAACCTTAAGTGGTTCATTGCATATGCACATCTTCACTAGTTTTACCAACATGCCACATCATATACATACACAACATCTTCTCATGCAATATGCAATACCTAACATCATGCCCACTAGTGCATATGTATTTGCAACTATCTGATTACTGGAATCATTCTCATGCCCTAATTTTCTGTACATAAAGCTCACAAAACATAACATAAGAACATGGCACGGTCAAAGAGTTCTCCCTTTCTAATCTCCGCCCCATTCTAATGTTGTAAAATAAATGGCTTAGGGTGAGATATTTCCCTCTTATCAGTGTTTCCCCATTATTCCGATTGCCCTCATAAACTATGCTCAAGTCCAACTCGACCCTTCTTGTGCTTCTCTGCACTTACCAATGCCTCCATTTTTTCAACGTTGTTGCTCGTTAAAAGGATAGGTGCCTAGATGGAACACGATCGACCTCTATGTGCTAATTAGACCGTATTTGTTGGTTGTCGGATCACACCCAGTCGAAATGTTATATGGCTGTTGGGCTCGATCTATGTTCTTTCGTAGTTCTAATCACACCCAAAGCTTCTAGTTGTGGCCCAAGCAGCCCTAGTGCTGTAACTTGGGCTCTAATACTACTTTGTCACATTCCCTGACCTCCATGATGTCATTAAGAGGCCATGGGATACCCTCTGTTACTTTTTTTTCTCCAAATTATTTCATTTTCATACACAACAACAATGGCCTTCCATCCACAATCCACAATGCGATCCAATCCAAAATACGCAGTCAGATTCGAAAGTTGGATTTCCAATTATCCTTCCGCAGAAATCCCTGTTCTGACTTCCGCAATACGCAATTCCGCAATTCGCATTGTGGAATTCAGAAAGGTGGAAGACCAATTCATGGCTCCGTAAATATTTCACTCCCGCAATCCACACTTTGCATTCCGAATTGCAGATGCAGAAATCCAAATCTCCATTCCGGGAAAAGTTACCTCCCGAAATCCGCAAATTGCATTCCACATTGCGGATGCAAAAATGCGGAAATCCAAATATCCATTCCGGGAAAGGTTACCTCCCGCAATACCCAATCCACATTATGCATTATGGATGCGGAAATGCAAAAATACAATACACCAGTATTATGTAAGTCGTCCTTCTAACATCCACAACCTGCAATCTGCATTGTGGATGCGAAAAGGTCCTTGCGGATGTAGAAAGGCCAAGACCACACACCCTTACCCCAACAAGCTTCTAAGGAAAACTTCCAATGTTCGTTACTCTCTCATCCTTAGAAAAAATTGGACAAGTATGGTACCATCAGAAAGCTCTTAGATAGCTATGTCCAATGGTGCAGTCCCCACCCCATCTAAGCACTCCAAAATTTCCATAATTCAAATTGAAACATTTATCATAACCTCTCCAGGGTGCCTTCACCCTTCTACAAGGAACTCTCCTCCACTTCTTCCATGCCTTCTCTCCTTCTTCTGATCCACAGAGGAGCCTGTTCCTTTCCCAAATCCTAGCTAGAGTGGTCCTGCACATTTACCAGAATTGGCCCCAATTCATCAAAAGACACTACAAAATCATTACCAAAGGAAATTGCAATTATGCATAAGCACACTCCATGAACACAAGAATGAAACCTGATCCACATACATAGAAGGGAATACATGCACATAATTATCCTAGGTAGATTGATGAAAGCATGCATGGCTTAGCCATATTCCTCAAACATAATCATATCTAAGTACCGATATAAGGGTAGAATGTAAGGTGCAAGGCACATGTAATTGACACACATACAGAAATTAGTCATATTAACACACAGTGGAGTGAGAGCTTATTTAAACACACCTCTGCCACCAATAATAATCATCACTAATAAAACAATGCAGCAGCATGATGAACAACATACACAACAGACTTAGCACCATGCATAGGCATATAAACCTATTCATCCATGGACCATTACCATAATAAAAATAGATGCATGCATGACTAAACACATACTATGAAACCAAATCTATTTAATGCTTCTATAGCCTACAAAGTTAGCAACATATTAACTCAAGAAAATGATGAGTCATTTAGACATGGATTCAGCCTCATACTTAGGCTCACACCTAGCTCCCTAATGAACAATTCCCATGTAATCATTCAATCATTAACTTGAACATAACAAGCATAGCATAACACATGAATTAACATCATTTAAACACCATAACGGAACTTATCTTTTGCATTGAACCTCCAAGCAACCAGATATGGACTGCAACTTTCCAACCCAACCTTAGATCTCTGCCTAGCCTATATTATTTCATAAATCAGAGATCACCCTCGAGCTGGGGCTATGTATACACTAAGGAGTAGGAATCAAGCTCACTCATAGCTTTAGTTCACATTCAATTAGGGCATCCAACTAACAGTTACCTTTGTCAAGCAAATGGGAAGGTAGGTAAGGGTTTCTACTTCAATGGGCTCATCTACAGAGCCATGGGTATATCCCAATTACTTCAAAAATGTTTAAGCACCCCCATCACCCCACTCTCATCCTAGGTAGGGTTCCCTTTACTTTTGCACATGCCCTAGGGTGTCCCTTCCTCTAGCACTGATCTGGGTAAGTGCGGCTAGCCTTGACTGCTGAATCAAAGTGAATAAGCATTCTTAGTTATTAGAAGGTATCATAAAACCTCTAGCCCCTTCTCACTTAGGTTTTCTTCTCCGTGGTCTAATCTATGGTTGTCCTAACCGACTCAACTCATGCATAGAGTTTTCTTGGGCATTTTCGACTCTGTCAATTCGCACACACAGGTCACAATTTCCCCTTTTATCTATGTCTAGGCTCTTTAATTCATCCACAAATTCAGATCCAAGGGAAACCCCATCATTCTGCTTCCTACGTAGGGTTTCCTAAGTGCACTTCGTCTTTGCAATTTGGCTTACACAGAACCATGGTTTTCTCTTATTTTCCTCATGGCTCCATTCTCTGTGATGCGTAAGGGTTCCACTCCGGTCTATGTCCCCTCCCCCTTCCCACTCCATGCCCATGTGATCCATAACAGCCTCAGGATGGGGGGCACGTCTCCCCACAAAGTGAAGTGGCTTATGGGGCAAGAAATTGGCGCCCATACCCTTCCATCTCAAAATTCAAGTTTCCCCATACTCCATTGGTCTCATGCACAGTATTTCTGCAATACTTACCTTGCAGCAGCAATTAATAGCAGCTAAGACAGTCTAAGGGTTCTCAGGGTGACAAATGGAAACCTGTTGATGCCTCGAATATCATTGCATCAATCAGCAAGGGATTCTCCCTGGTAAGCAATCCCAACTAGATCACTCATTGTTTGGTGTGGGGAATCCGTCCGGTTAATGGTTCCGGCTACCATGGGTTTTAAAGATTTGTTTGTTTTACCGGTTGCAGCCCGATCCACCGGTTATGTATTTTTGTATTTTAAAATGATATGCAAGTGCCCTATATTAAATGCATGCGGGAAAACAAATCTATGCTAATATGATTTAATCTAAATTACCTATCCTTATACAGAGAAGATTTAAATAATGGGCAATAAACTGGAAAATACACCCAATAATTCCACAGATAACTGTTAAATTGAAAGGAGCATTTACAGTAGAAAAGAAAGATCATCCAAGATAGCTCAGATAGATGTAAGTATTCAATTACCCATTTAACACAGAAACTTTGCAAAATAATATGAAACCATTCATAGTAGAGAATTAATTCATAAGAGCCAGGAAAGATCTCACAAGAAATGTATGAAAAGTGTAGAAGTAGTTCAGCATTTAATCAACAAGACTCCATGCAAAATGTTGTGCCAGCTTCCACAGGCCAAAACAATTTTTCCATTGATGTAGAAGAAATAGTTCCTTTACAAGACAGAAAAATAATTTCACCTGCCAAAAGTCCTCTTTCCCTTCTTCTAATTAGCTATATATAGCTTTACAAAATATGCCCAGAATTGCCACCTATACCCTAACCGTTTATATTCCCCTAATTTGTCTTGTAGTGCTGAATATTACATATTAAGAGAAATATATCAACTATTTTGCAACAATGGAAGTTAAACATTACAAGTCATTAATATTCAAAAGGTATATACAAAAAATAAACAATCATGAGGCACGCTGACAGCTACAAACTATCCTTGAGCCAACTCCTTTGCGGCCTGAGGCACTGCTGGGGTTTCTTATTGCAATACGGCAATGGCTGGGCTACTCTCTGATGTGGTAGCTTGGCTGGCTGCCAATGCCCTCTCCACCTCTGCTATATGAATTTTCCAGTGATTTGTTTCCCTTCCAATATTTGTTCCAACAAAGGGACTCATGAATCTGAGAGATAGTTTTTGCTTGGGCAGCTCTTCTGCTAAGATAGTTATTTCAGCCGCAGTGACCCGGAGGATTTCTTCCAAGCTATGTTGATGAACAACATCTTGGATGATAAATTGGCGTAGATCTTCTGCTATTAAGGTGTCCAGCTTCTGCACATATTCACTTTCTTCCTGGAGCTCTATACTTAGATTAGTTAAAAATTGTGCTTTGTCTGGGAACTCTTCTATCCTTTGGGGCATGGCTATTCGGCAGCTTTCCTGTGTGGTACGGATTCGAGCGTACACAGTCGTGCATTGTTCATAAGTGGCTGAAGTTACAGAAGCAAACTTTACTCCGCAGTCTTTAGAATACTCTAGGGTGCGTATATTTGCCTTGTATTCATCAACAGGCTTAAGGGGAAGGGTTGCTGGGAACCCTGACTTCCCTTCTCTCCATTCGATATGCTTTTTAATCTCCCCACTGATGCATGCATGCTTCCTCCTGATCCTAGTGGCTTCAACATTGATTTCCTTGACTTTGGTCATAACTGCTTTTAGTCTGTATACTTCCTCTGCTATAAGTTCTCGGACTCCATAGGTCTCTCTTAGTATTCCATAAGCCTTCTCATGGAAGGGGCTGATGTCTCCCATTTTGTTGTTTTCCAATTCGAATTGTTCCTTCAATTCATCGACCTCTTGAAGGTTGTCAAATTTATCTGATTCGAGCTTCAAATTCTTACCTTTAAGCTCTGCATTTTCTGCTTCTAATAGTCTTATTTGTATTGCCAGGGCTCTCCTGTCTACCTCCAGTTGTTGGAGTGCTTTATTTAATTCCTCCTTTTGAGATGTGAGAGCTGTTGATGTATATGTAACTTCAGAATGTATTTCATCTATGTATTTCATATATATTTATTGTACCCTTATAAGAGATGTGTTATTCCTCTATAAGGAAGTGTCATCATGTGTATTGATAAGTGTCGCAAGTGTGTGTACTTGGCGACGGGTTATTATACCACCATGTGTGGGGTTGGACCTGAAATATATATTATATTGTGGATGTACCTAGCTAGACAAGTCAGCCCCATAAGGTCACTGGGAAAACAGGTTAGTATAAATAGAGATCGGGAGATCTCTATTTGTATCACTCGGAAACTCACACTTCTCTCACTCAGAAAGTGGTGCACTAGTGAGGAGGAGGATCATCTTCTACTAGGATCTCAGTTTATTTTGGTTGTACTTTGGTTGAGCCATTGCTCTCTCTATCTCTGAGGAAGTTGTGGGGTTTTTCACCTTAGGGTTTTCCCCATGGAAACTCTGTGTCTCTTGTCTCTCATGATTTTGATTCTTGTGATGCTTGTCATGCTTATTGTGATTGTCATGCATTGATATACTATATATGTTACTCTCTCAGTAAAGATCCTAGAGTATTGTAAATTAATGCTCAAAATTTAACATGGTATCAGAGATAACCTGAGAAGAAGACATTTTGCAGTGACGAAAACTTGAGTTTCTTGTTTATTGGGTTTCTCTCCATAGTTTTTGCAAAAGCAATATAGTAGATTGACTCTACTCATCAACGAGAATCTATCTGTCCAATCAGAATTCAATTATGAGCATTTTCAGATTTGGCCCTAAAAATTAGGGTTTCCACAAAAATAGGATTTTCTGAAATCTAAAGACATAGTTGGAAACTCCTTGCAAAATTGAAGTTTAAGAGCTTTGGATCGAGATTTTTGGCTAGGTAGATCTCCGGGAAACTCAAACTCTAATGCAAGGCTCTCCCAAGTGAACCCAGGAGGAAAAAAAGGAAATTCTGAAGGGTAAAGCTTTGCTGATCTCAAATTTTGAATAGACCAGGCTAATCAGCTCATCAAGGCGCATCTTTCTATGCTTTCAAAAAGTTGAAATTCACATTTTTAATTTTTAAGGTTTTTTCGACAAACCCTAATTCGGGACCAGATCCAGTTTTCATCATTTCAAGTGGTAAGACCTAAATATTTTCTATTTCCATTTGAAGTACTCTTTAAGATGTTTCACCACACCAAGCTTGAGGATAAGCTTGAAGGGGCTGATAACTTCCGAGCTTGGAAGTATAGGATTGGGTTAATCCTGGAAGAGAATGAGTTGGACTCATATGTAAAAGAAGACATCCCTATCCCAGAGGATGAAGAGGCTAAAGTATTGCATAAGAAGAACTTGGTCAAGGCAAAGAGAATCATTGTTGATTCTATCAAAGACCATCTCATACCCCATGTGTCTTCTCTAAAGACACCCAAGGAGATGTTTGACTCTTTGACCAAGCTATTTGAAGGGAAGAACATAAATCAGAAGATGACCTTGCGGAACCAATTGAAAGGAGTAAAGTTTCAGAATGGAGAAACCATTCAATCTTATTTTTCTAGGGTCTCCCAGATTAAGGAACAACTGGAAGCGGTAGATGAAATGGTGGAGAATGGTGAAGTTGTGATAACCACTCTAAATGGCCTACCCAGGTCATGGGATTCCTTTATTCAAGGAATTTGTGCAAGGAAGAAGTTGATCTCCTTCAACAGATTGTGGGAATAATGTTCTCAAGAAGAAGCAAGGCTCATGGCCTGAGAAGAAAATATGGGAAGTGAAGATCAAGCTCTCACAGTACACACCAAGAAAGGAATGTCAAAGAGAGAGCACTCTCATACTAGGAAATATTCACACTATCATCAACATAAAGATAAGAAAGATCTCAGATGCTTCACATGTATTGAGAAAGGTCATTTCTCTTCAGAATGTCCCAAGAACAAAAGGAACAACAACACCAAGAAGAAGAAGGGCAGTAGGAAAAGATATCATGCTCATGCTGCTAAAGATGATGAACCACCCCAGAAGAAGGATAGGGCAGAAAGTGATGATAGTGATGATGACTCATCAAGTGAAGAAGAATATGTTCTAATCTCTGTTCTCACGGGTACTATCTCTCATGGTGGTAATGATTGGTTAATTGGCAGTGGGGCTTCCAAACACATGACTGGGTTTAAGGAATATTTTGTGAATCTATCTGAACATGATTCACTCCATAAGGTGAAACTTGGGGATGATTATCAATACCCAATCAAAGGAAGTGGTGAAGCCTCCTACAACCTAGATTCTGGAAAATCTTTGAAGATGAAAGAAGTCCTTTATGTACCTGGGCTCAAGAAGAACTTACTCTCCACCTCTGCATTAGATGCAAGAGGTATGAGAGTTGCATTTGTGGATGGCCAAGTCCTAATGTGGCCAAAGGGAAAGACCATAGATGATGCAGTAGTGATTGGAGAGCAAGAGGGATGTTTGTATAAATTGAAGGGACAACCTAAACATGCCATGGTGCATGAATCGATGGAGCCAAGTGAACTTTGGCATAGAAGACTTGCTCATATGCACTATAGGGAACTTCCAATTGCAAGCAAGGTTGTAGAGGGTCTTCCTGAAATCAAGACCAAACATGAAGGTGTTTGCAAAGGATGTGCAAAAGGTGAGAACATTAAGAAGGCTTTCCCAAGCAGTGAAATCAAGGCAAAGGATATCTTGGAAATCATCCACTCAGATGTATGTGGTCCTATGTCATCCAGTTCTCTAAGTGGGTATGTTTATTATGTCTCATTTATTGATGACTTCTCCCGGAAGACTTGGGTACACTTCTTGAAGAACAAAGATGAGGTGTTTGATAAGTTCAAGGAATTCAAAATCTTGATGGAGAATCAAACTGACAAGAAGATCAAAACATTTAGATCCGACAATGGTGGAGAATTCACCTCAAGTGACTTCAAGAAGCTTTGCAGTGATTCAGGGATTAAGAGGGAGTTGACTGCTCGTTATAATCCTCAACAGAATGGAGTTGCAAAAAGAAAGAACAGAACAATCATGGAAGCAGTAAGGGCAATGCTGCATGACCAGGATCTACCTATGCATCTATGGGAAGAAGCAGCTAGAACAGCTGTATATGTTCAGAACAGAACACCCCACAAGATATTGGACAACAAGACACTAGAAGAGGTATTTTTTGGTAAGAAACCTGAAGTCAGCCATCTCAAAATATTTGGTTGTCTAGTATTCACTCATGTCCCGAAGGAAAAGAGGACCAAACTAGATCCTTCAGGAAAGAAGGGTATCTTTGTGGGTTACAGTGATAGCTCGAAGGCTTACAGAATATACTTTCCAGAGTTCAAGAAGATTGATGTCAGCAGGGATGTAACATTTGATGAAAACTCAGAATTCATGGAAGGCACCTATCGAAGTTTATGAAGAACCTAAGGAAACTAGATTTCAAGACACTAACATGACTGAAGAATTTCCAGAAGTTGTTCGTGATTTTGAAGATCCGCAAGAACCTGTAGATCCACCCCGTGAGGATAACTCTCATAAGAGGAAACCTGCATGGGCTAGATATCTCATTCAAGATGCAGAAAGATTTGGCATTCCAGAAGAAGAACACAGAGCAAAGAAGAGAACCAGATCACATACCAGCTATGTTGCTTTACTCTGTGACATTATGAACAAAGAACCTTCCAGTTATGAAGAAGCAGTGAAAAAGAAAGAATGGAAGGATACCATGGTTGAGGAATACCAATCAATAATGAAGAATGATGTTTGGGATGTTGTCCCAAGACCTAAAGGGAAGTCTGTTGTGACTTCCAAATGGATCTACAACATCAAGCATGCTGCAGATGGCAGTGTAGAGAAATACAAGGAAAGATTCGTAGCTCGTGGTTTCTCTCAGAAAGAGGGAATAGATTATGAAGAAACTTTTGCACCTGTAGCCAGGTATACCTCCATCAGAACAGTACTTTCCCTGGATGCAGCAATGAAATGGAAAATACACCAAATGGATGTCAAGACTGCTTTCTTGAATGGTGTAGTTGAAGAGGAAGTATATGTGGAGTAGCCACTCGGTTTTGAAATACATGATAGGGAGTCAAATGTGTGCAGATTGAAGAAAGCCTTGTATGGCTTGAAGCAAGCTCCCAGAACTTGGTATGGAAGGATGGATAGTTTCCTATCTAATTTGGGATTTACCAAAAGTAAAGCGGATTCCAACCTTTACTACAAGGTTGAGGAAGGAAATCCTGTGATTCTACTTCTGTACGTGGATGACTTATTTGTAACACGAGATGACAGATTGATTGCAGATACTAAGAGGAAGCTTGTTGCTGAGTTCGACATGAAAGATTTGGGAATGATGCATTATGTCCTAGGTATGGAGGTATGGAAGAATGCAGGTGGGATCTTCCTTGGTCAAGGGAAGTATACATGAGATATCCTAAAGAGATTCAGGATGATGGATTGCAAGGCCATGGCCACAACCATGGCATCGAACCTGAAGCTTCTATGTGATGCTTCATCTGAGCCGGTTGATGTCTCTATGTATCATCAGATGATTGGGTCCTTGATGTACCTGACAAACTCGAGACCAGATATTTGCTTTGCTGTGAACACATTGAGTCAGTTCCTGACAGATCCGAGGAGTGTTCACCTGGTTGCTGTAAAGCATGTTCTGAGGTACCTAAAGGGTACAGTGGATTATCGGCTCAAGTATGAAGTGAATCAAAAGTTTAACATGTAGGGCTATGCTGATTCAGATTGGGCTGGCAGTGCTACAGATAGGAAGAGCACATCTGGGTGCTGCTTCAGTATGGGATCAAGTGTGATCTCTTGGTTTAGCAGGAAGCAGTCCTGCGTAGCACTGAGTACAGCTGAGGTAGAGTATGTTGCAGCCTGTTCAGCTAGTTGTGAGGCAGTATGGCTACAGAAGCTATTGTCTGAGTTATTTGATCTCCCATTGGATGCTACTGGTATCTTCTGCGATAACCAGAGTTGTGTGAAGTTGTCTGAGAACCCAGTGTTTCATGACAGGTCAAAACACACAGAGATCAAACATCACTATATCAAGGATATGGTGCAGAGAGGAGTTGTGAAGCTCCTGTATATTGCGACGGACGAGCAGATTGCAGATGTGCTAACGAAGCCACTAGCCAGGGTGAAGTTCGAGTACTTCAGGGAGAGACTAGGTGTTCTTCAGATCGAGGACACTTCGAGGAAAAAGTGATGGACACATTTGCCGAAGCCATTCCAAGCATGTTGGAAGTTGGATCCTTCACATTCCTGTTGATGAAAGCACTGGATGATGTTCTAGTTTCTTCTTTGTATGATCAGTTGGATCATTTGTATGTATTTTGTATATGCATCATGTTGGATGCTTGGACCACGTATCTATATCTGTATCAGGTGGATACATTGTATGATCAGGTGGATCATGTATGGTGATATGTATCATGTATTTCTATTTGTATCAGGTGGATCATGTATGATGATATGTATCAAGAAGATACTTGGTATGCATCAGGTAGATGCATTGTATGATCAGGATGATCATGATGACGAGCTTCAGGATGTTGCTCCAGATGATATGTACCAGGATGGTACAGTGATGATGATCAGGATCATCATATGTATCAGATGGATACAGTACATAATCAGTTGGATTATGTGTGATGAGTTCCAAAGACAGATGCATAGTTCCTTTTTTGACATGGTGGTAGATGCATTCTCCCATGTGCGTTGATGTAAGTGTAGAGCCTTTCCGACATGGAGGTAGATGCGTTCTACCATGTGCGTTGATGTAAGTGCAGAGCCTTTCCGACATGGTGGTAGATGCATTCTCCCATGTGCATTGATGTAAGTGCAGAGCCTTTCTGACATGGTGGTAGATGCGTTCTCCCATGTGTGTTGATGTAAGTGCAGTGCCTTTCCGACATGGTGGTAGATGCATTCTCCCATGTGCGTTGATGTAAGTCCAGAGCCTTTCCGACATGGTGGTAGATGTGCTCTCCCATGTGCATTCATGTAAGTGTAGGGCCTTTCCGACATGGTGGCAGATGTGCTCTCCCATGGTAGTTGATGTAAGTGCTCTGAGCCCTTCATGGATGGTGGTAGGTTGGTCCTCCCATGTTGTTGAGTGTAAGTGATGTGTGTGTGCATTTGGGTTGTGCTTCGTGATACACTGTGGCCGTGGACAGGTTGTGCAATAGCATGTAAAAGATCCTGGGAGATCCGATAGGTTGAACTGTGTGCTCGTAATCAGTCCTGGGATGCTCTTTCAAGGTTTTGTTGACTCACGTAATTAGTCCTGAGGATTCCACAGTATGTCCAGTGATGATGAAGACCTGCAGGTGGTGGGCCTACATCTAGTATGAAAAAGGGTTGGCTCTGTAGAACTTCCTATGACGAGTAGAGTTGAAGATTGGTTGAGATAGCAACAGCATTGATGATGATGATGACGATGCATCGATGACGATGATCCCCAGAAGAAGACTTGTCTAGAAGAACTGTGTCGAGAAATACCTTCCTAGTTAAGAGGGAGTGTTGATGTATATGTAACTTTGGAATGTATTTCATATATATTTATTGTACCCTTATAAGAGATGTGCTTTTCCTCCATAAGGAAGTGTCGTCATGCGTATTGACAAGTGTCACAAGTGTGTGTACTTGGTGACAGGTTATTAGACCACCATGTGTGGGGTCGGCCCTGAAATATATATTATATTGTGGATGTACCTAGCTAGACAAGTTAGCCCCATAAGGTCACTGGGAAAACAGGTTAGTATAAATAGAGATCGGGAGATCTCTATTTGTATCACTCGGAAACTCACACTTCTCTCACTCAGAAAGTGGCTCACTAGTGAGGAGGAGGATCATCTGCTACTAGGAGACTATCTCAGTGTATTTTGGTTGTACTTTGGTTGAGCCATTGTTCTCTCTATCTCTGAGGAAGTTGTGGGGTTTTTCACCTTAGGGTTTTCCCCATGGAAACTCTGTGTCTCTTGTCTCTCATGCTTTTGATTCTTGTGATGCTTGTCATACTTATTGTGATTGTCATGCATTGATATACTGTATATGTTATTCTCTCAGTAAAGATCCTAGAGTATTGTGAATTAATGCTTAAAATATAAAAAGAGCATTATTCTTCTTAATCATCATATTTGTGTAGTTCTGCTCCTTGACTAAAGCTTCCTAAAGCTGCTGTGCCTTCTCCTTTTCTTCATCCAACCTATCTTCCAATGTGTTGACATTATCTACAGTTGCTGTAACAGCGGGTACGGAGATGGATTCCAGGAGTCTAGCAGCTTCTTCTGTGTTCCACATGACCGTAGTCTCTTATGTAGTGACGATGTCAGGCCGAAAATGTCTTTTGAATTTGGAACCTGTCTCTTTGACAATGGTTTTCCTCTTCTTGTTGTATGCGAAATTTACCCAGTTAGAAACCGTGCTGCCTTTATAGGGTGTGAAAGGGACAATGGGTAGATCTCTTATGGGGGATCCCATATCCAAGTTTTGCAGGTTTGGGATTTTGGGGTCAACCTCTTCTTGGGATTTCTTTTCTTCTTCTTCTTCTTTCTTCTTTGCCTCCTACTCTTGCTCCTTCCTTCTTTTGCCTCGACTTTGGCTGTTTGGACCCTCAAATTTTCTTCTTCTCTATGTTTATCTTCTTGGATTTTCTTTGCTTGTTCCAAAAGCCTTAGTTCTTCTTCTGAGAGATCCTTGGAGCTCGAACTGGCCCCTCCTTTGTCCACCTGACAGATCTAAAGCTCATCCATATTGTTGATTCCCCTATATGGTTCCTCCCGTGGATCATAAAAGTTGGCGTATTCACAGGGAGTGGAGATTTCTTTGCAATATTGTGCAATTTTACCCTGTGGATCATTCCTGTGAAAAATCCTCTCTCCGAAATGAAAACTCCTCAATTATGCAACAAACTCTTTCACAGTTGCAATTCCTAAAAATTTGTACGACCCAACATAGAAGGGTAAGGGGGGAAAAGTGGCTTTCTTGGCCTTATACAAAGTGTTACCCATCCCATCAATGCATACTTGCCTCACCATTTCCTTGTGAACTATGTAATCTGTAGCATACCTTAGGAGAATATATGGGGCTTTGGAACCTCCATACATTCTTATGTAGATACCTTCGGGAGAAAAAATAGAAATCGCCATACTTTTCCAAGGCTTCCATGGCGTTTTCAGATAGACAATTGGGTTCTTCCTTAAATATCAACTAATAAAGAGGCATTATGAACTCCTCACAAATGAGCTTACAATCTATGACGTATGAAGCCATATAAAATTATGCTTTCCTTTCTACCAACCCTTCGATAGCCATTGTTATTGCTGATGTCAGGTTGTTTGAGAGAATGTCAGCCCAATTGAAGATTGTCCCTTTGAAGGCTACATAGTGGATGATAGGGACCTATTATAGCATGAACATCATCCCATCAGGTCTCCAGAAGATTCTGCTTAGCATGAGAGTGATCAGTCTGAAGGGAGGCCTCAGATTCTGGACTTCGTATTCTTCACTGTCTTTTCTTCTGAACTGCTTGCCTGAAATTAACAACCTTCTTTCCATGTCTAGATTATCAATATGGATTTCTTCCAACCATGCATCATCAAGCCGCTGCTGTGCTTTGGGTAATTTATAGGCTGTCGCGATGTAAGACGGGTGAAACGATGCAAAGTCCTATCCCGTGCTATCTGCTATGACTCTAGTTTCAGTGTTGGCATGATGCAGCACCCATCTGATTACCTCTAAACATGGGAAGAGTTATAGATGTGTGGCTGCTTTGGATATACAGGAGATCTGGATATTTTGATATAAGCATTCTTCTTCAAGGAGAGCTTTAGGAAAGTCCTGATCTCTTATCATGCGGTAAACATCACCCCAGTTTAGTTTTGAAGGCACGTTTGTAGTGCATTTAGTGTCTTGGAACGTTGTCTCCATTCTGGTGCTTTCATTGACTGCCTTCATTCTCCTCTTGCCACCTTTAGCCATTATGGGAATCCTATTCAAAAATTAACGTGAATAAGCATTCATGACATAATGTTGACAACCCAAACTAATGTCTGTTAGATAATTTCTCCATTTCAACCAAATTCCTGAACATGTTTCCTTCATATATCAGTTTGAAACTTGTGAGACTACTAATTACGTTACTTTTACAGTTGCAGTGGTGATTAGGGATTATGACAGTAGACGGGTAAAGGTTGGTTTAGGTACTTAAGTCCTTGCAAACCAACATTTACTGGTGCGCAAGTGAGGAAGGTGTAAATTTTGCAATAGCGGGGATGTCCATGATTAGGTGCGAGAAAGGGTAGGAAAGGTCTAGCGGGTGACGGGTATGTGCATCGTTTTAAAGTGCGAGAGTCTTCATCCCCTTTACGTCTATGCTTAGGGTTGCTTAACAAATGTATTTTAGGTTGGGGAGAAAAATGTCATCCGGGACCATGAAGAACAAGCTCCATTCTAATGACAGAAAAAGAGCTACCACAGTAATGGGATGGCCTTGCGTAGAAAAATAGACCTAGACATGACCATGATTAAGAAGGTGAGACTAGGTAGCATGATACTCTATGTCAAGTGCACGAAGGGTCAAAAATTTGTTCCGGGAAAACGTCATAGTTTAGAAAACAACAAGAAATGAAGCGACGAAATATCATTTTAAGTAGGCACATACATCCTACAGAGCCGACGAATGTACTTACTTTGGAATCGAAAGGCGTCGCGTCGATGATTGTCAAGTAGTTTGTGAATCTATGCCTTCAGACGACGATGGATGCACTTGGTTGTTTGAACGGAATGCAAAAAATCCTTCGAGCAATGAAAACAAATGACATGGCAACGGGGTTTCACCCCTATATATTTGAATTGGTATGTCTGGGCCATTAATTCGGTGGTTGCATGCCATTAAACGGGTTTAAGTTTGCGTACGGTTGAGTCAAATCGAAACTTTTTCAATAAATGTGACCGTCAAAAGCGGGAGGGTTATGCTAACACTTCCGACCCACGCGGGAAGAAAAGCTGAAAATGGTTCCCTGTTGTGGGGAAGTTGTGTAAAAGCTTCCGCGAATAAGTCATGTATCGCGGCGGACTTGAGCGAACGTTTCCTCTTTCACGGGAAAGTTGGCTAAGTTCTTTCGAAAATATGCCAAAGTTTGTGGGGCGGAAGAAAAAGACTAGTCTCTTCAAAGAACTTGTTGAGGCGTTCCCGGCGTTTGTGAAAGGGTTAGATGAAAGCTTCCACCATAGTGGAAGGATTTGATGAGTTTGTTCCGCTGCGAGCTTGTTTGAATAAACGTTTCTCTTTTTCGCAGACTTTGTGATAACTTTTCCGCCACGATTTGACTTTGCCTTCTCTTTCATTGTTTCAGAAGACTTGGGCCAACTCTTCCGCTGTTGCGGTGAAGTTAGCTCGGTGCTTCCACTGTTGTGGGCCGAAAGACCGAGTTTTACTTGGGAAAAAAGACGAAACTCAAAAATGCTTAGGAAAAATAAGATCAAGAGAACTAAGTCATTGGATGTGAAGATGTGTTACCAAACAATCCACTTGACCGAAGGCGAGCCGGATCTCCGTAGCTCAAAGTGAGTCTAGAACAAATAGAACAGACTACAAACACGTTTCTTGGCTCTCATTAAGGATCAAGTACTAGATGTCTTACCTCTTTGATTCGCTATCCTTTCTCCTAAATGTTGCTCCATGTCCCACGGTCGTCAGATCCATGCTGCAAGACCTGTTAAGACACAGAAAAGAGAAACGAGTAAAGAGAATCTATACAATAAGAGATCAATGTAGTTAACTAGGTAAACAACACAACATCATTACACATAAGAACGATATTGGTGGAAAGCATTTGTATTACTGCAAATAGAGGAGTACATGATAGAGATATCGAACTACAACCAATGACTTAACGTAGCAGCCCTTCTCCACACAAGCCAATTTCCAAGCCCTTCCAAGGAATCATAAATTATCCAAGAGGTGAGTGAAGGTGTCTTGAGAGAGATTTCACCAGCATGTAGATACCATAGTCCTCCTCCCTTTGGTATGGGAGTGAGCCTCACTTATATAGGACTAACTGGATGAGTTTATGGATAGGATAGGTTGAGAGATGGTAGGAGAGAGATAGGGGATCTTCCCAATGAGTTAGGGGTCGAGTACCAGATCTTTAAGAGATCAGGGATAAACCCCCAAATGGGAAAGCTTCGAGAAAGATCTCGAAATGGCTATTTTTTCCCATTAACAGACCTCATCGCACCCTGCTATAGAGCAACCTGCGACGTCGCATGTTGTTAATGTGCAACCTGTGACAACCTCTCAAAAGGTTGAACAAACTGAGTACAAATCCTCCCAAATTAATACTTGGTCCAGATGACTTCAGGGATGTATATACTAAATCATCATGATGGGTATATTTTAGGTGTAACAGAATTCCCCCCAAGGAATGAAGCTGTTAAGGATGTACAGGTGAAGTGCTTTGATAGAAATAATGGCAAAAGACTTGTTGGATGAAGGATGCTGCTGCAGTACAACTGACTCTGAACTGACAATCTCATATGTAGTTCAACATGGCTACCGACCAATACATTGCAGATCCATGGGAGTAATGACCGACTGAACACAATCATGGCTACCTGACACATGCATAGATCCATGATGAGATGATAACACGGCCACGCCCAATACAAAAGTGGATCCGTGTAATATGACTCAAATACAAATTCCATCGCAACCTGGGTAAAACATGACTCCCTAGGGTCTTCAAGCTGAACCCGCAATGATGTGAATCTATCCATGTGATTACAAATGTCTTGACATCAAACATGGTAGAAACCACTTGATTACCGGTCATTGATGTAAACCATTAACAAGTGTGAGGAAGATCACCATTAATGTCGATGATTCCCAAGGTATCACAGTACATATCATCAAGGATGAATAAATGCGTTGACATCGAACGCAGGATGAAATCTTTCAATCAAGAGTCAATGATGTAAACTCATGATGAAAGCGAGGTAACCTGCCATTGAGGCATGCAGGGCCAAGGTACTTGGTTGGTTTCTAGATTCAATCCTTAGATGATGAGTTGAAGTCGACAAGGATGAATCCGTCGAACGAGGGCCATGATGAATTCCCCATCAATCGACACGAAACATGACAAAAGATGTGTAGAGTGGATTGGATGGTACAGTAACATGTGAGACTGACTCAAAGTAACAACGGCATGACGACGTGTCTACCGACTAAAGATGATGGGTGAATGTGTTCTTGAACATGGGCATGGCATGACTTGGCAGTATTGACATGAGAATGGCGAAAACTTTTAATGCAACTGATAGTGGAAGCTTTCTCCGAATCACTCAGAGGAGTAACAGGACTCAAAAAGTAAGCAGGGACTCATAGACAAACAGATGACCCAAGTATTGGTATGCAAATGCAGATGACTACCATGTTTAAGAATGACTATATATTGCCACTAAAGTATGTAACACAAACACTTTATGTTAAGATTCAATATGCTAAGACAGAAAATAGCATCATTACATTCCATTTCACAATAATAGCATATACAGGATCACTGAAGAAACAACAAGCATAGCATAAACACAAGAGACAGAGATTTATCCTGGGAAACCCTCATGGGGTAGAAAACCCAGCAAAGCTTCCTCAATATAGATGACCAGCAATATACAAAGATGAAACCCTGAGACATGATCTCCTCCTCCACAATAGCAGACCTCTTCTCCACAAGTGCGTTATCCTCAAGTGAGTGAGTGTATCAAATGAGGAACACACCTCCTCTATTTATACACTACTCTGATATTTATTTTACACAAGTACATGTAGGCTCGTATTTAACCATTAGGTTAAATACCCCATTATAACTGACTAGGCCAACCCCCACATGGTGGGTCTAATAACCCTAGTTACCACAACCAACTTGGAGGAATAAACATCTCCGGATTTATAGTATAATCACATCGGAGGTATGGAACATCTCCGGAATAAATAATATACAAATATAATATTCTTTGAAGTTACAATATTTCAACACTCCCCCTTAACGAGAAGGATATTATAACAGTATCTGCACGAGCAAGGAGTCATCAACATCATACATGATACATCTATAAATCATTGGAAGCTTTCTCAACATCATCAGTAACTCAAGCAGTTACTGGAACATCTTCAATACTGGAACATCAACATCTTCAGTACTGAGTCTTTATCTTCTGCAGCACTCGAACAACTACAACAACATCAACATCTGGATCCTCACGATCATCAGTATCGTCATCTCACGATCATTAGCATCGTCATCACACGATCATCAGCATCGTCATCACACGATCATCAACATCGTCATCTCATGATCATCAGCATCATCATCACACGATCATCAGCATCGTCATCTCATGATCATCAGCATCGTCATCACACGATCATCAGCATCGTCATCACATGATCATCAGCATAGTCATCTCACGATCATCAGCATCGTCATCACACGATCATCAGCATCATCATCACACGATCATCAGTATCGTCATCACACGATCGTCAGCATCGTCATCAACATAGGTATCCATAACAATACAAGTATCCACATCATTAGTACAAGTATTCATGCCAATACAAGTATACATATCATCAATACAAGTATCCATACTGATACAAGTAATCATGTCATCAATACATGTATCCTACCGATACAAGTAACCACATCATCAATACAAGTATCCATACCGATACAAGTAACCACGTCATCAATACTAGTATCCTACTGATACAAGTAACCACATCATCAATACAAGTATCCTACCGATACAAGTAACCACATCATCAATACAAGTATCCTACCGATACAAGTAACCACATCATCAATACAAGTATCCTACCGATACAAGTAACCACATCAAAAATCACTTTCTCGGAGACCATACGTCTACGGATCAATTCAGGGACCAAAGTCCGGGGATGATACAATCCCCACTTCTCGGAGACCATACGTCTACGGATCAATTCAGGGACCGCAGTCTAGGGATGATACAATCCCCACTTCTCGGAGACCTCACGTCTACGGATCAATTCAGGGACCTAAGTCCGGGGATGATACAATCCCCACTTCTCGGAGACCTCATGTCTACGGATCAATTCAGGGACCTAAGTCCGGGGATGATACAATCCCCACTTCTCGGAGACCTCACGTCTACGGATCAATTCAGGGACCTAAGTCCAGGGATGATACAATCCCCACTTCTCGGAGACCTCACGTCTACGGATCAATTCAGGGACCTAAGTCCGGGGATGATACAATCCCCTCAACTATGCACTAAGGACTTCATTCTTCGAGACCTCACGTCTACGGCTCTCTTTAGGACTCAAAGTCCAGGGATGATCCAATCCCCTCAACTATCCACGAAGGACTTCATTCTCGGAGACCTCACGTCTACGGATCAATTCAGGGACCTAAGTCCGGGGATGATACAATCCCCACTTCTCGGAGACCTCACGTCTACGGATCAATTCAGGGACCTAAGTCCGGGGATGATACAATCCCCACTTCTCGGAGACCTCACGTCTACGGATCAATTCAGGGACCTAAGTCTAGGGATGATACAATCCCCACTTCTTGGAGACCTCACGTCTACGGATCAATTCAGGTACCTAAGTCCGGGGATGATACAATCCCCTCAACTGTCCACTAAGGACTTCATTCTCGGAGACCTCACGTCTACGGCTCTCTTTAGGACTGAAAGTCCAGCGATGATCCAATCCCCTCAATTGTCCACTGAGGACTTCATTCTCGGAGACCTCACGTCTACGGCTCTCTTTAGGACTAAAAGTCCAGGGATGATCCAATCCCCTCAACTGTCTTCTCATCTATACAGGTACAAATATCCAAGAGCATGTATCACATCAAAACATGTATACATCACTAATCAAAACATGTATACATCTAGCATGTATTCTCACTAATACATCTAACATCAAAACATGTATACATCACATCAAAAACATGTATACATCTAAAATAAAAGATATATAAGAGTTCTAAATCTAAATAATTCTAAGTAGCTAAGTGCAGTAAATAGGTAACCTCATCATTGATGAGACAGACTTGTTATCAGATACTATGCTACTCCCTCTTTCGAGGAGGGTCCTTCTGGACTATACCAAGCTTGTCTCGGAAGTATTTAAACTTTACTCGAGACATAGGTTTAGTCAAGATATTAGCAATCTGATCCTTAGTGCTTATATACTCGAGCTTGATAGCTCCTCTCTGCACCATATCTCGTATATAGATGTATCAGATCTCAATGTGTTTTGACTTATCATGGAATACAAGATTTTCTATCATCTTGATGCAGCTTTGATTGTCACACATAATCACAGTGGAATCCATTTCTAAGTCAAACACTCCATATAGAAGCTTCTGAAGCCACACTGCTTCATAGCTGGTAGAGCAGACAGCTATATATTCTGCTTCAGTAGTACTGAGAGCCACACTAGATTGTTTCTTGCTAAACCATGAGATCATGGTAGATTCAAGACTATAACATCCACCTAATGTACTCTTTCTGTCTGAGACACTTCCTGCCCAATCAAAATTTGAGTAACCATGTAAACGGAGTTCATGACCTCCAAGATAATATAGACCAAAATCAAATGTACCTTTTAGGTACCTCACTACATGCTTTGTAGCTATTAAGTGAACCTTTCTAGGTTCTACTAGATACTGACTTAGGGTATTTACAACAAAGCATATATCTGGCCTAGTATTTGTTAAATACATCATTGACCCAATGATTTGTCTATATAGGGTTAGGTCCACTAAATCCGATGAGTCATTAACTAACAACTTCAAGTTGGAGTCCATGGGAGTGGCCATGGCTTTATACTCCAACATATCAAATCTTTTTAGAAACTTCACAGTATACTTACCTTGAATTAAAAGATTCCTTTTGGATATTGCCATACTTCTAGACCTAAGAAGTAGTGCATTAATCCGAGATCTTTCATTTTCATTTCTGCAGCCATTTTCATGACCTGTTTCTCATTCCTTGTCAGAAAGAGATCATCGTCATACAATAATGGTATGATAGGTTCATCAAATGGGTCTACTAAAATGAGCCTCAAAATCATTCGAACTCTGTGGTGAGTTCCTTCTTGCATCCATGTCATATGTGTATAGAACCCATATTCAACCTTGTAGCAAAGGTTGAGATCCACATCACCCATGATGATCATTAAGCTCATCAATTGACTACCGATCCTGGGAACCCATACAAAACCTGATTACATTATTAAGAGAATGGTCTTATCTAGTCCCTTGGAGCAAAACATCTCTTAATTACAGGCTTTCTATAGTGTGTTTGATTTGTAAATCCTTTTGTTGAACATCCATCGCTTGTTCATCATTCATCATGATTTTTCCTACAAATCAAAATTAGGTACATGATTAGTAATACTTCATAATCATCAAATCATATTGACATGATAACCTATTATGCATACAGATATCATTTACATAGTTATGCAACTATCTTGACCAATACTTTGGCACAACACTTTCCCATATCCTGTATGCATACAGTGGCTATCTAGATGCCTTCCATCTCTACCAGAACATACTATCGAGAGTGTGCATAACTCTCAGCATGTCAGCAAAGAGGTTTCATTCTAGACAAGCAACAATGGAATGTCTGTCCAACTTACCAATCATATGCATATTAGTAGTATACTGTTCAATGTCCTATGAATATTTACACTCAGCATGATATATTCTAGGAATACAAATATGCATACAAGCAAAAGAACTCAAATACTTATCTTTTATGTTTGTGTGGTTGCCTCCCGCTTGATCTTCTGTATGTCTTCTGAACTTCTATTCATTTTGTACCACTCGTGAGTGCTCAAGTGTACACTAGTGTCATCCTCATGATCTCATACACAAACATACATTCATTAGTATATTCTCAATATTATCAAAACATTCTAATTCTAAATAATCTTGAATATGTACAGTCATGATCATTAGTATTCATGGTTTCAAGGAAGTCTTCTTTTACTCATGCATATTCTTGTTTGATCTAGTTAGTTAAATCATCAACCAAGATAAGAGACATAATATGCATAGACCCTTGATTACTAACCAATCATACCAAGTATACTTACACAAGGTAAGATTCTAACATGACATAGGAAAACATACCTGAATTAGTATACCTGCTTAGTTATGTACAACATACCTAAACAATCTTTTCAATGATTTAGAGATCCTGAGCTAGAGCCTGCATGTCTCGTAGGTTAAACATAATATAACAAAGTCATACATACCTCGTGAGTCTTTGTCTTCATGTTGTCATGGTCATGGAACTTGATTTGTCTTTTGTAATGTACCTGTGTCTTGTTAGCAGACAACATCAACCTCACACAACACCATAATGCATAAGTACAGTCATATATCCCTAATCAATGAATGTCTTTGATCATTCACATGCATTGATATTGTTACTAGGGTGATAAGACAATTAATAACATTAATCAAGATTGTACTAATAAATAACATGAAGACAAACACATTATGAACTTAATCAAGAATCAGATTTCAAGGCATACTTGAACCTCCTTCAGTCATACCTGTCGAGACTTTTTGTAGTCTTCTTATGTAAGGCCTTAGCCTCAACTCCCCCTAAAACTGGATCTAGAGCTTGATTAGGGTTTGCTAGAGAAACCCTAAAAATTCAATCTTTGACTTTCACACTTCTGAATGGATGAAAGAATATGTCTTGCTGAGCTGATCAAACTGGCATACTTCAATTTTGGAATCTCCAAAAATTTGACCCCTCAAAATTGCCTTTGAAACTTCTGGATCTTCTGGACAGGACCCCGAACTAGGGTTTGATGAAGCCCACCCTTCTGTCCAATAAAAAGGTTCGATCCAAGTCTCTAAACTCTTATTTATCTTAGGAGCTTCCAGCCGTGGTTACAGACTTCAAAAATTCCAACTTTTGCTGAAGCCCTAATTTTCCATCTTTCCGATCAAAATCTCGAACTGGGGTTTGATCAAGCCCGGTCTTCCACCCAACCAAAAAATTCAATCTTGGTCTCTAAATTTCGATTTTCCTGAGTAGCATTCAGCCGTGGACTCTGATTCCAAAAATTCTAACTTTCTCCGAAACCCTAAAGTCCGGAAGCCACGAATAAAGGTGCTCCAAAAATAATTATGTTTTGACAGAAATATGCACCTGATTGTTTCTGCTATAACTCTGAAATTTTTGCTTCACAGGGTTTGAAACCCTTTTTCTGCAGTATCCTGACCTGTCATCTTTCCATCCTGACAGGTCTAACCTCAATTGGGTTTTCTGAGAGAGAGTTATGCCAAGTGTCGCAACATGACCTGTTTATGGGATCAAACAGGAGAGCGAACTTGTACGGCATGCAACATGTCACTGTTTGAACTTCGGCCTCTAAAAACTTTTCCTGAGATATCTCGACCTGTTATCTTTCCATCCTGACAGGTCTGACCTCAATTGGACTCTCTGAGAGAGATTTATGCCAAGTGTCGCAACGTGACCTGTTTATGGGATAAAACAGGAGAGCGAACTTGTAGGGAGTTCCACGTGTCACTGGTTCACCTTCGGCCTCTAAAAACGTTTCCTGAGATAGTACAGTCTGTGTACTACCTGTCACATTTTACGGAATGTCATTTGGAGCTTCCTAGCCCAAGTTATGACCTTTTTTCCAAGGTCACCTGATTTTGACTGAGATCTGGAAGAGGCAGAAACCCTAAATTGTACTGATCATAACTCACAAAGTACAACAAATCTGAGGATTCCCTTTGGACACAAGGTACCTGGGGATGTTATCTTCGACCTGTAAACTTTTCAGACCCTGAACCTTTTCCAAAATGGAGTTATAGCGAAAGTTCCACGATGACTGGTTTTTGCTATGTAAAACCCTAACCTTCAAATTGTCGTAAGTAAAGCAAGTGTCGTAAGTGCCATACCTTGTCTTCCTTCAGGTTAGCTCTGATACCATGTTAAGATTCAATATGCTAAGACAGAAAATAGCAGCATTACATTCCATTTCACAATAATAGCATATACAGGATCACTGAAGAAACAACAAGCATAGCATAAACACAAGAGACAGAGATTTATCCTGGGAAACCCTCATGGGGTAGAAAACCCAGCAAAGCTTCCTCAATATAGATGACCAGCAATATACAAAGATGAAACCCTGAGACATGATCTCCTCCTCCACAATAGCAGACCTCTTCTCCACAAGTGCGCTATCCTCAAGTGAGTGAGTGTATCAAATGAGGAACACACCTCCTCTATTTATACACTACTTTGATATTTATTTTACACAAGTACATGTAGGCTCGTATTTAACCATTAGGTTAAATACCCCATTATAACTGACTAGGCCAACCCCCACATGGTGGGTCTAATAACCCTAGTTACCACAACCAACTTGGAGGAATAAACATCTCCGGATTTATAGTATAATCACATCGGAGGTATGGAACATCTCCGGAATAAATAATATACAAATATAATATTCTTTGAAGTTACAATATTTCAACACTTTCCTTTTTCCCCATCATGAATGATGAGTGCCTCATGTGTTTTTTACGAGCTTGATGAGGGTAACCAGATGCTCAATATATCTCATCTCATAGATGAGTCCAATCCCAAATATTTTTCGAACCTAGGATAGGAGGGGTTCATCCCATGACGGGCCCTTCAATGTGAAAATTTAACGAGTCCATAGAAGGAAAACTTGGTTGTCATTTCATATTTAGAGAGTCTAAAAGGAACTAAAGAAGACTCCAACGGTCCTTTTTCGTAAAGTTAGCCTCATCGCCCGAAAAAGGGTAAAAAAATGTGGGAGAGGACTCTTCCAGTCATGATTGGCTGGAGTATTCCTTTTTCGTAAGTGCCTCCTAGTCCGAAAAAGGGGTAAACTATCACCAGGAAGACGACCATTCAAATACTTTAGCAAGCGTGAATGCGACAAGTTCGCTTAGCGATCTTTTCAATTTTAGGGAGTCTGAAAAGAGCTTAACTATGGACTATGGAGGGTGTCCTTTTCCGTGGAATTTTAACGATCCCAAAAAAGTGATAAATCATAACTCGATACTTGTTCTCATGGTTGGGTGAGTATGAGAACAAACGAAGAGTAAACTCATCCTCATGCAATAAATGTGACTAACTAATAACAATAATGACAAAACGTTCAAAGGAGTGTTCATACATGTAATTACCATTGGTAATGTGAGAAACGCTACAAAAGACCACTTTACGACTCCTGTACACTAGAGAAAGTGTCAAATAGCCCCAAATATAATGACAAATGGTCGAAACTATAGTAAATGGCTCAAAAGCATCAAAATATTTGGAAAGGAATATTCCATTCTATTCTAAAAATAGAAATATGGGCCAAAAATAGAAACATTGTTCAAATTGCCAATTTGGGTGGAGAAGTACCAATTTGGAGCCAAAACTTCCACTACCGATTTCTGGAGCTACGATCTGCCATTTCACCAGCCATCCGGACCAGGTAGGCCTAAATCTTGTCTTGCAACTTTGTAGTGGTTTACTTTTTGCATTTTTGTCCATTTTTTGAGTTTTTTTATGATTTGGGGAGGGGCCAATGCGCCCTCGGCTCGTCACAAGTGGCCCTTTCAAGACTTGCGACGAGACTGGGTCGTCGCAATCCTTGAAAATGGGACCTGCTACGACGTCGCCCTATACCTAAGGGTGAGGTGCGACAGCGAAAACCTACAACTCAAACATCAAAAATATCTCAAAAAATGAGTTTGTGCAAGTTGGGAAAGGACCTAACATGCTTTAAATGCCCCATTTTGGCAGCTTCCCAGCAAGCAAAGATGGTATTGGAGTGGCAAGAGAGAGAACATGAACTAGAAGATGAGAAAGCCGCAAACGATCGACAATGTGTGGCTGCTTTGTGAAACTGTGGGTTGCTCAAATTCTTCGAGATATAGGGGATGAGAGCCCAGATCCCATTCTTGACACACATGCTTCAAAGTTGGGATGTGGCCCAACAGTACTTTGTCATAGGTGAGCATATCCTCACAATTGACATCGAGTATATCTACTTTCTGACCGGTTTGTCCCGAAGAGGGGATGTTGTACAACTCACTAGGACACGGGCCAGTGATCGTATAATTGAGGAAATGGTGGCTCAGCACTGCATAGCTTCTTCTTGTCCTTCCAGCGGGAAGATACTCATCAGAGATGTGGTTAGTCATCCACTGAGGACCATACTGCTTACTATTACCATGGTGGCAGGTAGCCAAGCTCTACATATAGCTACACGGATTCATATGTTATATGCGGAAGACTGTATGTCTCCCGTGGTCTTCAACTAGTACGAGGGTCTCCTCACCAACATCTGAGCTCAGCTGACCAAGTGTCGGCATGGGGAATTCAAGCAATTTGGATATGGATCGATCATAGTGTTGTTCCTCTTGGAGCGGGTTCCTCTCTTGCGCATGCAGGTGGTACTGGATGAAAGGGATCTGAGAGATCCTCACATGCTTAGGTGGGCAGAGGTGGTGACCCGCCATGGTGGGGTCCCATCATCAGTTTTGGTCCCGAGTTCTTTAGCTGGATGGAAGGCCAGTTACTTATGGTTGAGGACTTTCCTTATGGTGGCACGAACTTTTGAGAGGATCTCGACTTGGTGCTGCCAGAGGGTGCAGCATGGGGTGATATAGGTAAGAAAAAAACCCTTGTACTTTTTAGTTTTGTGAATTATATTATTTTTTTTATGTAGTGCTAACAAGTACATTATATGTGTGTGCAGATGTGGGTCCCGTGCGACCAGTAGGTCTCTCCCTTCTGGCGAGGAGAGACAGAGGTGGAGAGGCAGTGGTTTCTGCAGTTTCCCATCCTGCTGCCGAGGAGATGGAGGAGGTGTACTGAAACATATCCGGGCTGACTTTGGAGGTACCAGATCGAGCCATTGATGACCTACCAAGGCCCATGCAGAGGTTTGGGGTCGGAGCGTTTGTGCACTTCAACGCCTTACTCCGCAAGGTGGCTCATACTATAGACTGCTTCCTCACCCAGCGTCAGAGAGCTGTTAGAGGCAGGGGTGGTGTATGGGTTAGGCGTCCATCCTGATTGCACTTTTAGAGCTTAGATGCCTCATATTTTTGTACTTGCTGAAAGCTATGATGCTTCAGATTTTTGTGGAGACTTACTAAAATCCATCGTGCTTCAGATTTTGTATAGCACTACTTTTGAGCGATTTATATATATATACATTTATCGGCGGTTTATACATTATGTATCTTTAAATTATTAGTGATGTGATCTTGTTTACATGTTTGCTTATGTACATTATATTTACATGTTGTGAATGCTTTTACATATTATGGATGTTATGTGTGTGCAATGTACCAATCCAAAATGAAATTGTCCATCGAGTCAGCAACTATGTTTAAATCTCGTGGAATGTGCAAGTATTGAACAGATTCAAATGACCTTTCGAGGAGACGTACTCATCTGAAGAGATGGAGTAAGATGGGATCATGGATGTCATATATTCGGTTCAGATGGGAAGCCACTAATTGAGAATCCATGTGGATGACAATGTGGTTCATACCCAAGGAAATGGCATTAGCTAGGGTTCTGATTACTGCCTGATATTCTGCGGCATTGTTGGTCGCAAACCCTAGGCAACTTCCTCCTGAGCTAATGAGCTCACCTGTTGGGGAATATAGAACCCAAGCTACCGAATCAAGGTGAAGGGTATGCCGGCTAGCGCCGTCCGTGAATCCATAGCACATTGCCATCTGCACACGCAAACAGAACATGATGTGAGAAGCGGAAACAAGATCAAAAGACATTCGAAAAGAAATGCATCACACCACACAAAAACACGCCATGTATAGTATATACAAGCAAGTCTATGCATGAGAGATCAAACGTAGTATCTCTTCAGGTAAAGCCCGTTGCGGGGTTCACCTAAAGAGATTCCATCATAATATTCAAGCTCGTAGGAACCTTTTTCCAACACACATTTTATAATGTAGGGTCCATGCCACATGGACTTGAACTTCCCTACTCCTAGTTTATCGTGATTCTAGTCATAAGTGAGGACCAGATCACCCTCGTTAAAGATACGAGGTTCAATTGACTTATCGTATTGGGCCTTGATGCATCCCTTATCTGCTTCATTAGCAAGAGCGGCATCTTGGCGAGGCTCGTCAAGTTTTGCTAGGTGCAAGAGACGTTCTTCCTCAGCAGTAGTGTTAGGAAAAAGTTCTACAGCGAGTTGAAGAGATGGGATTTCGCACTCTATCGGTAAGACATCCTCCAATCCATATACCAATTGGAAGGGAGTGAAGCCTGTGGCGGTTTTAATGGTAGTTCGAGAGGCCCATAATGCTGAAAAGAGCATATTATACTAGTTCGAGTTTTGTGTCCCTACCATCCTCTCGATCATAGTTTTCAAGACCTTGTTAATTGCCTCGACCTGTCCATTGGATTGTGGGTAGTAGGGTGTCAAGTTTTCATGGCAAAAAGCCAACCTGTCGCTCAATTCATCAACCATATCGTTCTGAAAGTGAGAACCATGATCTGTAACTATGGCCTGCGGAACTACAAACCACATTATCACATGATTAAACATGAAGAGTGCGACGGTTTTTCCATCATTTTGGTATGTAGGCATAGCCTCGGCCCACTTTGTGAAGTAATACATAGCTACGATGATGTAACTATGCCCCACGGCCAAGGTAGGCTTACAGTGCATAAAATCGATGCCCCATTTTGCAAATGGGCCAATGACAATAACCGGATGTAGTGGGGCAGGATGAGTGCGCTTCTTCATGTGGAAGTGTTGGCTAGGAGGACATTTTTTAACGGCCTCAATACAATCTTTGAAGATAGTAGGCCAGTAATATCCTGGGCGCAAAATCTTCTGGTCTGTAGCCATTCCAGAGAGATGACCGCCACATGCCCCAGCGTGACAGTCATTCAAAATGCATTCAGCCTCATCATGAGAGAGACAACATCGAAGAATTGAATCGATGCCACGACAATACAAAGTATCATTGATGATTAAATAATACTTTGCATGGTGACAAATCTTACGACGATCGTCGCGAGAAAGTTGAGGATCGAAGCATTGGGTTTGAAGATACAACAGAATATCTCCATACTAGGGATCAGTCGTACTGATGAGAAACAAAGATTCATCTAGAAAGGAGTCATTGTGCTCAACTTCTACATCAGAACGGGGAAGGTCACAAATAATCTCAGCAAACACCAAAGACTTTTTAGACTTAGCTTTCTCGAAAAGAAGATCGAATTCTTGCAGTATCACAATCCATCGTGAATACTTGCCCCCAACCACCTAACGTGTCAGTACGTGGTACATGGGGTTCAAATCGACAATGATAGTGGTGGTGCGCAGCAAAATGCAGTGATGGGACTTCTGGACGGCAAAGACTTCCGCGACGGCAAGTTTTTGATCCTCCTGTACCGAAACCATGGCGATAGTGGTAGTAGAAGTAGCGAGATATAAGATGTAATCTCGATAGTAATTAGGCAGTTGGAGCACAGGGGCATGCGTGATGGCATGTTTGATACTTTCGAAGGATTTTTAGCTTGATCATCCCAAATGAATGGGATGTCCTTCTTAAGCAGTCTCATATAGCCCTGGGTTTTCTCCGTGAAATTACAAACAAAACGTCGTAAGTAAGTCGCCTTCCCTTGGAGACTTTGAAGTTTTGTAACATCAGTCGGGGGTGGTAGGTTGATGATGGCCTCCACCTTTAAGGGATCAATGCAGATCCCATCCTTCGAAATGATAAATCCTAAGAGGCGTCCGGACTCAACGCAAAAGATACACTTGTGAGGATTCAGACGGATATTATACTGTCTGCATCTGAGTAAAACGGCCATCAAATGATCAATGTGGAACTCGCGCTGCTTTGAATGAGTAGGGAGATCGTCCAAATAGGGTTCCACAAAGTCCTTAATATCGTGGAAGGCGTACGACATAGCCCGTTGAAACGTGGCGCCAGATTTTTTAAGGCCAAATGGGAACTTGAGATAAGCGAATGTACCCCATGGGAAGATGAAAGCCGTCTTATGTTGGTCAGTCGGGTTGATCTCAATTTGGTTGTAACTAGAAAAGCCATCCATGAATGAGAAGATGATGCTTTCGGCACAGTTGTCGATGATCTAGTCGATGAAGGGGGTCGGGTAATTGTCTTTTGGACAAGCCCGATTAAGGTCCCGATAATCAACACAGACGCGAATGGTGCCCTATTTTTTGTTCACAGGAACAACGTTTGAGACCCAATCCATCAATGGGACAGGATAAATGAAACCATCCTTTAAGAGCTTTTCAATTTCTGCCTTTATTGCCGCAGTCTTCCGGGGATGTACCGATCGCAACTTTTGACATACAGGTTTGATGTCGAGATAGGTTTTTATTTCATGAGAAACAATTGTGGGATCTATCCCGGGCATCTCCTCATAGGACCAAGCAAACACGTCTCGAAATTGCTTGAACAAGGATGTGGTAACAGGGATTTCTTCAGTGGAACATTTTTGGCCTATACGAATGTGTTCCACTATACCAGGTTTCACCGAGATGTCTACCGGGGTGGTTGGCTCAATGTTGGCCAAGTTTCCCTCCATGTCCATAAGACATGTAAGAATGGAGGAATGAGGGGATGGGTAAATATCTGGTGAAAAGAGGGTATGGATGTTGTTCTCTATGTATTCCAAAGGAGGAACAAAAGATGACCTATGATGGAGATCACTCCACGGACTATCGTCAATGTTCATTACTTCCATGATGGACTCGTCTGAATGAAAATTCTGTAGTAAGAGATCAGGTAGAGAGGATGTCCGTCGTAGAGAACAGGATGGGGAGGCCATGGTTAAATGGTCCTCCGATGATGATTGGATAGCCTCATAAATGCGTTCAGCGGGTGAAAGAGGCATAACATCTCCAAGCAAGTGTGTTGTGGCTTCATCCGGTACAAGCCAAGCATCGTTTGAGTGAGATAAAATATCAGTGGAGATCATGTTCATTGTGGCAACATGATTAAGGGGGTCCACGACTGGAAAAACACCCATGAGAGATGAATCTTTCAAAAGGCCAACCCCTACACTCTCATACTAGTTTGACGTCTGTCCAATGGAAGGAACATGGTCACCAGGATGAGTAGTGGCATCCGGTGTACAAAAATATAACTAGTCGATAGTAACAATTCATCCTTGGTGGGGGAATTATACTGTGCAAAAGAATGAAGAGACTACCGCCTGCATGGTATAAAACCAATTGCGACCAAGCAAGAGATTATAATCTCATGGGGTCGAGACCACTTCCACGTTAATGGTTACAGTCTTTCCTCCCAACTCAACTGCAAGAGCTTGTAAGAGCCCATGAGGATGAAAGCCACGTCCGGCGAATGCTTTCAATGTGGTAGGAGAATGACTCAATTCGGGGGAGCCAATGGCTCTCCAGCAAGCGATGGACATGATAGAAGTGGAGGATCCTTCGTCCAAAAGAGTGCGTTGGACAATATTCCCAGCAAGGTTCGCAGTAACTTGGAATGCGAGCTGGTGTGAGAGCCTTGGCTTAAAGTTGTCAACACGAAACATGATGGTGTTCAAGGAATCCGGGTCAGCTACACCAATGGATACAAGGAGAGTTTTGCATTGATTAGGACAATTCTGCAAAACTTCCACGGTGGACATGGTGCAAGGAGCTTGGGCCAAGTCCTCTACGATATTGTAATTTTGTGTCACGCGAGCATTAGGATTGAAAACAGCTTTTCGAATTGTACTCTTGGGCAGACTCAATATCAAATATAAAGAGGGTCTCTCGATAGTGAGACAATTCGATGGTACAGTGACATCATTTAGAGAGTCGAAAGATTTTTCAGTATTACTTCCGGCGGGTTCCTTCGAAGGGACATGTTCATAAGATCGCGAGCGAGTAGTCAAATTGATCGCCTTGTTACGCAAAATGAGAACATGCGTGGTATTGGATGGTTCCCCCTGGGCTGGGGGGTTTGAGCAATCATCTGCTGGTTTTGAGCAGGAAATGGATCGTTGAGGACTGCAGGAGTTGGTTTACCCCTAAGAAACTTTTGCACTTCATATCTATGGGGACAGTCTTTGGGGAAATGGTATTCTCCACACAGTAAGCAAGGATACTTCAATTTCCATTTCTGCTTAGTATCTTCAGGAGTGCGAGTCTTTGTTTCCTGCTGGGCAGAAGACTTCTTGGGTTTCCCGTTGTTCTTCTTTTTTCCATTAAACTTCTGAGATGAATTTGATTGTACAAAATTCACCTCTTTAGTTACGGCAGAAGTGGTGGACTTGGCGGTGATGTGGCCAGTCAGAGTCGGGTTGGATGATCCAACAGTGCTAACAGTAGGCTGAGTGTTAAGGGAACCAATGATTCCATCAGCTTGGGGTCCCTTATGTGGTTTCGTGGGATTGTTAATGTCCCAGAGTGTGTCAGGAAAAATATTGAATAGAGTGCCAAACTGAGTGTAGACTAGGTCTAATAGATGAGTACTCGTGATGGCTTGTTCTTCAGTGACAACACCCCGCATGGCCACATCTTTTGCTATGGTGGGAATGAGCAAATTAGTAAACCAGTCTGCTAGGAGCTGATCTGGAATGGGAGCTTTAATGAGATGTCGTATCCTTCGCCACTCGTGTATATGATCTGAAATGTGAGTGGCAGAATTCTGATGGAGCGAGGTTAAAAGCTCGGTACTAGTCTCATACCATATAGGCAGCTGGAAATGCGTCAAAAAGTTCATAGCAAGAGAGCCAAAATCAGGAAAAGAGTGTGGTGGTAACTCAATGTACCACTTGGCAGCCGAACCGGTGAGAGTCCTTTGGAACAATCTAAGACAAATTGAATCATCCATTAAGGAATTAGATGAACACCATAAATGGTATGTCATCACGTGGTTCTTGGGGTCTTCACTCAGCTTGCCGTCAAACTTGGGGATATCAAACGGAAGTTTCACCAAAATCGGTGTCCAACTAGATCCGTGGTAGATATGATCATTGGTTAAATGAGAGAGATCAGGTAGGTCCAAAGTAGCCAGAAAAGGCAGTTGTGGACTACGCTGCACGTATTGATAATACGGATATGGCATGTAAGGACTAAACTGACCGTAAGGTGTACAAGGATAAAACTGACTGTAGGGGGGTGTGCCGCCCGTACCGTAAGGAGGTCCGTGACCATAAGATGGTCACCACCGCCACCACCAGGGGAATTAGTTCCTCCACCACCTCCACCTAGAGGGGGTGGTGGACCACCGCTGCCACCCGAAGGGAAATGTCCTCCTCCACCATGATAGGGTGGTTTGCTGCTGCCTCCGCTTGGAGGAGGTGGTGGACTATATCCGCCACCGCCTAAGGGATGAGGGGGGTTGTAGGTAAAATGAGATGGGCCTCCACCAACATTAGGTGGGGGCCCGCCGCCTCCAACAGGAGGTGGGGGAGGACCGATCGGGGCTGGTGGTACTTGAGGGATAGTCAGTTGGGGTCCATGTTGCAACACAGGTTGTTTCCCCCATAGAGTGTATGGATTCCCGGGATAAGGTATCCCGTATGGCGCATTTCCGAGATTAGGTTGGCCCAGCACAGGGTTAAAAGAACCTAGATACGCTTGACTCCGTGAGGGTTGGGTTACATTTGGCGGCCCCCCAACATGAGATAATCCCGTGGTGGACGGTCTAGTGGGTTGGGGCGGTCCAACGGAAGGTCCGTTGGGGTTTCCACTGCCTACGTTCTGGTTAGGAAATGGGGGTTTCCCCCCAGCCACAATAGGCTGACCACTATTCAAAGGTTGAACCAATGTGGGTTGTGTTGATGTATATGTAGCTTCATAATGTATTTCATCTATGTATTTCATGTATATTTATTGTACCCTTATTAGAGATGTGTTATTCCTATATAAGGAAGTGTCGTCATGTGGATTGACAAGTGTCGCAATTGTGTGTACTTGCCGATGGGTTATTAGACCACCATGTGTGGGGTAGGCCTTAAAATATATATTATATTGTGGATGTACCTATCTATACAAGTTGGCCCCATAAAGTCACTGGGCAAACAGGTTAGTATAAATAGAGATCAGGAGATCTCTATTTAGATCATTCGGAAAGTTATATCTCTCTCACTCAGAAAGTGGCGCACTAGTGAGGAGGATCATATGCTACTAGGAGACTATCTCAATTGTATTTTGGTTGTACTTTGGTTGAGCCATTGCTCTCTCTATCTCTGAGGAAGTTGTGGGGTTTTTCACCTTATGGTTTTCCCCACGGAAACTCTTTGTCTCTTGTCTCTCATGCTTTTGATTCCTGTGATGCTTGTGATGCTTATTGTGATTGTTATGCATTGATATACTGTATATGTTATTCTCTCAGTAAAGATCCAAGAGTATTGTGAATTAATGCTCAAAATTTAACATGGTAACAGAGCTAACCTGAGAAGAAGACATTTTGCACCGACGAAAAACTTGAGTTTCTTGTTTATTTGGTTTCTCTCCACAGATTTTGGAAAAGCAGTATAGTAGATTGACTCCACTCATCAAGGCGAATCTATATGTCCAATCAGAATTAAATTCTGAGCATTTTCAGATTTGGCCCTAAAAATTAGGGTTTCCACAAAAATAAGAATTTCTAAAATCTGAAGACATAGCTGGAAGCTCCTTGCAAAAATCGAAGTTTAGAGATTTGGATCGAGATTTTTGGCTGGGTAGATCTCCATGAAACTCAAACCCTAATTCAGGGCTCTCGCCAATGAATCCAGGAGGACAAAAAGGCAAATATGAAGGGTAAATCTTTGTTGATCTCAAATTCTGAATACACCAGGCTAATCAGCTCATCAAGGTGCATCTTTCTATGCTTTCAGAAAATTGAAATTCACATTTTGAATTTTTAGGGTTTTTTCGACAAACCCTAATCTGGGACCAGATCCATTATTCAAAATTTCAAGTGGTAAGACCTAAATATTTTCTATTTCCATTTGAAGTACTCTTTACGGTGTCTCACCACACCAAGCTTGAGGATAAGCTTGAAGGAGCTAATAACTTCTGAGCTTGGAAGTATAGGATTTGGTTAATCCTGGAAGAGAATGAGCTGGACTCATATGTAAAAGAAGACATCCCTATCCAAGAGGATGAAGAGGCTAAGGTATTGCAAAAGAAAAACTTGGTCAAGGAAAAGAGAATCATTGTTGATTCTATCGAAGACCATCTCATACCCCATGTGTCTTCTCCAAAGACACCCAAGGAGATGTTTGACTCTTTGACCAAGCTATTTGAAGGGAAGAACATAAATGGGAAGATGACCCTGCGGAACCAATTGAAAGGAGTAAAGTTTCAGAATGGAGAAACCATTCAATCTTATTTTTCAAGGGTCTCCCAGATCAAGGAACAACTAGAAGCAGTGGATGAAATGGTGGAGAATGGTGAATGGTGATGACCACTCTAAATGGCCTACCCAGGTCATGGAATTCCTTTATTCAGGGAATTTGTGCAAGGAAGAAGTTGATCTCCTTCAATAGATTGCGGGAAGAATGCTCTCAAGAAGAAGCTAGGCTTGTGGCCCGAGAAGAAAAGATGGGAAATGAATATCAAGCTCTCACAGCACATGCCAGGAAAGGCAAGTCCAAGAAGGGATCATCTCATAACAGGAGATTCTCACACCACCATTATCATAAAGATAAGAAATATCTCAGATGCTTCAATTGCAATGAGAAGGGACACTTTGCTTCAGATTGTTCCAAGAAGAAGAAAGACAACAACAACAACTTCAATAAGAAGAAGAAGAATAACAAAAGAAGATATCATGCTCATGCTGCCGAACATGATGAACCCCCAAAGAAGAAGGCTAGGGAAGAAAGTGATAGTGATGATGACTCATCAAGTGAAGAAGAATATGCTCTAATTTCTGCTCTCACAGGTACTATCTCCCATGGTTGTAATGATTGGTTGATTGACAGTGGGGCTTCCAAACACATGACTGGGTTTAAGGAATATTTTGTGAATATATCTGAACATGAATCACCCCATAAGGTGAAACTTGGGGATGATTATCAATACCCAATCAAAGGAAGTGGTGAAGCCTTCTACAACCTAGATTCTGGAAAATATTTGAAGATGAAAGAAGTCCTTTATGTACCTGGACTCAAGAAGAACTTACTCTCCATCTCTGCATTGGATGCAAAAGGTATGAGGGTTGCATTTGTGGATGGTCAAGTCCTAATGTGGCCAAAGGGAAAGAACATAGATGATGCAGTAGTGATTGGAGAGCAAGAGGGAGGTTTGTATAAACTGAAGGGACAACCTGAACATGCCATGGTACATGAATCCATGGATCCAAGTGAACTTTGGCATAGAATATTTGCTCATATGCACTATAGGCCACTTCCAATTGCAAGCAAGGCTGTAGAGGGTCTTCCTGAAATCAATACCAAACATGAAGGTTTTTGCAAAGGATGTGCAAAAGGTAAGAACATTAAGAAGGCTTTCCCACGCAGTGAAAGCAAGGCAAAAGGCATTCTGGAAATCATCCACTCAGATCTATGTGGTCCTATGTCATCCAGTTCTCTGAGTGGGTATGTTTACTATGTCTCATTTATTGATGACTTCTCCAGGAAGACTTGGGTATACTTCTTGAAGAACAAAGATGAGGTGTTTGATAAATTCAAGGAATTCAAAACCTTAATGGAGAATCAAACTAACAAGAAGATCAAAACATTCAGATCCGACAATGGTGGAGAATTCACCTCATGACTTCAAAAAGATTTGTAGTGATTTAGGGATTAAGAGGGAGTTGACTACTCCTTATAATCCTCAATAGAATGGAGTTCCAGAAAGGAAGAACAGAAAAATCATGGAAGCAGCAAGGGCAATGCTGCATGACCAGGATATACCTATGCATCTATGGGAAGAAGCAGCTAGAATAGATGTATATGTGCAGAACAGAACACCCCACAAGACACCGGAAGAGGTCTTTTTCTGGTAAGAAACCTGAAGTCATCCATCTCAGAATATTTGGTTGTCCAGTATACACTCATGTCCCAAAGGAAAAGAGGACTAAACTATATCCTTCAGGAAAGAAGGGTATCTTTGTGGGTTACAATGAAAGCTCGAAGGCTTACAGAATATACTTTCCAGGGTTCAGGAAGATTGATGTCAGCAGGGATGTAACATTTGATGAAAACTCAGCATTCATCAAATCAAGGAAGGCACCTATCGAAGTTTATGAAGAACCTAAGGAAACTAGATTTCAAGACACTACCATGACTGAAGCAGTTCCAGATGTTGTTCGTGAGTTTGAAGATCCTCAAGAACCTGTAGATCCACCCCATGAGGATAACTCTCTCAAGTGGAAACCTGCATGGGATAGAGAGCTCATTCCAGATGCAGAAAGATTTGGCATTTCAGAAGAAGAACACAGAGCAAAGAAGAGAACCAGATCACATACCAGCTATGTTGCTTTACTCTGTGACATTATGAACAAAGAACCTTCCAGTTATGAAGAAGCAGCGGAAAAGAAAGAATGGAAGGATGCCATGGTTGAGGAATACCAATCAATAATGAAGAATGATGTTTGGGATGTTGTACCAAGACCTAAAGAGAAGTCTGTTGTGACTTCTAAATGGATCTACAAAATCAAGCATGCTGCAGATGGCAGTGTAGAGAAATACAAAGCAAGATTCTTAGCCGGTGGCTTCTCTCAGAAAGAGGGAATAGATTATGAAGAAACTTTTGCACCTGTAGCCAGGTATACTTCCATCAAAATAGTACTTGCCCTGGGTGCAGCAATGAAATGGAAAATACACCAGATGGATGTCAAGATTGCTTTCTTGAATGGTGCAGTTGAAGAGGAAGTATATGTGGAGCAGCCACTCGGTTTTGAAATACATGATAGGGAGTCATATGTGTGAAGATTGAAGAAAGCCTTGTATGGCTTGAAGCAGGCTCCCAGAACTTGGTATGGTAGGATGGACAGTTTCCTATCTAGTTTGGGATTTACCAAGAGTAAAGCGGATTCCAACCTTTACTACAAGGTTGAGGAAGGGAATCCTGTGATTCTACTCCTATATGTGGATGACTTATTTGTAACAGGAGATGACAGTTTGATTGCAGATACTAAGAGGAAGCTTGCTACTGAGTTCGATATGAAAGATTTGGGAATGATGCATTATTTCCTAGGTATGGAAGTGTGACAGTGTGCAGGTGGGATCTTCCTTGGTCAATGGAAGTTTACAGTAGATATCCTGAAGAGATTCGGGATGATGGATTGCAAGGCCATGGCCACACCTATGGCATCGAATCTAAAGCTTCTATGTGATGCTTCATCTGAGCCAGTTGATGTCTCTATGTATCGTCAGATGATTGGGTCCTTGATGTACCTCACAAACACAAGACTAGATATTTGCTTTGCGGTGAACACATTGAGTCAGTTCCTGACAGATCCAAGGAGTGTTCATCTGGTTGCTGTAAAGCATGTTCTGAGGTACCTGAAGGGTACAGTGGATTATGGGCTCAAGTATGATGCAAATCAAAAGTTTAACCTGCAGGGTTATGTTGATTCAGATTGGTCTGACAGTGTTGCAGATAGGAAGAGCACACTTGGGTGCTGCTTCAATATAGGATCAGGTGTTATCTCTTGGTTTAGCAGGAAGCAGTCCTGTGTAGCACTGAGTACAGCTGAGGCAAAGTATGTTGCATCCTGTTCAGCTAGTTGTGAGGCAGTATGGCTACGGAAGCTACTGTCTGAGTTATTTGATCTCCCATTGGAGGCTACTAGTTTATTCTGCGATAACCAAAGTTGTGTGAAGTTGTCTGAGAACCTAGTGTTTCATGACAGGTCGAAACAAATAGAGATCAAATATCACTATATCAGGGATATGGTGCAAAGAGGCGCTGTGAAGATCCTGTACATTGCGACGGACGAGCAGATTGCAGATGTGCTGACGAAGCCACTAGCCGGGGTGAAGTTCGAGTACTTCAGGGAGAGGCTTGGTGTTCTTCAGTTTAATGACACTTCGAGGAAGAAGTGATGGACACATTTGGTGAAGCCATTCCAAGCATGTTGGAAGGAGGATCCTTCACATGGCTATGGATGTAAGCACTGCATGATGAGCATCATGATGATGTTCTGGTTTCTGCTTTGTATGATCAATTGGATCATTTATATGTATATGTATGTATGCATCATGTTGGATGCTGGATATGATCTGTTGGATCATTTATATGTATGTATGCATCATGTTGGATGTTGGATATGATCAGTTGGATCATTTATATGTATGTATGCATCATGTTGGATGCTGGATATGATTAGTTGGATCATTTATATGTATGTATGCATCATGTTGGATGCTGCATATGATCAGTTGGATCATTTATCTGTATGTACACATCATGTTGGATGTTGGATATGATCAGTTGGATCATGTGTATGTATTTTGTATATGCATCATGTTGGATGCTTGGACCATGTATTTGTATATGTATCAGGTAGATACATTGTATGATCAGGTAGATCATGTATGGTGATATGTATCTTGTATTTGTATTTGTATCAGGTGGATACATTGTATGATCAGGTGGATCATGTATGTTGATATGTATTAGGTAGATACTTGGTATGCATCAGGTAGATTCATTGTATGATCAGGATGATCATGGATGACGAGCTTCAGGATTTTGCTCCAGATGACATGCAGCAGGATGTTGCAGTGATGATGATTAGGATGATCATGTGTACATCAGGATGATGTATGGTGAGTATCAGGTTGATACTCTATGGCCATGCAACAGGTTGAGCAGATAAGCATGTAATTTGTGCCCTGGGATATTTGCAGATAGTCTTTCGAGGTTTTGCCTATGGCATGTAATTTGTACCCTGGGATATCTGGCAAATGCTCTTTCGAGGTTTTGCTTGGGAGGACATATAATTTGTGCCCTGGGAGATCTGCAGATAGTATTTCGAGGTTTTTCCTATGGCATGTAATTTGTGCCCTGGGATATCTGGAAGATGCTCTTTCGAGGTTTTGTCCAATGGCATGTAATTTGTGCCCTAGGAGATCCGATAGGTTGAGCTATGTGCTCGTAATCAGTCTTGGGATGCTCTTTCGAGGTTTTTCCATGACCACATGTAATTTATGCCCTGGGAGATCCGATAGGTTGAGCCTTGTGCTCGTAATCAGTCCTGGGATGCTCTTTCAAGGTTTTGTGGTAGCCACATGTAATTTGTGCCCTGGGAGATCCGATAGGTTGAGCCTTGTGCTCGTAATCAATCCTGGGATTCTCTTTCGAGGTTTTGTGGTGGGGTCACATGTAATAAGTCCTGGAGATCTGGATAGGATGAAAAAGGACTCAGATGCTCTTTAGGGTTCTTGCTAGTCAAGAGACTCTTTTAAGATTTTGTGACACACGTAATAAGTCCTGAGATTTCCAAAGTATGGCCAATGATGATGAAGACCTGTAGGTGGTGGGCCTACATCCAGTATGAAAAAGGATTGGCTCTGTAGAACTTCCTATGATGAGTAGAGTCAGAGATTGGTTGAGCTAGCAGCAGCAGTAATGATGATGATGACGATGATCCCGAGAAGAAGACTTGTCTAGCAGATCTATGTCGAGAAATACCTTCCTAGTTAAAAGGGAGTGTTGATGTATATGTAACTTCGGAATGTATTTCATCTATGTATTTCATATATATTTATTGTACCCTTATTAGAGATGTGTTATTCCTCTATAAGGAAGTGTCGTCATGTGGATTGACAAGTGTCACAAGTGTGTGTACTTGCCGATGGGTTATTAGACCACCATGTGTGGGTTTGGCCCTGAAATATATATTATATTGTGGATGTACCTAGCTAGACAAGTCGGCCCCATAAGGTCACTAGGCAAATAGGTTAGTATAAATAGAGATCAGGAGATCTCTATTTAGATCATTTGGAAAGTTATATCTCTCTCACTCAGAAAGTGGCGCACTAGTGAGGAGGAGGATCATCTGCTACTAGGAGACTATCTCAAGTGTATTTTGGTTGTACTTTGGTTGATCCATTGCTCTCTCTATCTTTGAGGAAGTTGTGGGGTTTTTCACCTTAAGTTTTTCCCCATGGAAACTCAGTGTCTCTTGTCTCTCATGCTTTTGATTCTTGTGATGCTTGTCATGCTTATTGTGATTTTTATGCATTGATATACTGTATATGTTATTCTCTCAGTAAATATCCAAGAGTATTGTGAATTAATGCTCAAAATTTAACAGGTTGTTGACTAGCTGCCATGGTAATAACATTACCAATAAAATAATCCATAGGAATGGAATACCCTACCCTTGAATTTTGAGGTGGGGGAGGAACTGGTAAAGTAACCGTGGTAGTGACAGGTGTGTTGGACTGTTGTCCTTCCACCGGTTGGTTCACTTGAGGTGTGGGACTGGATTCCTGCGAGGGTTGACCAGTCTCATTAGTGGTCACGTGGTGGGGTGATTCAGGTGATCCGAAAGATATCGAATGAACTAGGATACTTCGGTCGTCAAGTCTTATTTGGAAATGACGATTTTGGAACTATTCAGAGTGTCACTCGAGACTTTTCCTTCGAAGCGCATCTTCTTTAACACGTAACTATTCCTAGAATTCATGGATGGGACCGAAAGTCTCAGCAAGGTCAGGCCTATAGTAAGGCCTAGTGAACTCTGGAGTAGTCCAGTTAGGTGGGGATGAGATGGAAAAATGAAGCACTAGATGGTCTGTAGAAGATGTCCAATAAGTTGCTGAAGGACCAACAGCTGCAGTAGGGTCATCCTGGGGTTGGTTTATCCATTCCAATGATCCAGGTTCTCCCGGGATGACGGGAGGAAGGTTTTGAGAAGTGGGGGTGTGTGCTTCTTCATCCTGTGTGGGATGACAGGTAGGTGAATCCAGAGAAGTTCATGGAAACAAAAATCCTCCAACATTCATAGTGGGGTTCCCTACTTCAGTAACTACGACCGCATTACGCTGATCCATTCTTACCCTCAAAATAACCTCTGTATTAAGGGGATATTCGGGTGGCAAGTTCAAGATCCTATGGGACCTTCTCCAGGGAAAATCTGCCAGAGTATTAGGAAAATCAGCCAAAAAAAAAGGCCGAAACAACGTTTCTCCTAAAGGTATTCTAAAAGAAAAGTAGTCCAAGAAAACCTACTCAAACTAAGGCAACAAGCAAACTTATGTGATAAAGTGGATTCAAATTTCTGGAACCTCACGGGATTATCAAGGCATTGCAAACTGCAATATATTGTAGGGCCCAACAATATGACACAACAAGGAGGATTGGGACCGTAGCCTTTCCTGCATGCACGACTACCTGGACAGGACGTGCGTGCTAATCTCCCTGAGTGTTGTTCTTGGTGTATTGCTTTGCCAAGATAGCCAAATGGTTAGCTTGGTTGCTTTCAGGAATCCTAATGGTGTCTCCCGATATACGCAAGGTATGTGGGAGCTCAAATCCGTAGTGGTGCTGTCTAATGCACAGGCGTTGGCATGAGACCTTCCGATATACATGTCAAGTACGTGATACACCCTTCGATATACGCCAAGTATGGATTATGGTACTTGGTGGGTATGTGAAGGATCTCGATATACTGATGTACGTGGAAGACTACAATACCTTTGGACTACAGTGCTGGAAAGTAAGGATAGTTGCCACACTTAACAACTCCAGAACACGTCTCTAAAGTACACACAAGTTACTAAAAATTTTACCCAGCTCTACCAGTAATTTTATCTTGGACAGTTAGGTGAATGCATGAGGTGAGTACATGATCGGAAACAGAATGCAAGTCCTAGCTACATGCACAAAATATTCTTTTCTTTCGATGAATTCTACCTATGTTAAGGAGAAAGATTTTTCCAATGGTATTGCCAAACAAATCAATGCAACACAATTCCAAATGCAAACAAATTTGGCAATGAAAGTACTCTTTTCTTTTCAAAGAAACACACAAATGTACACAAAACTACTATCCAAATCAAAGTATTTTTTCTTTTCTTTTCTTTTTCTTTCAAATCAAAACAACACTAAGTAATGAAATGAAAGGATTTCTGAAATGAAATATGCAAGCTTTTCAATTTCGATTTCAATGATCTAAAGGAAACAAAAATCGAAAATGCATCTATCTTTCCCTAGCATGGAAAACAATTTAAAAAAAAATTGAAGTGTACTTTGGGCCTTTCAAGAAAATGAGCAATTCATAATTCGAAAAAAACACAATAGATGATTCATTCATTCAACTTTTCCAAAATACAAATGAGACTTTTCCAATGCAAAACAATCTTTCTTCAATAATTTTTTGAGAAACAAAGGGAAAGAGGCACTTTTAATCTTTCAATGGATGTATCAAAGCAATAAACTTGAAAACAACTTTGCTTTCAGATCTAAATGACTGAAAATAAAATGCTAGTTGTGGCACCCATACACTTAGAAAACTCAAGAAAATACAAGCACTCAATCCAAGCGGAAAAGACACACTTAACTCAAAATCAAGCAGCAGCAAGCAAACGAAGCAAGCAAAGCTCAAAATAAAAATAGATGAGGTCGGGAAGGTGATCCAATGCACTGATCAGATCAGGGATGGAAGGAAAGGAATGCAAGAGTGAATGGATGAAGCTGGGGGAGGAAAAAGTATCCACCACTACTGATTTCAAACTTGTCCAAAGCGGAACCTATCCAGTATGGTCGCCATATTTGTTACCAGACAATCCACTCGATTGGAGGCGAGCTGGATCTCCCTAGCTCAACATGAGTCTAGAACAAATAAAACAGACTACAAACACATTTCCTATTAAGACACAAAAAAGAGAAATGCGTAAAGAGCATCTATACAATAAGAGATCTATGTAAACAGTTAAGCAAGTAAACAACACAACATCATTACACATAAGAACGATATTGGTGGAAAGCATTTGTATTACTGCAAATAGAGGAGTACATGATAGAGATATAGAACTACAACCAATGACTTAATGCAGCAGCCCTTCTCCACACAAGCCAATTGCCAAGCCCTTCCAAGGAAGCAAGAATTCTCCAAGAGGTGAGTGAAGGTGTCTTGAGAGAGATTTCACCAACATGTACATACCATAGTCTTCCTCCCTTTGGTATGGGATTGAGCCTCACTTGTATAGGACTAAGTGGATGAGGTTATGGATAGGATAGGTTGAGAGATGGTAAGAGAGATATAGGGGATCTTCCCAATGAGTTAGGCATCGAGTAACAAGTCTCCAAGAGATCAGGGATAAGCCCCCAAATGGGCAAGCTTCGAGAAAGATCTCGAAATGGCTATTTTTTCCCATTAACAGACCTCGTCGCACCCTGCTATAGAGCAACCTGTGATGTCGCATGTTTCTAATGTGCAACCTGCAATGACCTCTCAAAAGGTTGTACAAACTGAGTACAAATCCTCCCAAATGAATACTTGGTCCAAATTACTTTAGGGATGTATACACTAAATCATGATAATGGGTAGATTTTAGGTGTAACAAGATGTTGCAAAACTTTTTAAGGCAAACATACTCAAAAAAGAGGAGGGGCCCCAATATTTTTTCAAAAAATAAAAGGGGGGGTTGTTGTACCAACAACAAATGGCGATTCCCTGTGAACAAGGATCTCTGAAGCAAAACTCATGTGGAAGTCAAGAAAATTTCAAAGTGTTGATTACATATGTACCCAGATGTCTCTGCAGTTTAGTTTCGAAGAATGCAATGATCACTCTTATCGTGATGGTGATAAAAGGGATAATGTAGTGTTGATGCAGTTTTCTTTAAAACTCTCTAAGGGCCGAATTGTGGGATTAAAATAATTCTGTCCTTCAGAATTTTAAATAGTATAGGACTCCACAGGATCATGACAAAATATCACAGGGACATTTGTTTGTTCCTTATTCCCATGCTTTTACATCCTTTTAGATGTTTCTTTAATTTCCGACTTTTAGCCGTTTTGAGCCTTCCAGAAATAAGTTTCTCCTACTTTATATGCTTTGACATTAGTTCTTCAATCCAAAATGTCCTTTTGTGTGAACAAAAGATTAGATTTCATGATTCACGGACAGAGTGTTGATGTATATGTAACTTCGGAATGTATTTCACATATATGTATATTGTATTCCTATAGAGATGGTATTATTCCTCTATAAGGAAGTGTCGTCATTTATATTGTAAGTGTCATAACTTATACTTGATGGGTTATTAGACCACCTTATTTGGGGTCGACCCTATATAAGTCATGTGGGTCAAAGGGTTATTAGACCACCCTATTGGGGGTCGGCCATGTGGGTCAAAGGGTTATTAGACCACCCTATTGGGGGTCGGCCCACTCAGCATTATGTTATGTGGTTAAGTTCGAGCCTACATGAGTTAGGTAAAAAGGCAAGTCAAGTCAAGTATAAATAGAGTGCGGGAGGCACTCTATTTGCTCACTCACATCTCACACATGCACTCAAGGAGGAGTGGCGCACTTATGGAGGAGGACAATCTGCTGCTAGGTTATGGCTAACTCTCTTGGTTGGTTGTATCATTTCTCTATCTATCTCTGAGGAAGTTATTGGGGTTTTTCACCTTTATGGTTTTCCCCAAGTAAATCTTTGTGTCTCTTGTGTGCTTGCATTATTGTCTCCATGATTGATATGCTGTAGATATGCTGTACATGTTGTTCTCTCAGTTAAGATCCTAGATCATATTGAAGTAAATTCAGAAAAATTAACACAGAGAAGAACTTTAGTTGGGATGATTTATTAGATAGTCCTCTTCAGCTTTCTTGAGCTCACTTTAATTTCTCGACCATGCCTTAATTGAGGCAAGAATTTCTAGAAACCAAACTCTTTAAGATATGCCTTTTGGATTTATTTGCAGCATGGGATAATTTAAATACCATATACCTATGAGACATGTTTCCTTTCCATGGGTCTTGTCATACTTAACTTCTTGAGACATCCGTTGATGTTAAAGTGAATGGGCTCGAAGATAGTTAAAAGGAAATATAGGATCGTAGCTATTTGACAGGGATTATTTTGACCAACAAGAAAGAATATCACTACATTCTAAGAGACTGATCATTGAAGACAAAGTTACAAATATGCATATCTTTATTGATGGGCTTCTTATAACTATCCTCCTGAGTTCTCTGGAGACCTTTTATTACGCTACACCATAACTGGAAAATGGCTTTATTTCAAGCAACGACCCTAAAAATTAATCAAAAGGCAATCAAAGCAAAGATAACAGAAAAAACAAATCAAAATAAAGAAGCAGAGCTTTATTTATGTACAAGAACCTTTCATAAATCACACAAAGTATTGCTTTAGGGAGAGACCATTGAGAGGGATGTTCAATTCCTCTCCTTGTAAGTCTTTCACCTTATAAGTTGATGGACCAATTTTTTCAAAATTTGAGAAGGGCCAAGCCATAAGTGCTGGAACTTTGTGTGCATTCCCTTACCATCGTGTTGGTGGTCCCACTTGAGGACCAAGTCTCCTACTTCGAAAGTTCTTTTCCTGGATTTTCTTTTATCAAACCATCGTTTGAATATGTCTTGATGATGATGAAACCGTTCCTTATCCTTTTCCTGTGACTCTTCTAGTTTCAACAGGGTATCAATCCTAGACTGTAGGGCTTGACTGCTAGAACCTCGGGAGGATTGGGCCAACTTCAAGGATGGGAGTAATATATTCGGAGGGAGAATGGATTCTTTTCCATAGACCAGGTTGAAAGGAGAAGCTCCTAAGGCATTTTTGGGCGTTACCCTGTCTGCCCATAGGGCATGAGGGAAGGTTGTGTGCCAGCTCCTTTGATTTTCGATCACGGTATTTTTTAGGATGCGGATGAGTTTTTTATTGGTTGATTCAGCTAAATCATTTTCCTGAGGGTAGTAATTGGATGAATAATGTAATTTAATTCCTCTTTCATATGTGAATTCATTAATCTTTATTGATGAAAAATATGGAGCATTATCAAAAATAAGAGAAATTGGAACCCCAAACCTGGTTATGATGTTCTCTTCCAATAAGTTGATGACCATATCCTCGTTAGCTTTTCGTAGGGGAATAGCTTCTACCCATGTTGCAAAATAATTTGTAGTGGTCAGAATGTACCGGTGCTACAGCGAAGAATTTGGGTTTATTTCCCCGATTATATCTACGCCCCATTGCTTGAATGGTTCAGTAATGATAACCGGCTGCAAAGGGCCTGTTGCTTTAGGTAGATTTCCAGTGCTTCTTTGGCATACATCACAATTTTTGACATAGGCATGGGAATCTATGAAGAGAGTAGGCCAATAATACCCTGTTCTAAGAATCTTGTGGGCTGTGGTGTCTCCGGAATAATGTCCTCCAGCAGGTTCGTCATGTAGTTCTTTGACCATGTTAATAGCATCTTCCTTTTCTAAACATCTGAGATAAATGCCATCGTAATTCTTTCTGAAGAGTACTCCTTTAATGATCTGATAGGCTGTCGATTTAAGACGGAGGGCTCTCCTTTGCTTCAGACTCCAATGCTTGGGTAAGTAACTTGACTGTAAGTAATGTACTAGGTCTCTGTACCAAGACTCTGGGGTTGTGAAAATTGGACATACGTCTATCACATTCTGTTAAATTTTGACCATTAATTCACAATACTCTTGGATCTTTACTTGGAGAATAACATATACATTATATCAATGCATAACAATCACAATAAGCATGACAAGCATCACAAGAATCAAAATCATGAGAGACAAGACACACAGAGTTTCCGTGGGGAAAACCGTAAGGTGAAAAACCCCACAACTTCCTCAGAGATAGAGAGAGCAATGGCTCAACCAAAGTACAACCAAAATACACCTGAGATAGTCTCCTAGAGAAGATGATCCTCCTCCTCACTAGTGCGCCACTTTCTGAGTGAGAGAGATATAACTTTCCAAATGATCTAAATAGAGATCTCCTAATCTCTATTTATACTAACCTGTTTTCCTAGTGACCTTATGGGGCCGACTTGTCTAGCTAGGTACATCCACAATATAATATATATTTCAGGGCCAAACCCACACATGGTGGTCTAATAACCCATCGGTAAGTACACACACTTGCGACACTTGTCAATCCACATGACGACACTTCCTTATAGAGGAATAACACATCTCTTATAAGGGTACAATAAATATATATGAAATACATAGATGAAATACATTCCGAAGTTACATATACATCGACACTCCCTCTTAACTAGGAAGGTATTTCTCAACACAGTTCTACTAGACAAGTATTCTTCTCGGGATCATCGTCATTGATGCATCATCATCATCATCATCACTGCTGCTACTATCTCAACCAATCTCTTACTCTACTCGTCATAGGAAGTTCTACAGAGCCAGTCCTTTTTCATACTGGATGTAGGCCCACCACCTGTAGGTCTTCATCATCTGTGCGAACGGTCTGATAGAGGTGGCTTCTCAGGACTAATTTTATGTGCGGATGCAATACCAGAAAGAGTATCCTAGGAACATTTATGTGCCTAAGCATGACCGGCAAGATCTCCCAGGATTGATTACATGCATCTCCTCCACAATACCTTTAAAGAGAATCCCAGGAACATTTATGTGCCACAACACGATCGGAAAGATCTCTAAAGAGCATCCCAAGACTTATTACGAGCACACAGCTCAACCTCTCGGATCTCTAGGACTGATTACATGTGGATAGACAAAACCTTTAAAGAGCATCCCAGTAAAATTTATGTGCTGCAGCACAACTAGCAAGGTCTCTAAAGAGCATCCCAGGACTAATTACGAGCACATAGCTCAACCTCTCAGATCTCCAGGACTGATTACATGTCTTCGTAGTAATACCTCATCCCAGGACTGATTACGAGCACACAGCTGAACCTATCGGATATCTGAGGACTGATTACATACTACATAGCCATACCGGAAAGAGTACCCGAGGAACATTTATGTGCCGCAGCATGAACGGTAAGATCTCCCAGGACTGATTACATGCTATTTGTGTAAAATTAGTCACAGCAGATCTAATGAATAAGTAAATCAATCACAACATATGAACATAGAAAATATGGTGTAAAACTGTGCAAAGCATGCATTAGTGCTCAATATCCCAGTAAGGGTGAATGATTACAATAGAATGCAGTAACAATGACTGAGCAATTCAAATTGCCTAAGGAGGTCATTCGAATCACTAAATGGAGTAGCTTGACTCCAACTAGAAGTCCTCATCATCAATAAGTGGTGGTCATCAATGCACAAGAAACAGTCATCCAGGTGTCAATCTGAGTCTAACTGAGTGTAACATGTGTAACTGAAGTGTGTAGCACTAATATAGGAAATTGGGCTCAGTGGAGGGCACATGGGAGGCTAACTGAAGTCAAAACAAGTCATCTAGTCAATCTGGCGGTCCAACGGAAGTGAAACAGTCAGTCAGGAGTGAAACTAGCCTCAAATCAGGGAGAATCGGAGCTAACTGAGTGTAACTGAAGTGGAACTACAGTGGTAGGTGAAGAAGTGCGCCCTTCTCTGGAAGTAGGTGAGAAGTGGGCGCCTTCCTGACTAAGAGGGCTAAAAATCTGAAGTAAGTGGCTCCCGGGTGCTAGAATAAGGTGGCTAAGGTGCTAGAGGCATCAACCTGGTGACTGGGATGCATGCAAAGTGCATGCAAACCCTAATTGCATGCAAGATCCTGAAAAAGATGATGTGGATATTGTTAACACCCAAAAAGTGCTCACTAGCTCATTTCCCTATTCACATGCCCATTTGTCCACTTTTTCACCATCTGAGCCTCCGAAACCAACAAAAGGTCACCAAAAGACCTTAGTACACCCCTTTTTCCATTAAAAAAGATTATTTTTCCAAGAAAATCATAAAAAACCCTCAAAAAGGGTCCAAATTCCCAAAAATATTAAAAAGGGAATTAAAATATTATTTTTATTCAAAAAAGGAAAAAGGAGGGAAAAGTACCTAAACCATGTTGGTCAATACCATTTGGTTTCCACAAAACCACAAATGGTATTCCTCACCACCAAAACCTATAAAAAGGTGGTAGGGGCTCCTCATTTCACATCCTTCCATTATCTCATCCTTATGCTGCTGAAATCTCCCCTGAGCACTTTTAGCCATTGAAGCAACCTTGGAGAAGGAGACCTCTTGGAGTTTGGAGCTACTCATCTTGGGAGTTGCTCAACATCAACCTTCACCATTGAAGGTAATATCGCAAGCACTTGCTTGCCCCCCCCATTTTTCAATACAAAAAATTATTTCTTATGTTTCTTGTTCTTGATTTTGACATGTTTACATTATTTGCTTAGATTCTTGCTTAGATTCATGAAAAGTATTGTTTATTTAGTTTATTGTTTTTATTTCTATTGAAACTGCTGCTACTAGTTAGCAGGTGCCCATAGCACTAAGCCTGGTTGCAAAACCGGGCCAACAGTTTTTGGCGACTCCGCTTTAGTTTGAACTTTAGATCTCTAGTTTTGCCTTTAAATCTTAGTTTTTATGAGTTTTTAACCTTTAGATCCATAGATCTGCCATCTTAGACAGCAGATCCATTGCTGTTCTGAGATTTGCCCCCATAAACAGCCCGAAATTTTCAATTTTCGGGTTAGTTTCTTGGTTTCCGTGCACGGCTTCCGCCTCGCGGCTTTTTGCCAGACAGTCGCGCGGTCCATCGCGACTTTTCTGCCTTTTTCCGCGCGGTCCATCGCGGATTTTTTCCAGACAGTCGCGCGGTCCATCGCGACCTTTCTGCATTTATCCGCGCGGCTCATCGCGACTGTGCGGTCAAACCCCGCGCTGCTCATCGCGACTGTGCGGCCTAAACCCGCGCGGTCCATCGCGACTGTGCGTCCAAAACCCGCGCGGTCCATCGCGACTGTGCGGCCAAAACCCGCGCGGTCCATCGCGACTGTGCGTCCAAAACCCGCGCGGTCCATCGCGACTATGCGGCCAAAACCCGCGCGGCCCATCGCGGCTTTTCGTCCAAAACCCGCGCGGCTGAATTTTTTCATTCGGCCATCCCGATTTTGAAAAATATTTTTTACTGTACTTTCTGCCCATAGCACATTTTTTACAGTATTTGCATTCTGCATATTTTACAGCTTTGAAAATTTTTTTACTATTTTAAAGTGCATATTTAGAAATCTTTTTCAAAATTTTCAAGAAAGTGAAAGAAAGACTCATTTTGCATTTTCATCTAGATTCAAATTTTTTCTTGTTTACTTCTTTAGAATCTTGCCCTTAGCAATTTTTCTTGAAACGAAGAAATCCATTTATTTCTTTTAAAAAAGGAGTTTATCATTTGCTTTCATAAATCCAAGAAATCCTTTATTTTTTGAGTTATCTTTTGAAAAGCATATTAATTCCTTTTAGTGAAAAAAGTCTTAAATATTTGCTTTTTATTTTCGAAAAATCCTTTATTTTTTGAAAATTTCCCTTAAAGCATTTAATTTTTTCAAAGTTCAGTTTACAACACCTCACGTGCACTCACACGATCACTTAATTGAGCTAAGCATTAAAACGTACCTTAATTTGAACACACTTTTAACCCCACTTGGGGAACACTAAAAGAATTCTTGTAGCTAGGTAGTATTGGGGGGATAGGTGTTCCAATAACACCCCTCAGTTCATACATCTGAGACATAGAAGTTGTCCAATTAGGGAGCTAAAATCTCTTAGTACTTTTTGGCGCGGTCACAACCGGTTTGTGGGAAGGCCTCTCCCCTAGGAGGGTTGAAGTCGCGAGGATGGTTCCGGAAGCCTGAGTGGGATACCGAAACCCATTCAGTAACCGAAGGGCTACCATTCGTAGTTCTCGGGATATCCCTGTATTGGGATATTGCGATCAAAGGACCAAACGGCAGATTTACCTTTTCTCGACGCGTCATGAACGGAGTATCCTAGTAGCCTGTCTTTTAGGATTGATTACCCGGTGTCCCTCCCGGTAGGGGGATATCTAGCCGTTGTCTCAACATTCATATTGTCTGACTTGGATTTCATCACCTTGCAGAGGATATCGTCTGTTTGAGTCACAATACTTTTAGATTAGGTGTTTGCATGATCTTTACCACCTGTTGAGTCTAGTTACACCTATTTTTTCTAGGAGCCGCTTGCATGTTGGTATTCTGACCAGTTGTTGCATTCCTCCACTTATTGTAGCACAGCTGCTAGAATAAGTGCATTTTTTGAGGATTGATTTTTTGGCCTGTGAGCCTTCTTTTTTCACTCCCCTTCTTGCACCCTTGGTTGCATTAGGGTTTTGAGTTTTTTACATACATATCACCACCTGATACTTAAAACAAATTTTTACATACAAAACATATTCTCACCATTGAGAATTCTAGACGTTCTCGTCGTCTACAGGGCGAACTCCCAGAGTTTAGTCCACTTGGCTCTCCACGTCACAGACGCAGAGCATTGTCCCTTGATTCGACACATCGTCAATCAATTAGAAGGTCATCCGATTCTGACATACCCCACTTCACCTTTGATTTGGAGGTAGAATCCGAAAACCCCACCGAGTTACCACCAACCACAAATATGTCTGAAACACCAGTTGATCCACAATTTACATTAACCATAGGTCAGACATCCGCAGACCCTTCTGCGGCAGTACCATCCACGGCAACAACCACCCCCTTGGGTATGCCCAATATGGGTAACACTCCACATTCAGGAATGCCTAGCACAGGACCACCACTTGTCATGGGCATGCCCAACATGGGGGTCATACCCCCTTCGTTTTCCACAAACCCTATCCCAGGAATCCCCAGTGCGATTCCTAACCCAAGTGTAACTCATGTTGCACTTGGCAGTGCTATACCAGGAATCCCTGGTGTGATTCCTAACCCAAGTGTAACCCAAGTTGCACTTGGGAGCGCTAACCCATATCATGCCACACCTTTTGGAGGGCACATACCCTCCATACCTAGCATACCTATAGGCGCTACTGGACCCCTACACCATACCACAATGGCTAGGCAGGTCCCGGTTCCGGTCACCACATCCGCTAGTCTACCATACATGGCAAGTCTCAACCTGCCAGATCTAGCTAGGCTCACAAATGACCCCATCAGACATGATCCTGCTTGGCCCCATATGCCCACTAAGCTTCCCTCTAACATACCTAAGTTTGAGGGAAAGGCAGGAGAACACCCCCAGAATCACATCATGTCCTTCCATTTATGGTGTTCCTCCAACTCCATAGTGGATGACTCAATCCGCCTACGGCTTTTACAACGCACCTTCACTGGCTCCGCAGCCAAATGGTATATCGAGCAGCCCCATGGGACGCATGCCACATTTACTTCCCTTGCCTCGACCTTCCTACAGTTCTTTCAGCTACCAGTCCGCTATGATGCGGGCGTCGACATCCTACTGTCTTGCAGACAGAACACAGCCACGCATATCACTGACCATATTCATGATTGGCGTCGGCGCCGGAGCCTATGCAAGATCAAATTAGACAACCGAATCTTCCTAGACTGGTTCCTTAAATCCCTCCTTCCTCTCATTGCGAAGGATGTAGCATCTGAAAGACCCCAGTCTGAGGAGGAGGCCATCCTCAAGGCCCAACAGTTTGATCTTATCTATGCCCAGTCAGGTTACCTATACACGATCATACCTGACGCCCCACGAGGTGACTCTGCACGCGGTGACACACCGGGGGCATCACATGCCGCTGATGGCATTATTGGCCAAATTACACCGCAAGCAAAACCTTTCAGTATGGTGAGCACCATGCCCGCCCCAGACCTCTCTAGGGCTACATCCAGTTCCGGAGCGACAACTTCTTATGCTCCAACAAACCAGACCCATCACATTCATGGACCCTCTTGTCCACAACATTGTTATGGCCAAGCGCCATCAGAATATGTACCTCCTACATACTATGCTCAACCTACGGTACAGACCCCCATGCAGTTCCCACAACAGCATATGCATTACCCACAACCGATTGCACCGGCTCACCTCACAACTCCACCAGCTCAGGGGTACCAACAACCCCAGCAGGCAACTGGACCATCTCCAGCTCCACCTGCGTACTATCCACTGCAACCTGCTCCCGCACCTGCGGCTCCTCAGAATCCACCCAATGCTCAAGGGCATGTGTACGCACAACAACATCAGCCCCAATACCAAAATAACCAACGCAACCAGGGTAGGCAACCAAACCGCGGAAGAGGACGCAACCGTGGAAACAATCAAAACCGTAACCAAGCTCCACAACCTACCCATCCTCCGCAAGAAAATAACGCGGCGCCCGCTCATCAGAATCCCGATCGGCCACCTAAGCAACCCAAAAATGCTAATTTACGAACAAACCATCCTTGTTCCATTTGCGGTGTCTATGGCCACTATACCCACGCTTGCCCACATCTGGAGCGAGCTCGACAACTATGGACAAATGACGCCCATCGTCAAGGGCAGGCGGCTCCTCAGCCTCCACCCAACCCCCCACCACCTCCACAACAACCTTTGGTATTACAAAACCCTTTTCCAACACAAGGAGTGGTGAACACTCAGCCGTTAGCCCCCCAACAGGGCAACGTGCAACCACAACAAATTACTTACACAGCTCCTGACCAACCCATGTTTGATTCAGGCACCCACCACTTATTGATGATGTCCACCGCAGACGTCAATATCCAAACCCGTCGGAATCAATACGGACCGACTGCTGAAACCCCCCCGCCGAAAAGGATACTAATGCTAATCCCACTGATCAAACATTGCGTATACCTCAGGTTCCACTCGATGGCGCTTCGAAAGCACCTCGCTTCCCCCTTCGCCAAATCAACAACAACCCCAATGCACGGGCTGCATCCAATTACAACATCGTAGATGACCTAGCTCAATCTCCCGCAGCCATGTCTGCGTTAGAAGTCTTAAAAACCTGTCCTACTCAGCGCAAAACTTTACTTTCCGCCATTGGGGCGATTGACCCAAATGATTCGAAATTGATGACCTTTGATTTAGACCAATTTGAACCACGGCTGCCTTCTACCATAGCAGTCCAAGTTTCCATTTCTATTCGGAATCTTGTCATCCATCGATGTATCATCGACGAGGGTGCCTCCACATGCGTCATGTCCACTTTTGTTTGGCAGAAGTTGGGATCCCCTGCTCTCCAGCAATCCACCACTGCATTGCGGGCCTACGACGGCCGGTCAGCTCAACCTCAAGGTTTATTACCCAAGGTACCCGTCCAATTAGGTGGGAAAACTGTGCTCATCGACATAGAGGTCATTAACGCCCAGCTCGACTATAACCTTTTACTTGGCCGCAGTTACATGTACGCCATGAAAGCGGTCGCCTCCTCCGTCTTCCGCACCATGATGTTCCCCACGAGGGACGCGTGGTCAAAATTGACCAACTCACCTACTATGATCCCAACGCCCCTGCAGCACCAGAGAATGTTCTTCCCATGATTGAACAACCCGCTTCTAGTGCAGTTACCTCCTTTGTGTCTTCTGTGGCACCCGGACTTTATTCGGATACACCAATGACCTCTACATTCCAGGCCATTCCACCACCGTCGCCGGAGACCCAAGTCGCAAACCTCTGTACTCTTTCGCAGAATACGCAAACGTCCGGTGGTCAACCACCATTGATCCCCAGTCACATTGGTGTTACACCCATCCACACCATCCCCTTCCTATTTCCTCCTTCGGGTGTAGTAAGCGCCCCGGTTATGGCTACCCTTAGCCTACCCGGGATAACATTGGGATTACCCGTGTGGTATATTCCGCCTCCCGTTCGACCACCGACACCAGACGTCATCCTCCAACCGGTACAACCTATTGTTACCACAAATCAGCCTCCTCCTGGTGTCGCAATCCCTTCGTCGTCAACGACACCTCCTCCTAACCTCAATATCCCTCCGTCGTCAATGAAACCTCCTCCTGGTCTCACGATTGCGTCGACGTCAAAGGATCCCCCTCTTCTTTCTAAACCCACTGGGGGCAGAGGTCCACAACCATACACTGCTATACCACCTCCTAAGGCAGTCAAACCCCCACCGGTGTTTCGAGCTCCCCCCAAATGTTCATTATGCGATGAAATTGGCCATCCAACTCATCAATGCCCACACTTACCGGCACTCCAAGAGCATATGAATATGTTGGACGATGACATCGGCATCCCAATAGTCAGATTAGAGCCACCTCTACAGCCTCGCGACAAATCACTGCGCACGAACCATCCTTGTGCTATATGCAGTGTTTACGACCACTACTCTCACCATTGCCCTGATCTACCTGACTATAGAGCAGCGTTGTACGAGTTAAACAATGCCGACTTAGAGATATCTCCTCCCCTCATCGAGGAGATCCACCCCCCACCATCATCCTCGTCAGAAGAAGTCAATACGATATATATGATTTCAACAACCTTCAAACCAGAACCCCTTGATTTATGGTCTGACTACTTCAATACTGACAAGCAAATTTTGGAGACACTCACTGCACCCGACTACCCTTGGGATGATATGCATCATCGCTCGTACTTCCTCCCGGAAGCATCTACCTCCACCGCATCCAACCAGCTATCGATCGAGTCGAAATACTTCATACCCACCAAAGTCGATTGGTTAAAGGACCCCATCCCAGCACCGGATGCCTTTGAAGAAGGGAACATGTCAAACATTTCCCCCACTATACAGATAGACATTTCCACAACACCAGGGAAACCTGAGCTCATCTCGCTGGGCGCATCTTGCACTCAAGCAGAAACTCAGGCGTACAAAAAACTCTTTCAAGAGTTCCGTGATGTCTTTGCCTGGTCCTACACCGAGATGCCTGGTCTCGACCCCGCCATTATTGAACACCACATCGATACATTGCCGGAAGTACCCCCTGTTCGTCAGAAACAGCGACCTATTCACCCTGCCAAGCTCCCCGCTGTTAAGGCTGAGGTCGAGAAACTACGAAACGCAGGGTTCATCTACCCTATTTCGTACACCACCTGGGTGTCGAACCCCGTTCCTGTCAACAAAAAGCAAGGCACCCTTAGAGTATGCACTGACTTCCGCGATCTAAACCACGCTTGTCCAAAAGACAATTTCCCCACGCCATTCATTGACCAACTCATTGATGAGTGTGCGGGCCATGAGGTCCTATCCTTCATGGACGGGTTTTCCGGATATAACCAGATTCACATCCGCAAGGAGGATCAGTACAAGACTGCCTTTACCACCCCATGGGGCACCTTTGCCTACCGCGTCATGCCATTTGGCCTTAAAAATGCTGGTGCCACTTTCCAGCGAGCCATGACCTATTGCTTTCACGACTTGATCCATATCTTGCGAGTCTATCTCGACGACCTCACAGCTCGTTCCTGAAAACGATCAGACCACCTTAACGACCTCCGGCAAGTTTTCCTGCGTTGTCGCAAGTATAAAATCCGCTTGAACCCACACAAGTGTGTCTTTTGCGTCCCGGCGGGCCGGTTGTTGGGTTTCATTGTTTCCCAAGACGGAATCACTGTCGATCCCCTGAAAGTCAAAGCCATCTTAGAACTTCCCCCTCCTCGCACGCTTCGGCAGCTTCAAAGCTTGCAAGGGCGGTCCAATTTTCTTAGGCGCTTTGTTCCTGATTACGCCACCAAAGTCCATGGATTCTTACGCTTACTTCGTACCCACATACCCTTTGTTTGGGATGAGCAAGCAGACACGGCATTCGAAGCCCTCAAGAAAGCTCTCACACAAGCCCCCTTGATATCCCCACCAGATTTCTCTCAAAACTTCACCCTTTACGTCTCGGCGTCTGAACATGCCGTCTCCGGAGTTTTGGTCCAAGAAGATGCCTCCCACAAAGAGCATGTGATTTATTACGTCAGCCAGACCTTGTCTGGCCCACCTCTACGCTACCCATACGAGGAAAGATTAGCCCTAGCTGTAGTCTTTTCCGTACAAAAACTGCGACACTATATTTTGCTTAGTCATACCACGGTTGTCGCCGACTCCAACCCCATGGTCTACCTCCTCACCCGGCGGCTCCTACAAGGTCGTGTCGCTAAATGGGTCATTATCCTCCAGGAATATGACCTCACTTTCAAAACTCCCAAAAGCACCAAAGCCCTCGCGCTAGCTCACCTCATCACGGACCTCCCATCCTCCTCAACATCACCCGTGATCCAAACGGACCTGATCGACGAGCAGATCTTCATTATTTCGTCTGACGACCCTTGGTATGGAGACATATTGACTTACCTTCGTACGCAAAAATTTAGACCACACATCGATCGTGATGGCCGCCGTTGCATACGACACCACGCCCCCCGATACCTACTGATTGGGGATGTACTTTACCGACGCGGCATTGATACTATCTTACGCCGCTGCCTTTCCCATAGTGAGGCAGAACAAGTCCTTAACGATTGTCATAGCGGTGCCTGTGGAGGCCATTTCTCCGGTATGGCTACCGCCCAGAAAATCATTCGGGCAGGTTATTTTTGGCCATCATTATTCACTGATTGCATCACCGCAGTCAAGCATTGCCAGAACTGCCAGCTATTTGCCCCCAAAGCAAGAACCCCCCCTGCCCCCCTTCATCCAGTCATCACTGTTGGACCATTCTGCAAATGGGCCATAGACTTCCTCGACTGCAACCCCCCGTCAGCCGGCGGTCACAAACACATCATTGTGGCCGTAGATTATTTCACCAAGTGGGCAGAAGCCATGCCGACCTATAATTGCAAAGCCGACACTGCGGCACGGTTTTTCTTCAACCATGTTATCGCTCGTTTCGGAGTACCACAGCAGTTAGTCTCTGACCATGGCTCTCACTTCGAAGATGCCGTCTGGAAGGAGTTATCAACCATGTTGAAATTCGAACACCATTTCTCTTCCGCTTACTATCCCCAAGGAAACGGCCAAGTCGAAGCGATCAATAAAATCTTGAAGACCATTCTCCAACGCACTGTCGACAAGCACAAGTCCAATTGGCATCACATGCTTTTCCCGGCACTATGGGCCTACCGCACATCAACCAAAACCGCCACCGGTTTTACCCCTTTTCATTTAGTTCACGGTGTTGAATCTGTCCTCCCTATTGAGTGCCAGATCCCAGCTTTACACATCGCCGTTGAACTTCTACCGGACACTTCCCCGATCGAGCAACGTTTACTACTCCTAGAGCAGGCCGATGAAGATCGGCGCACAGCCATTCAAAACATGGAAGCAGCTAAACAACGATCGAAACTAAGTTACGACAAACGCGTCCACCCAAGAACCTTTTCTGAGGGAGACCTTGTCCTTGCTTACGATCAAGCTCATGATAAAACCGGAAAGGGAAAATTCGTGTCCATGTGGCAAGGCCCCTACATCATACACACCTGCCTCGGGCAGGGGGCATACATTCTGACCGATTCAGAAGGCAACACCCTGCGCAACCCACGCAACGGGTTGTACCTTAAAAGATTTTACCCATAGAAAATCTCATGAACACCATCGTCCATTTTAGTATAGGCATACATCTTTTTTGATTCACAAAAAATTTCAAAAAACCTAAATATTTGTTTTTCTCTGCATGACCACAGATGGAGCCTCTTCCACTCTGCCATATCGGTTTCGCTGATGGTGCAAGCCGTTGGTCTCCCAATCTCGCCTCCGCAGCTTGGGTAATATACTCCCCTTCACATGAGTTAATTCACATCGATGGAGTATGTTTAGGTGCCGCCACCAATAATCAAGCTGAATACGATGCCGTGACTGGTCTCCTGGCCGCTGCTCTCCAGATGAGCATACGTCACCTCAACGTTTTCTTGGACTCACAGCTCCTAGTTTCCCAGCTCAACAATGATTACCAGGTACGCGATCCGTGTCTTTTCAGAAAATTCCTGCGCACTAAACAAATGGTTAGACAGTTTGAATCCATTACATTCACACATGTCCCAAGACACCTCAATAGTGTAGCAGATAATATGGCCAACAGTATCCTCGACTGGCACACCAATCACATCATGTCATATCCATAAACAAAATGCATCCATGTGCAAAACATGTGCCTCCACGGGCATATACAAAAACCAATATTGCATCCACGTGCATAACATGTGCCTCCACGGGCATAAAACAAACAAACCAAATAATGCATCCATGTGCATAACAGGTGCCTCCACGGGCATACATAAATCAACAAACACACTGCATCCACGTGCATAACATGTGCCTCCACGGGCTATACAAAAGACAAATGTGCATCCACGTGCATACACGACAATATATCTAAAATATATATCCACATATATATATAAATCAAATGGTGAACATGTCATAAGTGCCCTCAGCACCCGATATACAAAAAATACATCTGTCATACAAAAAATGCTTCCCCATATGCTCATGAGCATTTGGGGGCAAGTACAATGTCGTGTATTCATCTGGATCCTCAGGATCCTCGGGCTCCTCCCTGATGACGATGCTTGAGACCTTTCCTCTCCCTCATCAATCCATTTTTGTTCGGTATAATTTTATACCTTTTTCGGGCCGAGCAACCCCTCTTTACGAAAAAGGCACTTAGGGAGTTTCTGTTAAGCTCTTTTCTGACTCCTAAAACAATGAAAAGATCGCCGAGCTATCTTGCTTCCTTTCATGCTCGCTAAACGTATCTGAAAGGGCGTCTACTTGATATAAGTTTACCCCTTTTCCGGACCTCGTAGACTAATTACGAAAAAGGTATACTCTAGTCACATCGGCTAGAAGAGTTCTCCATCCGCATCATTTTATGCTTTTTCGGGCCTTGGAGACTAAACTCACGAAAAAGAAACACCAATAGAGTCCACTTACCGCTTTCAGACTCTCTAAACATGAAAGCAACCATGAGCATGAGCCGTCCTGGGCTCACAAAATCCACAGGATCGTACCATTTCAGAGCACACTTTTATCCCTTCTTGGAGCTCATTAAAACTACGAAGAAGAAATCAATGGTGCCTCTTGGCGCCACGACAGATCACATCTACTCATATGGCAGCTTCCCCATTTTGGTCGCCTTTGTTCAGAGTATTCTGCAGTATATCACCTTGATAATCCCTCGACAGCACCTATCAGCTCGTCCTCCCCCCCCAGAGTCAATATATACCATTCAGTCAAAGCAATGATCCCCACACCTACAAGTCAGTTCCCTACGCTGCCAGGTCAACCATGTCATCATGCTCTGAACAAAGGAAGTTTGATTCTACCCATTTTTTTGGACCCAGTTATTTCCCTTCCCCACAAGTATGTCAGTCCTACCATCAGTACTACATCACTTCAGTTCTACACCTCGTACTCCTATCAAGGAAACATCATTGCCTTGTTAGTTGCTGGTCTCCCTCTGTCGACGACAACCACATTGATTCCAGAGGATAGACCTAGAGGTCCCTGTGTCTTGGACTCATTACCATTTATGATGAGTGCCTACGAATCATTTCGAGAGGAATCCTTAGTGCCTCTCCGAATGGTTGTTTCTCACATGCTCGACTTCAACACCTTGATCGCATCGTTGAGACTCGCACAGGGTATTGGTCCGTTCAGTTATTAGTCGAAGACCCCGGATACCTCCTGACTCCTCCACATTTGAGAGTCTACCTATGGATACAACCAGTTACATTTTTTCTATAGATATCCGGGTTGCGTATGGCGACAGTATTCCACATGGCTCACAGTCATTGAGTCCATACAGATGTTGGACACCTTCAGTTTCAGCAGTTCAACAGTTATTCCAGTGTATCAGTTATTGAGATCACCCATGATCATGAGTATATCCCACAATAATGTCCCCTATGGACCATTATGATGTACCAGTATATTTCTTTACGTATTAGATCCCCCTTCTTGGGACTAATTGTTTTGTATATGTCTTGATACGAGCATGGGAATGCCCGCCTCGTCCTTTATCAGAGATTATACCTCATTCATATTGAGGCCATGTAATATTTTTTGTTTTTGCAGCTTCCAAGGGCCGTGGCTCCAGTCTCCAACCGGTCTCTTCTCTCCCCTAAACCCCAGAAAAAAGGACAAAAGAACTATGATGTCTATCGGCCATACGATGAGCTCCTGCCCTCACACATCAGGGGGCAATCTGTTAACACCCAAAAAGTGCTCACTAGCTCATTTCCCTATTCACATGACCCATTTGTCCACTTTTTCACCATCTGAGCCTCCGAAACCAACAAAAGGTCACCAAAAGACCTTAGTACACCCCTTTTTCCATTAAAAAAGATTATTTTTCCAAGAAAATCATAAAAAACCCTCAAAAAGGGTCCAAATTCCCAAAAATATTAAAAAGGGAATTAAAATATTATTTTTATTCAAAAAAGGAAAAAGGAGGGAAAAGTACCTAAACCATGTTGGTCAATACCATTTGGTTTCCACAAAACCACAAATGGTATTCCTCACCACCAAAACCTATAAAAAGGTGGTAGGGGCTCCTCATTTCACATCCTTCCATTATCTCATCCTTATGCTGCTGAAATCTCCCCTGAGCACTTTTAGCCATTGAAGCAACCTTGGAGAAGGAGACCTCTTGGAGTTTGGAGCTACTCATCTTGGGAGTTGCTCAACATCAACCTTCACCATTGAAGGTAATATCTCAAGCACTTGCTTGCCCCCCCCATTTTTCAATACAAAAAATTATTTCTTATGTTTCTTGTTCTTGATTTTGACATGTTTACATTATTTGCTTAGATTCTTTCTTAGATTCATGAAAAGTATTGTTTATTTAGTTTATTGTTTTTATTTCTATTGAAACTGCTGCTACTAGTTAGCAGGTTCCCATAGCACTAAGCCTGGTTGCAAAACCGGGCCAACAGATATCCAAACAATTTGCACAACCTGCCACATATCATCTCTGACCTCCAAGTGTCAACCTGATACTCATGATCCAACGGATCATCATCGCACGAGGCATCATCCTGATGCCCATGATCATACTGATCATATCCAGCATCCAACATGATGCATACAGACATAAATGATCCAACTGATCATAACAAGCATCCAACATGATGCATACATACATAAATGATCCAACTGATCATAACAAGCATCCAACATGATGCATGTACATACAAATATAAATGATCCAACTGATCATATCTAGCATCAACATGATGCATATACAAAGCAGTAACTGGAGCATCGTCCTAATGCTCATCATCCAGCGCTTACATCCATAGCCATGTGAAGGATCCTCCTTTCAACATGCTTGGAATGGCTTCAGAAAATGTGTCCATCACTTATTCCTCGAAGTGTCGTCGATCTGAAGAACATCAAGCCTCTCCCTGAAGTACTCGAAATTCACCCTGGCTAGTGGCTTCGTCAGCACATCTGCAATCTGCTCATCCGTCGCAACATACAGGAGCTTCACGGCTCCTCTCTGCACCATATCCCTAATATAGTGATATTTGATCTCTATGTGTTTCGACCTATCATGAAACAATGGGTTCTCAGACAGCTTCACACAACTCTGGTTATCACAAAAGATACTGGTAGCATCCAGCGGGAGATCAAATAACTCAGACAGTAGCTTCCGTAGCCATACTGCCTCACAACTAGCTGAGTAGGCTGCAACATACTCTGCCTCAACTATACTCAATACTACACAGGACTGCTTCCTGCTAAACCAAGAGATCACGCCTGATCCCATACTGAAGTAGCACCCAGATGTGCTCTTCCTATCTGCAGCACTGCTAGCCCAATCTGAATCGACATAACCCTGCAGGTTAAAATTTTGATTCGCATCATACTTGAGTCCATAATCCACTGTACCCTTTAGGTACCTCAAAACATGCTTTACAGCAACCAGGTGAACACTCCTCGGATCCATCAGGAACTGGCTCAATGTGTTCATAGCAAAGAAAATATTTGGTCTCGTGTTCGTCAGGTACATCAAGGACCCAATCATCTGACGATACATAGAGACATCAACCGGCTCAGATGAAGCATCACATAGAAGCTTTAGATTTGATGCCATGGGTGTGGCCATGGCCTTGCAATCCATCATCCCAAATCTCTTTAGGATATCTACTGTGTACTGTGTACTGGAAGGTTCTTTGTTCATAATGTCATAGAGTAAAGCAACATAGCTGGTATGTGATCTGGTTCTCTTCTTTGCTCTGTGTTCTTCTTCTGGAATGTCAAATATTTCTGCATCTTGAATGAGCTCTCTAGCCCATGCAGGTTTCCTCTTGTGAGAGTCATCCTCACGGGGTGGATCTATAGGTTCTTGTGGATCTTCAAACTCACGAAAAACTTCTGGAATTGCTTTAGTCATGGTAGTGTCTTGAAATCTAGTTTCCTTAGGTTCTTCATAAACTTGAATACAAGCCTTCCTTGATTTGATGAATGCTAAGTTTTCATCAAATGTTACATCCCTGCTGACATCAATCTTCTTGAACCCTGGAAAGTATATTCTGTAAGCCTTCGAGCTTTCATTGTAACCCACAAAGATACCCTTCTTTCCTGAAGGATCTAGTTTGGTCCTCTTTACCTTTGGGATATGAGTGTATACTGGACAAACAAATATTATGAGATGGCTAACTTCAGGCTTCTTACCAGAATAGACTTCTTCTGGTGTCTTGTTGTCCAATATCTTGTGGGGTGTTCTGTTCTGCACATATACAGTTGTTCTAGCTACTTCTGCCCATAGATGCATAGGTAGATCCTGGTCATGCAGCATTACCCTTGCTGCTTCCATGATTGTTCTGTTCTTCCTTTCTGCAACTCCATTCTGTTGAGGATTATAAGGAGCAGTCAACTCCCTCTTAATACCTGAATCACTACAAAGCTTCTTGAAGTCACCTGAGGTGAATTCTCCACCATTGTCGGATCTGAATGTTTCAATCTTTTTGTCAGTTTTATTCTCCATCAAGGTTTTGAATTCCTTGAACTTATCAAACACCTCATCTTTTTTTTCAAGAAGTATACCCAAGTCTTCCTAGAGAAGTCATCAATAAATGTGACATAGTAAACATACCCACTTAGAGAACTGGATGACATAGGACCACATACATCTAAGTGGATGATTTCCAGGATATCTTTTGCATTGCTTTCACTGAGTGGGAAAGCCTTCTTAATATTCTTACCTTTTGCACACAATGCAGAGATGGAAAGTAAGTTCTTCTTGAGCCCAGGTACATAAAGGAATTCTTTCATCTTCAAAGATTTTCCAGAATCTAGGTTGTAGGAGGCTTCACCACTTCCTTTGATGGGATATTGATAATCATCCCCAAGTTTCACTTTATGGGGTGATTCATGTTCAGACAGATTTACAAAGGATTCTTTAAACCCGGTCATGTGTTTGGAAGCCCCACTATCAATTAACCAATCCTTACAACCATGGGAGATAGTACCTGTGAGAGCAGAGATTAGAACATACTCTTCTTCACTTGATGAGTCATCATTACTATCATCACTTTCTTCCCTAGCCTTCTTCTTTAAAGGTTCATCATCTTCGGCAACATGAGCAACGTACCTTCTTTTGTTACCCTTCTTCTTCTTGCCGGATCTGTTGTTGTTGTGGTTCTCCCTTTTGTTCTTGGGACATTCTGAAGCAAAGTGACCCTTCTCATTACAAGTGAAACACCTTAGATCTTTCTTGTCTTTGTGAAATTGATGAGAATATTTCTTCTTGTGATGGGATGGCTCCCTCTTGAACTTGCCCTTCTTAGTGTGAGCTGGGAGAGCTTGATCTTCATTTCCCATCTTTTCTTATCTTGCCACAAGCCTTGCTTCTTCTTGAGAACATTCCTCCCATAATCTACTGAAGGAGATTAACTTCTTTCTGGCACAGATCCCCTGGATAAAAGAGTCCCATGACCTAGGTAGGCCATTCAAAGTAGTCATAACAATTTCACCATTCTCCACCATTTCATCTACATCTTCAAGTTGTTCCTTGATCTGAGAGACCTTGGAGAAATAGGATTGAATGGTTTCTCCATTCAACATCTTGACCCCTTTAAATTGATTCCGTAGGGTCATCTTCCGATTTATGTTCTTTCCTTCAAATAGCTTGGTCAAAGAGTCAAACATAGCCTTGGGTGTCTTTAGAGAAGACACATGGGGTATGAGATGGTCTTTTATAGAATCGGCAATGATTCTCTTTGCCTTGACCAAGTTCTTCTTATGCAATACATTAGCCTCTTCATCCTCTGGGATAGGGATGTCTTCTTTTATATATGAGTCCAACTCATTCTCTTCCAGGATTAACCCAATCCTATACTTTCAAGATCGGAATTTATCAGCCCCTTCAAGCTTATCCTCAAGCTTGGTGTGGTTAGACATCTTAAAGAGTACTTCAAATGGAAATAGAAAAGATTTAGGTCTTATTACTTGAAATGTTGAAAAATGGATCTAGTCCCAGATTAGGGTTTGTCGGAAAAACCCTAAAAATTCAAAATGTGAATTTCAACTTTTTGAAAGGATAGAAAGATGTGCCTTGAGGAGCTGATAAGCCTGGTGTATTCATAATTTGAGATCAGCAAAGCTTTTCCCTTCAGATTTTCCCTTTTGTCCTCCTGGGTTCACTAGGGAGAGCCCTGAATTAGGGTTTGAGTTTGTTGGAGATCTACCCAGCCAAAAATCTCGATCCAAAGCTCTAAAATTCGATTTTTGCAAGGCGCTTCCAGCTATGTCTTCAGATTTCAGAAATTCCTATTTTTGTGCAAACCCTAATTTTATAGGGCCAAATCTGAAAATGCTCAGAATTGAATTCTGATTGGACAAATATATTCTCCTTTCTGAGTAGAGTTAATCTACTATACTACTTTTCCAAAAACTATGGAGAGAAACCCAATAAACAAGAAACTCAAGTTTTCGTCACTGCAAAATGTCTTCTTCTCAAGTTAGCTTTGATACCATGTTAAATTTTGAGCATTAATTCACAATAATCTTGGATCTTTACTGAGAGAATAACATATATAGTATATCAATGCATAACAATCACAATAAGCATCACAAGAATCAAAAGCATGAGAGACAAGAGACACGGAGTTTCTGTGGGGAAAACCATAAGGTGAAAAACCCCACAACTTCCTCAGAGATAGAGAGAGCAATGGCTCAACCAAAATACACTTGAGATAGTATTCTAGAGAAGATGATCCTCCTCCTCACTAGTGTGCCACTTTCTGAGTGAGAGAAGTGTGTCTTTTCGAATGATCCAAATAGAGATCTCCTGATCTCTATTTTTACTTAACCAGTTTGCCCAGTGACCTTATGGGGCCGACTTGTCTATCTAGATACATCCACAATATAATATATATTTTAGGGTTGACCCCACACATGGTGGTATAATAACCCATCGGCAAGTACACACACTTGCGACACTTGTCAATCCACATGACGACACTTCCTTATAGAGGAATAACACATCTCTTATAAGGGTACAATAAATATATATGAAATACATAGATGAAATATATTCCAAAGTTACATATACATCAACACATTCATCTCGGCTTCATTCCTCCAATCGAGCTCTTCGTCACTTTTGCTTTGAGTGAGTAGTTTGCATAGGCCTTGACCTTTAATAATGCTAGCTGGCTTGAATTCTAAGTCGTACTCCTGGAGAGCAGTGACCCAATTCGCTCTTCTTTCTCCCAACTCCTTTTGGATGAAAAGAGTTCTGACAGCAAGATGAGGGACTATGAATTTCGTCCTATTTTTAGAATATACGGCCTGAACTGTTTTACTGCTTTGAATACTACATATGTTAGTTTATCTACCACAAGATAGTTCAGTTTAGCGCCTAGCAGGACAGTGCTAATAAAAGAGATTGGATATTCATCTCCTGATTCCGTCTTCTGAGTAAGCACAGCTGCAAGAGAGTCATCAGAAGCGAATGTATACATTATAAAATATTTATCAAAATCTGGACTTCTTAAATATGGTGCCTTGGCTATAGCAGCTTTGATCTCTTTGAATGTGACCTTTTCCAAGTCTTTCCATTTAAATTGTACATTTTTTTTAACCATTTGTTGCAACGGTTTAAGGATCTGGGCGAAGTCAGGCACGAACCTTCAGAAAAAAATTTATGGTGCCCATGAATGATTGCATAGACTTCTTGCTATGGGGCATGGGAATATTATTGATAACCTAAACCCTTTCTTGATCTATTGATATTCCCTCTTTGGAAATGATATGACTGAGAAGCTTTCCCTCAAGGACAGCAAAAACGCTCTTCTTAGGATTCAGATAACTACCGTACTTCCTACAGCGGTCGAAAATTTGTTTTAGGTGAGAAACGTGGTCTTCCCTCTTCTTGGAAAATACTGTTACATCGTCCAGGTATACCACTACACATTGACCACCCAATCCTCGGAAAGCAATGTCCATGGCTCGCTGAAAAGTAGCTCCTGCATTAATTAAGCCAAAATGCATTCTTCGGTACGCGAAGGTCCCCCACTTTGTGCAAAAAGTGGTTTTGAGTCGGTCCTCCTCCGCTACTAGCACTTGTTTGTAACCAAAAAATCCATCTAGTAAAAAAAAAGAGTTATGATCCTGACACCATCTGCAATATCTGTTCCATCAGGGGCATCGGATAGTTGTCTTTATCGGAAGCTCTATTCAAGTTCTAGAAATCTACTCACAGCCTGATTTCTCCTGATTTCTTCCGTACAGGGACTAAATTAACCACGCATTCAGAATTTCGTACTTTGAAAATGATTTTGGCTTCCAACAATTTTTTTAGTTCTTTCAGAATTAGAGGCTCAAGTGTTGGATGCATTCTCCTTAGTTGTTGATGAAAAGGTTTGACTCCTTCTTTCATAGGTATTGCGTGTTGAATGATACGGGTGTCATATGTCTTAAGATCATCATAGGTCCAAGCGAACACATCTTTATATTGTTGAAAAAGTTTAATGAATCTGCTTCTTTCCGCCAGAGTACAACATTTTCCCAAATTGACATACTTCAGTTCAGCTTCTGTGCCCAAATTTTTCAACTCGTATTGCAGGGCCGAGCTGTGGGTTTTGGCATTCACAGGTATCCTAAATTTGTTTTGCAAATCGAAGAGGGCCTCTAGCATTCTTACTCCTTTGGGAATAAAGTTTCCTTTCACTGTATCTTTATTTTGTAGGTCTGAGTCATGCTCTTCTTCCTCTATGATGGCTTCTTGAAAAGCATCTTCATTAGTTAAGAAACTAATGATCTGTTCATCATCGTCAAATACTCTGAAATTTGTTATGTTGTCTGGCAAAGAAGGCATGAAAATTAATTCAATAGAACATTTATTATTAGGGGGTACTAATCTAGAAGCGGAGGTAGCTAACAGATCACCTGCAGCATTTTGTAATCTTGGGACAGAATTAATGTTAAAAGCATCAAAACAAGATATTAAACTCTAGATTTCTTCTTGATAGCCTTTTAAATGAGGGGAAAGACAATGAATCGTATTTCTTATTTTCCTAACAACAATTTCAGAATCACCAAAGACTTTAAAAAACTTAACATTAAGACCAATGGCTTTCTTCAAACCTTGAATGAGAGCTTCGTATTATGTGGTATTATTAGTACATTCAAACTCTAACCTACATGATAAAAAATATTTATTTCTATCAGGATCAATTAAAATGCAACCAGCTCTGGATCCTTCCTGTGTCTTGGATCCATCGAAGTAAAGTGTCCAAAAGATGTTTTCTTTTCTAACTAAGTTAGTTTGATTTTTGTCTAAGTTAGTGACTAAGTCTACTATATTACATTCAATATCATCAACCTATGAAAACTAAAGGAGGTCAGGCTGTCTATCTGAAATATGGCTAACTTCTTCTGATTTCTAATTTCCAGGTTCAATTTCCAAAATGTAATTTCCTAAAACTGAAGACGAAAAGGCTACAACTTCATTTTTTCCATCCAGTTGAGTAACATTTTTTTTCATATGTGGCTCCCTCAATATCTTAATCTGATTCTGATGATTTTGATATGGCAGCCACAGATGAGACCATTCTATTGCAAAATAGCCATTAAGTTTCGCAGACCAGTCCCTACTCAATATTAGACCATACGCCTCGGGAATATCGAACACCATTATATCAATGAATTGACACACTCTGGGATCAGATGACAATCTAATGAGTACATCTTTTAATTCACCAATAACCTTAACAGCAGTCCTATCTAGTTGGATGATTTGAGATGGGGATGGCATAGGCTATCCATTAATTTTATTTCAAATTGATAAAGGCATGACATTTGAACTAGCAGCCAAGTCTACCAAACAGTTGTGCACATTGTGATTAAAAATCTCAAAGGTTAAGAGGAAAGGAAGAGTTTGAGATTTTGATTTTCCGCCGATACTTGCTTCATTAATTTCTAGATTTTCCTCAGTGTTTTCTACTGGGACAGTTGTTTGCGGATCAAAGGCTTCCATCAACTTCTTCCTTTGTTGTGGTAAGCTACACATATCGAAAATGGAAATATTAGCTTTCATTTTTTTTATATCCTCGATTATATCATAGCTCATGTCACATCCTTTCATAGTCGTAGATTGATTTTCTACATTGTTTAAAGGAGCTTGGGATTGTTTAGCTCTTTTCGAGTTTGGTTCTTTAGTCACCGTAGGGGAAACCACCAGGCTCGTTTTGGGTTGGGGAGGAGTAATAGTTATATGTCATCTCAGTATTTGGTTAGACCTAGCTTTGGGTGGTTCTACTTTTGGTTTGATCACTACTCATTTACTCCTAGTGGTGATGTTAACAAATGTTGTTTGTACTTCGTCTGCAAACTCTTCACAAGACAGTTCTTGGGCAGGGGTCCAATCCCAAAGAATAATTGTAGTATCGGGAGCTGGTTCTTCACTGTCAGGAATTTGTTCTTGTTGGGGAATTGTTTGCTCGGGTGCTTATGCATCTAACATTTGGTTCATTACTAAGCTCATCGAGTTGATCCACTGTGGGCATCTTTTTCTGAGTGTTTCTCTTGGTGAAAAGTGCAGAAGTGGTTCATTCCTATTTCATTCAGATTTAGTACAACATAATTGTTTACCGGTGGGGCTGGTTGTCCATTTTATTCATTCTTTTTATAGAAAGGTTTGAAAGGTGGCCTTGAAGAGCTTGTTGCTTTATCCTTTTCTAGATCTACAATCTTGTTGGAGAGTTTCTGTGTCATAACAGGAGAGTTTTTGCATCACTGTTATGACATTTTCTAAATCTGGTGCAGGTTCTTCTTTATCCTTGGTTAAAAGAAAAGGTTTCTTAACAGTCGTTGGCTTACCCTCTATATCTAAGGCATGTTTCGCTATGCTATCATGTTCTTCTTCCACCTTCTTGGCTTCTTCAAAATTTTCTGTCAGGGTAGGTTTTTTTGTTCTCTTGACGAACATTGCAAGCAGGAATTTAAGAGCTGTTGTATATTATTCTACTAAGCATTCCTTCAGCGGGCTTTGTTACATCACTGAAATTATTTAACAACGTTGTGAATCTCTGGTTAAACTCTTGAACTTTCTCATTCTTTTCCATTCTCATAGACAATAACTCTTTCATGAGAGTAGCTACGGTTTTCTGATTGCCATACTTTTTAAGGAAACATTTCTCAAAATCATCCCAACTTGTTATCGAACCGGCTTGCAAACTAAAGTACCAGGAAGATACTTTGGGTTCGGAAGTATAAGGAAAGAGAAGACAAACCACCTCTTCGTGTTCTACATTTAAAAGATTTATGGCTAAATAGAAACTTTTGAGGTGGTCTTCAGCAGAAATTCCCTTGCTACGGTCATACTTAGGCAAAACCTTTTCTGGGTTATTGGGCAAATCACGGAATGGTTCGACTACGTTTAAAAGGTTCAGTGATCTCTTCTAGAGATAAATCTAACAATTCTTCTAGACTTTGACCAAGAAATGAATCTCTTGTGCACTGAGGATTTTTTCAAGGAGCTCTGGTCCTAGGTAACAAAGGAACTGTGGTTAGTACTCCAAGACTTCTCACGTATGAGTGAGTATGTCTCCTTAATTGATTTACTTCTTCAAAAGGGATAGCATACACTATTTATGACTGTTATGTTTCAGGGTTAGGATCTTCTTGATTTCTTGATTTCAGATCTAGAAATTCTGGAAAGACTGTTGCGGATGGGTTTTCAGTGGAAAATTTGCTAACAAAATAATCTTTTCCACTAGCCATGCACTGGTGGCCCTCCTTCTAGCGCCAAAAAATGTTGATGCCTTGAATATCTCTACATCAATCGGCAAGGGATTCTACCCGGTAAGCAATCAAAACTAGATCACTCACTGTTCGGTGTGGGGAATCCATCCAGTTAAAGGTTTAGGCTACCGTGGGTTTTAAAGATTTGTTTGTTTTACCGGTTGCGGCCCGATCCACCAGTTATGTATTTTTGTATTTTAAAATAATATGCAAGTGCCCTATATTAAATGCATGCGGGAAAACAAATCTATGCTAATCTGATTTAATCTAAATTACCTATCCTTATAAGGAGCATATTTAAAGAATGGGCAATAAACTGGAAAATACACCCAATAATTCCACAGATAGTTGTTAAATTGAAAGGAGCATTTACAGCAGAAAAGAAAGATCATCCAAGATAGCTCAGATAGATGTAAGTATTCAATTACCCATTTAACAAAAAAACTTTGCAAAAGAGTATGAAACCATTCATAGCTGAAAATTAATTCATAAGAGCCAGGAAAGATCTCACAAGAAATGTATGAAAAGTACATAAATAGTTCAGCATTTAATCAACAAAACTCCATGCAAAATGTTGTGCCAACTTCCATAGGCCAAAACAAATTTTGCATTGATGTAGAAGAAATAGTTCCTTTACAAGACAGAAAAAGAATTTCACCTGCCAAAAGTCCTTTTTCCCTTCTTCTAATTAGCTATATATAGCTTTACAAAATATGCCCAGAGTTGCCACCTATACCCTAACCATTTATATTCCCCTAATTTGTCTTGTAGTGCTGAATATTACATAAGAGAAATATATCAACTATTTTGCAACAAAGACAGTTAAACATTACAAGTCATTAATATTCCAAAGGTATATACAAAAAATAAACACTCATGAGGCACGTTGGCGGCTGCAGGCTATCCTTGAGTCAGCTCCTTTGGGGCCTAAGGCGCTGCTGGGGTTTCTTCTTGCACTACGGCAATGGCTGGGCCACTTTCTGATGTGGTAGATTGGCTGGCTGCCAATGCAGTCTCCACCTCTGCTATACGAATTCCCCAATGATTTGTGTCCCTTAAAATATTTGTTCCAACGAGGGGACTCATGAATCTGAGAGATATTTTTTGCTTGGCCAACTCTTCTGCTAAGATAGTTATTTCAACCACAGTGACCCGGAGGCTTTCTTCCAGGCTGTGTTGATGAACAGCAGGTTGGCTGATAAATTGGTGTAGATCTTCTGCTGTCAAGGTGTCCAACTTATACACATATTCACTTTCTTCCTGGCGCTCTATACTTAGATTAGCTAAATACTGTGCTTTATCTGAGAACTCTTCTATCCTTTGGGGCATGGCTATTTGGCATCTTTCCTGTGTGGTCCGGATTCGAGAGTACACAGTCTTGCATTGCTCATAAGTGGCTGAAGTTCCAGAAGCCAACTTTACTCTGCAGTCTTTAGAATACTCTAGGGTGCGTATATCTGCCTTATATCGATCAACAGGCTTAAGGGGAAGGGTTGATGGGAACCCTGACTTCCCTTCTCTCCATTCGATATGCTTTTTAATCTCCCCACTGATGTGTACGTGATTCCTCCTGATCCTGGGGGCTTCAACATTGATTTCCTTGACTTTGGTCATGACTGCTTTTTGTCCGTATACTTCCTCTGCTATGAGTTCTCTGACTCCATAGGTCTCTCTTAGTATTCCACAAACCTGCTCGTGGAAGGGGCTGATGTCTCCCATTTTGTTGTTTTCCAATTCAAATTGTTCCTTCAGTTCATCAACCTCTTGAAGGTTGTCAAATTTATCTGATTCGAGCTTCAAATTCTTACCTTTAAGCTCTGCATTTTCTGCTTCTAATACTCTTATTTGTATTGCCAGGGCTCTCCTGTCTACCTCCAATTGTTGGAGTGCTTTATTTAATTCCTCCTTTTGAGATGTGAGAGCATTAGTCTTCTCAATCATCAAATTTGTGTAGTTCTGCTCCTTGACTAAAGCTTCCTAAAGCTGTTGTGCCTTCTCCTTTTCTTCATCCAACCTATCTCCCAATGTGTTGACATTATCTACAGTTGCTGTAACAGCAGCTACGGATATGGATGCCAGGATTCTAACAACTTCTTCTGTGTTCCGCATGACCGTGGTCTCTTATGTAGTGACGATGTCAGGCCGAAAAGGTCTTTTCAATTTGGACCCTGTCTCCTTGACAATGGTTTTCCTCTTCGTGTTGTAAGCGAAATTTACCCAGTTAGAAACCGTGCTTCTTTTATAGGGTGTGAAAGGGACAATGGGTAGATCCCTTATGGGGTAGCCCATATCCAAGTTTTTCAAGTCTGGGATTTTGGGGTCAACCTCTTCTTGGGATTTATTTTCTTCTTCTTCTTCTTTCTTCTTTGCCTCTTCCTCTTGCTCCTTCCTTCTTTTTCCTCCTGTTTGGACCCTCAAATTTTCTTCTTCTCTACGTTTATCTTCTTGGATTTTCTTTGCTTGTTCCAAAAGCCTTAGTTCTTCTTCCGAGAAAGCATTGAAGCTCGAGATGACCCCTCCTTTGTCCACCTGACAGATCTGAAGCTCAGCCATATTGTTGATTCCCCTGTATGGTTCCTCCTATGGATCATAAAAGTTGGCGTATTCATAGGGAGTGGAGAGTTCTTTGCAATGCTGTGCAAGTTTACCCTGTCGATCATTCCTGTGAAAAATCCTCTCTCCGAAACGAAAACTCCTCAATTCTGCAACAAACTCTTTCACAGTAGCAATTCCTGAAAATTTGTAGGACCCAAAATAAAAGGGTAAGGGGGGAAAAGTGGCTTTCTTGGCCTTATACAAAGTGTTACCCATCCCATCAATGAATACTTGCCTCACCATTTCCTTGTGAACTATGTAATATATAGCATACCTTGGGAAAATATATGGGGCTTTGGAACTTCCGTACATTCTTATGTAGGTACATTCGGGAGAAAAATATAAATCCACATACTTTTCCAAGGATTCCATGGTGTTTTCAGAAAGACAATTGGGTTCTTCCTTAAATATCAACTGATAAAGAGGCATTATGAACTCCTCACAAATGAGCTTATAATCTATGTCATATGAAGCCATATAAAATTCTGCTTTCCTTTCTACCAACCCTTCTTTAACCATTGTTATTGTTGATGTCAGGCTGTCTGAGAGAATTTCAGCCCAATTGAAGATTGTCCCTTTGAAGGATACATAGTGGATGATAGGGACCCATTATAGCATTAACATCATCCCATCGGATCTCCTGAAGATTCTTCTTAGCATGAGAGAGATCAGTCTGAAGGGAGGCCTCAGATTCTGGACTTCATATTCTTCACTGTATTTTCTTCTGAACTGCTTGCCTGAAATTAACAACCTTCTTGCCATGTGTAGATTATCCATATGGATTTCTTCCAACCATGCATCGTCAAGCCGCTATTGTGCTTTGGGTAATTTATAAGCTGTCGCAATGTAAGACGGGTGAAACGATGCAAAGGCCTTTCCCGTGCTATCTGCTATGACTCTAGTTTGAGTGTTGGCATGTTGCAGCACCCATCTGATTACCTATGAACATGGGAAGAGTTATGGATGTGTGGCCACTTTGGATATACAGGAGTTCCGAATATTTTGATATAAGCATTCTTCTTCAAGGAGAGCTTCAAGAAAGTCTTGATTTCTTATCATGCGATAAACATCACCCCAGTTTACTTCCGGAGGCACGTTTGTAGTGCATTTGGTGTCTTGGAACGTTGTCTCCATTCTGGCACTATCATCGACTGCCTTCATTCTCCTCTCGCCACCTTTAGCCATTATGGGAATCTTGTTCAACAATTAACATGAATAAGCATTCATGACATAATGTTGAAAACCCAAACTAATGTCTGTTAGATAATTTCTTCATTTCAACCAAATTCCTGAACATGTTTCCTTCATATATCAGTTTGAAACTTGTGAGACTACTAATTAAGTTGCTTTTACGGTTGCTGTGGTGATTAGGGATTATGATAGCAGATGGGTAAAGGATGGTCTAGGTACTTAAGTCCTTGGAAGCCAACATTTACCGGTGCGCAAGCACGGAAGGTGTAAATTTTGCAATAGCGAGGACGTCCATGATTAGGTATGAGAAAGGGCAGGAAACGTCTAGTGGGTGATGGGTATGTGCATCGTTTTAAAGTGTGAGAGTCTTGAGACCCTTTACGTTTATGCTTAGGGTTTCTTAACAAACATCTTTTAGGTTGGGGGGAAAACTATCGTCTGGGACCATGAAGAACAAGCTCTATTCTAATGAAAGAAAAAGAGATACCGCAGTAACGGGACGGCCTTGCATAGAAAAATAGACCTAGACATGACCGTGATTAAGAAGGTGAGACTAGGCAGCATGATACTCTGCATCAAGTGCACAAAGGGTCGAAAATATGTTCCGGGAAAACGTCATAGTTTAGAAAAGAACAAAAAAAGAAGCGACGAAATATCATTTTAAGTAGGCACATACAACCTACAGAGCCGACGAATGTACTTACCTAGAATCGAAAGGCGTGACGCCGACGATTGTCAATTAGTCTGTGAATCTATGCCTTCAGACGACGATGGATGCACTTGGTTGTTCGAACGGAACGAAAAAAATCCTTCGGGCGATGAAAACAAATGACATGCCAATGGGGTTTCACCCCTATATATTTGAATTGGTATGTGTGGGCCATTAATTCATTGGTTGCATGCCATTAAACGGGTTTTAAGTTTGCGTATGGCTGATTCAAATTGAAACTTTTTCAATAAATGTGACCGTCAAAAGTGGGAGGGTTATGCTCATGCTTCCAACCCACGCAGGAAGAAAAGCTGAAAATGGTTCTCTGTTGCGGGGAAGTTGTGTCAAAGCTTCCGCGAATAAGTCATGTATCTCAGAAGACTTGAGCAAACATTTCCGCTTTCGTGGGAAAGTTGGCTAAGCTCTTCTGAAAATATGCCAAATTTTGCGAGGCAGAAGAAAAAGACGAGTCTCTCCTAAGAACTTGTTGAGGCGTTTCTGGCATTTGCGAAATGGTTAGATGAAAGCTTCCGCCGTAGCAGAAGGATTTGACGATTTTGTTATGCCGCGAGCTCATTTGAATAAACGTTTCTCTTTTTCGGAGACTTTGTGATAAATTTTCCACCGCAATTTGACTTGGCCTTCTCTTTTGTTGTTTCGGAAGACTTGGTCCAACTCTTCCGCTGTTGCGGTGAACTTATCTCAATGCTTCCGCCGTTGTGGGGCGAAAGACAGAGTTTTACTTGGGAAAAAAGATGAAACTAAAAAATGCTAAGGCAAAATAATATCAGAACAACTAAGTCAATAGATGCCAAGATGTGTTACTAGAAAATCCACTCGACCGGAGGCATGCCGGATCTCCCTAGCTCAACGTGAGTCTAGAACAAATAGAACAGACTACAAACACGTTTCCTAGATCTACTTAAGGATCAAATACTAGATGTCTTACCTCTTTGATTCGCTATCCTTTCTCCCGAATGTTGCTCCACGTCCCACGGTCATCAAATCCAAGCTGCAAGACCTGTTAAGACATAGAAAAGAGAAACGAGTAAAGAGCATCTTTACAATAAGAGATCTATGTAAACAGTTAAGCAGGTAAACAACACAACATCATTACACATAAGAACGATATTGGTGGAAATCATTTGTATTACTGCAAATAGAGGAGTACATGATAGAGATATAGAACTGCAACCAATTACTTAACGTAGTAGCCCTTCTCCACACAAGCCAATTGCCAAGCCCTTCCAAGGAAGCATGAATTCTCCAAGAGGTGAGTGAAGGTGTCTTGAGAGAGATTTCACTAGCATGTAGATACCATAGTCTTCCTCCCTTTGGTATGGGAGTGAGCCTCACTTATATAGGACTAAGTGGATGAGGTTATAGATAGGATAGGTTGAGAGATGGTAGGAGAGAGATAGGGGATCTTCCCAATAAGTTAGGGGTCGAGTACCAGCTCTCCAAGAGATTAGGGATAAACCCCCAAATGGTCAAGCTTCGAGAAAGATCTTGAAATGGCTATCTTTGCCCATTAACAGACCTCGTCGCACCCTGCTATAGAGAAACCTGCGACGTCGCATGTTGCTAATGTGAAACCTACGACGACCTCTCAAAAGGTTGTACAAACTGAGTACAAATCCTCCCAAATGAACACTTGGTCCAGATGACTTCAGGGATGCATACACTAAATCATGATGATGGCTAGATTTTAGGTGAAACAGAATGCCCCCCAAAGCATGAAGTTGTTAAGGATGTACAGGTGAAGTGCTTTGATAGAAATAATGGCAAAAGACTTGTCGGATGAAGGACGTTGCTATAGTACAACTGACTCTGAACTGACAATCTCATATGTAGTTCAACATGGCTGCCGACCAATACATTGCAGATCCATGGGAGTAATGATCGACTGAGCACAATCATGGCTACTAGACACAAGCATAGATCCATGATGAGATGATAACACAGCCACGATCGATACAAAAGTGGATCCGTGTAGTATGAATCAAATACAAATTCCATCGCAACCTGGGTAAAACATGACTCCCCAGGGCCTTCAAGCTAAACCCGCAATGATACGAATTTATCCATGTGATTACAAATGTCTTGACGTCGAACATGGTAGAAACCACTTGTTACCGGTCATTGATGTAAACAGTTAACAAGTGCGAGGGAGATCACCATTAATGTCGATGATTCCCAAGGTATCATAGTACATATCATCAAGAGTGAATAAATGAGTTGACATCGAACCCAGGATGAAATCTTTCAATCAAGAGTCAATGAAGTAAACTCATGATGAAATCTTTCAATCTAGATTCAATCCTTGGATGATGAGTTGAAGTCGACAAGAATGAATCCGTCGAAGGAGGGCCATGATGAATCCCCCATAAATCGACACGAAACATGACAAAAGATGTGTAGAGTGGATCGGATGGTACAGTAACATGTGAGACTGACTCAAAGTAACAACGGCATGACGACGTGTGTACCGACTAAAAATGATGAGTGAATGTGTTCTTGAACATGGGCATGGCATGACTTGGAAGTATTGACATGAGAATGACGCAAACTTTTAATGCAACTGATAGTGGAAGCTTTCTCCAAATGACTCAAAGGAGTAACATGACTCAGAAAGTAAGCGGGGACTCATAGACAAACAGATGACCCAAGTATTGGTATGCAAATGCAGATGAGTGCCATGTTCAAGAACGACTATATACTGCCACTAAGGTATGTAACACAAACACTTTCCTTTTTCCCGATCATGAATGATGAGTGCCTCATGTGTTTTTTACAAGCTTGATGAGGGTAACGAGATGCTCAGTATAGCTCATCTCATAGATGAGTCCAATCCCAAATATTTTCCAAACCTAGGATAGGAGGGGTTCATCCCATGATGGGCCCTTCAGTGTGAAAATTTAAAGAGTCCATAGAAGGAAAACTCGGTCGTCATTTCATATTTAGAGAGTCTGAAAAGAAATAAAGAAGAATCCAATGGTCCTTTTTCGTAAAGTTAGCCTTATCGCCCGAGAATCCAACGGTCCTTTTTCGTAAAGAAGAATCCAACGGTCCTGGAGTATTCCTTTTTCGTAATTAGTGCCTTCTGGTCCGAAAAAGGGGTAAACTATCACCAGGAAGACGACCATTCAAATACTTTAACAAGCGTGAACGCGACAAGTTCACTTAGCGATCTTTTCAAATTAAGGGTGTCTGAAAAGAGCTTAACTATGGACTTCGGGGGGTGTCCTTTTCTGTGGAAGTTTAACGAGCCCAAAAAAATGATAAATCATAACTCGGTACTTGTTCTCATGGTTGGGTGAGTACGAGAACAAACGAAGAGTAAACTCATCCTCATACAATAAATGTGACTAACTAAAAACAATAATGACAAAACGTTCAAAGGAGTGTTCATACTTGTAATTATCGTTGGTAATGCAAGAAACGCTACAAACGACCACTTTACAACTCCTGTACACTAGAGAAAGTGTCAAATACCCCAAATATAATGACAAACAGTCGAAACTATAGTAAATGGCCAAATTGGGTGGAGAAGTACCAATTTGGAGCCAAAACTTCCACTACAGATTTTGGGAGCTTCGATCCGCCATTTCACCAGCCATCTGGACCAAGTAGGCCTAAAGCTTGTCTTGCAACTTTGTAGTGGTTTACTTTTTACATTTTTGTCCATTTTTTGAGTTTTTTTATGATTTGGGGAGGGGCCAATGCACTCTCGGCTTGTCGCAAGTGGCCCTTTTGGGACTTGCGATGAGACCGGGTTGTCGCAATCCTTGAAAATGAGACCTGCGATGGCGTCGCCCTGTACCTAAGGGTGAGGTGCGACGACGAAAACCCACAACTCAAACATCAAAAATATCTCAAAAAATGAGTTTGTGCAAGTTGGGAAAGGACCTAACATGTTTTAAATGCCCCTTTTGGAAATTTCCCAGCAAGCAAAGATGGTATTGGAGTGGCAAGGGAGGAAACATGAAGTGGAAGATGAGCAAGCTGCAAACGATCCACAATGTGTGGTTTCTTTGCGAAACTGTGGGTTGCTCATATTAATCGAGATACAGAGTATGAGAGCCCAGATCCCATTCTTGACACACATGCTTCAGAGTTGGGATGCGGCCCAACAGTACTTTGTCATAGGTGAGCATATCCTCACAATTGACATCGAGGATATCTACTTTCTGACCGGTTTGTCCTGAAGAGGGGACGCTGTACAACTCACTGTGACACAAGCCAGTGATCGTACAGTTGAGGACATGGTGGCTCAGCACTGCAAAGCCTCTTCTCGTCCTTCCAGTGGGAAGATACTCATCAGAGATGTGGTGAGTCATCCACTGAGGACCATACTTCTTACTATTACTAGGGTGGCAGGTAGCCAAGCTCCACATACAGCTACTCGTACTCAGATGTTATATGCGGAAGACTGTATGTCTCCTGTGGTATTCAACTAGTGCGAGGGTCTCCTCGCCAACATTCGAGATCAGCTGACCAAGTGTCGTCACGGGGAGCTCAAGCAGTTTGGATATGGATCTATCATAGTGTCGTTCCTCTTGGAGCATGTTCCTCTCTTGCACCTGCAAGTGGTACTGGATGACGGGAATCTGAGAGATACTCACATGCTCAGGTGGGCAGAGGTGATGACCCGCCATGGTGGGGGTCCCATCATTAGTTTTGGTCCCAAGTTTTTTAGCTAGCTAGAAGGCCAGTTAGTTATGGTGGAGGAATTTCCTTATGGTGGCATGGACTTTCGAAACGATCCCAACTTGGTGCTGCCAAAGGGTGCATCATGGGCTGATATCGGTAAGAAAAAAACCCTTGTACTTTTTGGTTTTGTGAATTATATTTTTTTTTATGTAGTGCTGACAAGTACATTATATGTGTGTGCAGATGTGGGTCCCGTGCGACCAGTAGGTCTCTCCCTTCTGGTGAGGAGAGACAGAGGTGGAGAGGCAGTGGTTCCTGTAGTTTCCCATCCTGCCACTGAGGAGATGGAGGAGGAGTACTGGAACCTATCCGAGCTGACTCTGGAGGTACCAGAGCCAGCCATCGACGACCTACCAAGGCCCATGCAGAGGTTTGGGGTTGGAGCGTCTGTGCGCTTCAACGCCTTACTCCGCAAGGTGGCTCGTATTGTAGACTGCTTCCCCACCCAACGTCAGAGAGCTGTTAGAGGCAGGGGTGGTGTATGGGTTAGGCATCCATCCTGATTGCACTTTTAGAGCTTAGAGGCCTCAGATTTTTGTACTTGCTGAAAGCTATGATGCTTCAGATTTTTGTAGAGACTTACTGAAAGCCATCGTGGTTCATATTTTGTACTAGCACTACTTTTGGGCGATTTATATATATATACATTTATCGACGGTTTATGCATTATGTGTCTTTAAATGATTAGTGATGTGATCTTGTTTACATGTTTGCTTCTGTACATTATATTTACATGTTGTGAATGCTTTTACATATTATGGATGTTCAATTTTGAGCATTAATTCACAATACTCTAGGATCTTCGCTGAGAGAATAACATATACAGTATATTAATGCATAGCAATCACAATAAGCATCACAAGCATCACAAGAATCAAAATCATGAGAAACAAGAGACACAGAGTTTCCTTGGGGAAAACCCTAAGGTGAAAAACCCCACAACTTCCTCAGAGATAGAGAGAGCAATGGCTCAACCAAAGTACAACCAAAATACACTGAGATAGTCTCCTAGTAGCAGATGATCCTCCTCCTCACTAGTGCGCCACTTTCTGAGTGAGAGAGATGTGACTTTCCAAGTGATCTAAATAGAGATCTCCTGATCTCTATTTATACTAACCTGTTTTCCCAGTGACCTTATGGGGCCGACTTGTCTATCTAGATACATCCACAATATAATATATATTTAAGGGCTGACCCCACACATGGTGGTCTAATAACCCATCGGCAAGTACACACACTTGCAACATTTGTCAATCCACATGACGACACTTCCTTATAGAGGAATAACACATCTCTAATAAGGGTACAATAAATATATATGAAATACATAGATGAAATGCATTCCGAAGTTACATATACATCAACACTCCCTCTTAACTAGGAAGGTATTTCTCGACACAGATCTAATAAACAAGTCTTCTTCTCGGGATCGTCGTCATCGATGCATCATCATCATCATCGTCACTGCTGCTACTATCTCAACCAATCTCTGACTCTACTCATCATAGGAAGTTCTACAGAGCCAGTCCTTTTTCAAACTGGATGTAGGCCCACCACCTGCAGGTCTTCGTCATCACTGGCCATACTGTGGAAACCTCAGGACTTATTACGAGCGTCACAAAACCTCAAAAGAGCATCCCAGGCTGTTACGAGCACACAGCTCTACCTATAGGATCTTCCAGGGCCATATTATATGTGACCTCACCACAAAACCTCGCAAGAGCATCCCAGGCTATTACGAGCACACAACTCTACCTATAGGATCTCCCAGGGACAAATTATATGTAGTCACCACAAAACCTCGCAAGATCATCTCAGGTTGTTACGAGCACACAACTCTACCTATAGGATCTCCCAGGGACAGATTATATGTGGTCATGGAAAAACCTCGCAAGAGCATCCCAGGACTTATTACGGGCACACAGCCCAACCTATCGGATCTCCCAAGGACATATTATATGCCATAGGACAAAACCTCGAAAAAGCATCTGCCAGATATCCCAGGGCCAGATTATATGCCATAGGAAAAACCTTGAAAGACTATTTGCAGATCTCCCAGGGCCAAATTATATGTCCTCCTAGAGAAAAACCTCGAAAGAGCATTTGCCAGATATCCTAGGGCCAAATTATATGCCATAGGAAAAACCTTGAAAGACTATCTCCAAATCTCCCAGGGCCAAATTATATGCTCATCTACACAACTTGATCCACGGCCATAGAGTATCAACCTGATACTCACCATACATCATCATGATGTACACATGATCATCCCGATCATCATCACTGCAACATCCTGCTGCATGTCATCTGGAGCAACATCCTGAAGCTCGTCATCCATCATCATCTTGATCATACAATGCATCTATCTGATGCATACCAAGTATCTACCTGATACATATCATCATACATGATCCACCTGATCATACAAAGTATCCACCCTATACAAATAAAAATACAGGATACATATCACCATACATGATCCACCAGATCATACAATGTATCCACCTGATACATATACAGATACATGGTCCAAGCATCCAACATGATGCATATACAAAATACATACAAATGATCCTACTGATCATATCCAACATCCAACATGATGTGTACATACATATACATATAAATGATCCAACTGATCATATCCAACATGCAACATGATGCATACATACATATATAAATGATCCAACTGATCATACAAAGCAGAAACCAGAACATCATCCTGATGCTCATCATCCAGCGCTTACATCCACAACCATGTGAAGGATCCTCCTTCCAACATGCTTGGAATGGCTTCAGCAAATGTGTCCAGCACTTCTTCCTCGAAGTGTCATCAATACGAAGAACAACAAGACTCTCTTTGAAGTACTCGAACTTCACCCTGGCTAGTGGCTTCGTCAGCACATCTGCAATCTGCTTGTCTGTTGCAACATACAAGAGCCTCACAGCTCCTCTCTGCACCATATCCCTGATATAGTGATATTTGATCTCTATGTGTTTCGACCTGTCATGAAACACTGGGTTCTCCAACAGCTTCCACAACTCTGGTTATCACATAAGATACCAGTAGCATCCAACGGGAGATCAAATAACTCAGACAGTAGCTTCCGTAGCCATACTGCCTCACAACAAGCTGAATAGGTTGCAACATACTCTGCCTCAGCTATACTCAGTGCTACGCAGGACTAGTTCCCGCTAAACCAAGAGATCACACCTGATCCCATATTGAAGCAGCACCCAGATGTGCTCTTCCTATCTGCAGCACTGGCAGCCCAATCTGAATCAACATAACCCTACAGGTTAAACTTTTGATTTGACTCATACTTGAGCCCATAATCCACTGTACCCTTCAGGTACCTCAGAACATGCTTTACAGCAACCAGATGAACACTCCTCGGATGTGTCAGGAACTGACTCAATGTGTTCACCGCAAAGCAAATATATGGTCTCGTGTTCGTCAGGTACATCAAGAACCCAATCATCTGACGATACATAGAGACATCAACCGGCTCAGATGAAGCATCACATAGAAGCTTCAGATTCGATGCCATAGGTGTGGCCATGGCCTTGCAATCCATCATCCCGAATCACTTTAGGATATCTATTGTGTACTTCCCTTGACCAAGGAAGATCCCACCTGCACTCTGCCACACCTCTAGACCTAGGAAATAATGCAATATTCCCAAATCTTTCATATCGAACTCAGCAGCAAGCTTCCTATTAGTATCACACCAAGTTCTGGGAGCTTGCTACAAGCCATACAAGGCTTTCTTCAATCTGCACACATGTGACTCCCTATCAGGTCTTGGGACTGCATCCCAAACATCATCTTCATGATCGACGGATCATGGCATTCCATTTCTTCATCCTAGATCCTGGGAACTTCAATATCTTCAATAGATATCTTTGTTGTTGGAACTAATGTTGTAGTCCTTTTGTAGGTGAAGATATATGGTCTTTCCTACAAAAAACGTTAAATTGAATAATTGGAAACATCTCATAATTTTCAAAACAAATTCTTTACACATAAATAAATATGTCATGTAGTCATGCAATTATCTTAGACAATGCTTCAATACAACATTTATCCATGTTCCACAACTTTCTAGATGCCTTCCAGTCTCTACCAGAACATTGTTAAGAGTTTGCACTACTCCCAACATGTCAGCAAAGAGGTTTCATTCTAGATAAGTAGCACTGGAATGTTGTACGGTGCCATAGGCCACTTACCCATCACATGCATATTAGTAGTATACTGTTCATTAATGAAATCATTCTAATATTCACAATACATCTCCTAAGTCTAGGAACATAAGCATAATATTATTTAAACAAAATAGGGAAGAAATGATAATTGAAATACTTATCTTTGTTTGTTTGTTGGGTGGACTCCCTCTGAGTCTTTGCTTCCTGGCAGGAGCTGCTGAAGTAGCTTCTTCTACACCTTTCTGTTGTGGAATGTAGGAAGATGGTCAACTCCCTTTGAAAATATTCATCCTTGCAGGAGCTGCTAGAGTGTGCTCCCTCTTGATCTTTGCTTCCTAGATTACCTGTCCTTGAACTTGTATTCATCCTTGCTGACATCAATCTTCTTGAACCTTGGAAAGTATAATCTGTAAGCCTTCAAGCTTTCACTGTAACCCACAAAGATACCCTTCTTTCCTGAAGGATCTAGTTTAGTCCTCTTTTCCTTTGGGACATGAGTGTGTACTGGACAACCAAGTAATCTGAGATGGCTGACTTTAGGTTTCTTACCAGAAACGACCTCTTTTGGTGTCTTGTTGTCCAATATCTTGTGGGGTGTTTTGTTCTGCAGTTGTTCTAGCTGCTTCTGCCCATAGATGCATAGGTAGATCCTGGTCATGCAGCATTGCCCTTGCTGCTTCGATGATTGTTCTGTTCTTCCTTTCTGCAACTCCATTCTGTTGAGGATTATAGGGAGCATTCAACTCGCTCTTAATCCCTGAATCACTACAAAGCTTCTTGAAGTCACCTGAGGTGAATTCTCCACCATTGTCGGATCTAAATGTTTTGATCTTCTTGTCAATTTGATTCTCCATCAAGGTTTTGAATTCCTTGAACTTATCAAACACCTCATCTTTGTTCTTTAAAAAGTGTACCCAAGTCTTCCTGGCGAAGTCATCAATAAATGAGACATAGTAAACATACCCACTTAGAGACCTAGATGACATAGGACCACATACATCTGAGTGGATGATTTCCAGGATATATTTTGCCTTGCTTTCACTGCTTGGGAAAGCCTTCTTAATATTATTACCTTTTTCACATCCTTTGCAAACACCTTCATGTTTGGTCTTGATTTCAGGAAGACCCTCTATAGCCTTGCTTGCAATTGGAAGTGCCCTATAGTGCATATGAGCAAGTCTTTTATGCCAAAGTTCACTTGGCTCCATGGATTCATGTATCATGGCATGTTCAGGTTGACCCTTCAATTTATACAAACCTCCCTCTTGCTCTCTAATCACTACTACATCATCGATTGTTTTACCCTTTGGCCACATTAGGACTTGGCCATCTACAAATGCAACCCTTATGCCTTTTGCATCCAATGCAAATATGGAGAGTAAGTTCTTCTTGAGCCCAGGTACATAAAGGACTTCTTTCATCTTCAAATATTTTCCAGAATCTAGATTGTAGGACACTTCACCACTTCCTTTGATTGGGTATTGATAATCATCCCCAAGTTTCACCTTATGGGGTGATTCATGTTCAGATAGATTCACAAAAGATTCCTTAAACCCAATCATGTGTTTAGAAGCCCCACTATCAATCAACCAATCATTACAACCATGGGAAATAGTACCTGTGAGAGTAGAGATTAGAACATACTCTTCTTCACTCGATGAGTCATCATCACTATCATCACTTTCTGCCCTAGCCTTCTTCTTTGGACGTTCATCATCCTCGGCAGCATGAGCATGGAACTTTATTTTGCTGCCCTTCTTCTTCTTGCTGGAGTTTTTGTTATTATCCCTTTTGTTCTTGGGACAATCTGAAGCAAAGTGACCCTTCTCATTGCATGTGAAGCATCTTAGATCCTTCTTATTCTTTTGATAGGATCTCTTGTAGCGAGAGTGCTCCTTCTTGGGCTTGCTTCTTTTGGTGTGAGTTGCAAGAGCTTGATCTTCACCTCCCATCTTTTACTCACGAGCTACAAGTCTAGCTTCTTCTTGAGAGCATTCCTCCCACAGTTTACTGAAAGAGATCAATTTCTTTCTTGCACAGATTCCTTGAATAAAGGAGTCCCATAACCTAGGTAGGCCATTCAGGGTGGTCATAACAACTTCACCATTGTCCACTACTTCATTCACAGCTTCAAGTTGCTCCTTGATCTGAGAGACCTTGGAGAAGTAAGATTGAATGGTTTCTCCATTCAACATCTTGACACCTTTCAATTGATTCCGCGGAGTCATCTTCCGATTTATGTTCTTCCCATCAAATAGCTTGGTCAAAGAGTCAAACATCTCCTTGGGTGTCTTTAGAGAAGACACATGGGGTATGAGATGGTCTTTAATAGAATCAGCAATGATTCTCTTTGCCTTGACCAAGTTCTTCTTATGCAATACCTTGGCCTCTTCATCCTCTGGGATAGGGATATCTTCTTTTATATATGAGTCCAACTCATTCTCTTCCAGGATTAACCCAATCCTATACTTCCAAGCTCGGAAGTTATCAGCCCCTTCAAGCTTATCCTCAAGCTTAGTGTGGTGAGACATCTTAAAGAGTACTTCAAATGGAAATAGAAAAGATTTAGGTCTTACCACTTGAAATGCTGAAAACTGGATCTGGTCCCGGATTAGGGTTTGTCGGAAAAACCCTAAAAATTCAAAATGTGAATTTCAAATTTTTGAAAGGATATAAAGATGCACCTTGACGAGCTGATCAGCCTGGTGCATTCAAAATTTGAGATCAGCAAAGCTTTACCCTTCATATTTGTCTTTTTGTCCTCCCGGGTTCACTAGGGAGAGCCCTAAATTAGGGTTTGAGTTTCCCGGAGATCTACCTATTCAAAAATCTCAATCCAAAGCTCTAAACTTCAATTTTTGCCAGGAGCTTCCAGCTGTGACTTCAGATTCTAGAAAGTCCTATTTTTGTGGAAACCCTAATTTTTAGGGCCAAATCTGAAAATGCTCAGAATTGAATTCTGATTATACAGATAGATTCGCCTTGATGAGTAGAGTCAATCTACTATACGGCTTTTCCAAAATATGTGGAGAGAAACCCAATAAACAAGAAACTCAAGTTTCCGTCACTACAAAATTTCTTCTTCTTAGGTTAGCTTTGATACCATGTTAAATTTTGAGCATTAATTCACAATACTCTAGGATCTTCACTGAGAGAATAACATATACAGTATATCAATGCATAGCAATCACAATAAGCATCACAAGAATCAAAAGCATGAGAGACAAGAGACATAGAGTTTCCGTGGGGAAAACCCTGAGGTGAAAAAACCCACAACTTCCTCAGAGATAGAGAGAGCAATGGCTCAACCAAAGTACAACCAAAATACACTGAGATAGTCTCCTAGTAGCAGATGATCCTCCTCCTCACTAGTGCACCACTTTCTGAGTGAGAGAGATGTGACTTTCCGAATGATCTAAATAGAGATCTCCTGATCTCTATTTATACTAACCTATTTTCCCAGTGACCTTATGGGGCCGACTTGTCTATCTAGATACATCCACAATATAATATATATTTAACGGCTAAACCCACACATGGTGGTATAATAACCCATCGGCAAGTACACACACTTGCGACACTTGTCAATCCACATGACGACACTTCCTTATAGAGGAATAACACATCACTAATAAGGGTACAATAAATATATATGAAATACATAGATGAAATACATTATGGACTTACATATACATCAACAATGGATGTTATGTGTGTGCAATATACCAATCCAAAATGAAATTAGCCATCGAGTCAGCAACTGTGTTTAACTCTCGTGGAATGTGCAGGTATTGAACTGATTCAAATGACCTTTCCAAGAGACGTACTCCTCTGAAGAGATGGAGTAAGATGGGATCACAGATGGCGTATATTTGGTTTAGATGGGAAACCACTAATTGAGAATCCATGTGGATGACAATGTGGTTCATACCCAAGGAAATGGAATTAGCTAGGGTTCTGATTACTGCTTGATATTCTGCGGCATTGTTGGTCGCAAACCCTAGCAACTTCCTCCTGAGCTAATGAGCTCACCTGTTGGGGAATATAGAACCCAGGATGCTGAAGCAAGGTGAAGGGTATGCCGGCTAGCGTCGTCTGTGAATCCATAGCACGTTTCCATCTGCACACGCAGACAGAACATGGCATGAGAAGCAGAAACAAGATCAAAAGACACTCGAAAAGAAATGTGTCACATCACACAAAAACATGCCATGTACAGTATATACAAGCAAGTCTATGCATGAGAGATCAAGCATAGTATCTCTTCAGGTAAATCCCATTGTGGGGTTCACCTAAAGAGATTCCATCATAATCTTCAAGCTCGTAGGCACCTTTTTCCAACACACATTTTATAACGTAGGGTCCATGCCACATGGACTCAAACTTCCCTGCTCCTAGTTTATCGTGTTTCTAGTCAAAAGTGAGGACCAGATCACCCTCATTAAAGATACGAGGTTCAACCAGCTTATCGTATTAGGCCTTGATGCATCTCTTATGTGCTTCATTAGCAAGAGCGGAATCTCGGTGAGACTCGTCAAGTTTTTTTAGGTGTAAGAGAAGTTCTTCCTCAACAGTAGTGTTAGGAAGAAGTTCTACAGCAAGTTGAAGAGACGGGATTTCACACTCTATCGGTAAGACAGCCTCCAATCCATATACCAATTGGAAGGGAGTGAAGCCTGTGGTGGTTTTAATGGTATTTCGGTAGGCCCATAATGCTGAAAAGAGCATATTATGCTAGTTGGACTTTTGTGTCCCTGCCATCCTCTAAATCATAGTTTTCAAGACCTTGTTAATTGCCTCGACCTGTCCATTGGAATGCGGGTAGTAGGGTGTCAAGTTTTCATGGCGAAAACCCAACCTGCCACTCAATTCATCAACCATATGGTTTTGAAAGTGAGAACCATGATCGGTAACTATGGCCTACGGAACTCCAAACCACGTTATCACATGATTAAACATGAAGAGTGTGGCGGTTTTGCCATCGTTTTGGTATGTAGGCATAGCCTCGGGCCACTTTGTGAAGTAATCCACAGCTATGATGATGTAACTATGTCCCCCGGCCGAGGTAGGCTTACAGTGCATAAAATCAATGCCCCATTTTGCAAATGGGCCAACGGCAATAACCAGATGTAGTCGGGCGAGATGAGTGCGCTTCTTTGTGTGGAAGTGTTGGCAAGGAGGACATTTTTTAACAGCCTCAATACAATCTTTGAAGATAGTAGGCCAGTAATATCTTGTGTGCAAAATATTCTGGGATGTAGCCATCCCAGAGAGATGACCGCCACATGCCCCAGTGTGACAGTCATTCAGAACGCGTTCAAGCTCATCATGAGTGAGACAACGTCGAAGAATTGAATCGACGCCACGGCGATACAAAGTATCAATGATGATTAAATAATACTTTGCATGGTGACGAATCTTACGACGATCGTCGCACGAAAGTTGAGGATTGAAGCGTTGGGTTGAAGATACAACAGAATATCTCCATACCAGGGGTCAGTCATACTAATGAGAAACAATGATTCATCCGGAAAGGAGTCATTGTGCTCAACTTCTACATCAGAACGGGGAAGGTCGCAAATGAGCTCAGCAAACACCAAAGACTTTTTAGACTTAGCTTTCTCGAAAAGAAGATTGAATTCTTGCAGTATCACAATCCAGCGTGAATACTTGCCCCCAAGCACCTGACGTGTCAGTATGTGGTACATGGGGTTCGAGTCAGCAATGATAGTGGTGGTGCAAAGCAAAATGTAGTGACGGAACTTCTAGATGGCAATGACTGCCATGAAAGCAAATTTTTCGATATGTGAATATCTAGTTTTGGCATCAGCTAGACCCTTAATTGCATAGTATATCACATGTTCCTGAGCGTTTTGATCCTCCTGTACCAAAACCATGGCGATAGTGGTAGCAGAAGCAACGAGATATAAGATGTAATCTCGATAATAATTAGGCGGTTGAAGCATAGGAACATGCGTGATGGCATGTTTGATACTATTGAAGGATTTTTTAGCTTGATCATCCCAAATGAACGGGACGTCCTTCATAAGCAGTCTCGTATAGTCCTGGGTTTTCTCTGCGAAATTACAAAAACAAAACGTCGTAAGTAAGTTGCCTTCCCTTGGAGACTTTGAAGTTCCGTAACATCAGTCGGGAGTGGTAGGTTGATGATGGCCTCCACCTTTAAGGGAATAATATGGATCCCATCCTTCTAAATGATAAATCCTAAGAGGCGTCCGGACTCAATGCACAAGATACACTTGTGAGGATTTAGACAGATATTGTACCGTCTGCATCTGAGGAAAATGGCCGTCACATGATCAATGTGGAACTCGTGCTTCTTTGAATGAGCAGGGAGATCGTCCAAGTAGGTTTCCACAAAGTCCTTAATATCGTGGAAGGCGTACGACATAGCCCGCTGAAATGTGGCACCGGCATTTTCAAGGCCAAATGGGAGCTTGCGATAAGAGAATGTACCCCATGGGTAGATGAATTCCATCTTATGTTGGTCGGCCGGGTTGATCTCAATTTGGTTGGAAACAGAAAAGTGATCCATGAATGAGAAGATGACGCTTCCGACACAGTTGTCGATGAAGGGGGTCGGGTAATTGTCTTTTGGACAAGCCCGATTAAGGTCCCGATAATCAATGCAAACGCAAATGGTGCCCTATTTTTTGTTCATAGGAATGATGTTTTAGACCCAATCCATCAATGAGACAGGATAAATGAAACCAGCCTTTAGGAGCTTTTCAATTTCTTCCTTTATTGCCGCAGTCTTCCGAGGGTGTACCGGTCGCAACTTTTGACATATAGGTTTGATTTCGAGATAGGTTTTTATTTCGTGAGAAACAATTGTGGGGTTTATCCCAGGAATCTCCTCACAGGACCAAGCAAACACGTCTCGAAATTGCTTGAACAAGGCCGTGGTAATAGCGATTTCTTCAGGGGAACACTTCTGGCCTATACAAATGTGTTCCACTATACCAAGTTTCACCGAGATGTCTACCGGGGTGGTTGGCTCAATGTTGGCCAAGTTTCCCTCCGTGTTCGTAAGACATGTAAGAATGGGGGAATGAGGGGATGGGTAGATATCTGGTGAAAAGAGGGTATGGATGTTGTTCTCTATGTATTCCAAAGGAGGAAGAAAAGATGACCTATGATGGAGATCATTCCATGGACTGTCGTCAATGTTCATTACTTCCATGATGGACTCGTCTGAATGAAAAGTCCGAAGTAAGAGATCAGGTAGAGAGGATGTCCGTCGTAGAGAACAGGATGGGGAGGCCATGGTTAAATGGTCCTCTGGTGCTGATTGGATAGCCTCATAAATGCGTTCAGCGGGTGAAAGAGGCATAACATCTCTAAGCAGGTGTGTTGTGGCGTCATCCGGTAAGAGCCAAGCATCGTTTGAGTGAGATAAAATCTCAGTGGAGATCATGTTCACTGTGGAAACATGATTAGGGGGATCCGTGGCTGGAAAAACGCCCATGAGAGATGAATCTTTCAAAAGGCCAACCCCTACACTCTCATACTGGTTTGATGTCTGTCCAATGGAAGGAACATGGTCACCAGGATGAGTAGTGGCGTTCGGTGTACAAAAATCTAACTAGTCGATAGTAACAATTCGTCCTTGGCGGGGGAATTGTACTGTGCGAAAGACTGAAGAGGCTCCCACCTACATGTTAAAAAACCAATTGCGGCCAAGCAAGAGATTATAATCTAATGGGGCCAAGACCACTTCCATGTTAATGGTTATGGTCTTTCCGCCCAACTCAACTACAAGAGCTTGTAAGAGCCCATGAGGCTGAAAGCCACATCCGTCGAATGCTTTCAACGTGGTAGGAGAACGATTCAATTTGGGGGAGCCAATGGCTCTCCAACAAGCGATCGACATGACAGAAGTGGAGGCTCCTTCGTCCAAAAGAGTGCGATGGAAAATCTTCCCAGCAAGGTTCACAGTAACTTGGAATGCGAGTTGGTGTGAGAGCCTCGGCTTAAGGTTGTCAAGACGAAACATGATGGTGTTCGAGGAATCTGGGTCAGCTACACCAATGGCTGCAAGGAGAGTTTTGCGTTGATTGGGACAATTCTGCAAAACTTCTAGGGTGGACATGGCACAAGGAGCTTGGGCCAAGTCCTCTATGATATTGTAATTTTGTGCCACGCAAGCATTAGGATTGAAAACAGCTTTTCGAATCTTACTCTTGGGTGGACGCAATATCGAATATAAAGAGGGTCTCTCAATGGTGAGAGAAGTCAATGGTACAGTGACATCAATTAGATAGTTGGAAGCTTTTTCAATATTACTTCTGGCGGGTTCCTTCGAAGGGACCTGTTCGTAAGATCGCAAGCGAGTAGTCAAATTGATCACCTCGTTACTCAACATGAGAACATGTGCGGTATTGGATGGTCCTCCCTGAGCTGGGGGATTTTAAGCAAATCATCTGCTAGTTTTGAGCAGGAAACGGATCGTTGAGGACTACGGTAGTTGGTTTACCCCTAAGAAACTTTTGCACTTCATCTCTATGGGGACACTATTTGGAGAAATGATCTTCTCCACACAGTAAGCAAGGATACTTCAGTTTTCTTTTCTGCTTAGTATCTTCAGGAGTGCTCTTCGTTTCTTGCTGGACAAAACACTTCTTGGGTTTCCCCTTGTTCTTCTTTTTGCCATTAAACTTCTGAGATGAAGCTGATTGAACAGAATTCACCTCTTCAATTACAGTAGGAGTGGTGGACTTGGCGGTGTTGTGGCCAGCCGGAGTTAGGTTGGATGATCCAACAGTGCTAACAACAGGCTGGGTGTTAAGGGAACCAATGATTCCATAAGCTTGGGGTCCCTTATGTGGTTTCATGGGATCGTTAACATCCCAAGGTGCATCAGGAAAAATATTGAACAGAGTGCCAGACTGAGTGTAGACTAGGTCTAACAGATGAGCACTCGCGATGGCTTGTTCTTCAGTGACAGCACCTCGCATGGCCACATCTTTTGCTATGGTGGGAATGAGCGATTTAGTAAACCAGTCTTCTAGGAGTTGATATGGAATGGGAGATTCAATGAGACGTCGTCTCCTTCGCCACTCATGGATATGATCCGAAATGTGAGTGGCGGTATTCTAACGGAGGGAGATTAAAAGCTCGGTACCAGTCTCATTCCATATAGGCAGCTGGAAATGCGTCAAAAAGTTCATACAAAGAGAGCCAAAATCAGGAAAAGATTGTGGTGGTAACTCAATGTACCACTTGGAAGCCGAACCGGTGAGAGTCCTTTGGAACAATCTAAGACGAATTGAATTGTCCATTAAGGAATTAGATGAACACCATGAATGGTATGTCATCACGTGGTTCTTGGGGTCTTCACTCGGCTTGCCGTCAAACTTGAGGATATCAGTCAGAAGTTTCACCGGAATCGGTGGCCAGTTAGATCCGTGGTAGATAGGATCGTTGGTTAAACGAGAGAGATCAGGTAGGTCCAAAGTAGCCAGAAAGGGTAGCTGTGGATTAGGTTGCGCATATTGATAATACGGATATGGCGTGTAAGGACTAAACTGACCGTAAGGTGTACCAGGATAAAACTGGCCGTAGGGGGGTGTGCCGCCCAGACCATAAGGAGGTCTGCCACCATAAGGTGGTCACCACCACCACCACCGGGGTAATTAGGTCCTCTACCACCTCCTCCTGGAGGGGGTGGTGGACCACCACCGCCACCAGAAGGGAAATATCCTCCTCCACAATGATAGGGTGGTCCGCCGCCACCTCCGCCTGGAGGAGGTGGTGGACCATTCCCGCCACCGCCTGAGGGGCGAGGGGGGTTGTAGGTAAAATGAGATGGGCCTCCACCAAAATTAGGTGGGGGGCCATCGCCTCCAACAGGAGGTCGGGGAGGACCGATCAGGGGTGGTGGTACTTGAGGAATAGTCGGTTGGGGTCCATGTTGCAACATAGGTTGTTTCCCCTACAGAGTGTATGGATTCTCGGGATAAGGTATCCCATATGGCGCGTTTCCGGGATTGGGATGGCCCGGCACAGGGTTAACAGAACCTGGATACGCTTGACTCCGTGAGGGTTGGGTTACATTTGACGTCCCCCTAACATGAGATAATCCTTTGGTGGACGGTCTATTGGGTTGGGACGGTCCAACGGAAGGTCCATTGGGGTTTCCACCACCTATGTTCTGGTTAGGAAATGGGGGTTTCCCCATAGCCACAATAGGCTGACCACTATTCAAAGGTTGAACCAACGTGGGTTGTTGACTAGCTACCATGGTAATAACATTACCAATAAGATAATCTATAGGAATGGAATACCCTCCCCTTGAATTTTGAGGTGGGGTAGGAATTGGTAAAGTAACCATGGTAGTGATAGGTGTGTTGGACTGCTGTCCTTCCACTAGTTGGTTCACTTGAGGTGCAGGACTAGATTCCTGCGAGGGTTGACCAGTCTCATTAGTCGTCACGTGGTGGGGTGCTTCAGGTGATCCGAAATATCTTGAATGAATTGGGATTCTTCCATCGTCAAGACTTATTTGGAAATGACGATTGTGGAACTCTTCAGAGTGTCGCTCGAGACTTTGTCTTCGAAGCTCATCTCCTTTAACACGTAACTGTTCCAAACGTTCATGGATGGGTCTGAAAGTCTCGGCAAGGTCAGGCCTATAGTAAGGCCTAGTGAACTTTGGAGTAGTCCAGTTAGGTGGGGATGAGATGGAGAAATGAGCCATTGGATGTTCTGTAGAAGATGTCCAATAAGCTGCGGAAGGAACAACAGCTACAGTAGGGTTTTCCTGGGGTTCGTTTATCCATTCCAACAATCTAGGTTCTCCCGGGATGACGAGAAGCTTTTGAGAAGTGGGGGTGTGTGCTTCTTCATCCTGTGTGGGATGAGAGGCAGGTGAATCCAGAGAAGTTTGTGGAAAAAAAAATCCTCCAACATTCAAAGTGGGGTTCCCTACTTCAGTAACTACGACCGCGTTACGTTGATCCATTCTTACCCTCAAAATAACCTCCGAATTAAGGGGACATTCAGGTGGCAAGTTCAAGATCCTATGGGACCTTCTCCAGGGAAAATCCACCAGAGTATCAAGAAAATCAGCCAAAAAAAAAGGCCGAAATAGCGTTTCTCCTAAAGGTATTCTAAAAGAAAAGCAGTCCAAGAAAACCCACTCAAACTAAGGCAACAAGCAAACTTATGCGACAGAGTGGATTCAAAAGTCTGGAACCTCATGGGATTATCAAGGCATCGCAAACTGCAATATACTGCAGGGTCCAACAATATGACTTGACAAGGAGGATTGGGACCATAGCCTTGCCTGCATACCCGACTACCTTGACAAGACGTGCGTGGTAATCTCCCCGAGTGTTGTTCTCGGTGTATTGCTTTTCTAAGATGGCCAAATGGTTAGCTCGGTTGGTTTCAGGAATACTAATCGTGTTTCCCGATATACGCAAGGTACGTGGGAGCTCAAATCCATAGTGGTGTTGTCTAATGCACAGTCGTTGGCACGAGACCTTCCTATATACGTGTTGAGTACCTGATACACCCTTCGATATACGCCAAGTACGGATTATGGTACTTGGTGGGTACATGAAGGAGCTCGATATACCGATGTACGTGGAAGACTACAATACCCCCGGACTACAGTGCTAGCAAGTAATGACAGCTGCCACACTTAACGACGCCGGAACACGTCTCTAACTTACACACAAGTTACTAAAAATTTTACCTAGTTCTACCATCAATTTTGTCTTGGACGGTTAGGTGAATGCATGAGGTGAGTACATAATCGAAAACAGAATGCAAGTCCTAGCTACATGCACGAAATATTATTTTCTTTCGATGAATTCTACCTATGGTAAGGAGAAAGCTTTTTCCAATGGTATTGCCAAACAAACTCAATGCAACACAATTCCCAATGCAAACAAATTTGACAATGAAAGTACTCTTTTCTTTTCAATGAAACACACAAACATACACAACACTACTATCCAAATCAAAGTATTTTGTCTTTTCTTTTCTTTTGCTTTCAAATCAAAACAACACTAAGTAATGAAATGAAAGGATTTTTGAAATGAAATATGCAAGCTTTTCAATTTTGATTTCAATGATCTAAAGGAAACAAAAATCGAAAATGCATCTATCTTTCCCTAGCATGGAAAACAATTTTGCAAAAATCGAAGTGTACATTGAGCCTTTCAAGAAAATGAGCAATTCATAATTCGATAAAAACACGATAGATGATTCATTCATTCAATGTTTCCAAAATACAAATGAGACCTTTCCAATGCAAAACAATCTTTCTTCAATAATTTTTTGAGAAACAAAGGGAAAGAGGCACTTTTAATCTTTCAATGGATGTATCAAAGCAATAAACTTGAAAACAGCTTTGCTTTCAGATCTAAATGACTAAAACGAAAATGCTACTTGCGGCACCCATACACTCAGAAAACTCAAGAAAAGACAAGCACTCAATCCAAGTGGAAAAGACACACTTAACTCAAAATCAAGCAACAGCAAGGAGACGAAGCAAGCAAAACTCAAAATAAAAATAGATGAGGTCTGGAAGGTGATCCAATGCACTGATCAAATTAGGGATGGAAGGAAAGGAATGCAAGAGTGAATGGATGAAGGTGGGGGAGGCAAAAGTATCCACCACTACCGATTTCAAACTCGTCCAAAGCGGAACCCAAAGTTAATCCAAACAAAACAAACTCTCAACACACAAATAAAAATGGGATCTCTGGCTGAATGTTGCAGCACAGAGGGAGTTCATACATCAAAACAAGGCTCAGACTATCAAACAAGAGGATGGATGCGTGTATGCCAAGTCTCGACAGATCAGCGCACTCTGGCTTTGCAAACAGTGCGACGTCCCAGGTTACCTGCACGAGATCTACGACGATGTTGCAGTCTACTAATGAACAGGACATGACGATCAAGCAACAAACAAAGGACATAGACTCAAAAAAACAAAGTGTCACTCTATTTTCACTGCCCAGGTGCGACAGGCGAGTTCTAGATTCAAAAATGAATCAGATCTCCCAATAATGAACCACCAATAGGTTTGAAACTGAGTTGTACAAACTCAAACGAAGAAGATCAGGATCTTCAACATGAAGATATGACAATGGAATCAAACCTAAGAAGGAAAATGGCAAAAGAAATGACAACAAGGCTTGTGTCAAGCAATCAACTGAAAATAACTCAAATTAATGATCACTAAACAAGAATACTCCCCAGTATGATCGCCGTATTTGTTACCGGACAATCCACTCGACCGCGGGCGAGACGGGTCTCCCTAGCTCAATGTGAGTCTAGAACAAATAGAACAGACTACAAACACGTTTCCTAGATCTACTTAAGGATCAAGTACTAGATGTCTTACCTCTTTGATTCACTATCCTTTCTCTCGAATGTTGATCCACGTCCCACGGTCGTCAAATCCAAGCTGCAAGACCTGTTAAGACATAGAAAAGAGAAACAAGTAAAGAGCATCTATACAATAAGAGATCTATGTAAACAGTTAAGCAAGTAAACAACACAACATCATTACACATAAGAACGATATTGGTGGAAAGCATTTGTATTACTGCAAATAGAGGAGTACATGATAGAGATATAGAACTACAAACAATGACTTAACGTAGCCTCCCTTCTCCACACAAGCCAATTGCCAATCCCTTCCAAGGAAGCATAAATTCTCCAAGAGGTGAGTGAAGGTGTCTTGAGAGAGATTTCACCAACATGTAGATACCATAGTCTTCCTCCCTTTGGTATGGGAGTGAGCCTCACTTATATCGAACTAAGTGGATGAGGTTATGGATAGGATAGGTTGAGAGATGGTAGGAGAGAGATAGGGGATCTTCCCAATGAGTTATGGGTCGAGTACTAACTCTCCAAGAGATCAGGGATAAGCCCCCAAATGGGAAAGCTTCGAGAAATATCTCGAAATGGCTATTTTTGCCCATTAACATACCTCGTCACACCCTGCTATAGAGAAACCTGCGACGACCTCTCAAAAGGTTGTACAAACTGAGTACAAATCCTCCCAAATGAATACTTGGTCCAAATGACTTCAAGGATGTATACACTAAATCATGATCATGGGTAGATTTTAGGTGTAACAAGATGTTGCAAAAATTTTTAAGGCAAACATACTCAAAAAAGAGGAGGGGCCCCAATATTTTTTCAAAAAATAAAAGGGGGGCTTTTGTACCAACAACAAATGGCGATTCGCTGGTGATTACATATGTACAGAGATGTCTCCGTAGTTTAGTTTCAAAGAATGCGTTGATCACTCTTATCGTGATGGTTATAAAAGGGAGAATGTAGCGTTGATCCAATTTTCTTTAAAACTCTCTAAGGGCCGAATTGTGGGATTAAAAGAAAACTGTCCTTCAGAAGATTAAATAGTATAGGACTCCACAGGATTGTGACAAAAATCTCACAGGGACATTCGTTTGTTCCTCATTCCCATGCTTTTACATCCTTTTAGATGTTTCTTTAATTTCCGACTTTTAGCAGTTTTGAGCCTTCCAGAAATAAGTTTCTCCTGCTTTATATGCTTCGACATTAGTTCTTCAATCCAAAATGTCCTTTTGTGTGAACAGAAGATTAGATTTCATGATTCATGGACTAAGAAGAAATTTAGCTCGGCTGATTTATCAGATAGTCCTCTTCAGCTTTCTTGAGCTCACTTTAATTTCTCGATCATGCTTTAATTGAGGTGGAATTTCTGGAAACCAAACTCTTTAAGATATTCCTTTTAGCTTTATTTGTTGCATGGGATAATTTAAATACCATATACCTATGAGACATGTTTCCTTTCCATGGGTCCTGTCATACTTAACTTCTTGAGACAGTCGTTGATGTTAAAGTGAATGGGCCCGAAGATAGTTAAAAGGATATATAGGATCGTAGCTATTTGACAGGGATTATTTTAACCAACAAGAAAGGAGATCACTGCATTCTAAGAGACCGATCATTGAAGACAAAGTTAAAAATATGAATATCTTTATTGATGGGCTTCTTATGACTATCCTCCTGAGTTCTCTAGAGACCTTTTATTCAGCTACACTATAACTGGAAAATGGCTTTATTTCAAGTAACGACCCTAAAAATTAATCAAAAGGCAATCAAAGCAAAGATAACAGAAAAAACAAATCAAAATAAAGAAGCAGAGCTTTATTTATGTACAAGAACCTTTCAAAAATCACGCAAAGTATTGCTTTAGGGAGAGACCATTAAGAGGGAGGTTCAGTTCCTCTCCTTGTAAGTCTTTCGCCTTATAAGTTGATGGACCAATTTTTTCAAAAATTTGATAAGGGCCAAGCTATAAGTGCTGGAACTTCGTGTGCATTCCCTTACCATCGTGTTGGTGGTCCCACTTGAGGACCTGCAAGTCTCATACTTCGAAAGTTCTTTTCCCGAATTTTCTTTTATCAAACCATCGTTTGAATATGTCTTGATGATGATGAAACCGTTCCTTATCCTTTTCCCATGACTCTTCTAGTTTCAGCAGGGTATCAATCCTGGACTGTAGGGCTTGACTGCTAGAACCTCGGGAGGATTGGGCCAACTTCAAGGATGGGAGTAATATATTCGGAGGGAGAATGGCTTCTTTTCCATACACCAGGTTGAAAGGAGAAGCTCCTAAGGCATTTTTGGGTGTTACCCTGTCTTCCCATAGGGCATGAGGGAGGGTTGTGTGCCAGCTCCTTTGATTTTCGATCACAGTGTTTTTTAGGATGCAGATGAGATTTTTATTGGTTTATTCAGCTAAACCGTTTCCCTGAGGGTAGTAATTGGCTAAATAATGTAATTTAATTCCTCTTTCATATGTGAATTCATTAATCTTTATTGATGAAAAATATGGAGCATTATCGAAAACAAGATAAATTGGAACCCCAAACCTGGTTATGATGTTCTCTTCCAAAAGTTGTATCCTCGTTAGATTTTTGTAGGGGAATAGCTTCTGCCCATCTTGTAAAATAATCTGTAGCGGTCAGAATCTACCGGTGTTGCAGCAAAGAATTTGGGTTTATTTCCCCGATTATATCTATGCCCCATTGCTCGAATGGTTCAGTAATGATAACCGACTGCAAAGGGCCTGCTGCTTTAGGTACCTTTCCAGTGCTTCGTTGGCATACATCACAATTTCTTACATAGGCATGGGAATATCTGAAGAGAGTAGGCCAATAATACCCTATTCTAAGAATCTTGTGGGCTGTGGTGTCTCCGGAATAATGTCCTCCGGCAGGTCCGTCATGTAGTTCTTTGACCACGTTAATAGCATCTTCCTTTTCTAAACATCTGAGATAAATGCCATCATAATTCTTTCTGAAGAGTACTCCTTTAATGATCTGATAGGATGCTAATTTAAGACGGAGGTCTCTCCTTTGCTTTGGACTCCAATGCTTGGATATGTAACCTGACTATGAGTAATGAACTAGGTCTCAGTACCAAGACTCTGGGCTGTGAAAATTGGACATACGTCTATCACATTCATCTCGGCTTCATTCCTCCAATCAAGCTCTTCATTAGTTTGGCTTTGAGTGAGTAGTTTGCATAGGCCTTGACCTTTAATAATGCTAGCTGGCTTGAATTCTAAGTCATACTCCTGGAGAGCAGTGACCCAATTCCCTCTTCTTTCTCCCAACTCCTTTTGGATGAAAAGAGTTCTGACAGCGGGATGAGGGACTATGAATTTCGTCCTATTTTTTAGAATATACAGCCTGAACTGTTTTACTGCTTTGAAGACTGCATATGCTTGTTTATCTACCGCAAGATAGTTCAGTTCAGCGCCTTGCAGGCCAGTGCTCATAAAAGAGATTGGATACTCATCTCCTGATTCCGTCTTCTGAGTAAGCACAGCTGCAAGAGAGTCATCACAATCGAATGTATACATTATAAAATCTTTATCAAAATATGGACTTCTTAAAGAAGGTGCCTTGGCTATAGCAGCTTTGATCTCTTTGAATGCGACCTTTTCCAAGTCTGTCCATTTAAATTGTACATTCTGTTTAACGATTTTTTGCAACGGTTTAACGATCTGGGCGAAGTCAGGCACGAACCTTCGAACAAAATTTATGGTGCCCATGAATGATTGCATAGACTTCTTGTTGTGGGGCATGGGAATCCTATTGATAACCTGAACCTTTTCTTGATCTATTGAGATTCCCTCTTTGGAAATGATATGACCAAGAATCTTTCCCTCAAGGACAGCAAAAACGCTCTTCTTAGGATTCAGAGAAATACCGTACTTCCTATAGCAGTCGAAAATTTGTTTTAGGTGAGAAACATGGTCTTCCCTCTTCTTGGAAAATACTGTTACATCTTCCAGGTATACCACTACACATTGACCGCCCAATCCTCAGAAAGCAATGTCCATGGCTCGCTGAAAAGTAGCTCCTGCATTAATTAAGCCAAAAGGCATTCTTCGGTATGCGAAGGTCCCCCACTTTGTGCGAAAAGTGGTTTTGAGTCGGTCCTCCTCCGCTACTAGCACTTGGTTGTAACCAGAAAAACCATCTAGTAAAGAAAAGAGTTCTGATCCTGACACCAACTACAATATCTATTCCATCAGGGGCACCGGATAGTTATCTTTATCGGAAGCTCTATTCAAGTTCCAGAAATCTATGCACAGCCTGATATCTTCCGCACAGGGACTAAATTAGCCACCCATTCAAAATGTCGGACTTTGAAAATGATTTTGGCTTCCAACAATTTTTTTAGTTCTTTCAGAATTAGAGGCTCAAGCGTTGGATGCATTCTTCTTAGCTATTGCTAAAAAGGTTTGACTCCTTCCTTCATAAGTATTGCATGTTGAATGATATAGGTGTCATATATCTTCATATCGTCATAGGTCCAAGCGAACACACCTTTATATTGCTGAAAAAATTTAATGAATCTCCTTCTTTCTGCCAGAGTACAAAATTTTCCCAAATTGACATACTTCGGTTCAGCTTTTGTGCCCAAATTTATCAACCCGTATTGCAGGGCCGAGCTGTGGGTTTTGGAATTCAAAGGTCTCCTAAATTTGTTTTGCAAATCGAAGAGGGCCTCTAGCTTTCTTACTCCTTTGGGCATAAAGTTTCCTTTCACTGTATCTTTATTTTGTAGGTCTTATTCATGCTCTTCTTCCTCTATGATGGCTTCTTGAAAAGCATCTTCATTACTTAAGAAACTAATGATCTATTCATCATCGTCAAATACTCTGAAATTTGTGATGTTGTCTGGCACAGAAGGCCTGAAAATTAATTCAATAGAAAATTTATTATTAGTGGGTAGTAATATGGAAGCGGAGGTAGCTAACAGATCACCTGCAGCTTTTTGTAATATTGGGATAGAATTAATGTTAAAAGCATCAAAACAAGATATTAAAATCCATATTTCTGCTTGATAGCCCTTTAAATGAGGGGAAAGAAAATTAATCGTATTTCTTATTTGCCTAACAACAATTTTATAATCACCAAAGACTTTCAAAAACTTAACATTAATACCAATGGCTTTCTTCAAACCTTGAATGAGAGCTTCGTATTCTGCAGTATTATTAGTGCATTCAAACTCTAACCTACATGATAAAAAATATTTATTTCTATCAGGATCAATTAAAATGCAACCAGCTTTGGATCCTTCCTGTGTCTTGGAGCCATCGAGGTAAAGTGTCCAAAAGATGTTTTCTTTTCTAACTAAGTTAGTTTGATTTTTGTCTGAGTTAGTGACTAAGTCTACTATATTACAGTCAATATCCTCAGCCTGTGAAAACTGAAGGAGGTTAGGCTGTTTATCTGAAATATGGCTAACTTCCTCTGATTTGTAGTTTCCATGTTCAATATCCAAAAAGCAATTTCCTAAAACTGAAGACGAAAAGGCTACAGCTTCATTTTTTCCATCCAGCTGAGTAACATTTTGTTTCATATGTGGCTCCCTCAATATCTTAATCTGATTCTGACGATTTTGATATGGCAGCCACAGATGAGACCAATCTGTTTCAAAATAGCCATTAAGTTTCACGGACCAGTCCCTACTCAAGATTAGACCATACGTCTCGGGAATTTCAACCACCATTATATCAATGAATTGACACACTCTGGGATCAGATGACAATCTAATGAGTACATCTTTTAATTCACTAATAACCTTAAAAGCAGTCCTATCTAGTTGGATGATTTGAGATGGGGATGGAATAGGATATCCATTAATTTTCTTACAAATTGAAAAAGGCATGACATTTGAACTAGCACCCGAGTCTACCAAATAGTTGTGCACATTGTGATTAAAAATCTCAAAGGTTAAGAGGAAAGGAAGAGTTTGAGATTTCGATTTTCTGCCGATACTTGCTTCATTAATTTATGGGTTTTCCTTAGTGTTTTCTACTGGGACAGCTGTTTGCGGATCAAAGGCTTCCATCAACTTCTTCCTTTGCTGTGGTAAGCTACATATATCGAAAATGGAAATATTAGCTTTCATTTTTTTTATATCCTCGATTATATCATAGCTCATGTCACATCCTTTCATAGTCGTAGATTAATTTTCTACTTTGTTTAAAGGAGCTTGGGATTGTTTAGTTCTTTCTGAGTTTGGTTCTTTAGTCACCGTAGGGGAAACCACCGGGCTTGTTTTGGGTTGGGGAGGAATAACAGTTATATGTCGTCTCGGTATTTGGTTAGACCTAGCTTTAGGTGGCTCTACTGCTGGTTCGATCACTGGGCCTTTATTCCTGGTGGTGATGTTAACAGATGTTGTTTGTACTTCGTTTGCAAACTCTTCATAAGATAGTTCTTTGGGCAGGGGTCCAATCCCAAAGAATCATTGTAGTATCGGGAGTTGGTTCTTCACTGTCAAGAATTTGTTCTTGTTGGGGAATTGTTTGCTCCGGCACTTGTGCATCTAACATTTGGTTCATTACTAAGCTCATCGAGTTGATCCACTATGGGCAACTTTTTTCTGAGTGTTGCTCTTGGTGAAAAGTGCAGAAGTGGTCCATTCCTATTTCATTTAGATTTAGTACAGCAGAATTGTTTACCGGTGGGGTTGGCTGTCCATTTTCTTCCTTCTTTTTATAGAAAGGTTTGAAAGGTGGCCTTGAAGAGCTTGTTGCTTTATCCTTTTCTAGATCTACAATCTTGTTGGAGAGTTTCTGCGTCATTTTTATGACATTTTCTAAATCTGGTGCAGGTTCTTCTTTATCCCTGGTTAACAAAAAAGGTTTCTTAAAAGTCGTTGGCTTATCCTCCATATCTAGGGCATGTTTCGCTATGCTATCATGTTCTTCTTCCACCTTCTTGGCTTCTTCAAAATTTTCTGACAGGGTAGGTTTTTTTGTTATCTTGACGAACATTGCAAGCGGGGATTTAAGACCTCTTGTATAATATTCTACTAAGCATTCCTTCAGCGAGCTTTGTTGCATCACTGAAATTATTTAACAACGTTGTGAATCTTTGGTTAAACTCTTGAACTTTCTCATTCTTTTCCATTCTCATAGACAATAACTCTTTCATGAGAGTAACTACGGTTTTCTGATTGCCATACTTTTTAAGGAAACATTTCTCAAAATCGTCCCAACTTGTTATCGAACCGGCTTGCAAACTAAAGTACCAGGAAGATACTTTGGGTTCGGAAGTATAAGGAAAGAGACGACAAACCACGTCTTCATGTTCTACATTTAAAAGCTTTATGGCTAAATATAAACTTTTGAGGTGGTCTTCAGCAGAAATTCCCTTGCTAGGGTCATACTTAGGAAAAACCTTTTCTGGGTTCTTGGGAAAATCACGGAATGGTCCGACTACGTTTAAAAGGTTCAGTGATCTCTTCTAGAGATAAATCTAACAATTCTTCTAGACTTTGACCAAGAAAGGAATCTCTTCTGCACTGAGGATTTTTTCGAGGAGCTCTGGTCCTAGGTAACAAAGGAACTGTGGTTAGTCCTCTAAGAATTCTTACGTATGAGCGAGTATGTCTCCTGAATTGATTTACTTCTTCAAAAGGGACAACATACACTATTTCTGACTATTCTGTTTCAGGGTTAGGATCTTCTTGATTTCTTGATTCCAGATCTGGAAATTTTGGAAAGACTGTTGCGGATGGGTTTTCAGTGGAAATTTGCTAACAAAAGAATCTTTTTCGCTAGCCATGCACTGGTGGCCCTCCTTCTAGCATTAAAAATTGTTGATTTCTTGAATATCGATGCATCAATTGGAAAGGGATTGTCCTCGGTAAGCAATCTCAACTAGGTCACTCACTGTTTGGTGTGGGGAATCCATCTAATTAACAGTTTCGGCTACCATGGGTTTTAAAGATTTGTTTGTTTTACCAGTTTCGTCCTGATCCACTGGTTATGTATTTTTGTATTTTAAAATGATATGCAAGTGCCCTATATTAAATGCATGCGGGAAAACAAATCTATGCTAATATGATTTAATCTAAATTACCTATCCTTATAAGGAGCAGATTTAAAGAATGGGCAATAAACTGGAAAATACACCCAATAATTCCACAGATAGTTGTTAAATTGAAAGGAGCGTTTACAGCAGAAAAGAAAGATCATCCAAGATAGCTCAGATAGATGTAAGTATCCAATTACCCATTTAACATAGAAACTTTGCAAAAGAATATGGAACCATTCATAGTAGAGAATTAATTCATAAGAGCCAGGAAAGATCTCACAAGAAATGTATGAAAAGTGCATAAATAGTTCAGCATTTAATCAACAAGACTCCATGCAAAATGTTGTGCCAGCTTCCACAGGCCAAAACGATTTTTCCATTGATGTAGAAGAAATAGTTCCTTTACAAGACAGAAAAGGAATTTCACCTACCAAAATTCCTTTTTCCCTTCTTCTAATTAGCTATATATAGCTTTACAAAATATGCCCAGAGTTGCCACCTATACCCTAACCGTTTATATTCCCCTAATTTGTCTTATAGTGTTGAATATTACATAAGAGAAATATATCAACTATTTTGCAACAACGAGAGTTAAACATTACAAGTCATTAATATTCCAAAGGTATATACAAAAAATAAACACTCATGAGGCACGCTGGAGGCTGCAAGCTATCCTTGAGCCAGCTCCTTTGGGGCCTGAGGCGTTGCTGGGGTTTCTTCTTGCACTATGGCAATGGCTGGGACACTCTCTGATGTGGTGGCTTGGTTGGATGCCAATGCCCTCTCCACCTTTGCTATACGAATTCCCCAGTGATTTGTGTCCCTTACAATATTTGTTCCAACTAGGGGACTCATGAATCTGAGAGATATTTTTTGCTTGGCCAGCTCTTCTACTAAGATAGTTATTTCAAACACAGTGACCTAGAGGCTTTCTTCCAGCCTGTGTTGATGAACAGCAACTTGGCTGATAAATTGGTGTAGATCTTCTGTTGTCAAGATGTCAGGCTTCTGCACATATTCACTTTCTGCCTGGAGCTTTATACTTAGATTAGATAAATACTGTGCTTTATCCGGGAACTCTTCTATCTTTTGGGGCATGGCTATCCGGCAGCCTTTCTGTGTGATCCGGATTCGAGAGTACACAGTCTTGCATTGCTCATAAGTGGCTGAAGTTACGGAAGCCAACTTTACTCCGCAGTCTTTAGAATACTCTAGGGTGCGTATATCTTCCTTGTATCCATCAACATGCTTAAGGGGAAGGGTTGCTGGGAACCCTGACTTCCCTTCTCTCCATTCGATATGCTTTTTAATCTCCCCAATGATGCATGCGTGCTTCCTCTTGATCCTAGTGGCTTCACCATTGATTTCCTTGACTTTGGTCATGACTGCTTTTAGTCTGTATACTTCCTCTACTATGAGTTCTCGGACTCCATAGGTCTCTCTTAGTATTCCACAAGCCTGCTCGTGGAAGGGGCTGATGTCTCCCATTTTGTTGTTTTCCAATTCCAATTGTTCCTTCAGTTCATTGACCTCTTGAAGGTTGTCAAATTTATCTGATTCAAGCTTCAAATTCTTACCTTTAATCTCTACATTTTCTGCTTCTAATACTCTTATTTTTATTGCCAGGGCTCTCCTGTCTACCTCCAATTGTTGGAGTGCTTTATTTAATTCCTCCTTCTAAGATGTGAGAGCATTATTCTTCTCAATCATCAAATTTGTGTAGTTCTTCTCCTTGACTAAAGCTTCCTGAAGCTGCTGCGCCTTCTCCTTTTCTTCATCCAACCTATCTCCCAATGTGTTGACATTATCTGCAGTTGTTGTAACAACGGCTACGGAGATGGATGCCAGGATTCTAGCAGCTTCTTCTATGTTCTGCATGACCATATTCTCTTGTGTAGTCACGATGTCAAGCCGAAAAGGTCTTTCCAATTTGGAAACTGTCTCCTTGACAATGGTTTTCCTCTTCTTGTTGTAAGCGAAATTTACCTAGTTAGAAACCGTGCTACCTTTATAGGGTGTGAAAGGGACAATGGGTAGATCCCTTATGGGGGAGCCCATATCCATGTTTTGCAAGTCTGGGCTTTTGGGGTCAACCTCTTCTTGGGATATCTTTTCTTCTTCTTCTTCTTTCTTCTTTGCCTCTTCCTCTTGCTCCTTCCTTCTTTTGCCTCAGCTTCGGCTATTTGAACCCTCAAATTTTCTTCTTCTCTATGTTTATATTCTTGGATTTTCTTTGCTTGTACCAAAAGCCTTAGTTCTTCTTCCGAGAAATCGTTGGAACTCGAGTTGGCCCCTCCTTTTTCCACCTGACAGATCTGAAGCTCAGCCATATTGTTGATTCCCCTATATGGTTCCTCCTGTGGATCATAAAAGTTGGCATGTTCACAGGGAGTGGAGAGTTCTTTGCAATGCTATGCAATTTTACCCTGTCGAACATTCCTATGAAAAATCCTCTCTCCGAAATGAAAACTCCTCAATTCTGCAACAAACTCTTTCACAGTTGCAATTCCTGAAAATTTGTAGGACCCAACATAAAAGGGTAAGGGGGAAAAATTGGCTTTCTTGGCCTTATACAAAGTGTTACCCATCCCATCAATGAACACTTGCCTCGCCATTTCCTTGTGAACTGTGTAATCTGTAGCATACCTTGGGAGAATATATGGGGCTTTGGAACCTCCGTACATTCTTATGTAGGTACCTTCAGGAGAAAAATAGAAATCATCATACTTTTCCAAGGCTTCCATGGCGTTTTCAGATAGACAATTGGGTTCTTCCTTAAATATCAACTGATAAAGAGGCATTATGAACTCCTCACAAATGAGCTTACAATCTATGACGTATGAAGCCATATAAAATTATGCTTTCCTTTCTACCAACCCTTCTTTAGTCATTGTTATTGTTGATGTCAGGCTGTCTGAGAGAATGTTAGCCCAATTGAAGATTGTCCCTTTGAAGGCTACATAGTGGATGATAGGGACCCATTGTAGCATGAACATCGTCCCATTGGGTCTCTCGAATATTCTTCTTAGCATGAGAGCGATCAGTCTGAAGGGAGGGCTCAGATTCTGGACTTCGTATTCTTCACTGTCTTTTCTTCTAAACTGCTTGCCTGAAATTAACAACCTTCTTGCCATGTCTAGATTATCCATATGGATTTCTTCCAACCATGCATCGTCAAGCCGCTGCTGTGCTTTGGGTAATTTGTAGGCTATCACAATGTAAGACGGGTGAAATGATGCAAAGGCCTTTCCCATTCTATCTTCTATGACTCTAGTTTCAGTGTTCGCATGCTGCAGCACCCATCCAATTACCTCTGAACATGGGAAGAGTTCTGGACATGTTGCCGCTTTGGATATATAGGAGTTTTGGATATTTTTATATAAGTATTCTTCTTCAAGGAGAGCTTCAGGAAAGTCCTGATCTTTTATCATGCGATAAAAATCACCCTAGTTTACTTCCGAAGGCACGTTTGTAGTGCATTTGGTGTCTTGGAACATTGTCTCCATTTTGGCACTTTCATCGACTGCCTTCGTTCTCCTCTTGCCACCTTTAGCCATTATGGGAATCTTGTTCAACAATTAACGTGAATAAGCATTCATGACATAATGTTGACAACCCAAACTAATGTCCGTTAGATAATTTCTTCATTTCAACCAAATTCCTGAACACATTTCCTTCATATATCAGTTTGAAACTTGTGAGACTACTAATTAAGTTACTTTTACGGTTGTTGTGGTGATTAGGGATTATGAAAACAGACGGATAAAGGCTGGTCTAGGTACTTAAGTCCTTGGAAACCAACATTTACTGGTGAGCAAGCGCGGAAGGTGTAAATTTTGCAATAGCGGGGACGTCCATGATTAGGTACAAGAAAGGGCAGGAAAGGTCTAGTGGGTGACGGGTATGTGCATCATTTTAAAGTGCAAGAGTCTTGAGACCCTTTATGTCTATGCTTAGCGTTGCTTAAAAAACGTCTTTTAGGTTAGGGGGGAAGCTATCGTCCGGGACCATGAAGAACAAGCTCCATTCTAATGACAGAAAAAGAGCTACCGTAGTAATGGGACGACCTTGCGTAGAAAAATAGACCTAGACATGACCGTGATTAATAAGGTGAGACTAGGAAACATGATACTCTACGTCAAGTGCACGAAGGGTCGACAATTTGTTCCACAAAAACGTCATAGTTTAGAAAAGAACAAAAAATGAAGCGACGAAATATCATTTTAAGTAGGCACATACATCCTACAGAGTTGGTGAATGTACTTACTTGGAATTGAAAGGCGTGGCGCCGACGATTGTCGAGTATTCTGTGAATCTATGCCTTCAAACGACGATGGACGCACTTGGTTGTTCGAACGGAATGGAAAAAATCCTTCAGGAGATGAAAACAAATGACATGCCAATGGGGTATCGCCCCTATATATTTGAATTGGTATGTGTGGGCCATTAATTCGGTGGTTGTATGCCATTAAACGAGTTTTAAGTTTGCGTACAGCTGAGTCAAATCGAAACTTTTTCAATAAATGTGACCGTCAAAAGCGGGAGGGTTATGCTAACGCTTCCGACCCACGCTGGAAGAAAAGATGAAAATGGTTCACTGTTGTGGGGAAGTTGTGTGAAAGCTTCCGTGAATAAGTCATGTATCACGGCAGACTTAAGCGAATGTTTCCGCTTTCATGGGAAAGTTGGCTAAGTTCTTCCGAAAATATGCAAAAGTTTGTGGGGCGGAAGAAAAAGACGAGTCTCTCCGAAGAACTTGTTGAGTCGTTTCCGGCATTTGCGGAAGGGTTAGATGAAAGCTTCCGCCGTACCGAAAGGATTTGATGAGTTTGTTCCGCCGCGAGCTCGCTTGAATAAACGTTTCGCTTTTTTGGAGACTTTGTGATAACTTTTCCGCCGCGATTTGACTTCGCCTTCGCTTTCGTTGTTTCGGAAGACTTGGGCCAACTCTTCTGCTGTTGCAGCGAAGTTAGCTTGGTGCTTCCACCGTTGCGGGCCGAAAGACCGAGTTTTACTTAGGAAAAAAGACGAAACTCAAAAATGCTAAGGAAAAATAAGATCAAAAGAACTAAGTCACTAGATGCCAAGATGTTGCAAAAATTTTTAAGGCAAACATACTCAAAAAAGAGGAGGGGCCCCAATATTTTTTCAAAAAATAAAAGGGGGGGTTGTTGTACCAACAACAAAACCTAGGGTTCCATCCCACACCCCCTAACCACCCTAGTGGATACATAGTTTCCACGGATTTTGTTGCAGCCATAGCCATCCCTTGGTATTTTATTACATAGCATTATTTACATCATTTATAATCTTCCATGGATTACGAACACATGGGTTATCAGAATATCACATACTTTCCTATGCAAATAAACCTAATCATCCACTAGTGGGGCCTTGGCCTTGAGATCCACACTAGGGAAAACACACACATTGCATTTATACATTATTTACATGACAACCAAAATAGCCTAAGGTCAAAATGAGGGATATTATGACAATCAATGTAAATTTTTAGCATATCTCTTTTATTCTTATCTTTTTTATAGGGTTTTAAAAGTGAATTGATATCCACCATCAAAGCCAAGTTTCCAAAAATAAATAACTAAAAATATCTATCTGTTTCTTCACCTCTATTCCCCAAGTGGGGTCAATCCTTTCTCTTTGCTTGTAATTTTCTAGCAAGTTTCCAACTATATCACCAAACAAGTGCTAACCCCTTAATGTTTTCAGCTAACAATGAGCTCACCCCCCAACTAGTGTTTGTGGATCAAAGGAAGCTTGCAATCATGAAAATAAACACACCAACAATGATGTCATACTATGATCTAAGTAATCCATTCCATATGATATTCATGACCTTCGAGTTGTAGTCTTGGTTGATTTGCATGGGAAGGTGGATAAAAAAATACTATTGGACAATAAGTATATGGATGGGGACCTTTTCCTTGACATGGAGATAGAATTTTATATGGATCATCATCCATTATAGTCATGAGAGATTGTTTCCACCTAGAATTTGGTATATGAGTCTCTAAGGAAATAAACATTGAAAACACTATTAGATATTTCATTCTTTGGAACCACATACATGGTTATTAGATTAACTAAGTTTCTCATCAACCAGGTTCATGGGAATCCACTATGTCTAGAGAGGATTCGTTAATTCATGTACATGACATTCATTAGTTAACATGTTTATCAACTCAAGGTAAAGATGCAATTGATGCTTTCTATGAGGGGGGGGGGCATGGCCAACAAAAGGGTGATCTAATCCTATATCAAAATTACGAAACCACCAAAGGTGTCCGAGGAACCAATATTTCCCCTACCAATCATGACCAAGTTCATTTTTCTTGCTAACTTATCATTGGAAGGGTGATGCATAACTACACCAAGGGCAAGTGTAACTTGGATGTTATATGTGTGGTATAATTTTGTGTACAGGGTATCAGGTGTAATTAGTGTATGTTCTTGATGTGTAGGTTCTTGATGAATGAGATGTTGCAATCTTGTGCAAATTCCCATATGAGAGCCATATACTTCATTTTTTGTTATTTCCTAGTTAGTTTCACAATGTATAAGTGGAGGTCCCCTCAAGGCTAAAAAATTCCACCTATTGATGACAGGACCATCCCAAGGCATGTAAAGATGCTAGAAACATAGCCTTGAATAAGTCTACAATTGGAAAATGGTGCAACCACCTTATCATGTCCATGCAGATCATGGGAATTCCCTAGTCGTTAAATTCTCGTGTTGGTAAGATCTAGTTCAATATGTTGTGGGACCATACATTTGTTCAGACATGAGTCATGGAACCTAACACATGTAAATCCACTACCCTTCTTTATTACATGTTCGAAGTAGATTTTGGCAAAGAATTTTCTTCCTGGGATGGGGTAAACAAGTTCAAGGTTGTCATGGGTGCCATCTATATTCTTCCCAAATTACTAATTAAGGACTCATGGGTGAAATCAGTCATGACTAAAATACAAGTTCAAAACAAGTATAAGGGGTCTATAGTAATTATGGATCATACCAGGAAGAGGAAAAGGAATCTAGGAATTCATCACAACCACCATCCATGCCCAAGTTGTTGATGAAGCCCATCTCACCATCTATCACCTACATTGATAAGGACTTGTAGGACTATCTTCACCAAGTGGATGACATTTTTCAGCCAATAGAACATTGGTGTGGGGTGAATCCCTTGAGTAGTTCTTATATGAACATCACTAATCAAGCTAGGATGCACTAGGAAACTTTACAAAAATTCCCTAATCCAACATTGATGAGCCCTTTTCCTAAGAGTTTGTTGACTTTAGGAATAAGTATGGCCTAAGATCAATCATATATACCTTAAAGGCATACTAGGAACTTGATAAGGGAACTTTGTGGATATGTTAGGGGTCTCAGTAACGAATGAGGCAAAAGGACCATGTAGTGTAGCCATAGGCACATCAGGCACACAAGACACACCTTCTTCCACCACCCCTAAGGAGACTAATGGTAAGGAGATAGGCCATTCTAAGAAATTACATGAGGTAGTAGTGGAAATTAGTTCCATAGGTGCAATAGGAAGAAATGGAAGAGAGGAGCCTCCAAAGGGTAATAAGGTTTTGTACGAGTGTGTCTAGGATACAAGGGCCAAGACATACAAGTTTGAACAAGATGTTCCAAACATTGAAATGTAGGATTCACCACTAGATACCTTGCCTAATTCTAGGTCTCCCTTGGATGGCCTATTAATGATCCAGTGTAGTTGGAGCAACATGCACAAGACCCTATCCATTGTCATGCCATGCTGCACATTTATCAAGAGCACATAGACATTGTTCCCTTCTTGTCAGAGGCCACCTAGGAAGGATTATCCCATGAATTTTAAGTGCAAAACCAAGCAGAGGGGGAGGTTCAAAATCCATCTCATTTAGACCCCTCTATCACTAGCATCCTATTGACAGGTTAAAATTACCTATACAAACAACAATAATTAAACACAAGAAAGAGGCCCAATTAAATTATTTCATGCATGGAATCAAATGACCCACCAAATTAAACTCGTGGTTACTTTTCGATGAGATTTTAACCTTCAAGCATTGTGAAAAAAAAAATTCTCTTCATTTTATTCTTTAAAAGAAAAGAACTATTTTTTAAACGATGAACTAAAATATAAGTTGAAAGGTGATAAAAAAAATTATGTCTGGAAATGAATGCCAGTCTCATTAAGGAGCAAATTCTATAAAGTAGTTTCACAAGAAAATATGAAAGTAAAATAGCATGGAATCAAATGATATATAAAAGAGTAATCTGGAATTTAAAATTTGTTCTTTAACGTTCCAACCATCAAAATATTTTCTCAATAGAAATAAAGAATATAACTTTTAACATTGAAAAATCTCGTTACAAATTATATTTCCTTACTCCGCCTTCCTTAATTTATTTGAAGTAGACCAATCCAAACTTTAATCAAATAGATAGTAGAATGATTCTTCAATGATAAGCTCTTTTCCAAATTTTGTTTCTCAATATTAGTTCCCTCATAGAATGAGTCTTCAAAAAGTGTTCCCAAAAATCCCTTTCTACTTCTATGTCATTCTTCAAATAAAATTTAAAAATAGTAACAATAATTAATTATTTAACTCAACCACTAGAAGAACCAAGGTCAAGTTGTCTATCTAACTCTTTTTCATACGTTTTCTAATTTTCAACTAATTCATTATATAAATCAAAATGGGAAATGTATGTTGCATATGAGAAATGTATGTTGCATAAGTGAGGCCCTCAAATCTAGTAACTATATTTTATATGTTTGATAGACTTTTCCACCTTAGGCAAAGCACATTGAATTTGAGCTACCTTCTTAGCTTCATAAAAAAATGAATATATTTAAATGTTCTTTATTAATATGAAATATTTTTTGTATCTTTATTTTATGATTTTCCAATATATCTTTCAATTCTTTTCCAACTTGAGCATCTTCATAAAAGTTTTCTAGTGGGCCAAAAGCAAGTAACAAGCACTGATTAGGTGTATCATCAATAAAACCCTAGGTTTTTATACAACTAAGCCAATCATCTTCAACAACAGTTTGAGCACCACACACCATTCTTCCCCAATAACTAGCACCCTACTCCATTTCATGAAGTTCCTCTTCATCTAAGATCCTTATGTTATGGACTTCATCTCTCTTGTAATTCTGAGCTTGTTTGATGAATCTTATATCTCTTACTCATTTTCTTTATACAATATGAAAAGTTATAAACTATATTCTTGTAAATTAACATAAATGACTGTACAAAAAAGTAGGAACTGTAAGATTTTGAAAAGCATACCTATTATAAACGTTGAGTTGATCGGTAGAATTGCAAAACTTTCATGAGTTCACCAATGTTCGAAGAATTGAAAACACGACTGGATGGAATGGAGAAATAATATTTTATACATGCATTTTAAACCAATTATCGATTTGATGTTTTGTAATGGAAATCCAAATGAAATCTTACATTTCAGGATTCGTTAATTATATAAGAGATTGGGTGAAATTTGAAATCAATCTCAAACATGCTTGATTAATAGATTCGGTGAAATTTGAAATCAATCTCAAGCATGCCGAAGAATGTTGATGGATTGGTTGGGACATTTCACGCATGTAGTGAAATACGCTTGGATTTTGTCCAACGGTTCCATTGGCAAAAAAATTAGAGTTCTTTAAATTAAAAATATAGAGTTCACTTGGTCAAAATCACGACAAATTTGATCACGTATCCGTGAAATATTTTCAAAGTGAGAGGCCGGTCCCACCCTATTAGAAAAAAATTATGAGCAACGTCATTGAAATTTAATGAAAAAATTGTGTTGAGAAGGGCCAAAAAGGTTAGCGAGTCATCCGTTTGCAACAAGTTTCATGATTTTCATATCAATGAAATATGAAAGATTATATTGACAAAACAAAAAGTAGTTCCATGATAAATTCATTGACGAAGAGTGAGAAGTTATGTCGGTCGTACGTATATTGGCAAGTAAATTATAATGGAGTTTTTGGTTGGGACGATGGTTTTTTATTGAAATTTAATATTTTTTTATTTGACATAATATGAATTTAATTATATTTTAATGGTGATTTAGATGATAGAAATAGATTTAACACATTAAAAACTATTTAAGCACTCAAAATTTTAGAGTTTGAGTGTTGCAATCAAGATATCTTTTAAAAATTGTCAGATTAATTCAAAATCTTACCAAAAAAAACATAATCTTTTTAATTTGAAATTGTAAACCTTTTCAACTATGTGAATTAGAATTCCAATGTATCAACAAAAATGGAAAGTTTATTGGAGAAATATTAAGTAAACTGCCAACAACATGTCAACAAAGTTTGGAAGGAATTTCCATCGGCGAAATGTAAGTGAATGTCTATGCAATTTAAATGATGGTTCACTGTTTGTTAGAGGGCTATATTCATCGGGAGGATGCCAATACTTGATATTCCGGAGAATCAAGGTATTTTAGAGTTACAATCATTACATAATCAAAGTTGGCTCCCAAGAAGCAAGTGTCACAAAGCTAGATTTGAACCCGGGTGGGGAGGATAACAACATTCCTCCCAACCACCCGATTTACACTCAATTGACAATTTTGAAAAAAAATTATTCATAAGGTTGTCGACCAAGTTCTTTTAACTCTGGATTTTTTTAAGTTGGCCAATGTGCTAATACATTGTTTGAAAAACATTGAGATATTAAAACTTCAAAGGAAATGAATGAAAACGTCTATGTGATCGGTGCTTTGAAGAATAATTTCGTAAATGGAAAGGAAGGAAAATGACAAAGAGTTAGAATAATTCAAAAATTAAAAATTAGTTTGTTGTTGAAAAGATATATCAATCAAAAGACTTGAAAATTATCCTGTAGGCAAATAATATGGATTAAAAAATAATCATAACTAAAAGGAATTGAGGAGCACCAAAATATTACTTATAAAAAGTTTTGAGTGTGTTCGAGCCTCAACAAATAGTGATACACTCGTTGAATATCAGAGTTTGAAATTTACTATATCAAAATATAAAAGAGTATTTCAAGTTACAAAATTGAAAGAATAAATTTAAATATAGAAAGGTTAAAATTTGTTTTTTCCATGTTCCATCCCAATTATGTATATAAATGAAGAGTGTTCAAGTAAAACTCAGTGAAGAGCATGGTTAATTCTATTGACATATAAATGAAGAGTGTTCAAGTAAAACTCAGTGAAGAGCATGGTTAATTCTATTGATGTCATCTTAAGTTAGAATTTGAAATAATTTTCATTTACTCTTATCCTTAAAATCTTTATTAAAATTGTCCAAATTATCTTCTCTATTTTTGGTGTTTCTATGTTGCTTGTGAGAATTTATATCCTAAAAGGAATCACCTTGATATCATAAACCTCTCTTCATTGCTAATGAGCATCCATAGCCCAACAAAATATATTTTCATTTCTTAAAAAAATTTCCTTTCCTCATCCCATTTCTCATCATTTGGAACATTTTTTTAATAGAGCTTGAAGGGAATACTAGCCATTTTAAGTTTAGAGGATGATGTTTGTTGTTGAAACATGATAGGATAATGGGTTGTGAATTATTTCTTTATTGAGTGGGAAATCTCTGATCATATTATGACACCCATAACCAAGTTGATTTTAAATGTATTTATGAATAACTTTAAATGAGTCTAATTACTAGAACACCATCTAAATATCAAAACCCATTAAGGTTTTTGTGAAGAAAAAATGAAAGGTAATCCTTCTACTGGAAGCTATATTATTTCAATCATGATACTTTACTTTATTTTTAGGCAAATATTTTAAGGCATATCAAAGAACCAAGATTGATGAGTGTAAGCAATATTGGGAATAAAACACCCCAATATCAAACCTAATGATTCAAAATTCAAGGGCTATACAAAAACAAAAATATGAAAGTTCTTAAAATTCTTAGAAAACAAAAAATGATTGAATCAAACATAGCTCAAAAAGATTTGTGATAATCAATTGAATTACCTCTTAAGAATTCAACCATTAACAAGAAATTTAAAGTTCTAAATCTTCTTCCATATTTATTAGTATGTATGTGCCAATTCCTTTTTTTATGAAAATTGAAAAGGACAAAGCCTTTGTTGTTGAAATTTCAAGTGTTTTCCTAATGGCTCATTAAAATTATCCCATTTAAGGGCCAACTCCCCCACTTCAAAAAAAAATATCACCAACACTACATTTATCAAACCACCTCTTAATGATTTATTAATGAGAAATAAACTTATGTATAGCTCTCTCTCTCTCTCTCTCTCTCTCTCTCTCTCTCAATATTATCAGAGTATAAAATCGATTTTGAAGAGATGAAGAAGGTTTTCATCGAGAGGAATCGAAAATTTGAAGAGAATGTAAGAAAACATTTGGTGGGAGAATTACCTCCTTGCTATAAATAATAAATATGGAGATGTTCCCAGAGAAACATTGGGTGTGATTCTATCATCCCATAGGGCATTTGGTAAAGCATTATGCCAATTCCTATGATTTTCAAGTACTACCTTGTTCAAAATACAAATCAAATTCTTATTTGTTGATTTTACTACACCATTTTCTCAAGGATTGTAATTAACAGAATATCAAAGAATGATTCATTTATCAAGAGAAAACTCAAAAACCACAATAGAAGAAAAATATGAAGCATCATCAAAGACACTAGCTTGAGGAATACAAAATCTAACTTGATCAAGTAATATATTGATTTGAGCAAAAAGAATGGCTTCTACCCAACAAGTAAAATAATCAATAGCAGTCATAAAGTATTTTTGTTTCTTACAAAATGTATATTTATTTCTCCAATTATATCAATTCCCCATTGTTCTAAAGGCCTCTCGATAGAAACAAACCGTATAGGAATAGATGTTCTTTTTCTCTTTCTCTATGCTTAGTTGGTGAATTTTATACTTTCAAACATAAGTGTGAGCATCTTTAAAAATTGTAGATCAATAATACCTCTCATAATTTTATGAGTTGTAGTGTTTGTGATATTTTGAACCAATGGATCTAGAATCTAAATGAAGTAGTAATATAGTTAGAAATAGATAGAAGAGAAAGAATAAAAGTAATGATTCAAACAATTAATCTTTATTAACCAATGAATGCTCAAATAGAGCGCATGTATGAACATCTTAACAATGATATACATGCCTTCAAATATATGCGGCCAAGCATGGGCTTAATTACATGTAAAATATTAATGGTTAGTGAACCCCATAGTAATTACCCATAAATGATCAAGTGTGCATTCCTAAGGAAGAAATAATGATCATGCAATATATGATACGATGTAACTAGGCTTAAAACACTCAAGTGAGGTGATTTTGTGCCTAATATTAGACAAGTGCACCCTCCTTGGAGAATAAACTTGCCATGCATGAATGGCTAGGACTACCTAGCCCTAGAACTACCTCATGAGGTAGTTAACTGAGTTATGCATGTGAAATTAAAGTCTAATTAGCCTAAATTATATGATTAGATAGATAATTGAGCTAAAATTGCCAATTAGGGTATATTAGTCATTTAAGTGAGCATTAATTGCTAACATAAGTGCAAAAAATACAAGAAAAGGGAGGAAACTCGAGCAAGAGAGCCTTAATCCCTAAGAAAAGGGATGAAACAAGATGAAATGTTCCCTAACTAATTATTAGGGTGAATTTATCCCTAATTCTTAGGGATTTTGGCTAGGAGGAGTGGACAAATACCTAAATTCTAGGGATTTTGTCTAGTAAGTGTTCACAAATACCTAAAAGCTAGGAATTTTCCCAGGGAGAGCACCTTTGACCATAAAGATAGGATATTAACTTCTATAGGAGCGCTTTTGACCCCTAGAGATGATGAATATATGCTTGAAGGTGTGCATATAGCAACACCCCCCTTTAAGCATAACTTAGAAGAGTGTGATGTACAAACAAATAGGCCCCGACAATATAAGTCATCATTGTTAGGTATCGATGTACAAAAATAATATCCACTAAAAGTGAGAATAGATGGAAAACCTAATGGGGAACACCCCCCCCCTCCAACAAAAAAAAGAGAGGATAGTGTTGAAAGGAATTTGATAATTGTACCCAAATTGGTATGGTTGTTGGATCTGCAACAACCAATTCATCAATGTCAACAACTTCTTCATGTAGATCTATAAAAGGTACGTCCTTGGCTAAATGGATGATCTAAATTGGTGCATTTATACAAATGATAGGGCTAGTGCATGGATCTAATTAAGGATATATCTAATTTGAAACTTTTTAGTCAAGAACATCAGAAGAAAAAAATGGTTTGGAAAAGATAACAACAAGTGCATATCCTGCAGCCTGTGACTTTTCAATTTTTTTAGTTGACTTCTTGAGATAATAAAAAAAATGATATTTCCCTATAAAAGAAGACATTTCACCTGATCATTATCTTTTCTTATACAGTCATGTTCTTCATGATTTCGTTTCTTTCAATAAGTACATATGATTATGTCCTTCTTGGTCTTCCAATATTTGGAGGAGGAAGTCTCATGTGTAGATATTTGATTCTTCTACTTATTGTTCCCCTTACTTGCAGCAAGGGCATGGGCCTTTGATGACATCAAGAATCCTATTTGAACAATATTATATTTCTCATGGGTGAGAGATTTAGAAAAAATATCCAAACTAGGCATCTTCCAAGCTACTCCAAGTTCTATTTTGTAGCATAATGGGTAGAAAAAAATATTGAATAGACATAACCCAATTTGGATAGGATTGAGAGTACTAGATTCATATACTTCTTTTCTACCCTGCATACCTTAAGCTGTAGAAATAAAAATTTAAACTTTGTGAATAAATATTATATTGTATCAAAGTTACCCAAGCTTAGGATGGCTCGTCCCGCTTCCAAATGAGTCCTTCCAACTTGTTCTACACTTCATTAGGATTTTTTTCATATTCGATGTGATATAGTAGGTTAGGGAAAATTGGGATACAAATCAACCCAAATAACTCATCCATCTGGTTGAACCATTTTTCCATTTCCACCACTGAATTTAGCTTAGTTTTTGTTCTCATTGTGATCTTATAGAGGACTTTGTGATCACAATATTTCCCTTCCATTCAAAGTAATTGAATGAGTAATAATTATTTGGGGATAAATATCCATTCAAGATGATGAGGTTTTATCTTTTTCCTCACTTGCAAACTTCTAAAACAAATTCTTTAGAATCCCCAAGTCTCTGATACCCTATGAGATTTTGAACCAATGGATCTAGAATCTAAATTAAACAATAATAAAATTAGAAATATATACAAGAAAAGAATAAAATTAATGATACAAATAACTTCTCTTTATCAACAAATGAATGGCTAAAGAGAGTACATGAATTAATACCTAATCAATGAGACATAGACCTTCATATATATAGGCAACCGCACTTAGGATTAATTATGTTAAGATTTAATATGCTAAGATAGATAACATCAGTATTCCATTAGATTTCACAACAATAGCATATACAGGATCACTGAAAGAACAACAAGCACAACATAAACACAAGAGACACAATTTATCTTGGGAAACCCTCATGGGGTAGAAAGCCCAACAAAGCTTCCTCAATATAGATGACCAACAAATACAAAGATGTAATCCCCAAACATGAGCTCCTTCTCCTTCTCCTATGCGAGTTTCACAAGTGAGTATGTGTGATAAATGAGGATCACACATCCTCTATTTATACTTTACCTCACTTGACTTTTAACCCTAACTAGGTTGGCCCCATCTTAACCACTCAACATAATGATGACTGAAACGAACCCACTAGGGGACTTAAACACCCCATTACAACTGACTATGGGCCGACCCCACTAGGGAAGTCTAATAACCCAAGTTTCCACATTCCGACGAAGGAATAAACATCTTCGGATATACAATAAGGCCCCGACAAAGGAATCAAACATCTTTGGATAAAGTACAAATAGAATATTCTTAGAAGTTACAATATTTCAACACTCCCCCTTAATGAGAAGGATATTCTAACAACATCTGCAAAAGCAAGGAGTCATCAACTACATGATACATGATACATCTATAAATCATTGGAAGCTTTCTTCATCAGTAACTCAAATAGTTGCTGGAACATCTTACTGAGTCTTCATCTTCTACAACACTTGATCAACCAGAACATCAAAATCTGTATCTTTCGATCAACAACATCATCTGGATCTCTCTATCAACAGCATCATCATTTGGATCTCTCGATCAACAACATCATCTGGATCTCTTGATCAGCAACATCATCATCTGGATCTCTCGATCAACAGCATCATCTGGATCTCTCGATCAATAGCATCATCATCTGGATCTCTCGATCAACATCATCATTTGGATCTCTCAATCAACAACCTCATCATCTGGAACCTTGATTCAACAGCATCTGCAACACACATGACCCAATTACAGGATGGTCAATCCCTATCAATTTAGGACATAAATCCAAGGACGATGCAATCCTGATTCACTTACAAGATTATCAATCCCTATCAATTTAAGACACCACAACATGTATATGCACGAGATAATCCAGATCTACTTATAGGATGATCAATCCTTATCACTTTAGGACATAAGTCCAAGGATGAGAAAATCCTATCATGTACATTTTGAACCAAAGGTTCAAGGATGATGCAATCCTATCACGTACATTTTGAACCAAACCTTCAAGGATGATGCAATCCTATCACGTACATTTTGAACCAAATGTTCAGGGATGATGCAATCCTATCACGTACATTTTGAACCAAACGTTCAGGGATGATGCAATCCCATCACCTACATTTTGAACCAAACGTCTAGGGATGATGCAATCCCATCACGTACATTTTGAACCAAACGTTTAGGGATGATGCAATCCCATCACATACATTTTGAACCAAAGTTTCAAGGATGATGCAATCCTATCACGTACATTTTGAACCAACCGTTCAGGGATGATGCAATCCCACCACTTATAGGATGGTTAATCCCGATCTCTTTAGGACATAAATTCCAGGGATGATACAATCCACTTGTTCACTTAGACAAATTCTAAGGACCACACATCAGCCTTGTCATTGGTATCATAGACCTCATTGTCGGTATCATTGACCTTATCGTCGATATCATCTACACAGGTATCCTAATCATCGATACAAGTATCCTCATCATCGATACATGTATCCTCATCAACAATACATGTATCCTCATCATCGACCTTACCATTGTTGGAATATTCACACCATCATTTTTATATTTTGCATGCCACTGCATGCATCCAGTCATCATCATGGTGGTCTCCCCAGCACCTAGAGCTTGCTTCTAGCTCTCTAGAACCTGTCTACAACCCCCATTTGGCCTCCTACCTACCTGATGCACCCTTCTTGACAATTGTGCATGGAAAGTGCGCCTTTCTCACCTACCACTATCAGTTAGAGCGCCTTTACTCACCTACCTTCAGTTATCACTCAGTTAGGGCTCCTTATCTCACCTACCGGGAGTTATCATTCAGTTAGTGCATTGATTGAGTAGTTATTCCACTGATTTCTCATGATGACTGCTTGTATCTTCTAGTTAGCTAGTTATGGAGTTCCACTTGACTATTTGACAACCTCATGCGCCCCCGTTGGAGTCTCCATTCCCTGATTTATGCCTAGATGGTTCTGTCAGACTCAGTTAGACACACTTGACTGACTATTACCATTTATGACTGATACTATTGATTGGATGATGTCTCCATTGTTATCCAAGCTAGAATTTGAGTTAGACAGCCTCATGCACCCACCTTGGAGTCTCCATTCCCTGATTTACGGCTAGATGGTTCTGTTAGACTCAGTTGGTCACACTTGATTGAATCTTACCATTTATGACTGATACTACCGACTAGATGATGTCTCCATAGTTATTCATGCTAGACTTTGAGCTTAGATTCGAATGCCCTACTTGGATAATTCGAATCCTATATGATGCCTCATCATTGATTATTGTACAACACACTTTACATTCATTATTCATTGTATGATATTGACATTGTCCATTATTCTATGTTTATGAGTGATTATTGAGTGCATGCTTCTCTTCTTCTTTGCAAATAATCTTGAGAGTTTGATTATGAGATTGTTACAGTTTCTAGATCCCTACAGATTATCACAACCATCAGTATATACAACCTCATCATCAATACATGTATCCTCATCATCGATACAATTATCCACATATCATCATCGACCATATCACTACCAATTTCGAGGAGGGTCCTTCTGAACTACACCAATATTTTCTCAGAAATACTCAAACTTTACTCGAGACAGAGGTTTGGTCAATACATCAACCACTTTCTCATCAGTTCCCACATGCTCGAGCTTTATAGCTCCTTTCTGCACCATATCCCGTATATAAAAATATCGGATCTCTATGTGCTTTGACTTATCATGGAACACAGGATTCTCTATCATCTTGATACAACTTTGTTTGTCACACAGGATCATAGTGGGGTCCATCTCTAAGTCAAACAATACTGATAGCAACTTTCGAAGCCATATCGTTTCACAACTAGCAGAGCAAGCAACTATATATTCTGCTTCAGCTATGTTGAGAGCCACACTAGACTGCTTCCTGCTAGACCACGAGATCATGGCAGATCCCAGACAATAACATCCGCCCAATGTGATCTTCCTGTTTGATACACTTCCTTCCCAATCAACATCTGTGTAGCCATACAATCTGAAGTCATGATCTCCAAGATAATATAGACCAAAGTCTATCGTACCCTTTAGGTACCTCATCACATGCTTTTCATCTACCAGGTGAACACGTATAGGTTCTACTAGATACTGACTCAAGGTGTTCACAACAAGGCATATATCTGGCCTTGTAATCATCAGATACATCAATGATCAAATAATCTGTCTATACAGAGTCACATCCACTAACTCTGATGAGTCATCAGCTAATAGCTTCAAGCCGGAATCCATGGGAGTGGTCATGGCTTTACATTCCAACATATCAAATCTTCTCAAGATTTCCACAGCATACTTTCCTTGGTTGAGAAAAGACTCCTTCTAGGCCTTTCCATACTTCCAGACCTAGGAAGTAATGCATCAATTCGAGATCTTTTATCTCAAATTCTGTAGCTAGCTTCTTCTTGCTTTCCATGATCTGTTTCTCATTCCCTGTCAAAAATATATCATTCACATACAGTAATAGTATGACAGGTTCATCATCCATAACCTTAAGGTAAAGGTTAGTATCAACTTTACTTTTGGTAAATCCCAAGCTTGTCAAGAAGCTATCAATTCTCCCTCCGTGACTGAACAGTATTCACACTCTACATTGAGTGATCTTCTACCTATCTATCTATGCCATCTCCCGTCAGACGGGTCTACTGATATGAGCCTCAAGATCATTCAAACTTTGTGGTGAGTTCCTTCTTGCATCCATCTAAGAGAATAATTTCATCTGTATATAGAAACGATCTTCAACCTTGTAGCAAAGGTTGAACTCAGCATCACCCATGGTGATCATTAAGCTCATCAAATGATTATTGATCCTGGGTACCCGTACAGAGGTTTCTTCAATTGAATCCTGGGATTTTTCTCGATTCGCACTTCTTCTTCAATTACACCATTAAGAGAATGGTCTTGTCTAGCCACTTGGAGCAAGCATCTCGTCATGATCCTCTTCCTCTTTCTAAGAAAATCTTCTAGCCACGAGCCTTCTATAGTATGCTTGATTTGTAAGTCTTCTTGTTGAACATCCATCACTTGTTCGGTGTTCATCATTCTTCATGACCTTTCCTACAAATCAAAGTTAATTACATGATTAGTAATACTTCATAATCATCAAATCATGTTGACATGATAACCTATTATGCATACTGATATGATTCACATAGTTATGCAACTATCTTGACCAATATTTTGGCACAACACTTTTCCATATCCTGTATGCATACAGTGGCTATCTAGATGCCTTCCATCTTTACCAGAACATACTATCAAGAGGGTGCACAACTCTCAGCATGTCAGCAAAGAGGTTTCATTCTAGAAAAGCAACAATGGAATGTTTGTCCAACTTACCCATCATATGCATATTAGTAGTATACTGTTCAATGCTATATGAATGCTTACACTATGCATGATATATTCTAGGAATACAAATATGCATACAACCATTACGAGCAATATCATTGACTATTCAGATATTCAAGAAGTAATTCAAATAACAACTCAAATACTTATCTTTTATGTTTGTGTGGTTGCCTCCCACTTGATCTCTATTTTCCCTCTATGATAGCATCATGATTATATGTCTTTGAACTTCTATCCATCCTGGACCAATATGCATGCTCAAGTGTGCACTAGTGTCATCCTCATCACCTCATATATAATCATACATTCATTAGTATAATCTCAATATTATCAAAACATTATGATTCTAAATAATATTAAGTATGTATGGTCATGATCATTTCATACATAGGTATACTTACCTAAGATCCTAACACAAAGTAGGATTCTAACTTGATATAGGAAAACATACCTGGATTATCATGCGTGGTTATGTCTAGCATACCCAAACAATATATTCTTTGTTCTTTTCAATGATTTAGATACCTTGTGCTAGAACCTGCATATATCATAAGTCAAGCATAGTAGAACAAAGTCATACATACCTCGTAAGTAGAGCTTCTACGTGATCAAAGAATATGGATGAGTCTTTGTCTTCATGTCACCATGGCCATAGAACTTGATTTGTCTTTCTTGATGTACCTTTCATGTTAGCAGACAACATCATCCTCATACAACACCACAAGTGCATTAGTACAATCATAAGTGTCATAACCCTAATCAATGAATGTCTTCTATCATTCACATGCATTCATACTTTTACTAAGGTGATCAGACAATCTAGAATTAATCATGATTGTACTAACCTCAATAATATGAAGATAGACATATTATAAACTTAATCATGAAATAGATTTCAAAACATACCTGTATCTTCTCAAGTCATACCCATCGAGTAGTCTTCTCTATAACGGTAAAACCCTAAACATCCAAGGTAAATCAATTGTAAACATCTTATGTATGTTCATGGTGCTAGGATTATATAATATAAGTTCCATTTAAACCTTCTTCTTTGCTTCCCTATGAGTCTCCCAACTTTGCTAGGGTTTCTTCTTACTTGGAAACCCTAATCTTCAATCTCCTTCCTCCCACAACATTTTGATGGAGGATTAATATCTATGATGAATGGATTCCAAATCCATTATCAAAGTTTCCAATGTTGCATCAGGTGTCTCCAACATTGTATCAGGTCCTTCATACCTAAAAACTAAAAACCCTAAGTGAGAGCTTCTTCCTCCTCTTCCTTTATTCCTCTGTTGAGCCATTTCAGATGTGTTGTATTGTTTCTGGTGTATCTCTGAAATTTCAGATCTGCAGGGTCTAAAACTTCTTCATGTGGTATCCTATCTTGTCATATTTCCAAACCCATAGGTTTGAGCTTCATTGGATTCTCCATCAGAGAGATATCCTCATTTTACCAACATGACCTGTTTACGGGATGAAACACCATAGCGAACTTGTACGGAGTGCCACTTGTCACTGTTTCAACTTCGGCCTCTGAAAATCGGACCTATGAAACTACAATTCCTGCCCTAACTGTCACCTTTTACTAAATTTCATTTGGATCTTCCTATCCTGAGATATGAACTTTTTCCCTAGGTCACCTGCTTAGGACTACAGTCTGGAAGATGAAGAAACCCTAACTTGTACGGATCATATCTCAGCAAGTACAATGAATATGAGGTTGAACTTCGGACACAAGGTACAAGAAAATTGCATCTTCGGCCTATCCAATTTTCAGATCCTGAACCTTCACCAAAACTGATTTATAGCGAAAGTTACGATGACTAAGTTTTTCTATACAAAACCCTAACTTTAAAATTCTCACAAGTGAGACAAGTGTCATAAGTGCCATACATTTCCTTCCTACAAGCTAGCTCTGATACCATGTTAAGATTCAATATGCTAATATATGTAACATCAATATTCCATTAGATTTCACAACAACAGCATATACAGGATCATTGAAAGAACAACAAGCACAACATAAAAACAAGAATCCTGGCAAACCCTCATGGGGTAGAAAACCCAGCAAAACTTCATCAATATAGATGACCAACAAATACAAAGATGTAATCCCAAAACATGAGCTCCTTCTCCTCCTTCGCAAATCTCTCCTTCTCCTATGCGAGTTTCACAAGTGAGTGTGTGTGATAAATGAGGATCACACATCCTCTATTTATACTTTACCTCACTTGACTTTTAACCCTAACTAGGTCGGCCCCATCTTAACCACTCAACATAATGTTGACTGGGCCGACCCCACTAGGAGACTTAAACAACCCATTACAACTAACTCTGGGCTGACCCCACTAGGGAATTCTAATAACCCAAGTTACCACATTCCAACGGAGGAATAAACATCTCCGGATATACAATAAGGCCCTGAAAGAGGAATGAAACATCTTTCGATAAAGTACAAATAGAATATTCTTAGAAGTTACAATATTCAAGAAATTACATGCATAAGCTTAATGGCTAGTGAAACCTGCAGTAAATACCTCTAAATGATCAAGTACACATTCTTAAAGAAGAAATAATGATCATGCAATAGTTGATATGGTGTAACTAGGCTTAGAACACTCAAGTGAGGTGTTTTTGTGTCTAAGGTTAGACAAGTGCACCCTCCTCAGAGAGTGAACTTGCCATACATGAGTGGCTAGGGTTAACTAGAACTACAACTATGTCATGAGGTAGTTAAATAAATTATGCATGTGAAATTGAGATCTAATTATCCTAAATTATCCAATTAGGTAGTTAATTGAGCTAAAATGAGTAACTACGATGTATTAGTCAGTTAATCAAGCCTTAATTTCTAACTTAAATGCAAAAAATCCAAGAAAATGGAGGCAACTCATGCAAAAATGCCTTAATCCCTAAAAAGGGATGAAATAATATGAGCTACACCCAAACTGATTGTTGGGACACATTTATCCCTATTTCTCGGATTTGTTTTAGGGGGAGTGGACGAATCCCTAAATTATAGGTATTTTGTCTAGGAAGTGTTCAAAAATCCATAAAAACTAGGGATTTGCTTAGGGAGAGCACTTTTGATCCCGGAGACAACAAATTAACTCCTATATGACCACTTTTGATCCCTATAGATGTTTAAAATATGCTTGAGGGAGTGTATGTACACCAACAATTTCACTAACAAAGTGACCTCTAGCTATCCCATCATGGAGATCCTTTAAAACTTTATTTCCATCATCCTTTTCTAGACCTCTCAATAGAAATCTATCATAATTTTGTTGCACAAGTTTATATTGAGTATATTTGATTCTAAGTGCTCTCCTTTCTTTTGTATTTAAACGAGTAGGACTAGAACCATGGTGTAAGAATTTTTTCATATCTAAATACCATGAATACAAATGATTAGGAATAAAATTCACTTCTTGATAAATAATAGAAATTTCATTTTCCCACCTCTTGTATTCTCTTCTCATTGAATCATGTGATTCAATAGTTACTTTACATAAGTCTTACCCTCTTATGATGTTTGCAAGTTTAAAATCTAAACCATATTATTGAAGAGTACGCATCCAATTCCCTCTTATTTCCCCTAAATCTTGTTGGACAAATAATGATCTAATGGCAGGATGAGGGACAATAACCTTTGTATGGTTTTTTAAAATGTAAGGTCTAAAATGTTTTACTAATTTATAAACTAAAAAAATTTGATTATCAATAGTTGGATAATTTTCCTCAACCCCTTGAAAAATTTTACTCATAAAGTCTATAGGGAATCCATTTCCTTCTGAATCTCCTTGAGTGAGAACCACTGTGAGAGTTTGATCAAATGAAAGTTATAAAGAAATCTTGATTAAAATATGGATTGTGTAAAGCTAGAGCATTTGCAATAGTAATTTTAATATTTTTGAAAGTTTATTTCTCAATGTTGGTCCATTTAAACTCTACATATTTTCTAATTATTTCATGTAATGGTTTAATGGTTTCAGAAAAATTTAGAATGAATTTTCTAATGAAATTAATCTTCCTGAAGAGTGATTGTATTGCTTTCTTATTATGAGGCAAAGGGAGTTGAGAAATTCCCTTAATGCATTTAGGATCAACTATAATACCTTCTTTGGATATGATATGTCCTAAGAGTTTACCTTGAGTAACAACAAAAACACTTTTTTTTATGATTCATTCAATAAACCATATTTCTTCCATCTCTCAAAAGATCTAAGTTAGATGTTTGGTGTGATATGTTTGGTTCTTTGAGTATATGGTAATATTTTCAAGATAAAATACTACAATTTGGTTAATCAAACCCCTAAAATAAATACCCATATCTCTTTGAAAAGTGGTTGTTGCTTCAATCAAACCAAAATGCATTCTCCAATAGGCAAAGGTACACTATTTAGCCATGAAGGTAGTTGTGATGAACCTGCAACAATTAATCAATGAAAATACACGAGACAGCAGAAATAACAGAACTCATAATTGCTTTATTGGTCATAGGCCACTTCGAGGGGGCAACCTCCTTTGAGGAAGCTCAATACAAATAACTTCACCATACCTTCATTGGCATCAACACACACTTATATACTAAGTCTATGCCCAATACTATGGGTAAATATAATGGGACGTATAATACTACGAGACGACTTACAAAAGCATATGCATCCAATACTATGGGTCAAAGTGGGTTTGGAGCGTTGTTGGGCTGCAATCTTGTCTTCTGCCAACTTAGCCAACCCCAGGGCTTCCATCATTGTGTTGGGACAGAACATTTTGACCTCTGAGCGGATTTCATCCTTAAGACCACTGATAAAACAACTCCTATAGAATTCATCAGACAATCCTTTTGTGTGATTGGCTAGTTTCTCAAATTCTGTCTAATACTCTCTCACAGTGCCAATTTGGAAAAGTTTAGTGAATGCTCCTATGAAGTCATCAAAAACACTAGGACCAAATCGTTGCAAAAAGAGCTGGCAAAAATCTGGCCATTTGGGCTCTTCATGAGCCTTGATGTACCAACGGTGCCATTGAAGAGCTTCATGTTCCAAATGAAAGGATGCAAGTGGAACTTTGTTGACACCAAAAGTATTATGCAGACTGAAATATTGTTCTACAGGATAGATCCATCCAGTCGGATCAGTACCATTGAAGCGAGGAAAATCAAGCTTCGGACTATGAAAATTGTTGGAAGAAGAGAACCCATTATCTGATGAAGACTCGGATTGTCGTTTGTTGTTCATGGCTGAATGCTCAAGATGGAGGATGAGAAATTTTTCATCCAAATCCTGGAGTTTGGTTTGGATGGTTACAAGTGCTTCCTCCATGGTTTTTTCTCTTGTGCGGGTGACAACCATAACCAGGAGTTTTTTTTTTGAATGGGTAGAAAAACACAAACAAAAGCTTATTGAGTAAAGGGAAATTTGGATTTGGGAAAAACTCTGATGTGTAATTGGGGTTTGACTAGGTTTTGGACACCTTCGAATGTACAGGGAAGCAAAAAATGAGGATTTCAGAAGCGGGGTGAAAGAATGGGAAAATTTGTCAGAGAGGGACAAAGAAGCAGAAATAGGGAATGAACATGGTGGCAAAATTTGAAGGCGATTGGGTGAAAATTAAATAAGTTACGACAAACCCTAAAAATAGACAAATATGGGATTTCTGGCTTTGGGAAGTGGAGTCTGGGATAGGGTCCTCATGAATGAAAGATGCAGGATGGGATTATGGGGGTGGCAAGGAAGTTTCAAGGGAAACAGAGTGAAAACAAGGGAGATATGGAGATATGGTGATTTTTTTTTTCAGAATAGATCTGCTACAGTGCAGAAGGGATCAGAAACAAATGGATCTGCAATGGCACGGAAGGGATCGGAAACAGATGAATCAGAAATGGTGTGGAAGGGATCGAAAATAGATGGATCTGAAATGGCGTGGAAGGGATCGGCAACAGATTGATCTGAAATGGCATGAAAGTGATCGGCAACAATTCTGGATAGAGGAAATTTATGATTTATCAGCTGAAAATAGATATGGACCCCGCATGCTCGGCTTCCTAATGGTTCAGGGGATTCACTCGGCCACCAATGTTGTCTAACATCTTGCGTATTGGGGCAGTACCCCTCACTCCATGGCTCAAGGAAAATTGATAACCGCTTTGCCACAAACGACAGCTCTTGGTTTACCTCATGGGTGGGAACAAGTCAATCAGGTAGGGGTCAGTGCCCTTTTCGTTGGCAGGTCCTCTCAATGGGCCAGCTACTTTGGGGTTCCTGTGGTACTCCTCACAATGAGTTTTAGGGCTTATGCCCAAGTACTTCCCACAGTTAAGCGGATAGGGACTATTCCCAGATCTGAACCTGCAATAGATGCGAAAAAAAAATTGGCAGAAATTTCACCCAACGAGCCCAAGAAAGTGCTCTGATACCAGATGTGATGAACCTGCAACAATTAATTAATGCAAATACACGAGATAGCAGAAATAACATAACTCATAATCGCTTTATTGATCGTAGGCCACTTCGAGGGGCAACCTCCTTTGAGGAAGCTCAATACAAATAACTTCACCGTACCTTCATTGGCCTCAACACACACTTATACACAAATTCTATGCCCAATACTATGGGTCAATACAATGGAACATATAATACTACGAGACGACTTACAAAGCATATGCATCCAATACTATGAGTCAATACCATGGGATAATGAAAACTATGGATCAACAAATACTACGGGACGACTTACAAAGCATATGCATCCAACAACAATATACTAACAAAGTAAAGAGAAGGGTTCACACGGGTTCCTAATAGTAGTTTTGATTTTGTCACTCTCTGCAACGAGAACCTAATTATACCCCAAACATAGTCAAGCAAGGAAAACATTCCAAATTCTAAACACATTACAAAATATGATCCATATGTGGAAAGGGATAATTATCTTTCTCAAAGGCTATATTCCAATTGTGAAGATCAACATACAAATGAATTCGACTATTTTTCTTTCTAACTAGAACTAAAGTTGCCACCCATATAGAATGATGGACTTGAAAATATATATTAGCAGCAAGTAGCTTCTTTAATTCCTTTTAGTATTCCCAAATCTTATCTCTTTCATTATCAGATGGATGTTATGACTTGTGAACTCATTGGTGCTTTATTCCCCTATGAGTTTAAGGCATTGGAGGAGGGATTTAAGTATTTGGGCTACTTCCTTAAGCCTAATTCCTATAAAATATCGGATTGGAAGTGGCTTATTGGAAAGTTTGAAAAGAATATTCATCTCTGGTATTATAGGTGCTTGTCATTTGGAGGCCGTCTGACATTAATAAACTTTGTTTTGGCCAATATTCCTTTTTATTGGCTTATACTTGCCAAAGTGCCTACTTCCATCTTGCATCAAATTCGTGGGATTTCATTTAATTTTCTATGGATTTTTAGACATGACTAGCAGGGGATTCACTGCATTGGGGCTTCACTCAATAAACCGCTATCATAGCACCTTCATTCACGACATATGAAACAATACCCCTAATTTCACTAAATATTGGAAAATACCTTCCAAAATTGTTTTTTTAACCCCCTCCCAATATGCCTTCCCAATTTAAAAAAACCCTATTTTCACTAGATATTGTATGTATCAATTTTTTCATTAACATTTTTTATACCCCTTTATATTTCTACCTAGTATATTGATATGATACCCCTCTTATGACCCCACATGCATTCTACAATGCACCTTGCTTCTTTCAATGTATATTGTGGATGCACATTACTTCACCCACAATGCAATTACTCAACCAAATATCATTATGATTTGCAACATCTAATGGTCTAATGAAGAGATAGGAGATCACTTCTTGTATGTCACTAGAGCCAATGCACATAGTACAACATTTAGATTGCATGTTGCAGTTCCCCAATCGTTGACTAAGCCTGTTGTGGGCTAGGTATCCAAGCCCCCAGGGCCTGTAACAAGCTCTAGGAGGCTGACTGAACCTCCCAAGGCCTATAATAGGAATGCGTGGTTGGGTATTCAAGCCCCCAAGGCCTATCGAGGGCCTATAATAGGCCCTGGAGGCTTAGAGACTCCCAAGGCTATTGGTAACAACTAGCCGAGTGTTATTGGTAACAATTGGTTGTCAATGACCACTGTCTCTCGACTATGATCGACTGGAAACCCACTTCACCACGAAACCCTTGGCCTCAAGCATGCCTCAAGACGCGATTTCTCTGCGTAATGGTAAGCTCGAGCCTTTCCTCAACCCGATTTCTCATCCGCCCATGATCCCGCCACCTCCATTTGGCGGATATTTGTCAGCCCGCCCATATAAAAAAGACCCCAAAGTATTTTTGTATTGTTACGTTAAATAAAAAAACCCTTTGCCCCTTAATATATAACCAATATAATTTTTTGGTTTTCATGAATATTTAATACCGCAATATGAATGAACGTGATATTATATTGCCTTCTAGTGAAGCCCCCGTGATTCACTGATTGCTTGGAAAAACAATGCATTACGAGAGGATGTTGGCAGTTGGAGTGTTAGTAACATCTTTTGGGTATATAGAGCACTATATTTGAAAAGTCGGTGGTGTGCACTCAATAGTGATAGACTGATGGGTAAGTTATTGCGGGACAAGCATCTGTGTGGTATGTCGTTTATTGAATGGTTCAGAAATCCTAAGAAGAAGATCAAGAGAGCTTCTAATATCTAGAACGGACTCATTGAATTTTTCCCATTGCTCAATTCATTTACAGGCTGGCAGGTGGGTGATGGTTTTCAGGTCGGACTGGGGGTCGATCCAATTAATGGATGTAATGCAATTCTTAATTCTAATATTGTCTAGGTTATTCAGCAATGGGGTCTTTATTTCCTTAATCATGCAAGGAATCCTCAAACTGCTGGGTTGTGCACATATTGGAAAATAGTGGAATAGATTGGTATTACTGGACAGATCGGCTAGGATTGGGATACATACGTGTCTACTCTCTCTAGTATCGATATAATCCTTACTTCACAGATGGACAACCTTCAATGGTCATGGCAGGACTATAGAGATGAGATTTTGACAAACTGGGCATATCTTGCTATTGTTCATACTCAGCCTGTGGATCTGCCACTTTGGCGGTATAGATGTATATGGAATTGGAATGCTCCGTTAAAAATCACATGCTTTACTTGGCTTACTCTTAAGAATAACATTTTAACCATGGAAAATTTCATGCATAGGGGAGGTATGGGCCCGAATGTCTTCTCCCTTTGTTTACAAAATGAAGAAACGATTGAACATTTATTTGTCAAATGTCCAACTACTCTACAACTATGGTATGTTGTTTCTCAACAAAAGGGGGTGGACTTTTGCTAGAATTGGGACACTTTTGAAGACATTTTTCATTATTTGCATCGATGGCGCAAGGCACACATCTCTATCCCGTTATATTTCATTTGGGGCATCTAGAAGTGGCATAATCGCATCCTATTTGAGGGCATTGAACATCACTATGCCAGATTGTTATTCTTCATTATGCAGGTTATCTCAGATTCTGCTCTGAAGAAGATCAGTTTGAAGAATAAAGTTACATTTGTGCCAAAATTGATAAACTTGAATCCTTATGGTTATTTTGATGATGCTGCACAAGATGGCAAATGTGGAGTAGGGGGCTTACTGATTATTTCTGATAATAGGTATTATGAACTTTCACTTGGTGGGGGTTTGGGTAGTAATACAAGAGCATAACTCTTGGCTTTGTGGACTCTATTATCCTTTTCCTGTAACAAGGAATTAACTACTCTTCAGATCCTTGGTGACTCCACAACGATTATTGAATGGGTGCAGGGCAAGAGTCTCCTGAGTGTGACTTCTCTTAATCACTGGAAACGGAGAATAACCTTAATGCTGGAACAATTTCATGAATACTCTATACAGCATATATCTCGATCTTTTAATCATAGGGTTGATATATTGTAAAAAAAGGTTTACTATTGGGAGAAGGTATTCTCTAGGCTACTCCTTTTATTGATCTTCAACAGGGGAAATGATTTATTGTTGTCTATATTAATTTTTGGTATGCACACTCTTATCCTTTTTTGTAAAATAAAAGCTCATGTTATTGAGGTTATAGGGAGTAGGCTTCTACCGTATTTGGTCTATTTGTTATATAGTTGTATATGGGAAATTGTAATCGTAAATTATGTATAAGACTGCATAGTATGTAAGCAAAGTTACTATCCGGTAATACTGTAAGTTTCTTTGATTCACCATAATGAACAGCAAGAAACTTTTTTTCGTTGAAAAAAAAATCTTTTTTCACTTTAGTTCTCAATAAGGATGAATTTTCCTTATTTTTTGTTGAAAAGGTTGAGATATTTTTTTATGAGAATGGTGTGTTTAATTATGTCATTGTCATAAGATTTTAAATCATCATATGTCCATGCAAACACAACTTGATATTTTTGAAAAATCCTCTTGTAACTAGTAATTTTACTCCTGGGTGTATCATAATCCTAAATTTACATTCTTTAGATTATCAACAATCCCAAGGTTGATGACTTCATGTCCTAAAGATGAACTACAAGTTTTGACATTAGATTTTAGTTTAAACTTATCTTAGAGATCAAATAATTTCTTGAGTGTTACTATCCATTTTGGAATGGTGTTCATTTTTATATTGTTAGAACCTTGTTCACTATGGCCTGATTTTCTTCTTGATTGGATAACTGTGAGTGCTTTTACTCTTGTGCTTGAATGTATGTTATTCCTCTAAATCCAACATTGGCGTTGGTTCCTCATATGTCCGTTCTGGGTGGCAGCACCAGCGGATGGAGGTGGTTCGAATCTCGAAGATATCATGAAGATGGTCCTTTTAAGAAGTGTGATCAGCATTATTGGAGAAATGCTTCAAATGGATGATGTGCCCATAAGGATTCCTTTGTTCAGATGAGTCTACCTGCACATATCAAAAACAAGGTCGTGTAGTTAGAAATGTTTGGTTATGTTGCACGTGGGTTAGTTTTCTTGTTTCTTTCGGTTGTTTAACTAATCTCTTTGAATCGTCCAAGAACACTGCTACAAAATTTCTTGAAAACATATCTGTAGATATGGTTGCATATTCGATGAAGATCATATTTAAATGATGTAGTGATCCCTGGTTAAAATAATTACAATGGTATAAGCTACTAATATCGACCAAATAGTGTAGAGTAATGGAGTCAAGTCGACATAGTGACTCAGTCGACTCAATTACATGTTTTGATGGACTTTGACCCATCTTTTAAACTTTTAACTGAAAATACATATACTTTTACTCCAACTATTAAAAAGTATGAGCAACTTAACTTTATAGTTTAAAGTCTCGACTGGAATGGTCGATCGAATTGACTATCGACCATATTGACAATCGACCATATGGCCCCGATGAGGAGCTCAAGGCCAAGGTCCCATCAGTGGACCTTGAAAGTTTTGTTTTGTTATTTCCTAAGTTGTAAATATGGAGTTTGGACCTAGGTGACTGAAAGAGTTGACGTGGTTAAACGATGGGGCAAACGAATACACTAAGACGAGATTGTTGGCTAGGAATCCATGGGAATCTAGTTATTATTGACGTATATGAGTTTGGTGCCTTGACACCAGAAGAAAAGTGAAGTGCTAATATTCACTTATTGAATTAAACTCTGGTAAGCGTCAACCTAAGACGGATCAACATCCACATGTTAGTATAAATAGGATCCTAACCAAGACCAACAAATGGTTTACACTAAATTTATGATGAGAAATAACGAACCAAAGGTAGGAAATAGATGTCTTATATGCTAAAGGAGTAAGGGACTTTTAATATTTTATTAAAAGGGGATTTGGCCTAGAGAAATGTTATATGTCTATATGCTATGATATATATAGACATAGAAATATAAAAGGGTTTAATACACATAAAGATATATATGTATCCTTTTAGCTCCCATTTCATAAGTAAAGGTTTACTTTCCCTTATATGGGAAATAACTGAATAAAAGAGTATGTTGATTTGAATAAAAACTTATCTTTGAAATTAGGGGTGCACACCCAACGAAAGCAAGTTTAGTATATATTTTTATATGTTAAAGGGATGTAGTTAACTCAGCGAAGGAGTTATATAACGATATGTTATCGTGGGGAGCCTCGAGCGCTTGCAGCATACATAATGTCTTGAGTTAGTGTTAGTGATCCACTAAGGAGTCAAACATAAGAAGAGGGGGCATCTATTCACCTATCGAGATTGTCCTCAAAATATTCCTTGGCCGATGTTCCCACGTGGAAGAAATCTTAAACCTTCTCTGCCACTTGGTGCCCGAGTGGGGAAGTGGTTAAAGTATCTTTCTGTTGTATTTATACAGGGAGTAGTGGGAAGATTGGGGGAGGAAGTTAATGTGGGAGAGTTTGATCGTTGAGAAGCTCGGTATTTCGGGGTTTTTAAGGGAGTGAGATTTTTTACAGGTGCACTGACTATTGGAGTATTTTCGCTGCCCACTATCCCTACAATCTAGCACATCATGCGTAGATCTATAGGATCGATGTATTTCTGGTGCTAACAGTGAAATAAACTTGGAGCCTGGTTAATCTCTGTCCCTTTTTATTTTCATCTCTTTTATTGTTAATCAAAGTAATGCCATCGATTGGTAAGATTCTCGGTCTGCATGGACAGATCTCGATGTGTCATAGACTGCCATTGAATTGTTAAGTTTATTAGTATGTGAATGGTATTGAGTGTTCAACTCAAGATGGCTGCCACTTGTCTAGGACTTTGGGTAGATCTGCATTACTGTATTGGAATCATATTTTCTTTACAGATGTTTATTGTGAGGTTGAAATCGTATATCGTTGTTATGCCTGAGGAAACGTTTAGTTCAGGTTTTTTTTAAATCGTAGATCTATGTTTCTGGAACTCGATTGGTTATGGAAAAATTTATTTATAGTCTTATTGTTTATGCTGAATCGAATGGGGAAACGTGAACCTTGCTGAATTCTGGAAAACCCAATTGTTATTGCCAGAAATCTTTCTTTCCGTTGTAGTTCATGGATATTCGTTGGGTAGGAAAATCATGTTTTTGTTCGTTGTAGCAAACTTGATCTCCGTAGTAGGGTAGTCCTTATGCTTATTTTTTATAGGGCCAAAGATCTAGTTTAGCGGTCCAGTATTCTTGTTGTTACACAACTAACTGTGGAAATTGAAATCCTGTAAAGAATTCTTCAACTATCGTATGCAACTGGTTCATCGACCATCGAGTCGATAGTTCCAGGATGAAAAGCGATGTCATGCTGCTATTTTACACACCTTCCTAAAAGGAAATGTGATATGGGATTATCGGTGTATACTGATATCTATATATTTTAAAGCTCCCTGCACTTTTTATTTGGGTGATTGCATTGATCTCAGAGTTTAAACGCTACAGTGACGTGTTTTGTGAACCTGCATTTTTAGGGTTTTGTGTTTGTGGAATATAAATTTTTGGAGATATTGCTTAGTATACGAGAGAGTGGTAACCATAGAAGATCGCAACCTTACCTCTGTTTAGATCTGATTTTTGAACTTGTGTATATACACATATAGATTTTATACTTATGACGCTCTAATCTTCTCAGTCCTAGATACACGATAATTACGCCGGTGTTAAGACCAGCGTCGATCCAATCCCAGCAATGCTGGTTACCCATCTGCGTCCTTTAAGAATGTTGATATCTGGAGGGAGCTCCTCTCTCTTACTTTGATCTCTGAAAAAAATATGGTAAGTCTGCCTAGTGGGTTTATCTCAGGGTAAACATGGTAAGTCTGTGTTTATCATTTTTTTTTATCGATCTAAGCTATTTTAGGAAAAACGCATTATTTTAATTGTATGTTGGTTTACTGCTGAATACGGTCACCTAGCTAATGGGAATTCATAATTTAAACCTTTGCTAGAAGTTAGTGTAATTAGTTAAAAATAACTAGTATTAATGTTTTATTAGTCTATGCCAGTAAAACTCTTTTGAATCTTGTAGATCCCGATCATAGATGTTATTAGTGTAATGCCTTAAAAATACTCTTGGCCGGGGATGCTAAGAGGGAGTAGAATTTGATTAGTGCAACAGGTGTGTTGTATAGTCTCTTATGGGTGTATTTATTTTCTTAATATTGTGTTTTGCATGGATATGTCTCATCGTTATCTTGGTTTCTCTTTCATGTGCTCTGTATTTATGGATGAGCTTACCTTGTTAATTGCTTTTGCTTGGTATAGCATAATTATCTTCCTTGTTTTCTTTGGTATAGGATATCCCTTGTTGATTCATTGTTTCGCAACATGTGAAGGTATTTATACTTTTGTTCTAAGCACCTTTAAGTTATTATAATAATTCCATGAAGATGATATGAACTAATATAGTTGAGGAATCATGGGATTATATCATTATTGGATGCGCCATTGTATTATGTTAAGGTTCAATATAATAAACAATTGTTTTGTTTTCCTTATAGAATTATTCCAAGTTTGATTTGTGTACTTAAATAGTTGTTACTCATAATAATCATAAAGGAAGAATGTTTAGAGGTTTGGTCCTTTCCATAAAAGAATTGTCATCATGGAGACAACTTATTTCATGAAAAGTCTTAATTGTTATAAAAAAAAAATTACTAACGCCAAAATTCAGGTATGTTACATATGGTATCAGAGCGAAGTTATAACACTAGGGCTCAATGAGCTCAACATGCAATAAGTAAGTATGAAGGTAGTTAAATTTACTAATCAATTGTTTAGTTTCATTTTGGATCCATGAACTAGAATGGACGAGGGTTAATGTCATTCAAACTTCAAACTTCAAAGTTCTCCAAATGGGTAAAGATAAGTATTTTCATCATTGTTATGAGTTAGGTATGTCTACCTTTGTTGTGAGTTTTCCTTGATACATAGAAAATATAGATACTCACATTGCTACATAGTATAGTCATGGAATGTGGTATTTTTGAAATAATTGTAGCATACGTACAAAATAGTTATGTGATTTACATAAGGTAGAAATTACTCATACTTAGTTGATTTTATTTATTGGAATAAGTATGTGACTGATTCATTTCCATCAAAAAACTCATAATAGGGAATTCATATATCAATATTAGGTGTAGAAGAAAATGATTTCCTTGCCTAAAAAGATGAATCATTAAATTATTGAAGCATTTAGTTTGTTGCAAAATGATAAGAGTAATGTAGCATGTAAGGTATAATCTAAGACATAGTCATAAAGATCAAACGAATTGGAGTACAATTGCAAAAATATTGGTTATTTTGGATATTGTATATAGGAAAGATGCATGAAAGCTTGGAAGAATTGCACTAGGATGTAAGTAGCTCATATGAAAGATGTATTTGTTTTATGACCTTTTTGAAGATTGTTTAAACTTGTAGGAGAATAAAAGCATTAGAATCTTTTATGACGGAATTGTTGATTCATAAAATTTTATTAAATAGATGGAAAAAATTTCTAAGAAGACATGTTAGTGCCATGACCCAACAAAGGTTATGAACAACGAAACTTGGAAACTTCAAATTGTATAGTAGATTCCCAATATGGTTTTTTCGGTACCCTAATTTCTAAATTAAAGATGACTAAGTACACTACCCCTGAGTATAGTATTATTAGTATGCTCCAATGAAGTTTGTTTTGAATAGGGGAAGTCACTTAAAACATCTTCAAAATTATAATAGTTACGTTTTATTTAATGGTTGTTATACACTCTTTTGACATTTGTCATGGAATTCTATAGTAGGAAAATATTATAGAATAAATAATGATGTTATAACTATAGTTGCAATCCTTGAATTAAAAGTTGATTCTCAAGTATCTATGATAGAATGTTTGTCTATTTATTTTAGGTGTTGGTAGTATTGCAAAATATATGTTGACTCTTTGACATTTCCTTTCGTTGATGCGATAGTATGAATTCCATCGCTTGAGTAATTATTAATCTTGAGTATTGATGGCTAGGATTAGTTTAACATACTAGGTTAAAATATATGTTTAAAGACATGAACAATTTTATATGATGAGATAGCTGATGTGTTTTGGTTATGAAAAAACCGTCATTTTGTTAAACGTTAAGAGTTCATTTTGTATTTTCATTATTCTTAGAATTACAAGTATAAGCTTAAGGGTGTATTACTATATGGAATAATAGGTAGTATTCCTAGGAGTTTAAATGATCTTATGTTTAGAATGCATATGATTCTAAATTATCTCTTCTTAGATAGACCCCTGATAGGATTTGTTATATATTCTAATAACGATTGATGTGTATCAAGTTAAAAATATTTTTGTTAATGGTAGGAGTTTGATTATGGAAAAAGAAGAATCCTAAACCCTATTATAATTGAATTAAAATCATGGTATATTTTAAACAAAGAGTATGGAAAGATTATAGAGAAAAGAATCTTGATGAGTCTTAAATAGAAATGAGACTATATGCAACTAACTAGTTAAAAGTATGATATATGATTGGTTGTTAGCAAATTCGCCTTAAGGATATTGAAGAATTTACGTCGGGATGAATTGAAGAGGATTCACAAGCTAATTGAATGAGCATGCGTGTAATGCTATGGAACTAATGCGTTCAATGGTTGAGCAATAACAATAAAGGAATTTTTCTCTTATACTAATATTTCAGGAAGTGATCTTGGTTACAACCGATGTCATAATTCAAGTGGAACATTGATTATAGATGAGTTGATCTAAAACGCCCAAGAGTAAGTAATGATTTGTTTTACATCTTATTATGGTATTAAATATTTTATGCACCATGATTAATGGTAAAATTATGATTAATGATTTGTGATCATCGAAATGCATAGAATAAGATAAGCAAATAGATTTTGTTGTTATTATGTTACAAATGGTATCAATGCAACATAATAAATGATTATTACTAAGTAAATTTCCTGGACTCAAACGAGAAGGTTTGAGGGGAAAAGAATATTTCTTGGACTCAAACGAGAAGGTTTGAGGGGAAAAGAATATTTCTTGGACTCAAATGAGAAGGTTTGAGGGGAAAAGAATATTTCCTGGACTCAAGCAGAATGGTTGCATCTTGCACTCACTCACTAGCAGTTGTAGGAGGCAACTTCCCTAAAAATGTGGTCATGTTCCCCATGGAAGTGGAACAGAGCAGGCGGCTCGTTGAATGTTATACTGACCCAAAGACCTAGGAAAATTTAATCCATCGAATTGGGCAGGAGGCTCACTGGATTTTCCTTTTGATTTGCACACAAGAAGATTCGATGAGGGGAATGCTAACTAATGAGTTGCAAAGTGAGACTGTCTGATTATCCTGCTGAGTTTGTAGAGATTATTCTTGTCTGCAAGTTTGATTATCGAGCTCAAGGAAAAGTTTTGTGACCAGCAAAGGATTGCTGAAATTCCAAACTCACGAAAGAGTTTGGTGATCAACAATAGGTTGTTGAAAGATTTGGAAACTATTAATAATTTGTCTTGAATATATTTATGTATGAATGTTATGAATGCTATAATAAGCAAATATTCATCAAGGGTGAGGATGAATGATAAATGTTAAACATTTGCTGTTTGAAAATTTTGTGAAGTATATTTATGTTATGCTGAAGGATGTTGCAAGATCTTGTATGATCTGTACAATGTGCAGGTTGTGAAAGAAGCACGAACCATAAGATGTGTAAAAATCATGAGAGTTCAAAGATAATCAAGAACACCAAGCAAGATGACCAGAGCAGAAGAACAAAGCAACCAAAATGATGAAGCTCGCTGAGTTAACCAAAATGATGAAGCTCAAGAGCAGAAGAACTAAACTTGATTTCGTTGGGTGTGCACCCCTAATTTCAAAGATAAGTTTTTATTCAAATCAACATACTCTTTTATTCAGTTATTTTCCATATAAGGGAAAGTAAACCTTTCCTTATGAAATGGGAGCTAAAAGGATACATATATATCTTTATATGTATTAAAACCCTTTTATATGTTTATGTCTATATATATCATAACATATAGACATATAACATTTCTCTAGGCCAAATCCCCTTTTAATAGAATATTAAAAGTCCCTTACTCCTTTAGCATATAAGACATCTATTTCCTACCTTTGGTTCGTTATTTCTCATCATAAATTTAGTGTAAACCATTTGGTGGTATTGGTTAGGATCCTATTTATACTAACATGTGGATGTTGATATGTCTTAGGTTGACGCTTACCAGATTTTAATTCAATAAGTGAATATTAGCACTTCACTTTTCTTCTGGTGTCAAAGGCACCAAACTGGTATACATCAATAATAACTAGATTCCCATGGATTCCTAGCCAACAATCTCTTCCTAGTGTATTCGTTTGCCCCTTCGTTTAGCCACATCAACTCTTTCAATCTCCTAGGTCCACAATCCATATTTACAACTTAGGAAATAACAAAATTAAACTTTCAAGGTCCACTGATGGGGCCTTGGCCTTGAGCTCCTCAGCAGGGCCATTTACTCCCTCTTACAATTACATTTTTATTTACAAAAGTTAATAGTAATTGGGTCAATTTGGAGGGGTGTTACACACTTCTCCCCTTAAGAACAACACCGTCCACGGTGTTCATACATTTCCACCGTCCACGGTGTTAACTCAGCGAAGGATTTATATAATGATATGTTATCGTGGGGAGCCTCGAGCACTTGGAGCATACATAATGTCTTGAGTTAGTGTTAGTGATCCACTAAGGAGTCAAACATAAGAAGAGGGGGCATCTATTCACCTACCGAGATTGTCCTTGAAATATTCCTTGGCCGATGTTCCCACGTGGAAGAAATCTTAAACCTTCTCTGCCACTTGGCGCCCGAGTGTGGAAGTGGTTAAAGTATCTTTTTGTTGTATTTATACAGGGAGTAGTGGGAATATTTGGGGAGGGAGTTAATGCGGGAGAATTTGATCCTTGATAAGCTGATCGGTATTTCGGGGTTTTCAAGGGAGTGGGATTTTTGACAAATGCACTAACTATTGGAGTATTTTTGCTGCCCACTATCCCTACAATCTAGCACAGTATGTGTAGATCTATAGGATCAATGTATTTCTAGTGCTGCAAGTGAAATAAACATAGAACCTGGTTACTCTCTGTGCCTTTTTATTTTCATCTCTTTTATTGTACTGACTCAAGGTAACGCAATCGATTGGTAAGATTCTCGGTCTGCATGGACGGATCTCGATGTGTAGACTGCCATTGAATTGTTGAAGTTTATTAGTATGTGAATGGTAGCGAGTGTTCAACTTGAGATGGTTGCCACTTGTCTAGGACTTTTGGTAGATCTGCATTACTGTATTGGAATCGTATTTTCTTTTCAGATGTCTATTGTGAGGTTGAAATCGTATATCGTTGTTATGCCTGAGGAAACGTTTAGTTCAGTTTTTTTTTTAAATCGCAGATCTATGTTTCTGGATCTCGATTGGTTACGAATAAATTTAGTTATAGTCTTATTGTTTATGCTAAATTGAATGGGGAAACGTGAACCCTGTTGAGTTCTGGAAAACCGAATTGTTATTGCCAGAAATATTTCTTTCCGTTGTAGTTCATGGATATTCCTTGGGTAGGAAAATCATGTTTTTGTTCGTTTTAGAAGACTTGATCTCCGTAGTAGGGTATTCATTATGCTTATTTTTTATAGGGCCAAAGATCTAGTTTAGCGGTCCAGTATTCTTTTTGTTACACAACTAACTAGGGAAATTTGAAATCCTGTAAAGAACAATTCATTTATTGTATGCAATTGGTTCATCAACCATCGCGTCGATAGTTCCAGGATGAAAAGTGATGTCATGCGGCTATTTTACACACCTTGCTAAAAGGAAATGTGATATGGGATTATCGTTGTAGACTGATATCTATATATTTTAAATATCATTGCACTTTTTATTTGGGTGATTGCATTGATCACAGAGTTTAAATGATGCGGTGACGTGTTTTGTGAACCTACAGTTTTTAGGGTTTTGTGTTCGTGGAATATAACTCTGTGGAGATATTGCTTAGTATACGAGAGAGTAGTAACCATAGAAGATCACAACCTTACCTCCGTTTAGATCTTATTTTTGAACTTGTGTATATATATAGATTTTATACTTATGACGTTCTAATCTTCTCAGTCCTAGCTACAGGATAATTACGTCGGCGTTAAGACCAGCGTCGATCCGATCCCAGCAACATTGGTTACTCGTCTGCGTCCTTTAAGAATGTTGATATCTGGAGGGAGCTTCGCTCTCTTACTTTGATCTCTGAAAAAAATATGGTAAGTATTACTAATGGGTTTATCTCGGGGTAAACATGGTAATTCTGCGTTTATCATTTTTTTATAGAGTTAAGCTATTTTAGGAAACACGTATTGTTTTAATTGTATGCTGATTTACTGCTGAATACGGTCACCTACCTAACGGGAAGTCGTAATTCAAACCTCTGCTAGAAGTTAATGTAATTAGTTAAAAATAACTAGTGTTAATATTTTATTGGTCTATGCCGTAAAAACTCTTTTGAATCTTTTAGATCCTGATCATAGATGTTATTAGTGTAATTCCTTAAAAATACTCTCGGCCAGGGAGGCTAAGACGGTGTAGAATTTGATTAGTGCAACAGGTGTGTTGCATATGTAAATCTCTATTAAGAATTAATATATGATGCAAATTCTGTGGACGTAGCCCTATATTGGGTGAATAACTGAAAAATGGTCTCTATTTTGATGCGTCTCTTATGCGTGTATTTATTTTCTTAATATTGTGTTTTGTATGGATATGTTTTATCATTATCTTGGTTTCTCTTTCATGCGTTCTATATTTATGGATGAGCTTACCTTGTTAATTGCTTTCCTCGGTATAGGATAATTGTCTTCCTTGTTTTCTTTGGTATAGGATATCCCTTGTTGATTCATTGTTTTGCAAGATGTGAAGGTATTTATACTTTTGTTCCAAACACCTTTAAGTTATTATAAGAATTCCATGAAGATGATATGAACTAATATAGTTGAGGAATCATGGGCTTAGATCATTATTGGATGTGCCATTGTATTATGTTAAGGTTTAATATAATAAACAATTGTATTGTTTTCCTTATAGAATTATTCCAAGTCTGATTTGTGTACTTAAATAGTTGCTGCTCATAATAATCATAAAGGAAGAATGTTTAGAGGTTTGGTCCTTTCCATAAAAGAATTGTCATCATGGAGACAGCTTATTTCATGAAAAGTCTTAATTGTTATAAAAAAAAAATTACTAATTACTAACGCCGAAATTCAGGTATGTTACAAAACACCTCTAGGCCTTTACAAATGTCTCAAGGAGGGACTATAGGGTCTTAAACACACTTAGTACAACCTTTAACAAGACTTGGAATATTTACTCTAGGATCCTACTTCGACAATTGCACATTTCAGAATTCACCACACCTGGGAAAACCATTTGGGTAAACCAAATGACCGAAGGAAATTTTCCCAGGAATTATGTGGAACTCCTTATGCTTCTACTGAAAATATGGAATTATCTTGATTGTGACAACCTAAACCTACAATGGAAGCACAAGACTCAACAATTGGCTCTTTTACTGTTGACTCGGTTCTTTTGACATGGGTTCACTTCGCACTATTGTCAACAAAAACCAACCAGACACCCTTAGGCATCGGCCCAGAAAGGTTTTACCCTTTCCAGCAACACCCGCGGAGTGAGTGAAGTCTCACCTGAGATGATTAATGGGGCTGCAGGAACCAAGTTTCTGCAGTAGGGGGAGGACATGCATCTATTCTCACTCTATTGACACAGAAACCAGAGATTTATCTTTGCAACATAATTACAATTCAAACATACATTCATCATTCACATTATCAATGTATAGTCAACATTCGTACTAACATGGTATAATTGGCGATAGTATCAACATAAATTACAGAGCAACAGAACTTAAGCATAACACAGTATTTAGGTCACATTCATCATTCAACATAAACAAATATACCAGAAAGAGACATATCCGAACATCTTCATGCATTAACTCATCAAAAGCCTACTGTACAACCTTCGCAGGGATAGTTCCAAACAACTTATCATGGATCCATCCAAAACTTGTCGAAGGTAGATCAAAACATTACACAATTCATCCACTCGTCGATTGATCAACTGAAGCCCTTCAGCTTACAATCATAGTCCTATTTATAGGAAACTATAGTAAATACAAAATGGTCCAAATGACCCATTCTAACTAACTCAACTAATATTGTGCTTTCGTCGGCTCCTTGTTCTCTGCGAATGGTCCTTTCTTCCGCAGATGGTCCTTCTCGCCATTGTCGGCTTCCGCACTTCATGCAGTCTAAACTCGTGCGAACAGGCCCCCAACAAAAACTTGTGGCTTGCCCTCGAGCCACATCAGTTGGGCCCTGGGCGCTATTTTGTACTTCTCAAGCTCATCCTTCTGTCTAGTGCTTGTTTTCATGTACTTCTCAAACTCGTCCTTCCGTCTGGTGCTCGTTGTCATGTAATTCTCGAACTCATCCTTCTGTCTGGTGCTCGCTGTCATGTACTTCTTGAACTCATCCTCTAGTCTCTTGGAACCTTCATCATTTATCCCGTCTCGGCCGTTTGTTGCCCTCGTCCCTGGATTGCGACTGGACATAAGTTCATCGACAACACCAAATTGTGGAAAGGGCGTAGTGGTCCGACACATCTGTTTCACACATTTGATCATCCTTTGTTGGTACCTGTGTGCCTTTTCTCTTGGTACCACTAAGTTTTTTGGACCCAAAATTCGATGGCTAAAATGTCAGATTTTCTACATCCTATAGTCGACTATCCGAGAACCTCCATGTTTTTTTAACGTCGTTCCAAATTCAGCTGCAATCTAACGGATTGGAGGTTGTCGCAAATTCGATGCCCACAAACTATTGCATATCCGACTACTTGGAAGTTGGATCTCCGACTTGTGTCATTTCACATGATGTCGAAAATCCGACACCAGTTTCAAGTCAAACTGACTGCAATTCGACGTCAGATACCGTCAGAGCTATGGTAAAGATGTCAGATTTCTTTGATGTGGTACTCGGATATATGACGCCTTTTACAAATGGAACTGCTTGAATCCAACTTCAGATGCCATCGGAGCTATGGAAAATACGTTGGTTTTCTTCGATGTGGTGGTTAGATATCTGATGCCTATTACAAATGGAACTGGATGAATCTGACCTCAGATGTCGTCGGAGCTATGGCAGAGACGTCGATTGTCTTCAATGCCATGGTCAGATATCCGATGTCAGATTTCGTCAGAGCTATGGCAAAGACGTTGGTTATCTTTAGTGTGGTTGTCGGTTATCCGATGCCTCTTACAAATGGAATTGACTGGATCCAACATCAGATGCCGCCAGAGCTATGGAAAAGACATCGGTTGTTTTTAGTATTTTCGTCGGTTATCTGACTACGTTATGAAATTAAAAAAAACATTATTATTTGGAAGGTGATGCCCTCGAGGAAGTTCATATGATAGAGGGAATAGTTGAATCAAATGAAATAAAAGCAACTTGATGTTTGTAGGATTTTCTTTTATGAATTTACTAGATATAATTGACAAGTATGAGTTCAAGAAATATGGCACAATGAAGAATGTTGAAGGAGATAGTGGACAAACTCGGGATTGCTAGAAGTTATCGATGCAAGGAAGACATGGTCAAATTGAATATTACACATCTCTAAGTGCTCAACATGCTATAGCAGAATTCGAGAAGGTCAAATCAGTATTCGGTAAGGATAAAGTGGACACGCTCAGGATTGATACTCTTGGCAAAAGGATGCTTTAGAGAAGCAATGTACTGGATATTGTTGAAGATAATATCCTTTCAGCTTGATTTGAAAAGAAGTATGACTGGGAAATGATATGATTGATATAAGGGGGAGTATGGAATGATGTTGCACGCTTACCTTTTATGAATTTACTAGAAAGAACCTTGTTGATGTTTGAAAAAACCAAGAGCAAAATGTTGATGAAGATGGCAAGGTACAAGGATAATTTACAAGACACAGTATCAAGATCAGTCAATAGGCGGAGTAGTTGAATCAAATGAACTTTTAATTCATCTGCTCCAACTAATCCCCCTATCATATGAACTTCTCCCGCTGTATCCAAGTCTTACATTAATTTCAAGAGGCGGCTATGAATTCGAACTGTCATAATGCATCATTTCATATATCTCTGGTTTTCTCAAAACTCTAGAATGAGCTGAAAAGATTCAAACCTGTGGCCTATGTCTAGACCCAAGGATACCACCTTCAAGACTGACCTTATGAATCAATTCCCATCGCCATTTCCTCTCATACGAAGTCCCACAACCATTTCTCTCAACAACCAGTACTCTTCATTCATTCTGCATGCATTTCACTATGCAACGGTCTTACATTCTCACTGTGTTTTCCCTCAATTAGTTTCTCAATTCAATATGACCCATGCCCGCCGTCCAAGGAGTGTTTTAGCCCGAAAATGGTGACGATTCATGGTATTATGTTTCCCTTCAGCTGAAATATGGAAAACTCATAGTTCACTACTAAGGTTTGTTTGAAAAATGTGACAGTTTGGGCCATGCTGAATCGAGAAACTGAAACCATCACATTTGTCAAACAAACCTTCTTATGAGAACTTTGAGTTTTCCATATTCCAACCGAAGGGAAACATAATACCATGAATCGTCACCATTTCCAGTATGAAACTCTAGACCGTTGGAAACACTCCTCGGATAGCAGGCATGGGTCATGCTGAATCGAGAAACTAATTGAGGGAAAGCACAATGGGAATTTGAGACTATTGCATAGTGAAATGCATGCATAATGAATCAATCTTGAAGGTGGTAGCCCGTCGTCTCCCACTACGAAATGCATGCAAAATGACTCAAGTTGCTTGAAGGTGGTCTCCCATTTTTAGATGCACTTCAAGCTTGAAGGTGGTAGCCTTGAGACTAGACATAGGTCGCAGGTTCTAATCTCCTCAGTTCAGTTCGTACCCTGTTATTTTTCAGATGCAAATTATATGTTTTCTTTAATTTCCTGTTTTCTTTAATTCCCTAGTGTAAGAGGAGCCATTATGGACAAGTTGCAGCCCTAAAAAATTATGAACATTGACAACAAGCAGCATGTTTCTAATTGTTGTTGTTGTATGCTAGATAAGTAGCAAATATCATGCTTCAGAAGCCAGGTTTCAATGGTAAATAGACCATTTTGGAAGGGTTTAATGTGAGGTTAAGGATATTGATTCCAAGGAAATTAAAGAGAAGGTTAAGGATATTGATTCCAGTGCATCATTTACTCAGCCTTTGAAGTTGTGGAAACTCGAAATTGGTTATGATGAGCAACCAAACATCACAACAAGCTCCAAGAAATTGTCAAAATTTAGATGACACGCGAGTGGGTTGTAGAAAGCCAGCATCGTAGCCATTCATTGAGCTCCCCTCTGTTTCGAGAATAATTTAATATTCTCTACTGAACATGGACAACCACGTGAAGGTGGAAGCTCTTATGGCCCCTCCCCCCCCTCACATCACTCTCAACTCCCCATACCCAATGCATGTACTTGAAAAAAACAAATACGTGCAAATTCATTCATATTTCATCATGAAATTTCATCTACCATTCATTCAATAAAGGCTAACATTCATTAAACCATTGTTTCATTCAGTCAACACATTCATACAATAAAAGATAACATTCAATAAACCATTCATTCATTTAGTCAACACATTCATTCAATAAAAACTGACATTCAATAACGGTAACAGTTTACTACACTCAATCATTAAACCATTAAACCATTCATTAAACAATTCATTCATTCATTAAGCCAAAAATCATGGACGATATATTATTATAAAAAATAATTAGACGACATTTTTCAAGTCACTTCTTTTTCATTTTTCTTCTCTTTAGTGATAAATAATCTCTAAGAGGAGCATCTACATATGGACTTTCTCTTCTAGGTCTTAGTTCTTCATCAGGCGCTTGTGGTGATGTCTACATCCTAGAGTGCTGATCTAGACGTGGATTTTGCGGCAAGGGGTTCGTATTTGCTGCAACAATGTGAAAATGTTACATCGTTGTATTTTGCTATTGTAATGACAAGTATTTCATTTTAGAAAAACATTACAAAGGTGTTTTTTTACCTGGTCTGGCCACAACATGCAGTTCATGTTCTTATCCAAGCTCAACCTATACAGTTTCACCCTCTACATGCTCTGCAGTTGAAATATGGTGAACCGCAATTAATGTTCACCATTTGCAATTCTATACATAAAATTGTATCATATGAATAAATTCATTACCAGGATTCAAAGCATGATCTTCGATTTGTTGTTGTCCCTCCTCGACATTAGGGGGATCATTTCTTTCCTGCTCAAAACAGAGTCAACTTTTTTGTCAAGTATTTATAACGAATAGATTGCACAAGTGGTTAATCTCCAATAAAGTATATAGATTCTATTTACCTGTGCACCGGATGGATTGGTACCAGAAGACTATGTTTGGCCAAACAAGATTTTTCGGCATTCAACAACAACTCCAAAGCCTTGCTTGAAGCTAAGCTTCATGTCTTACTCAGTGGCATGTTCATTGAATCGTTCGGCCTGCATATTTGCATAACGTTGTTAATTAACATTTTCTGGTGCAATAAAACGAAAAATAATTTGCAATTTATTATTTGTATGCATTACTAGTTTTTAGAAACTTACAAATCGTGCCGCGAAATTGGAATAACCAGCAGGCCCAAGCTTGTGCTGACCTATTTTTTCAAGTCTTTCCTTTATGGCCTTTGATGTGTCTGGAAGCCTATGCAAGTGTTGAAATATATTAGATGTTCCAAGTTCGATATAGAAATATTCAATAATAATAAGGTTTTGAATTACATTGCAGAAAGTATTGCATACCTCCCTGTGCCTAGTGTTATCTTTCCTTCTCTTCTCTGATCCCTCTCCCTTCCATCCTCCACTAGAGCTCTCCACTCCATTAGTGGAATCATTGGAGGGCGCTCATACCTAGGGTTTTTTTCTAGGTGGGTCCTATATTGGTCTCGGACAACTTTGACATGTTGTCCAACCTTTTTCATGACCTTGACTTTATTGAAGGTCTTGTTGCCGAACAAGCCAACCAACCGATTAGTGAGTTCATCTTTTAAACATTTCGGTTGTTTATCCCACCTTTCTTGGATGGTGGGACCGAATATCTCCAAGCACGCGTCATTCATTTGTTTATAGAAAACATCATTTCCTGTGAAACGATCATGCCATGATCATAATTAGTTGAAAGAAAATGTTTTATCGGTATATTACAATGAAGTTATAAACACTAACTTCATCAATGCAAATTAATTACCTGGGACCTTATTGATATTTATTGGGATGAGATCTATGTCAACCAAAAATGTTACCTCCATTGTTCCCATGCTAGTGACACAGGAAGATCCTGGAAATGCATCTAGATCAATATCAATATTACCAGGATTCTCGGTGTCGACCCCTTCTTTTGGAGGATCTAGTGTGCATCAGTCACTAGTGGCTGGTGCGTTCACAGTTGGGATCCGTGGTGTGTCAGAATGTGTTGCCGACTGTTCAGTCAACAACAATGGAGAAGGAGTCAATGCACATGGAGTCGTTTTCTCATGATGCCACGTCTCTCCACGCGCATCGTTGGGGACAACATCGCCTCCACCACTATTGTGTGTTCTCCAATAATTCTATAAATACAAACCTCGTCTTACACGTTCATTACTATCATATAAAAGAGAAAATTATAAAGTCATAAATGAATTATTTTATGAATCAAGATTCCTCAACTTACTTCCAAGGATTCATATTTCCGTTCCAACAATTCAATCCTTGCCAGGTTCTGGCTTGTTTGTGAAATCTTGATTAGCAGAGAAACAAGTTCCGCACTATATTTTTCCAACAATTTGTCAATCATCTTAAATGGGTTTGTGGCTTCACCAATTAGACGAGAATCTTTAATGATCTCAGCCACTTCAGGATCTACTGAACATTCTTCTGATGCTGTTTCATACAACGATTCATTGGGGTACAACAAAAATATATAAAACACTATTGAGTTATATCATGATATATTCCTAAAATTATATTAACAAAACAAATCTATGATCATGATAGATTCCTAAAATTACAACTAGGTTTACATGGTGCCTGGATGATGGTGTCATCTGGTCCATAACTGTGGACTTTCCCTGATCATCAGGCCCTGCAAAAAAGAATTAGAAAACATTATCACAATGAAACCAGTATACACATGAATAATACATAACAGAATAAACATTATGCTACGTATTATATTGGTACAATTCCAATGGATTATACCTGCAACGTAGAGGATCGTGATCCACTCCTCGGATTGATGCTCATAGGTGACTTGCCCCGATCTGCTAATATCTGGGAGATGCCCCTTATAGATACCTAAATAAAAAACATAGTGAAAGTGATCACCTAAACGAATCCAAAACTAATCATGAGAAAACACATAGATTAAAAACTATTATTAAGTATTATATTTTTACTATTACAAAGAATATGTATACCTGTTGCATCGAGGGTACTGTGACCCTTGCAGAACCGGACTGCATCAAAAACATACAGAAAATTATGTGAACGAAATAATTAGATAACATTATAGGAACGAAACCAATATACTAACCATTTGCTGGCGGGTTTTTATCCCGATCACTAGCCTGCGAAGTAAATATGGAAAATTTAAACGAAATAAACTAATGAAAAAATCCTTAATATGTTAAATTCATTAATAAAAGGTTGGGTAAATTGTTATATGTACCACTCCCATAGTAACCTTTTTTGTATCTACTCGGTTCAAATTGTAATTAATAAGCAACTCTTCCCCTGTAGATATTGATTTAATGGCAACTACAAAAACACGGTTTCTTTCACGCCCCTCAAATTCGCAGTTTGGTTGCTTAATTGTAGACCCTGTCTGTGTACTGTTTATAAACCCCGCAATATTCCTTGTGGCCTTTAGCCTTCCATCCATGTACAACGTTTCTCCTTTATTTTGATTTTTTTCTTTGAACTATAAATAGTTTGTTGAAAATCCATAGCTATGCATACTTTTTGTAAATTCGACCAGGCTCATCCAATCTGTGTAGCTATAACAGGGTCCAACATACTCCATCAATTTTGTACATGTGTTGTAAGGGACCCTTATGCCATCCATGTTGAACAGCCCAAAACCATGTATTGACGACGGTGCTATTCGATATATCCTCTCATTCACACAAAAATCTGTGTTTGGTTGAGGAAGATCCTTGGGTACCCATTATTTCACTAAATGTATGTACCTCAAGGGCACCTCGAGGTCGTCTTTTGTCTCATCACCATAGGAACATGACCCCCCTCGACCGTGGAAAAATTCATTGCGTTTATCGAATTTTCTTCTGGTCTTTTGACATCTAGTTGATACAACTCTTCTAGACCTACTAGATGTCTCACTTTCCTCTGGCCTTCCTAAAATCCCCTTGCTCGAGGAAGATAGATCTAACAAATACCTGTTTGGTTCTACCTGCACCATGGGAAAAAAGTTTAGATATGACCGCAAGGCATAATGCCTCTTAAAAGGTGATGTGTAGCGCCTTTTATAATGTTACTTGATCCTCATTCCCTTTCTCAACATGTAGGCATTCAAGCGATGAGGAAGACGATCACTTTATCTTTCTTATGAGTACAAATTCATGCAATTATGAGCTTTCTGTTATTGCTCCTTTGTGTCTTGACTCCCATATCAAGCCATCCAACTATCAGTTTTGTCGTCATAGCCCTAAAGTCTCTCTCATCCCATCAGTTTGGGTTCATCAACTCGGTAATTGAAGTCCAGTCACATTTAGTAAGATATTTATATTCAGCAATAATAATATAAAATAAAAATCACTAACCATTATGGAAAACGTCTAAAAGTTTTTATGAGTTTCATGAAAAGTAAGATCTTTTAGGTGGTTAATAAGTGTTCAAAAATATTCAAAAACAATATTTTATATAATGTTGTGGAACTTGTATAATCCCATTCAAGCATGGTCTTCTTAAATGAATGAAAGTAATTGAATCAAGCAAAAACGGAACCGTAAACATGTAAGTTGTTTTGAAAAATGGTAGCTTTCAATCATAGTCCCAACTAATGCTTCCTTTGGAAAATTACTTGTAATATTGATTTAGGGTATTTAATCCATAACATATATTTTCAATCATATCGACATAGAGAAGAGTAGGGATTTCCTTATATTATCATGACATAGTTACAAATACTTTATTTTCAATCTTTATGACAATTTGAATGGACAGGCCCCACTCATAGCCAAATACTTTTGAGATATTTACAACTCATCGAAGTATGGGGGACCATATAATTCTCGAAAGACATTGGATTCAGTATCCCATGCCTTTGTATAAAAAGACCTCAGGACCACGCGTCTATTCTAATGCATGTGGACGTCTATGTGGGTTTTGACAAGCCACTATTTTTGGTTTCTAATGTAGTACTCAAGGATTTGAGGCTCAGTAAGCTTTGTCTGCAAAATATCTTTGACATGTTCAAGAGATTCTCCAACTCCCCATTTTAGATTATAAATAACAGTTGGATCTAATGCTTTCAGGTTGATGCCGAATGACCACCACCAGTCTCTAATCCAATCAGGGACGTAGAATGCAGCACCCTCATAGATTTGTGGAATTTGAAGTCCAAACTTTAGCATGGTATAATATGTTATATCTGTATTTTCTTTTCTCAAGAATTTCCACCATAATTCTTTATATTTTTCATGAGTGCGTGTAGTACTTGGAAATCGGATACTAGCATCTTGATGTGGCCATGCTTCCATAGAACATATCCGGTTAATACAGTAGTATTGTTGGTCTAGTTGTAGCCCGGGGAGAGGTGTAGAGCCCTCCGTCGATATTAATTTAAGATCTTGGTAGAGGTGTGTTAACCAATTTCTTGCATCAGCTGCTTTTCATAGGGAGTTGTTGTAAATCATCTCTGGTACAATACTGGATCCCATAAGCATTATTCTGAGTTATGGCACTAGTCTAATAAAAGCATCAAATCCCTATAAGTTAGCATCTAACACTTCAGCATGTCTCAACTCCCACCTAGGTTTCCAGTCTTGCATATAATCCAACCAACTCATATTATCATTAATAGTATAGATATGATTTTTTCCTCCGGTCCAAGCATAGATTTTCATGTTTACTTGTGGGTTATGGGCCCACTGGATTCCGCTTTGACCTTCTACGCTTGCTTGCCTCGTGCTCGCTTTCACCAGGATCACTATTTTCAGGCTCGCTTGCTTCAGGCTCGCTTCTTAAAAATTAACAGCACACTTCTTTGTCAAATATCCTCTTGTTAAAAAGGAAGGAATGTTTTTTGCTTTCCCAAAAATGTGCTCAAGAACAGTACAGTTATAACATCAAAAAATGTTGGCCATCTTGAAAACTTTCCTTTTGTTGTTCCAAATTTTATTGTGTTGTTTAGCACAAATGGAAGACTGGAGCAATATGATCTTATGATAAATCCATGGTTCAACAAATAAAGTCATAATTGTACTCAGTTTTCTATCAGGACACTTATTCTCCAAGATAATTTTCCTCGCAAGTTCAATCGAGGAGTACCACCACTCTTAAAATTCTTTACCAACAATTTTGTCTGACAGGACAATTCTTAACTACTTAATTCAAATTATTTACCAATATTTGATTACCAACAATTTGATTACTTAATTCTTATAACCAACACATATTTGATTACCTAGGTGTAGATGTTTCTTGTAATATACTTAGAAGAGTTACTTTCAGAAATGACTGTACCTCTTAAAGGCCAATCAACTCTAGGAACCAAGTGAGTAACCTATTATAGGGTTAGTACAAACCAGAGAGAGAGAGATGACTGGGCTATGGTACAGTCAATCAAAGAAAGTCAATTACAGTCAAAAGGCTTAGTACAATCACAATAAAGATGAGCTGATAGCCAGCAGACTGAGGCCAAAGAGACTCACGGCCTCCAGTAAAGTACAAGGACCATCCAAAGGGTAAAAAGACCAACCAGTAAGGTACAAGTAAAAAAGGAAAGAGAGGGGATAAATTAGACTCATAACCCTTGGGACTAAAGGGGTGTACTACCTCAAATGTGGATAAACTACGTCCATAGTTATACCCACAAGACCAAAAACATAAAAGTCGGTACAAATCAAAAGATAACTCAATATCAGTAAAAGACCCAAAAGGTGAGAGGCAAGGTACCACAAAAAAATGGAAGGACCAAAATTAAAAAACAATCTACCACAAGACCAATAAACAACAGGGTGTAAGGACCAAAAGTAAATCAACCATTGTGGGGAATGTACAAATAAGGTCAAATTTATATTGCAATAGCTCCTTGTAACTACCAGTTATTTGACATGCCAAAGAGATGGAAGGTCAAATAATGTCAAATATATGCAATAGATCCTTGTAACTACCTCTTATATGCAATAGCTCCTTGTAACTACCTCTTATACACAATAGCTCCTTGTAACTACCTCTTGTAACTCAAATATGACCACCAAAAGGTATGATAGCAAGCAACCTTCCTAACTAAGGTCTGGAGGGCGGTACGAAGTGGGTATAAAGACTCATAACAACTTGGACAAAGGGGGTGTACCTCAAATGTGGAAAAACTACCGTAGTACCCACAAGACCAAAAACATAAAAGGTGGTACAAATCAAAAGATATACTAAGATGACTAAAAGACCCAAAGGGTAAAAGGCAAGGTACCACACAAATATTATCGAAAAAATGGAAGGACCATAAGACAATAAACCAAGGTGGGGTACAACCAATCATATCTCTCTCAAATGTACCATTGTTCCATATAACCTGAAAGACCATCATCACAGTAAATGGAAAAGTCCACATAGATGATGTGATCACATGGTCCTCTAGTCTACTCCTAAGGTCAAGAGTTAGTGGCTCCATCAAGGGGTGTTCAATACCTTGAGAAGACCATCTAACTCAACCATCTCGAAGACCTAGGAGAAGAGAACATCACACATCATCAGATAATTGGTAACTAACCATGTAAGAACTCAAAAACCCTAAAGCAACCGAGCATGCAGAAGGGGAGCTAAGAAAAGACAAGGCTCGCAGGACAAAAAAGCAAGCTCAAAAAACTGTACTGGGACCGGTGTCACAGTAAGCGAGCTGAAACAAAAGTGGCCAAAATGCCAACAAGCAACACTAAAAAGAAAAATACCCTCTAAAAAGGTGAAATAGGAAGAAAAACCTCCTAACTAAGAGATGGAGAACTCAACAAGTTGTATCCTTTGCAGGGTGATGAAATCCAAGTCGAACAATACAAAATGAGAGACCAATAATGGAAGGATATCCCTCTACCAAAAGGGATCCGGGGTAAAGAGCCCTAGAATAAAAGTTACTAAGCTACCTCGTTCATGGAACGTCGAAGAATGATACTCGCATTTCTGCCTTATCACCCTTGTATCACCAGTATGGTGGCCGAAAAATACAAGGAAGACAATGGATCGATATGCCTTAGGAGCTAAGTGGAGTGCGGTATTCCACAAAGTCCGTCTGGAACCAATCCTCGCAGCTTACCCCCGAAACGACGGGAGGCCCTCTCCACAAACTGGTCAATGACCGTGTCAATAAATACTAGAGGATTTTAGTACCCTAGAAGACAACTATGTCTCAGATGAAAATGACAAGGCGGAATTATTTGGATGCCTATCCCCGGTGTCCTACCTAACTACCAAAGTCTTTTTATCCTCAAGCGAGGTTAAAGTGTGTTGAGTTAACGAGTTAAATTTTAATGGTTGTATTACTCAGTCGGGTGATGGAAGTGCAACTCGTGGTGTGATGACTGACTCAAACCATGCAAATGCATATGAATAAAATAAGCCTTTCCTTTCAATGAATGCTAGCTAAGGTAAGGAGAGAGTTCTTTCAAACTATAACTACTCTTTCAAATTAAATGAATGCAACAAGTGTTCAAGTTCATTCATGGGACCTCAAGGAGAGCTTTAGATATACTCAAGTCATGCAAATGAATTCATCACATGAAAAAAAGTGATGATAAATATAAGGAATTGGATATATCCATGTTCATAATTCTTTAAGCACACTTATAACATTATTCAATCATTCATCACAAAAACACAATGATAGTAGAAACAATAAACTGCATATAAATGTTCATGAGCTTAATAAAAAAATAGTAATCACAACTGGGGAATATCATGATGCTAATATTGTTATATGATCTATCTCACATGGTTCTACTTCATAATGGGATGGGGCCAATTAATCTTACTTTCAAAACTCATATGGTGGCACCATGAAAGAAAAACATTATGGGTGCTCCAACCTACAAGGTTATCTGACTTTACATTAAGGATGGATTTGTAGTCCTTTTGATCCCAACCACTGATATTCTCAATTACGAGCTAGTACCCTAGGAGTGAATCCATACCTTACTCATGGAATTTCAACCCACCAAGTGCTCAAAGCAACCAAAAGATGCCCACATTAGCCTCCTCCAGAGGCTTCCATCAAGATTACTTGTTCAACAAGCAAGGTCCTCAAAGGGGGTTTGCACCCATCAAGATTGTCCACTTTGGAAAATGAAGCAACCATCCATGTCCACATAATAACCAATAAAAGTCTTCACATGTGGAAACAAATGTTGAAATTTTTCCCAAACTAGAGGGACGTTAAGTATGAAATAGTACCCCATACCTAAGAACTAAGTAAGACCTAGAGCCCTACAACTCCTCTTCCTCTAGGAAACCATAAAATACATCTAATTACATCATTCATTATGCAGGACAGAATTGTGAACTTAAAGAACAGTCATTTACTAGTACTAATTACAATGTGACTCGATCCGAGGAGTGTTTCCAGCGGTCTTGAGTTTCAGCATGGCAATGGTGACGACTGGCGTGGGTCACCATTGCCAAGCTGAAACTCAAGACCGCTGCAAACACAACTGTAGGCCAACTTTATTTGATATCCAAATTAACTATTACATGGTTTTAGCTAATTTTGCAGCAATTTCAAATGGAAATCAAAATTTATATGGTTTTGGTGAGTTTTGGGCACCTTGCAGCTGCATAGGAAACCCTAAAACAATGTTGGGCATATTTTAGGGGGTCATCTTTTCAAATGTAGGGCATATTTCAGCCATTGGATTAGTACTGGCAGTCATAATTATGAATTTTAGGCCGCAAACCTCAGTTATTCCTCACAACAAGTTATTGGAAACGGATCTATGGAACTATGGAACAATCAACACCTGATAAATAAGTGAATCCTTTTTCCCTTCTGCTAGGTTTTTGATAGCTAAAAATACGGTTAGGTTTAGATTTTTGAAATCCTCTTAGAACCTGTATTATTCTTATAGAAGTAGAAGGTCATATTCTAATTATGGTGAGTTGACATGATGAGACACTATGGCCTTTTTATAGTTCTTTACAATATGCTTTTGTCTCTCTTCTATATTAGTATCACCTCCACACTTCTACTCATACTATCGATGACCAACACCTAATGGAAAAGTGAATTTTTTTCCCTTATTTTGCTAGGTTTTTTATAACTAGAGTTAGGGTTAGATTTAGAGTTTTGAAATTCTCTTGGAAACCGTATGATACTTTTAGAAGTAGAAGTCCATATCAGAATTATGGTGAGCTGACATAATTTCCACTTGTACCTACCGAATATTTTGACCATTGCCTTGTTGGGGCCATAAATTTTGTATATGAACTTTGTTTTGTGAAAATCTTCCACTATTGGAAAGCTATTGACTCATAGAATGCAAAAATAGGCATACAACCTAGGTCCTCGATACTAGGTCTGCTAAAACTCTACGTATTTGTCCCATAAACAAATGAATTGCCATTTTAGTCTGTCAATGTAGTTGACCCAAATTGGTCACACTGGAAGGGCTTCATGTCATTTGGAGAATGTACACTCTCACCTCATATTATCTCATTGTATTTTGGGTTATTTATGCTTTCTAACCACATGTGGGAATCCTTAGATAACCTATAAGCAAATTGTGAACCCTAAAGATAAAAAAACATTGCCAAAATGCACTAAATACTTATTGTAATTTGAAATATCAGACCTATAAGATGCATTAAAACACACTAAGCAAGCAACCAAAACACGGATTTACACCTAAGGAAATGTAAAAACATTAATGTCGAAATTATGGTCAAAGTGAATTGTTTTCCCCTTTTTGTTAGGTTTTTTATTAGCAAGAATTGGGGTTAGATTGAGTGTTTTGAAATCCTCTTGGAAACTCTATGATGCTTCTAGAAGTAGAAGTCCGTATCAGAATTATGGTGAGTTGACATGGTTTCCATTACCTTGTTGGTGTCATAAATTTTTTATATGAACTCTGGTTTGTGAAAACCAACCACTATTAGAAATATAATGACCCATACAATGAAAAAAAGGCATACAACCTAGGTCCTCGATACTAGGTCTGCCAAAATTCTACCTCTTTGCCCCTTAAGCAGAGGATTTATCATTTTGATATGTCAATGTAGTTGACCCAAATCAGTCAAAATAGAAGGGCTTCAAGAGAGTTGGATAATGTACATTGTCACCTCATATTACCTTGTTGTACTTTGCATTAGTGATTGCTAACCGCATGGGGGAATCCTTATACAAAGTGTGAACACTAAAGATTAAAAAAAATCCAAACTGCAATAAATGCTTATGTAATTTGAAATACTAGACTTGTAATATGCATTAAAACACACCAAGCAAGCATCCAAAACATAGATTTACACCTAAGGACGGATTGTTGCCTTGGGAAACATGTCAATCTGTTGTTAGACCACAAAAACCTGCCCCTAAAAGCACAGTTATGCATGCATAAATGTAAAAACACTTATAAATAACCAAAAATAGGTGGTGTTCAAACAATTCTAAGTACCAAAAATAGTAGTGCACAACTCCTATTAAGTCATGAAATATTCTCAACTGTATATCTATATCTCCTGGTTAAAATAGCAGTAAAATAGAGTACAAATCTCACTCCAACCATAAACCTATAGAAATGGAAAGTACCCATAATGTAAGGTTGGAACAAAGCTATGGAACAAATTAAGTACCCATATGGCCAAGGTACTCATGAATCATTGATGCTGAATTATGGACTCCAATGAAGATTTCATCTTGTATAATGTTTACAAACCATCAATGTCGAATAGTGAACTCTGTAACGTAACATTGAGCTCACCTCGAATAATTTCCACGAATATATGTTGGAATGTAACACTCGAATTTATGAAGGAAAATTTGGTGTTAACATTGGCTCCATCTAGGGGATAGTATCCCCTAGCATGATGTTGTGAATATTAGAACTCTAAATGAAGAAAAGTTGTAAAATAGGACCATAAGAAATCAATGCTACAAGCTTCAAAGAGATATTGAATGGAAGCTATACATGCTCAAATAATTTACAACCAAAATTGCCACATATACAACTATCCATGATGGGTAACGTCTCACTATTGACCATGCGAGAAACCATCTAGTTAGGAGCCACTGGTTTCATTCCCTACTATAAACATCAATCGACCCACCATTAATAATAATGAGCCCCAAGGTTCGAGTACAATCCTATCAATGAGAATGAATGAATTGAAGTTGGGCACTGAAAGGAATCAATTAGTCATGGACCACAATCCTACAATGGTATGCGGGTTTTCATTTCTTCCTTATGTACTGGTACCCATGACACTTAATGACTTGCAAACCCTAAGATGTGACGACCATTGAAGATAATGGAGCTTGGACTCTTGCTAAATCCTTGGATGATGATGTGGAGGACACCCCTATTCTTGAAGACATGAGGTTGATCTTTGAAGAAGTCATGGGTTAAACAAAAAATAAAAACAAAAATAAAAAATAACAAACGTAACCTACAAGTCTTCCCTAATTCAAGAATATGGGTATTGGATGACAAGATATTGCGAGGAGGACATGGCATTGAATCCAACACATGGAAGATACTTTTTGTAGTTAAAGTCAAAACACAAATGAAGTAGAATATGAAGTTGCATGACTTGATGCATTTGAGGTGATGTTTGGACACCCATACTTATGGGGAAAAGGTTCGCAACTTTCTACAATAAAAACAACAAATTTTTCTTACTTAAATGTGATAAGGGCTACCTCATCAAAGCACATACATGGAGAGGAAGAACACATTTGGTAGAAATGGAACAAGAGAAAACTAGTAACACAAAGGAGCAAATAAGAAGTAGCTAAACTATAGGACTAATGGAATGTTGAACTTGAAAAAAAAAAGTGGGGACTCTGTACTTCAATCTCCTCCATAGATCATATTTTAGAGGCCAAAAGATTCCCAATGGGAAGGTTGCACCCAAAAGGGATTCGAGACAAATTTGAATGGCATAGAAATTAAGTCAAAGTAAAAAATAATCAACAAGGATGACAAGCATAATAGCTTGCATGGGAAATGACAAAGAGGTGAGGGTGATTGTTAACATCTTGGTCACACACCCAACTTGGATACCCTGTGAAAAACCTAAAAATTTCCTATAGATTAGACTGCAAAAATCCTAGAGGGCCATGATACGTTGTAATTCTTTGTAAATGTTGGTAATAATAGACTGGGCATCACCATTCATAAAAGGAAAGGGGTTTGGCTCTGCAAGGCATGTTTGTGCTCTGCAAGACATTGTTTCACGCCCAAATGAAAAATGTGCTACTCAATCCATAGCTAATTGCATTTATTAAAACTTCAAACATAGATGAATGAATAACAAGGGTTTTCTAGTTTAGAAGCAACTAACCTTGGTCATTGTGCTCCTCCCCTGCTCGCAGCTGAATGAGAAATTCTCTACTTCCTCTCTACTCACACCTAAATAAAAAATGCGCTACTCAATCTCAGTCTTGGTATTGGTATCGTAGCTACTCACATTAACGCAATCTCACTATTGGAATAAACAAGAAACTCCGGCCTACTCGCTCCCAAATTAAAAAATTGATACTCAATCTTAGTCTTTGTCGTATTGGTCCTATAGTTGGTGTCGGTCTGGCCTTTGTCTCGATTTCGAATAGTGATCTGAAATCCATTGCAAGATACAATTTATATGTCAGAACGGGGATATTACAACTTTCACAAGTAATATATTGCCTCTTCCACCCATATATCTTCTCGTACAATCATTATAACCCATGAGAATATCTATTTGTCAACCTTCCTTGCCTTTTTTGACCTTAGATTTCCTTATTATCTATAAAAAAATCCACCTACACTCTTTTCACCATTAAGTGTGTTTAGATCCAAACCTTGACCTATAAACCTAGAACCCACATAACCTCCTATGTATCTCAAATGTAAATTTTTTTGTTTGATCCCCACTCATAGTATGGACTCAACTCTCTCCAAGTTATGTATTCTAGAAGCATCCCCTTCAACAAATTGAATAATATATTGAGTCGTATTAACACTCCTACTACAATATCCCTCATTGGAATATGTGCCCTCCAATCACACCATTGATCTCCCTTCTAATATATTGTACCTTGTGTTGACACCATTTTTAGCATTGCCAATTCCTAGGAAATATGGTGTATTACATTGAGTATCAACATTTATATATTTTCCTAAAGTCTTCTCCGTGTAGACAACCACCCCCATGTAACCAAAACCTTGGACTTTGTCACTAAGAAATAGCCCCTTTATAGGTGGAGACATGAATATTTAAATTCCTCGAGTGTAACTTTAGAATAATCCACCACTTGATATTGACTCTCCATCCCCAAACCCCATGGATACAAAGAACACAACCTAGAATTTTCAATGCATTGCTCTATAATATACAAAAAAAAAATATTGCAGTGATGTCCAAATTAACCACAACTCAATTTTTACACTTTGAGATGCTCACACCAATGTCTTCACTCAATTCCATAATGTGTATACAAATAATAGGATTCCATCCTATCAAGCATCAAATATAGTCGATTTATAGAATTAATGTGTTTCCCAAGAGGAAAGGAAGTATCTTCATTTGCCTTCCAATTGCCTAATAAGTAACGAGAAATGAAAAAAGATCAAATATTTTGTGAACAATAAAGACATTTGCCTACGAGATAAGATTGACTAGCCATAAATTGGGTCATCACCAATCAATGGGTACACTAAAGAGGGATTATTTGGCTTGTCATTGTCATTTTTTTTCCAAATCGAGCATGTAAAACATTGCCAACCACACATGAAAAAAATTACCCTTGAAATTTATTCACTACACCTAATTATTACAATGACATAAATTTGGTAGTCTTTTGTGGTTCATATACTTTTCTGCAACTTGATTTTTTTCCATCGAATTCAACCAAATTCTAATTTATTTGTAAAGAAAATCCAGGAGAATAAAACACCAGCCACAATTCAGGAACTATGCTTCCATCTCAAAAACCTCCCTACAAAACAAATCATATACTATGTCATGATATTCAGAGCACAACTATGTGGGATTAGAGTATTCTAGACCCTATATATAAACATCTAACATAAATGATCATACCTACTATCTCTGACCTTGCTCTTCACTCTTAGTGCATCGAACACAAGGTTTCCAAAATTACATGCAATTATTGAAGAAGGAAATCCTTCCAACCCAACAAGGCACCGACACTAACATATAAGCAATCATTAATTAACCACACTATTATAGGATTATTTTACACTTCAATGTTTCTATTGTTCAAATAGATTTCATCGTGATCAATTGCAGCCTTTTCCAACTCAAAAAACACTATAAAAAAAGTTATTTTCCAAATTACATGAACTTTTCCCCTTAACAAGGGACATGTACTTTGCAAAATAACGTTTTTTAGTGTTTTGGGGGCTAGAAAAGGCTGCAAGTGATCACAATGAAGGACATTTTAACACTAGAGACACAAAAGTGTCAAATAATGCTATAACACTCATGCTGTAGCTGCATACATGAACAAAAAATTTCCAATATTATATAAAGAGATGCTGCAAAAACCCATGCACACAACAAACTACATATCTCCCTCTTTGTCTTTGTCTATTATCGATGGTAATCTCACATGAATATATAGGTCGCCAATATATAGTGTGCTAATTTGGAGTTGTACATCACCAGTTCACTCAAAAGGTATTTGTTGATTAGTGAAAGGTTTACATAATTTTTCTATTCTTAGAGGTTTTCCCTTGTTAGTGACCTAACCCATTTTTACACTTGCAAAATATGATGATGATAAGGAATATCTAGTTTCTTAGGAATTTTTGGATTGTTAGAGCCTTACAATGCATATTTTCCAAAATGGGACTTTTCACTGGAGGGCATGATTATGTGTGTTCTTTAAAAGACCTACAAGGTTTTTAATAATAGTAAGCGATAAAATTCCACCAACCATAGGGATTCCATTATGTCAATGATGTTCCATTAAAATACACTGTTTAGAGTAGTAATGATGATGACGATGATGATGACAATTCCATGGATGATGACGATGATGATGACAATTCCATGGATGATGATGAAAACAAATACAAATACAAATACAAGTCATTACAAGTCATACGAATACGAATACAAGTCATTACAATGTTGAGATGTAATTAAAAGAAGATGGTAAAACATGCTTACTTGACAACAAGGTGAGGTAGGATTAGTGAACATGCAATGGATTCCAATCAAAATTGGCCAATATCCTTCTCCTTTTCTCATACGATGATAGACTGGAGTGACAAATTTGTCAGTTGGGGGCACCAAGGTTCGAAATCTTGTATTCATCAACAATTGTGCAATGTGGAAGTATTGTGTGGTTTTAAAGCTTTAAAGAAGATGATATGTGTCGTGTGTCATAGGGTAAAACTTTTACAGTTATAGTGATGATATGAAGACGATGAAGATGATGATGATGGCAATGATGACGATGATGAAGATGATGATGACGATGAAGATGATGAAGAAGACGATGATGATTATGGTGATGATGAAGACGATGATCATGATGAAGATGATGAGGATGATGATGATAAAGATGACGATGTTGATGATGATGATGACGATGACATTGACGATGATGATGATATTGACGATGTTGATGATGATGATGATGATGATGATTAAGATGATGATGATTATCATGGTGATGACGATGACGATGACGATGATGATGATGATGATGATGATGATTATGATGATGATGTTTGAGACTTGATAAGTGTGCATTTCCTTACTAAGCTTTTCTCTGTTTCGAGAATAATTTAATATTCTCTACTAAATAGGGCCAACCACGTGAAGGTGGAAGCTCTTATGGACCCTACACCCCCTCACATCACTCTCAATTCCCCATAACCCGACAAAAATATCTATGTACAAAAAATTTAAATGTGTTTTTTGACATACTCTAAAACAATCAATATTTCTAATTATATCATACAGGAAAATGGAAACTCACTAAGAAACAATTAATTTATTATTACTGCATACCTCGTAAACTTCAATGGTCTTCGTCATCTTCTTCATCCGAGTCATCGTCTGTACTATAATCCGATGATCCAGATTCGACATTGTAAGGATTGGCCATATCATCCTCGACGTCGATGTCAATTATGATCATCATGTCATCGTCAATATCATCTTCATGGACATTGTCTGATACATCATCTGATTCAATAAGTTCTTCGACATCTTCTTCTGGACCATGATCATCTAACTCATGTTGATCATGATCATATTCTACGGCATCTTTTTCTTCTAGAACGTCTTCATTACCTTCACCTACATTGTAGCTAGGGTTTTCACCCCAGCTTGTGCGAATGAGCACCTACTAAGGAGAAGGGACTCCTTAGTAGCAGTTCAATAAACAGTAATTAAAAGACAAGATATTAAAATGAAAATTATACTAAGCATGTGCATGAAACAGAAAAAATAAGATGTAAAGAATGGCTTTTGTATTAATTTTACCTCCAAGGTCAAGGTTGGTGAAGCTCTTGCAATGTTCCAAGAGGGTTGCTCCAAGCTCCAATGTGCTCCTTCTCTTTCTCCAATGGTGGAAATGGGCCAAAAGGGGCTCTCAAGGTGAAAGTAGCTCAAGGGTGAGCTAGGGTTTCGAGAGAGATTTTGGCAGAGTAAGGGTATACTTGATTGTGGATATGGAATAAAGGGTCTCCATCACCTATTTATAGTTTTTTGGTGGTGGAGTGCTGGCCCATGGTTTTGGGAACCATATGGTTTAGGGCAGCTGTATAGGGGTTTTTCCTCCTTTTCCTCATTATTTTATATTTTTTATTCCCTTTTTAGAGGGATTTTGCTATTTTTAGAGGAATTTTGGATATTTTTGGAGGAAAAAGGGGTTTTTTAGCCTTTTTGAGGCTTTTTTGATGGTTTTGTGGCCTTTTGGAGGCATTTTAGGCCTTTTGGAGGCTTTTTAGTGGGATTTTTAGGGTTTTTAAGGGAAATATGGTAGGAAAATGGACAAATGAGCCGTGTAATGGGGTAGATGAGGTAGTGAACACTTTTTGGGTGTTAACATACATTATATTTTACCGGCCTTCCCCGTGGATCGTGTCTCACAACAAATGACCACCCCGCTCTACCTGGAACCTCAGAGTAAAATACCTATTCACATTGGGTTGGAAGAACATAGGGCTCCGTTCCTGGCTCAAACAACCTTGTATTTACCATGGTAAATCCATTATCATGTTCAATTATTGTTTTATCGGGATCATGTTGATTCAATCGACACTTGTACCATTTGACAACGAACAGAAATACCTTGAAGGAGTTAAAGTCACACTGAAGAATGTCTTCCAGATACCCATAGTATCGATTTTCAGAGAGTTCTGGATGTCTGTCACTTCTAGAAGAAACATTGGTCACCTCAAAGACTGTAGATATCCCACAATCAGATTTTCTCTTTGTTTCATCCAACCTTTTGGTGCAATATCTACATCCATTGCACCACATAGCCTTACGGTGTTTTACCTACAACAAGCCATACAGGAAAAGATTACATAATGATCCAATATTTATGATTAATTAGTGCATGTTTATAATGCCATACAATGAAAAAAAATCAGCATGACGTACCACGATAATAATTTTTACAAAAAAATAAATAGTGTGGTTGATTAATATGCTTACCTGCTTATCTTTTAAACCTCTTGCTAAATAGATTTCCATTTGTGTTAGATTGGTGTCTCCATTGCGATGTGCAGCTTTAACCAATGAAGCCACACCTTCCCATGATATTCCATGACCATATTGTTCACATCGTTCGATCCATACCTTCATCCAGTCAAGATTGTTTGCGATGTATAAATGAATTGCATCCCACTCTCGACCAACTGTTTGATGACAATAAAATTAAAATTCAATATAAATGTATAGTCAATTAAAATTAAAAATAGAATATATATGATATTATATATACATAAAAATCACCATTCAAATGTGTTATATTACCTTTCACCTTCCTCGATCTACCTGTAATGTCCCCTCCCATCATACCAGCATGATAGAGAGGACATGACACTAAATCCAGGCATCTAGCCCCATGAACTTATTAAATAAACATTTACATAATATAAAAGACATATGGAAATGTGTAAAACACAGCGGAAGTAATATCAATTACACTTCTGTCATACATTCAAGATATTCATAAGATAAATAATTTCAAAGTTAACACAAGAGAATATTTATCTTATAACAAAGTAGTCCCAAGCAACCAGCTATGCATCTGCAACGTTCCACCCAACCATAGGCTACTTATGCTTATCAACCTATTGATACAACTACCACCCCCAAGCTGGGCATGATTTCTACAAGGAACCAGGGAACATCAGACTCACACATAGCCAAACATACACCAAATTCAGCCAAGCCAATTAGCAGTTGGGTTTCTTAGGCTGCTAGGAGGTGGAAAGGAAGAATAGCTAAGCTAGTGAGATTAAGCACAGAGCCATGGGTACCCCTCCTAGATATATTCAGCTTGGCACTCACAATGCCTACATACCCAACACAAGGAAGTATTCTCTTCACTGCCACACAGTCCCTCAAGCCATACCTTCCTTTCTAGTGCTCTCAGGGTGTGCATAGAAAAGTAGCCAAAGCCCTTTGGATCTTCTTGAGAGGTTATTCTCCCCACTAGGTTTATCAAGCCAATTCTATCCACTACCACTCCAAATCTCTTTCTCATAGATTCAAACCAAAACATGGATGCACATAACAACAAAACCATAATTGCTGGGCATGGGGAAAAATGTTTCTTCAGTGGGATGTCCAAAGAGGGTGTTTCTATCAATTCAGAAAAACTTGGGAAAGCCCAAAACCGAAATGGCAACTGGGGAACAACCCAGGAGAGCAAAAATCGTTTTCAGAAAAACGTCCATGGGCATTTTGGGGCAAAAACGACCTCCATCACAGTCCCAAATCGTGGCCCTTCTCTCCCAGCTGTTGTACAATGCAAAAATGAACTCCCAGGCATGGAAAATGCAGGAAAAAGGGTGAAAAACGTGATGGGGAAAGACCCAGTAGTTCAGACTGCGTGAGAGAGGAAAGACTATGGGTTTTGAATGGCTTTGGGCACCATTTCGTGGGTGTTTTCTTGCCCAAGGAGACAAAATACGATTTCCCAGGTTGATGGCTTGCCCATACACGAAATTGGATACCATACCTCTTCATTCCCAAGGCATTAACTGCCTCAACCAATTTCTGGAAGAATTAAATGATTGGGTCCATAACCCAAAATGGGTAGTTGGTGGTTTATGGGTTTTCTCATTGACACATGGATTAACACCATTGGCTCAAGGGTTTGAATAATTTCCCTCCCTATTCCTTGTAGAATCATGCCCCCATCTCTTTGTTGCATTGCATAGCTAGTTGTGGGTATTTCATTAAAATTTGTATTTACATGATGTCTTATTTACATTGTGCCTATCTAGAACAAGAACCATAGGCATCTATTTCTTTAATTGCCGATACATAAAACGCTAAATCAATGGTGGGGCCTTGGCCTTGAGCTCCTCACCATGATTAAATAACAATATTTACATCATTTACGATTTAAATGCAAAGGGGGTCAAAACGGGGACATTACACTACCTTTCCCCTTTGGGTACTCCCCTTCGAAATTGTTATTAGATTATGGATCACAAATGTGATGTAAATTGATATTTTCTGCTAATTTAGGAAGATATTCACTAATATACAGCATGTTTTGGTATACCATATATCCCTCCATCATAGAACCCTCAGCATATGCTCTTTGTCTGACCAAACCTTTCATAAATTTCAAGTGCCTCTCAACCATCCACATGGACCTTGAGTGCGCAGGTCCACACAATTCAATATCCTCAACTTGGTGTATGAGGTAGTGTTCTTGTGCATTGAAAAATGACGAAGGTAGATGCTTCTGCATTTCACACATGAGACGAGGAATTTCTCTCCTCCAATACTTTATGTCTTCTTTATGGAATTCTTTAGATGACAACCATCTACAAGTGACATGAGAACCAAATCAAGAGATTAAAGGGAAAAAAAATTATATTACGTAACATGAATTAGAGGATGAAAATCAAATATAAGTTCTATGTTGAGTTAAAAAAACACTAAGCGCATGGAAAAAATCACCACTTACCTCATGTATTTCCTGAGACTATATATTATTTGCTTGACATTGTTGTTGAAGTTGTCCGGGATAGAGAGAGGTAGAACATATTGTAACAATAATATACAAATCGTTTCATTTTATCAACAAATTAGAGTAGACAAACAAAAAATATACCAACATATTGACTGGAATAGGAAAAAAAAAATTAAATCCATGCCATAATAATTACCTTCATGAAGACATGCCAATCGTGAGTCTTCACCCCCGCGAAATCACCTTTCTTTGTTATGATATTCTTCATGTTTGCACAAAATACGGTCGGAAATTTAATTTTTCGAATGACTTCTTTTACAACATTACTTTATTGGTATGTTAACATCCATGGAAGTGAGTTGATATTAATTTGCTCTCCGTAGCTATGAAATTGAATGACGTCTTTCATTGCATGGTTGCTATCTTGAATGTCTTTGCAAATTTTGACAATTTTTTCTTTGTCGCTCCTTCCATCCAATATTCGCCATAATGTTTCGCTCACATTCTTTCTGATATGCATTGTATCAAATAGATGAGCAATTTGTAGGTTCTCATAGTAGGTCAACCTACTAAATTGTCTAGGATAACTTTTCATTCCTCGTGGAATCCCATTAATGCCTTCATGATCACATGAACAACAATCATGAAATTACATAAATCAATTTCAATTATAGTAAACAATACACAATATTAAAAAATACAATATAACATGATAACATATACGATGATTCATTATATGTACCTTGACAATTTCTATTATATTGCAACTTCCATAGGTGACGTGTCATTCTCTTCGGTTTTAATACAGTCTCTTGCTTTTTTCGTTAGTTCGATACCTGTGATTCTTAGAGAGGAAGTGCTTATACTCATCAAACACCTTCTTTCCTAAGCTTTTTGAACGACGATATTTGATCTTAGGACCACAAACTGGGCATGCAAATTTCTCATTTGTCTGAAGACCTACATAAAGAGATGGAATATCTATGTCAATTATAATTATATACAAAATGACTGGATTATTTAGAAAAAAATGCGTGTGTAGTATATTAACTAGTAGTTCATAAAATTAAATGCAAATAAAGTGGAACTTATAATTACATACCACAAAAATGGGTTAACCCTGGGGCATCATGTATTGTCCATACAAGCATTGCATGGAATTGAAATTGCCTTTGTCGTATTGGTCTAGATACGTCATACATAGTGATGCCATTCCATAACTTCAGTAGCTCATCAATAAGAGGTTCGATACATACATTCATATCTTTGACTTGGTACTTACCTGATTGTTTTGAACATATAAAAAATATGATTGTGAGACGTACCATTTAGATTATATATATGAAACCATATTGCACAATAGAAAAACATTAAATATATATATGACATTATGCGAAAAAAATACGACAAATGAGATACCACTATATTAAAAAAAAACTGCAGGGTTCGTACCTAGAATAATCATCGACAACATTATGTGCTCCCTCTTTATTGTCAACCACGGAGGAATGTTGTTGTTGATAACAAAAATAGGCCACACCGAGTAAACATATCTCATCTCTGCAAATGGATTGACACCATCTGCTGCCAAAGAAATCCTAAGATTACGAGGTTCTTCTTTAAAGTGAGGCCATTTTTCCTCCATATCTCTAAATGCAGACCCATCTGCAGGCATCCGAATAATGTCGTATTGACTTTTGTTTCGTGCATGGTAATCCATAAACTACGCTATGTTTTTGCACCTAAACAATCGTTGCAAACGTGGAATAATGGGAATATAACATAGAACCTTGCGAGGCACCTTTTTAGTTGCTTAATCTATGCGATATCTACTGATATGACATTCAGGACATTCTGTTGCAAATTCATGTTGATTAAAATATAGAACATGGTCATTAGGGCATGCATGAATTGCTTCATACTTCATTCCAATTTCATTCATGATGGCAGATAAATCTCGATATGTCCGAGGTAAAATATTTGATGGTGGTAACAAATATTCACCTATCATGCTACAACAAATTAAAATACAAATCTAGTTAATATAATATAGAAATAATATTAATGAAACAAATTTCAACCAAAATAGTTTGACTTATATATGAATTAACAATAAAATACACAATCATATACATTTTGTGATGGAATATATTACATACCTTAACATCCGTGTGACTGATATGTTTGAAATACCATTCATAACCTTCAAGTTCACTATCAACAATATAGCAGAGAGAATATTTGTCTTGGAACCATCATAAAGGGGTTCATATGCCTTATCAAGAAGAGGTATATCAAGAATATCATCAAAATGTTCATCGTTTTCATGATCATCATCAACATCATCAACAACCATTCCAACATTAAATGAATCATGGATCAAATTATTTCTAACATCATCTTTAACTATGTTATCAATATGATCATCTTCTTCAATGTGATCATTAACTTATTCTCCATTAATATTCATAGCTTTCGGTACTTGTTCTGGAAGAACTTCCTCTGGACGAAGTGCCCTAGGATTTATTTCCTTTATAATTACATGAAACCATTAATAGATAAAAGTTAATATAAGAAATTCAAACACAAAATGTAAACATTTATGTGATGCATTTAAAATGTAACAAATTTTGTACTGTTGGGATGAAAAGAACAACGACCAATTGTACTATTGGTCAAATAGGTGCATCCAAACTATCCAAGAGACATAATAATTCACCCAATTATCGAGCAAAGCTACTCAAATATAACCCAAAATTTCTCATAATGTACTCCACTAAGGTAAGATAAATGATGCTATGGTAATTTCCATAGAGAAAATATAAGAGAAATTACAACATGCCAATATAGTCGTTATTTCTGTTATCATGATGGAAAGTGTCACAAATCTAGGGAGTTAAGTGCTTTCCTCGGTGAGTGGGTTAGTCTCACTAACAAACAAATAAATGAGTTATTCTACTATACCCTAGATTCAACATGCACAAAAGAAAAAAAAATTATAATAAATATTTAATATTAAAATAATATTTATTGTCCATATTAGTCCCCATCTATTGAAACCATGATTAATACATAAATTTACAAATGCAATCAAAATAAAAACATATACAATGCAAAACTTACAAATGGATGGTATTCATGTCCCCTCTCAGCGTGCCCATACTCCCTACAATGTTTTCTAGCTATTGTGATCAAAATTCTTCTCCTCTTAAAGCCCCTACATTGACTACATGGACAATAGCATTTCCCATCACCCCTTCTTTCAACTCCTTCCCACAATCTAGCAACAAATTGTCGATTTTTTTCGTATCGATCAGGAATATTGCTAATTGACATTTTCTCATAAAGAGCTTGAATGAATATTATCGATATTAGAAAATGAAGCTCCACACTTCGCTCACTTGAATCACAAAAACAATGGAAATAATGAAAAACAATCCACCGAATAAAAAAAATTCCGCAAACCATCGCTTGTATATCAAACATGCCAGAATGTTTCAATATTTATAAGTTTTAAAAGTCATCCTACCATTGGATATCTGACGACTTGAACCTAGTTACCGTTGGAGATTTGATGTTGGATTTCTGACATCCTCGGGTGGCTTAGCTTGGCGTCAGATTTCCAACACCCTAAGGCTTAATATGATGTCACATATCCACAGAGCCGTCGGATATCCCAAGGGCCTTGTCAGATATCTGCATATCCATCAGATATCCGATGTCTCCTTCTATCAATTTTAATAAAATCATCAAATTTTGAAATTTTTAAGGTGAAATCCGACGACACAGTCCTTTTTCATCGGAGGTCGTCGGATTTTGGGTCCAAATCCAATAGTGTACTTCTACATTCAAAGGGACCGCTTCTCTTCTAACACTTGAAACTTTCTTAGATATCTCGGGTCCTCATCTTTGTTCTTCCTGATACATTGTGCCTCTACATCTGCTGGTTTCTCATGAACACTTGTCGTCCTTTCCCTTAGCGCACCTTGGGTGCTTCCGCTGGAAATGAAATGCACCATTGTTAATGTTTCGATAATTTCATTCCATTATCATTCAGGATCACGAAGAGAATAACATGTACATCATATCTACAATATATCAATCATAGACACAATAACAAGCACATAAGAGACACAGAGTTTCCTCGGGGAAAACCAAGAAGGTGAAAAAACCCGCAACTTCCTCAGAGATATAATAAGCCCCAATACAAGATCACAAGGTTCAAACCCAAAGAGATGTCTCTATCAGATGCTCCTCCTCCTCCACATGTGCGCCACTTTCTCTCTTAGCTAGGCGAGCTTGAGAAGTGAGTGAATGAATAGAATGAGAGAGGCACACCCTCTATTTATACACTAACTTGACCTACCAATAAATCACTAGGGATGACTTCCTAATGAATCCTAATAACCTAACCACATGACCTAACTAGGGCCGACCCCACATTGGTGGTCTAATAACCCATCAATACAAATGACGACACTTACAATGTAACTTGCGACACTTGCAAATACAAATGACGACACTTCCAATCAGAGAAATAAGACATCTCTGTTGGATATACAATAAAGTACAAATGTAATATACAAGTGAATATCTTTCAAAGTTACAAATACATCAACAGTCCCTCTTAACTAGGAAGGTATTATAAACACAGGTCATCAATACATATTGGTGCAAGTCTTCAATTATGGAGCTGGATCATCATCAATGGATCACGAAGCATCATCATCATCACTGCTACTGTACTTGACATCTCAATCACTGGGCTATCTTTGAATTCTCCTCATCATAGGAAGTTCTACAGAGGAAACCATTTTTCATGTTGGATGTAGGCCCACCTCCTACAAGTCTTCATCAACACTGTCCATACTGTGGAATCCTCGGGACTTATTACGTGCGTCACAAAACCTCAAAAGAGTATCCCAAGATCCTTTATGTGCCTAAGCACGATCGGAAAGATCTCCTAGGGAAATATTATATGTGACCCCACCATAAAACCTTAAACGAGTGTCCCAGGAATGTTTATGTGCATAGCATGACTGGCAAGAACTCTAAAGAGCATCACGGGAACATTTATGTGCCTAAGCACGACTGACAAGATCTCCAGGACTGATTATATGTGGTCACCACAAAATATCGAAAGAGCATCCTAGGACTGATTACAAGCACACAGCTCAACCTATCGGATCTCCCAAAGCAAGATTACATGTGGTCATGGAAAAACCTCGAAAGAGCATCCAAAGACTGATTACGAGCACACATCTCAACCTATTGGATCTCCTAGGGCGCTATTATATGCCATAAGACAAAACATCGAAAGAGTATCCCAGGATCCTTTATGTGCCTAAGCATGATCGGAAAGATCTCCCAGGGCAATATTACATGTCCTCCTAGAGAAAAACCTCGAAAGAGTATCCCAGGATCCTTTATGTGCCTAAGAATGACCGGCAAGAGCTCCCAAGGAAATATTACATGCTCATCTGCACAACCTGTCCATGGCCACGGATTATCAACCTGATACTCACCATACATCATCCTGATGTATATCATCACATGATCATCCTGATCATCATCATAGCATCATCCTGATGCATATCTGTCACGTCCCCATTATTGACCCCATTGCATTCAAAGGTAATTGATGTAATATTGTTATGAAATCATGGTGAGGAGCTCAAGGCCAAGGCCCCGCCATCGATTTAGTGATGCATATGCTTTGCATGCTAGCCAGGCACATTGGAATTTCAACATCATGTAATATGCATTTTAAATAAAAATACCCACAACTAGCTATGCAATGCAACAAAGAGATGGGGGCATGATTTCACAAGGAATTGGGGGGGAAAACATTCAAACCCTTGAGCCAATAGAGTCAAGCCAAGTGTCAAAATGAGAACCCATCAAACCCTCAACTACCCATGTTGACTTTTGTACTCAACCATTGATTTCTCCCAAGAGTTGGTTGGGGAAATTAATGCCTTGGGAATGGAGAGGTATGGCTGTCCAAAATCGGGTATGGGCAAGCCACCCTTCATGGAAAATCGTGTTGGTCTTTTTGGGCAAGAATAGAGCCACGAAATGGCTTCCTAAGCCATTATTCACGATGGCCTTGCTCTCTCACGCAGCCCAAGCTGCCTGGGCGTTTTCCTCCCTCGTTTTTCTGTGTCTCCCTTCATCTTTTAGCTGGGAAGGGGCGTTTTTGTGTTGGTTACCCGTGGGGAAAGAGAGTAGAACGTTTTGGGTCTTCCTAGGGGTCGTTTAGGCCATTGGAAGGGATCCTAACCAGTGGAGAGAAATCGGTTTTGCTCCCTGGGGTTGAAATCGAAATTCCACAGTTCGTTTGGGTGAACCACGAGTTGGGAGAACCAATGTGGACCCTGTTTTGTGAACACCTCTGTTGTAAATGTGTAACCCTGTCAATAATCATTTTTTTTTTGCTGTGAGAAAGAAGAGTATGATGGGCATGGGTGATGGGTAATCCCTGGTTCTAGCTTGAGATTGGGAATGAGCATCCATTGTGCAAGTGCAGCCTGATAAACCCAGTTAGACTGTCTTGGCTAAAATAAAATGGTTAATAGACTGTGTGTGAGCGTGAATGTCCCCTTTGTCCTTGTGAGAATCATGCCCAGCTCGGGGGTGGCCTTCGGACGGACTTAGTATAAGCTGTCGAAGAGCCTACGGTTGGGTGGAACGTTGCAGCGACATAGCTAGTTGCTTGGGACTACTCTGTTAAAGATAAGTATTCTTTGGTGCCATCTTTCAATTATTTAATTGATGAATATCTTGAATGTATGGCGAATGAGTAATTGAAATTACTTCTGCTGTGTAATGTAAATATTTATGCCGCTTCATATGTATGGAATGCTTACTTAATTGGTACATGGGGCTGGATGCCCGGTTTTAGCCTCACGATCCCCTCCATTGCACTAGTATGATGGGTGGGGACGTGACAGAATGGTATCAGAGCTGCTGGTTGCAGCATTGGGCCTCTATGGGCCAAATCCAATTGGAATGTTTTAAGTGTGTTTGAGAAATTTGCTTAGAGTCTGTTTGAAAAAGTTTTTGTCTAAAGACTGTTTCGGAAAGAATTCCCGAATGTCTTCCGAAACTGCGGAAGCATTCGGCGAATATTTCCGAAATTTCGGAAGCATACCGCGAGTTTTTCCGAAATTGCGAAGGGAAGTTTTCGGAAGGAATTCTCTTCCGAAATTGCGGAAGGAATTCTCTTCCGAAATTGCGGAAGGATTCCGCGAGTTGTCCCGCAATGCGGAAAAATTCGGCGAATTCCTCCAAAAAAGACGGAAAAATTTTCTAAGTGTTTTCAAAATTTTTGTTGAAGGTTTGTTTCGGAAAGAATTCGGGAAAGTCTTCCGAAACTACGGAAGGATTCCGCGAACGGCTCCGAAACTACGGAAGGATTCCGCGAACGGCTCCGAAACTACGGAAGGATTCCGCGAACGACTCCGAAATTGCGGAAGGATACAGTGAGTTGTCCCGCAACGCGGAAAAATTCGGTGAAATGCTCCGAAAAGCAGAAAAATTTCTAAGTGCCCGGCGTTGAAAGGAAATTTCGGAAGGAATTCTCTTCCGAAATTTCAGAAGGAAATCTCTTCCGAAATCGCGGAAGACTTGGGCAAATCATTCCTCAACTGCGGAAGACTTTGCCGAATCGTTCCGCAACTGCGGAAGATTTCGGCGAATCGTTCCGCAAATGCGGAAGACTTCACCGAGTCGTTCCGCAACTGCGGAAACATTCAGCCAACCGGCCCGCAACTGCGGAAGGATATAGCCAACCGGCCCGCAACTGCGGAACGATATAGCCAACCGGCCCGCAACTGCGGAGAGATATAGCCAACCGCCCCGCAGTGGCGAGCGAAGCGAACAAAAAAAAAAAAAAAAAAGTGGCTAAAACATGATTTTTGGATAGCAGGAGCATCCGAACTCAGAATGCGATGATTCCTGTGGGGCTCGGAGGCCATTGACGAGGGCCATGGAAGAACCAGTGAAGACCCCTATCCCATTACACTCCGATTTGACAGAAAATGGGGAATAGTGGCTTTTAAAGGACAGAGTCCCGAGGCTTGACAGAAGGCCGGTTTAAGCTGAAATTGATACGAGGCAGTCATGAAGCAGGCACGATGTTAAGTTCAGAATCTGGGAGCCAAACTCCAAAGGATATGGAGTCGGGGTGATCAAGAAGGCCAAAAAGCACTGTTCCGGGCCACTTTTTCAGGATTTTGAAAAGCTTGCGGGCAGTAAAAGTGACCCTAGATGTGGGAATCGAAAATTTTACTGAACTAGACATTTCATATTCTCATTAAGATGGACAGTTTCCGTTAGACGAAGATTTTCCAGAAATGCACCGTTTGGGAGATAGCCGTTTTTGGCCCAAAATTTGGAATTTTGGGAAAATGTGAAAAGTGAGAAGTAGTCAAACGCAGAAATTCATAGAAGATGAATGGTGTATCGGAATTAAAATCCGTGAATTGCTAAGTGTTCCTTGTTATATGGAATAACTTCTCCCGATAGATAAGTTTTTGTGATTCCTCATAGATTTTCTTCCCCAAGTGGCTGAAGTTGGCATTCGGGACCAAAACTGCAACTGTGTAAAATGTGCAAAACTGGAGTGAAAGTTGTCATTTTTGAAGGGATGCAGTTTCCGCACCTGATGTCAGAATGGAGCATGAAGACATGCATTGGAAAGCTTGTCCAGCAGGGAACCATGATACATGAACAGAGTTCAGATGAGGTCTGCATGTATCATAGATATTTAGTGCAGAAGAGTGCCAACGGCGGTTTTGACAAACAAATTTTGTTGTCAATATGGGCAAATTCTATACTTGCATAATATGGAACAGGAATTCCATGCTACGATGAGGGATCAAAAAGGGAAGAATTTCTTAAACCTCTCTTCGTTATCATACTTATAATTATGAAATTGTCATATGGCATAAAAATGTTAAAATCTAAGGGATTACATAGATGTATATGCACTAGATGGCATCTTAACATTGCATAATGCATATGGAAATGCTTGTTCCTAAATGGGATATTGCATATTGGTAGAAGAATGAAGTTTGCATATGCAATGAACCACTAATGGAGAGTATTGTGATTGATGATCACTATTGATGATTGGTATTGGTTGTAGGACCAAAGATAACAAAGAGCGTGGCTAAATGTGCTGAGGATGTTGTTGCATGAAGCCCAAAAACCTTATGAGGAAAGGATGGTGCAACAAATCTATGATCATAAAATTTGCAAAAGGGCTGAACAGCCTAGGTAAGAGGCCAACTGATCAGGTAACATCAGGCGATGTTAATGGTAACCGTGCAGGTAATGATTATCAGTGCCCAATTGCATGAATGTTGAAAAGGGATTTGGTAAGATCTCTTCAACTATGTTTGAGCTATGTCAAGGTAGTTTACATGTGATATTGGTTATCGATTGGGACTGTTAACCTACCAAGCTTGGTGAGGTGTGGGTAAGTGAAGGAAATGATCCTTACACCCTATGACTGTTTAGAAATCTCAATGCATTCATATGAATCTATATCATGCCATGTGTATGTTGGTTATGTACTTAATAACCAAAGCAAGTGAGGACTGGTGGTCCCGATTATGATAATGCAAGTTATATGAGATAGCCATACTTCGATCATAATATGCTTGAATGCATAGTACTCATGAAACAATGCAAGGTAGCATTGAGTAGATGTGCATTAAGAGATTTTATAAACCTTGTGATGCATGGTATGAATGCATAGGTATGATACATATGTTATTGCAAATAAATAATGAATGAAATGATGAATTGATGATAATTCGAGGATCACTTCATGGGCTGTTTATGAATGATATGACTGTGAAATTTGATCTAGAGCTTATAAGGAGGATTCTCATGGTTGAGAGCTCTAAGTTCTGTTAGTAAAATAGTTGAAAATATCAGATTTGTAATTGTTTTGGATTTGAAATTTTGCTAATAATTGCTAATGACTGTTTGGCTTATATGAAAATGTGTCAGGAGGACATGCTATAAGTGGATGCTCCCGTATGGCAGCGGGCATAAGACCATAACGGGCAGAGTGGTGTCACTTACAGGAGCCAAACAATATGAGGATAACCTCATGGATAAGAAAACCAATTTCTGTAGTAGACAGAATTGTAAATTCATATTGAATTTAATTATTAATGCTATTGATTGGTTATGGAACAATCATATTTGAAGCTTATTGCTAAATGTTGCTAACTGTTTGGCTATGTGATAAAGTGTGCCAGGATGACACATGGCAGGAAGATCATGTGTGATGGCCTGCAGAAGCCAAACTAGATGGGAAGGATCCCATGCTTTGGAAATGGGTTTCGGGTGAAACGCCATTGTAAATGTTGATAATGTCTCAGACAAACTGCATGTTGGTAAAGCATGGGAGTGAGACAGTAAATTATGCCAAGAAGGCATGTGTGGGTTATGACACGTGAAAAGATTGGGGTGGCAAACCGAAGGACTATTGACTCAGAGAAGGGAGCCCCCTTCTTCACAAATGCAGAAGATATACATCTGTGAAGCGAATGAGTATTCCGTAACCCTAACTAAGAATATACGTGTCTGGTTATTAGATTTAATATGCAGAGCATGCTCCATCTTATTTATATCATTGCAGACTGCTTGAGTATGATTAGGGCCTACATGGCACACATCGGAGAGGGGGTGCACACCTTTTCTGGTGCTGGGTCATGATAGGGTTTTCGATATTGACTACACCCTAAGGGAATGGACGCATTCCTGGTGTTTCAATACTTGATAGTGAATGATATGAAATATGATTACAATTTTTGGGCAACAATACTGATGAGCCTGCTTATCTTTCTTGTGCTAATAGCTTACACAGATGCAACTTGGTGTTGCACGAAAGAGGCAAAGTGAAGAAAGGGTGCTCAAGAGGACTGTATGGGCAGTGGTAACCTTTCTACGCTCACACTAAAGGACACTAGAAGGGATGGATAGGCCCAGAGAGCTGTGTTGCAGAAAAGGGGTATCACCCTTGCGTAGTGTGAGTGGGTATTGTGGGGCCATGCTAGCCTGCAGTCAAGTGAGTCACCTAGGGAGTTCCTGGAGGGAACTGCTGGTTGCACAAGAGAGGGAGCCACGTAATCATATTAGGTTGTTCATATTGCCTGAGAAACCCAGTCGATGTATTGGCTTGGCAATGGTTGTTGTATGCCTGATAAACCCAGTCGGCGTACTGGCTTGGCATTGGTTATTTGGGAGTTGTGGTGAAAGGTTGCTGGATGCCTGATAAACCCAGTCGGTGTACTGGCTTGGCATGTTGTTAAATTAATGCCTGACAAACCCAGTCGGTGTACTGGCTTGGCATTGGATATTTGCATGTTGTGAAGGTACTGGTTATTTGGGTGATATTTCCTGACAAACCCAGTCAGAGAACTGGCTTGGAAATGATTTTTGAAATGCTTGATAAACCCAGTCGGCGTACTGGCTTAGCATACTGATTTTTGAAATGCTTGATAAACCCAGTTGGCGTACTGGCTTAGCATACGGATTTTTGAAATGCTTGATAAACCCAGTCGGCATACTGGCTTAGCATACGGATTTTTGTAATGCTTGATAAACCCAGTCGGCGTACTGGCTTAGCATACTGGTTTTGAAATGCTTGATAAACCCAGTCAGCGTACTGGCTTAGCATACTGATTTTAGGGATGCCTGATAAACCCAGTCGGCGTACTGGCTTGGCATTGCCTATTCGGATGATGTTGTGGAGCGGCATGTACGCTAGCCGAACATCCACCCCACAGGTGATCCAAGGCTTGTAAAGCAGAGAAGGAAACCTGTGGAGTAGCGAGGAAACGCAAAATACAGATAAGTATTCATTTTCATTTAATTCTTGTTGGAATAATGAAGATTTCAGGAATGAATCTTATTGCAACCAAACTAATACATTGTTGTTTCTTTGTTGGAAACCTTGGCCGTTGCAGGAAGCAAGGACCCTAAAAGAGCTATAAAGGCTTGGTAAATCCAGAGAGTAACTGGTTGGATCTATAAATGCTTGGTAAAGCCAGAGAGTAACTGGTTGGATCTATAAAATTCTTGGTAAATACAGAGAATAGTTGGCAAGAACATCAACCACTCGATGTTGTGGAGCAGCCGGCGTGCTGGACAAGCATTCCCTTAAACAATTGATAAAACCAGTCAGCATACTGGCTTGGCATTGCCTGTTTGAATGGTTGTGGAGTAGCCTGCGTGCTGGCCCAACATTCATTGTGATCTCCACGGGAAATCCAATGCTTGGAAAGCGAAAAAGGATCCTGTGGGATAAAGTGAAGACATCCAATAAAGGTATTGCTGGAAGCAAAGACTATGAAAGCACCCGGAGGATGCATGTGGACATATGACTGTCCTAAAAGAGCTCAATATGAGCAGTAATGAAAGATGGTGCTAGTGGAACTGTGTGGGTCCTAGCAGCCAAAGGTTCTGTAAGAAACCATGGGGAAGGGTTCCCTAGTTGAAATCTACTCGACAGACCTTGGACACTAAAGTATCATAGCCGAGAAAGGACAAGTCAAGCATTCACATTGAAGTGAAAGAGGCCAAGGAGCATAGAACCACCAATGATGGTGTGGCTCCGGATTGGAACAAGACTAAGAGGGGGGAAATTCTTACTCTTCTCTTTCTTTGACTGATGCATCTTAGAAACAAAGGATTGTTGAGTGCATGTCATAAATGAAACCAAATTGTGTTTCGTTGCTTGAAATGAATTGAGAATGCTGAAATAGTTATTTTCTTGTGAAAGGATGAACGTGAGTGAGTTCATGTGTGTGTGGGAAAGCATGAAATGTGTGGAAGTCTCATGAGTAAAGCATGGACGTTCTAAGTCAATTAGGAAAATAATTGACTAATTTTATTATTGTGTTATGCTTGTCCTAACAGGAATTGCCATGATGAGCCTCACAGATAGTTGCTGGGACAACAAGAAAGATGGCATCCATGAAATTCCAGACTTGTAGATCAGTTGGAAGATAAACAAACGAAAAGGGAGTTGCTGTGGAGCGATGTCCACCTGCAGAACTGGAAGACCAAAGCTAGCAAAAGTAGCTTGAGGAAGCCAAAGGACTTGATCCTGGAAGGTCAAAGTAAAGGGATGGAATGCAGGACAAACCTGCCACCATTGTGAATTTTGAGGCATGTGTAAGTGGGTATTTATTTCCGAAGTATTGGAACACCGAGGACGGTGTTATTCCAAGGGGAGGGGTATGTCACATCCCCATTATTGACCCCATTGCATTCAAAGGTAATTGATGTAATATTGTTATGAAATCATGGTGAGGAGCTCAAGGCCAAGGCCCCGCCATCGATTTAGTGATGCATATGCTTTGCATGCTAGCCAGGCACATTGGAATTTCAACATCATGTAATATGCATTTTAAATAAAAATACCCACAACTAGCTATGCAATGCAACAAAGAGATGGGGGCATGATTTCACAAGGAATTGGGGGGGAAAACATTCAAACCCTTGAGCCAATAGAGTCAAGCCAAGTGTCAAAATGAGAACCCATCAAACCCTCAACTACCCATGTTGACTTTTGTACTCAACCATTGATTTCTCCCAAGAGTTGGTTGGGGAAGTTAATGCCTTGGGAATGGAGAGGTATGGCTGTCCAAAATCGGGTATGGGCAAGCCACCCTTCATGGAAAATCGTGTTGGTCTTTTTGGGCAAGAATAGAGCCACGAAATGGCTGCCTAAGCCATTATTCACGATGGCCTTGCTCTCTCACGCAGCCCAAGCTGCCTGGGCGTTTTCCTCCCTCGTTTTTCTGTGTCTCCCTTCATCTTTTAGCTGGGAAGGGGAGTTTTTGTGTTGGTTACCCGTGGGGAAAGAGAGTAGAACGTTTTGGGTCTTCCTAGGGGTCGTTTAGGCCATTGGAAGGGATCCTAACCAGTGGAGAGAAATCGGTTTTGCTCCCTGGGGTTGAAATCGAAATTCCACAGTTCGTTTGGGTGAACCACGAGTTGGGAGAACCAATGTGGACCCTGTTTTGTGAACACCTCTGTTGTAAATGTGTAACCCTGTCAATAATCATTTTTTTTGCTGTGAGAAAGAAGAGTATGATGGGCATGGGTGATGGGTAATCCCTGGTTCTGGCTTGATATTGGGAATGAGCATCCATTGTGCAAGTGCAGCCTGATAAACCCAGTTAGACTGGCTTGGCTAAAATAAAATGGTTAATAGACTGTGTGTGAGCGTGAATGTCCCCTTTGTCCTTGTGAGAATCATGCCCAGCTCGGGGGTGGCCTTCGGACGGACTTAGTATAAGCTGTCGAAGAGCCTACGGTTGGGTGGAACGTTGCAGCGACATAGCTAGTTGCTTGGGACTACTCTGTTAAAGATAAGTATTCTCTGGTGCCATCTTTCAATTATTTAATTGATGAATATCTTGAATGTATGGCGAATGAGTAATTGAAATTACTTCTGCTGTGTAATGTAAATATTTATGCCGCTTCATATGTATGGAATGCTTACTTAATTGGTACATGGGGCTGGATGCCCGGTTTTAGCCTCACGATCCCCTCCATTGCACTAGTATGATGGGTGGGGACGTGACAATATCATCCTGAAACTCATCACACATGATCATCCTGATCATCGTCACTGCATCATCCTAATGCATGTCATCATACATGATACAACTGATTATACAAAGCATCCAACTGATGCATATCAAATATATGATCCAACTAATGCATATACAAATACATGATCCAACTGATCATACAAAGCATCCAACTGATGCATATCCAAATACATGATCCAACTGATCATACAAAGCATCCAACTGATGCATATCCAAAGCAGTAACTGGAACATCTTCCTGATGCTCATCACACAACGCTTAAATCCACAGCTGTGGGAAGGATCCTCCTATCACCATGCTTGGAATGGCTCCTGCAAATGTGTCCCATCACTTCTTCCTCGAAGTGTCTTAAATCTGAAGAACACCAAGCCTCTCTCTGAAGTACTCAAACTTCACTCTAGCTAGTGGTTTTGTCAACACATCTGCAACCTGCTCATCTATCGCAACATACAGGAGCTTCACTGCTCCTCTCTACACCATATCCCTGATATAGTGATATTTGATCTCAATGTGTTTCGACCTGTCATGGAACACCAGGTTCTCTAACAACTTCACACAACTCTAGTTGTCACAATAGATACAGGTAGCATCCAATGGGAGATCAAATAACTCAGACAATAGCTTCCTCAGCCATACTACCTCACAACTAGCCGAACAAGCTGCAACATACTCTACTTCGGCTGTACTCAGTGCTACGCAGGAATGCTTCCTGCTAAACCAAGAGATCACACCTAATCCCATACTGAAGTAGCACCCAGAAGTGCTCTTCCTATCTGCAGCACTGCCTTTCCAATCTGAATCAACATAACCCTCTAGGTTAAACTTTTGATTCGCATCATAGTTGATCCCATAATCAATTGTACCCTTCAGGTACCTCAGAATATGCTTTACAGCAACCAAGTGAACACCTCTGGGATCCGTCAGGAACTGAAATATCTGGTCCTATTTTCATCAAGTACATCAAGGACCCAATCATCTGACAATACATAGTGACATCAACCGGATCAAATGAAGCATCACTCAGAAGCTTCAGGTTCGATTCCATAGTTGTGGCCATGGCCTTGCAGTCCATCATCCCGAACCACTTCAGGATATCTACTTCATACTTCCCTTGTCCAAGGAAGATTCCATCTACACTCTGCCACACCTCCATGCCTAGAAAGTAGTGCATCATCCCCAAGTCCTTCATCTCAAACTTAGCAGCAAGCTTCCTCTTCATATTGGAAATCAATCTATCCTCACCTGTAACAAACAGGTCATCCACATACAATAGTAGTATCACTGGATTGCCTTCCTCAACCTTGTAGTAAAGGTTGGAATCTTCTTTACTTTTAGTAAATCACAAGCTGGATAGAAAGTTGTCTATCCTACCATACCAAGTCCTAGGAGCTTGCTTCAATCCATACAAGGATTTCTTCAATCTGCACACATATGACTCCCTGTCATGTGTCTCAAAACCGAGTGGCTGCTCCACATACACTTCCTCTTTGACTACACCATTCAAGAAAGCTGTCTTGACATCCATCTAGTGTATCTTCCACTTCATCACTGCAACCAGAGTAAGTATTGTTCTGATGGCATTATATTTGGCTACTGGAGCAAAATTTTCTTCATAGTCTATTCCCTCTTTTTGGGAGAATCCACGAGCTACAAACCTCGCCTTATATTTCTCTATGCTGCCATCTGTAGCATGCTTGATCTTATAGATCCACTTGAAATTTACAACAAACTTCCCTTCTGGTCTTAGGACCACATCCCAAACATCATTCTTCATGATCGACTGGTATTCCTTGACCATGGCATCCTTCCATTCTTTCTTTTCCACTCCTTCTTCATAACTGGAAGGTTTTTTTTTCATAATGTCACAGAGAAAGGAAACATAACTGGTATGTTATCTAGTCATCTTCCTTTCTCTGTGTTCTTCTTCTGGAATGACATACCTTTCTGCATCTTGGATGAGCTCTCTAGCCCATGCAAGTTTCCTCTTTTGAGAGTTCTTCTCACGAGGTGGATCTATCGGTTCTTATGGATTATCAATTTCACGATCTTCTTCTAGAATTGCTTCTTTCATAGTGTTGTCTTGAAATATGGTTACCTTTGGTTCTTCATGGTCTTCAATAGGTGTCTTCCTCGATTTGATGTATGTTGAATCTTCATCAAATGTTAAATCCCTGCTGATGTCAATATTCTTGAACCCTAGAAAGTATATTCTGTAAGCCTTCGAGCTTTCACTTTAACCCACAAAGATGCCCTTCTTTCCTGAAGGATCTAGCTTTGTCCTCTCTTCCTTTGGAATGTGTGTATATACTGGACAGACAAATATTCTGAGATGGCTAACTTCTAGTTTCTTACCAAAGAAGACTTATTCTGGTGTCTTGTTGTCAAGTACCTTGTGAGGTGTTCTGTTCTACACATATACAGTTATCCTAACTGCTTCTGCCCATAGATGCATAGGCAGATACTGGTCATGAAGCATTGCCCGTGCTGCTTCCATGATAGTTCTATTTTTCCTTTCTGCAACTCGATTTTGTTGTGGATTGTAGGGAGCAGACAACTCCCTCTTAATCCCTAAATCATTGCATAGCTTCTTGAAATCACCTGAAGTGAATTCTCCGCCATTATCGGATCTGAATGTCTTGATATTCTTATTAGTTTGATTTTCTATCAAGGCTTTGAATTCCTTGAACTTATCAAATACTTCATCTTTATTGTTTAAGAAATAAACCCAAGTCTTCCTACAGAAACCATCAATGAAGGAAACATAATATACATACCCACTCAAAGAACTGGATGACATCGTACCGCATACATCGGAGTGGATAATCTCCAAGATTCCTTTTTCTTTTCTTTCACTGCATGGAAATGCCTTCTTTGTGTTCTTTACTTTTGCACATCCTTTGCAAACACCTTCATGCTTTGACTAGATTTCAGGAATACCTTAGACTGCTTTTCTTGCAATTGGTAGTGCTCTATAGTGCATGTGTGCAAGCCTTCTATGCAAAAGTTCACTCGGCTCCATGGATTCATGTACCATGGCATGTTCAGGTTGTCCCTTCAATTTGTACAATGCTCCCTCTTGCTCTCCAATCACTACTGCATCATCTATGGTCTTACCCTTTAGCCACATAAGTACTTGGCCATCCACAAATGCAACTCTAATCCCCTTTGCATAGAAATATGATATGGAGAGGAGATTCTTCTTGAGCCCAGGTACATATAAAACATCTTTCATCTTCAAAGACTTCCCAGAGTTTAGTTTGTAGGAGGCTTCAACACTTCCTTTGATAGGATATTAATAGTCATCCCCAAGTTTCACCTTATGAGGTGACTCGTCTTCAAATATATATACAAAGGATTCTTTAAACCCAGTCATGTGTTTGGAAGCTCCACTATCAATAAGCCAATCATCACATCCATGAGAGATAGTACTTGTGAGAGCAGATATTAGAACATATTCATCTTCACTTGATGACTCATCACTTTCTACTCTAGTCTTCTTCTTGGGAGGTTCATCATCCTCAGCAACATCAGCATGATATCTCTTCTTGTTGCTCTTATTCTTCTTATTGAATTTGTTGTTGTTGTTCCTTTTGTTCTTAGGACATTCTGAGGAAAAGTGTCCCTTCTCATTGCATGTAAAACATCTTAGATCTTTCTTATCTCTATGATGATGGTGTATAGTTTTCTTGTGATAAGATTGCTCCCTTTTGATTTTTCCTTTCTTGGTGTGTGCCGTGAGAGCTTGATCTTCATCTCCCATCGTTTCTTCTCGGGCCACAAGCCTAGCTTATTCTTGTGAACATTCCTCCCACAGTCTACTGAAAGAGATCAGTTTCCTTCTTGCACAGATTCCTTGGATGAAGGAGTCCCATGACCTAGGTAGGCCATTCAATGTCCTCATTACAATTTCACCATTCTCTACTACTTCATCCACAGCTTCAAGTTGTTCCTTGATTTGAGAGACCTTAGAAAAGTAGGATTGAATGGTCTCTCCATTCTGAAGCTTTACCCCTTTCAATTGGTTCCGCAGAGTTATCTTCTGATTTATGTTCTTTCCTTCAAACAACTTGGTCAAGGAGTCAAACATATCCTTAGGTGTCTTTAGGGAAGACACATGAGGTATGAGATGGTCTTTGATGGAATAAGTAATGATTCTCTTAGCCTTGACCAGGTTCTTCTTGTGTAAGGCTTTAGCCTCTTTTCCCTGTGGGACAGCAACTTCTTCACTTATGTAAGTGTCCAACTCATGCTCTTCTAGGATTAACCCAGTCCTATACTTCCAGGCTCGGAAGTTATCATCCCCTTCAAGCTTATCCTTAAGCTTGGTGTGGTGAGACATCTTAAAGATTACTTCAAATGGAAATAGAAAATTTATTAGGTATTACCACTTGATTTGCTGAAAACTGGATCTGGAACTAGATTAAGGTTTGTCAAAGAAACCCTAAAAATTCAAAATTTGAATTTCAAACTTCTGAAAGGATAGAAAGATGGGCCTTGTTGAGTTGGTCAAGCTAGTATACTTGGATTTTGAAATCTGCAAAATTTCACCCCTAAACATTACTTTTGAAACTTCTAGATTCACTAGACAGGACCCTAAATTCAGGTTTGATTTTCCCAGAGTTTCACCGAACCAAAAAGTTCGATCCAAAGCTCTAAACTTCAATTTTTCAAAGGAGCTTCCAGCCGTGGTCTCAGATTTCAGAAATTCCAACTTTTGCAGAAACCCTAATTTCTGGGCCAAAAAATGAAAATGCTCAGAATTGAATTATGTCTCAATAGAAAGATGCACCCTTGCTAGGAGAGTCAGTCTAGCCTCCTTCCTTTGATGATCTATGGAGAGAAACCCAAAAATTAAGAATCCCTAGCTTCCGCAGCTGCGTAGTGCCTTCTTTTTAGGTCAGCTCTAATACCATGTTAATTTTTCGATAATTTCATTCCATTATCATTCAGAATCACTAAGATAATAACATCTACAGTATATCAATCATAGACACAATAACAGGCACACAAGAGACACATAGTTTCCTCGGGGAAAACCAAGAAGGTGAAAAACCCCGCAACTTCCTCAGAGATAGAATAAGCCCCAATACAAGATCACAAGGATCAAACCCAAAGAGATGTCCCTAGCAGATGCTCCTCCTCCTCCACATGTGCACCACGTTCTCTCTTAGCTATGTGAGCTTGAGAAGTGAGTGAATGATTAGAATGAGAGAGGCACACCCTCTATTTATACACTGACTTGACCTACCAATAAATCACTAGGGGCGACTTCCTAATGAAGCCTAATAACCCAACCACATGACCTAACTAGGGTCGACGCCACACTAGTGGTCTAATAACCCATCAATACAAATGACGACACTTACAATGTAACTTGCGACAATTGCAAATACAAATGAAGACACTTAAAATAAGAGGAATAAGACATCTCTGTTGGATATACAATAAAGTACAAATGTAATATACAAGTGAATATCTTCCAAAGTTACAAATACATCAACAACCATTGCAATTTTCTAATCTCACTTCCTTATCCTGCAACTTCCTTAGAATCGCTCATTCGACTTAATGACTCTCTTCATAAAGCGCATAAGACTTAATCTTACAATCTCTTCACTTGCATTTATGCTCGTTCCTCATGTCCTTGACGCATGATTGTCAAGTTATTCGCTAAATATTTCATGTATTCATCATATTTCATCCTCAAGTGTGTCATCATAAACTTTCAGCATATTCCATTGATGCTTAGCCGCATTAATTATGCATTAACTTGACTCTTGCGTGCTAAACGTCAACGATTGACTGCTCTTACCATGTCTCCCACTTTTTGTCATTATTGATTTTTTTTATGCGAATCATTTCTTAGCTGCTATGCGCCTGTTTATGGCGATAGGGTTTTAGTCGATTCCTTTTTACTAGATTTTTCACCAATGTCCCATCGAACCTTTGTAACTACACAACACCTCCATCAGTAACAAAATTTATGATATAAGGTCCCAACCAATGCATATGCAACTTACGTGGATGCTTTGCAAACTTACTGTCATATAATAGGACGATATCGCCTCGCTGGAAGTGCTATGTTTTGACGTGGTGATCATGGCAAGCCTTCTCTCGATCCTTTTCGACCTTCTGATGGAATCCTGCGACAAATTTATCCTCATCAAGCTCTCCCAACTGCGCTAATCATTCTTCAATCGCTCCATCATCGCTCATTCATGTGGCTGTTGTGATGCGTAGACTTGGGACGATATATTCCATTGGCATTACTACTTCCTCTCCGTAGAAGAATTTGAACAGAGTATGTCCTGTCAATCATTTGCAAGTTGTTCTGTAATCCCACAGTATCGCTGGAATCTCCAAATCCCAATCGTCACGGTTTATGTTGCACACTTTTGTGAGTGCATGCTCCAATATTTTGTTGAATGCTTCAAATGTTCCTTTAGCTTGTGGGTGATATGGGGTACTCTTCCTGTGTTGAATTTGAAACTCTGTTGTCATCACTGTGATCGTTTGATTGACAAAATGAGTACCCTAGTCGCTCATTAATATCTTTGGGCACCCAAACCTGGTGACCACGTTATCGAAGAGAAACTTTGCTGTAGTTATAGTTGTGCAATCCTTCACTGGTGTAGCTTCCACCCATCACGTCAAATAATCTGTCGCAGTAATTATTTAGTGAAACCCTATTCTTTTTCCAGGTGGGTTGATAGGTCCCACAAAGTCGACTGCCCACTTGTCGAAAGCCTGCAGTGTCAATTGAGGTACTAATGGCATTTCATCCCTTCATGACGGTTTCCCTGTTCTTTGACATACATCGCATATTTTTGCGTAGTTCACAGCATCTCCATGCATCGTCGTCCGCCATAGTCCAGCTCGAAGTATCTTTTAGCAGTGGCATGCCCTCCATAGTGTCCTCCTATGATCCCATCGTGAGCTTCCACTAAGATCCTTTCCTGTTCATGCGGAAGGACATATCGTTGAAGTATGTTGTCCAGTCCCATCTTATATAGTTTCCCTGCAATCAGTTGGAAATCTGCAACTCTGACAACTAACTGTTTCTTTTGATTGGTAGTAAATTCCTTTGGTGTCTTCCATGTCGCCAAAAATTGGATAATGTGCTTGTAATGGTCGTCGACCATTCCAACCCTGAATAACTGAACATTGGGAAATCCTTTGTCAATATTTTGTGGTTCTTCTCCTAATTCTATCTGTGATAGATGATATATTCCTGCATTGAGTTGCCCAGGTTTCACAATAGTCTCAAAGTCAATTCTTGGAAGAGCAATTGCCATCGACAGATCCCCCCCCCCAACACAGGCTTGTTCACTAGGTATTTGAGTGTTGAATGATCAGTGAACATTTTAAAATGGCCTCATAAGAGATAATAGAGAAACTTCTATAAGGCGTAGACCATCGCTAAACCTTCCCTTTCGGTCGTTGTATATTTTTTCTCCGCAGTAGAAAGTTTCCTACTTGCAAATGCGATCGGGTGGTCGATCGCTCCTTCTCCTAGTTGGGACAATATTACTCCTAGTGCGACTGATGACGCGTCAACATGAACATGGAATTCCTTCATCCAATCAAGAAACACTAGTATTGGTGCTGTGACCATCTTTGCTTTTAGTGTATCAAGGCTCTTTTTCCATTCTTCGTTCCACTCGAACTTGGCATCCTTCTTCAACAGTTTTTCCATTGGTGTCGTGATCATTGCATAACCTCTGATAAACTTCTTGTAGTATCCCATATGTCCCAATGTCGCTCTTAATTGCTTTCCTATCATCGGTGGGGGTAGGTCAATGATAATTGTGATCTTCTCAGGGTCTACTAGCATTCCTTCCCTACATACAATGCATCCCGGCAAAATCCCAAATGGAGAGCATAAAATGCACTTCTTCAAGTTTAGTTAAATCTGGTGTTGTCGACATCTTTCCAGCATCAACCTCAAGTTAGCAACGTGATCCTTAACCAACCCATATACTGTCCAATCATCCATGTATATTGAAAGAAATTTATGGATGAAATCCTTGAACGTAGCAACCACCAGTCTTGAAAATATTGTTGCTGCATTCTTTAGGTCGAATGGCATCACTGTATATTCAAAGCATCCCCATTATGTGATGAACGTTGTTTTTTATCGATCCTTCTTCGCAATTTTTATCTCGTGGTATCCTGAGAATCTGTCTGTGAATGAGTATATTTCCTGACCTTAACTGCCTTCTAACACTTCATCCGTGAACGGTGTTGGAAATGGGTCATGTAAACATGCGTCATTCAGCTTTCTTAAATCGACACAGATCCTCACTTCGCCAATTTTATTATCTTGGACCACCATCGGAGAGATCCACTCTGATTTCTCCACCGGTTCTATAATTCCTACATCCAACATTCTCTCAATTTCAACCTTTACCCGCTCCTTATACATCAGATTCAACCTGTAAGGTCGCTACTTTATTGGCTTTGCATCATGTTTCAGTGGGATTTTCATCTCGCCTAAGTCCCCAGAAATTCCTTTCATCTCTGAAAATTTTGTCAGGAACAAGTTCTGAAACTCGTGTAATAGATCAGTCATCTTGGAAATGGTCAAGTTGTCTCAATAATCTCTGATGCTTGCGAACTTGGGATTCTCTTTCGACCCAATGTTCACTTTCTTGATTCGCACTAGCTGTTGAAACTTGTCGAACGGCATATCTGGTGCTTCGACATTGCAGCTTCCTTCTGAATCTAGTATATACATAGCTCACGAATCATCCTCATCGTCTGGTTCTCCTATTATGTTGTAGCATTCCATCATCATTTTTGGTATTGCAATCCACTGAAGTCCCATAGGTTTCTCTGTCAGAACTGCTTCGAGTACTTTCTCACAGACCTCCTGTAATGTGTTGTGGATGAAGGGGTTTTCGTCATAGAAACTGAAAGTTTGGCTAAATCCAATAGTCAGTTTCCCCCATGTGGTTGTTCTGCGTCGCGGCTCTACTGCGATATACCAACTTCACAGTACTTCATCCAATGTGTGAATAAATGTGTGGACCCATTCCTGTTTTGATCTTGTTCCCCATTTTTTTAAACATTCATTCAAATTCTCCTTTGGATCTCCTCTACTATTGTACTTCCTTTAGTATTATCCTTCAGTGTCGTCGAACCTAACCTCCATTAGGTGTAGACATAATGGCCAGTTTGGTATTGTTGACTTGTGCACTGCCCACCATCGTGTTGGTGTATCCTTCAGGGCTTCCTCCAAGGCCAGTAGTCGTTGTGGTTATGCCACTTTTTCTTCAAACTCATTGATAAATGCATTCAAGTTCGGATACCCCTCATATGTTGGAAGTTTGTACACTTCCATAGCTACCCATCTCAGTGACTGGGTGATCCGTGCACACCTCCTAAACGATATTTCATGCAGTCGATTCTGCCAATTTTCTGTGCTTCATTTGAACCTGACAATGCCGAACTGATGCTGCACCATCCTAACTCTCCATCTGCAGTAGGATTGACGTTGTCTTCTGATATGTTGTATGCATTGTCCCATCCCTTAGTGAATTCATCCCTTGTCGAATCAACATATATCTTCCCTTTTGTAGGATCGAGAGGTGTGACTACCCTCATCTCGCGGCTTTCGAATGACATGGTTCGTTTCTTGAAATTGATGATGGACTGATTATCCATTGCCCAGTCTATCCCTAGCAGCATTGTATAGGGGCTTGTGTTGTCGGCAATCTCTAGCACATCAAAATATGCGTATGTTTTGAGTCCTTCTATCTCAACTGGGACCTAACATAATCGACCAATCAAGGTGACCTTACTTTGATTCGCTAGGCGCATTTGTACCGAGGACCATGCCAATTGTGGTTTCCCCATCATTTCCCAGGTCTGTTTCATTAAAATGTTTACATATAATCCCAGGTCTAAGATAATGGAGTCGACATCGAATGCTATGATTTGTGCGGACACCCTCATTTCTCTTCATGTCTTTCTCTTATGTATTCGATTGATCGTTTGATCCTGTCATGCACCCTCCTGTCGATGCAATAAGTTGGATATCTCTACCAAGGCGTCCTGATCTTTTTCCAACTCTAGGAATCTCTCTAGGAATGCTCTTAAGATGTTAGTCTTTTTCTGTGAATTCATCATGTCGAATATTGGCGGCATGTGATAGGTCAATTCTTTCTAGTGAATAGGAGGCTGCCTCATCTGTCTCATTGCCTCTTATTCTTTCAAGAAAATATCCCTTTCTGATTCCACATTGAATGTGACTTGTTTTCTCGCTGTCGGGAGGACACTCGATTCTGGCCTGTCTTCCCTTGTCGCAGCTCCTCCATGGGTCACTACTCCAACAGTCACAGTTTGACCTCAGTGCACCTGACTGTAAGTACTCTCAAAATTTGGGCACTGGTCCTTGTGATGTCCTTCTGTTTTGCATCTACTGCACCATATGTCTTCATGGACTTCTTTTCCCTTCTTAATATCTTGTAGCTGGATCATCAAATTTGACAACTGCACTTGTATCCAGTCCATGCCTGTGCTTGTTTCACAAATTGATGAAGCTTCTAACTTCATTGCAATCTCCAGTGCTTCTTCCTAGGATGTTACTTTATGTTGCATCAGCAGTCCTCGAATGTGTGGCACTAATCCTATGATGAACCACTCTTTATTTTGCATGTCATTCATCTCGAAACTCACCCTTTCCATTAACATTTTATATCGTTGGTTGAATTCCCGCACCGATTCATTTGGAAACTGCTTAATTTCCTTCAGTTCTATAATGTACTGTGACTCAAATTTCAGTTTTCTAAATTCATCAATCAGTCCCTCCTTGATCTGTTGCAGTCTTTTATCTGGATTTCCTATTGGTACCTTAGTAAATTTCATAAACCAATCTAGTGCACATCCCCTGAAGGTTGTCACTAGTTGTCCCTTTTTTATATCTTCGTCTTGGACTTGCTTCATAATCCATACTGCTTCACAAAAAAATCAATATTGTTCTGAATCCTCGGTCCCGTTACCATGGAAAATTGGCATTTTTATGTTGCCACCTTCCATTCTTGCACTCCTATTGTTATTATTTATTGATATGCTACTCTTACCATTGTTTTGACATGTAGGATAGCCCTGCAAACAACTTGTATTTCTTCCTACAAAGTTTTGAGCAGTGCACGGAATTGAGGGTATGTACGGTAGCTTTGGGTCTGTCCCTCTTTGGATTTTGAGGTAGCCTGGTCACCTTCTTCGTCGCAATAAGTTCGATCCATACCTTGTGGTCCTGTTTCATGGTTTTCTGTTTCGGTCACCTCAAGAGACTCTCTCTCAGTCCTGCTCTTCTTCTCTAGTCGCCGGAATATCACCCTACTTCTTAAGGTACCACAATCTTCCTCAGCCTCTCTCAGAAATTCGTCGTTTCCCATGTCCATCTACCCCGCATATTTCTATCAGACCTGCATTCATGCGGTGCCCACAACCTCCGAACACCGATCTTCTACTCATCGTAATTCATCTTCAGTATACCCTTTTTGCAAACGAGCTTCTTAATCCACAACTTCAACGATAGTAGAAATCTCCCTCTAGGTCCTTTGAAAAAATTATTTTCTGCTCCATTGTATGACTTGATTGTATCAACGGCAAACTCAATGATGTATCTCTATAGGATACTTTTTACCTAGAAGTCGACAGTCCTTGATACCCTATTGTCGACCCATTTTAACTATTGGATAATTTCTGGAGTCCAATGGTCAGGTTCACCTCCTTGGAAATTTTTCTTTTGAAGTGTCAACTGCACCAACCACTCGTGCAACAATACTAGAAATTCAAAGAAAACTACCTCATGAATATCGGAATAGATATGATTTTGCAACCAACTATTTGTCATCTTCCTAGGATTCCAACTTCCTCCTTCCGCGAATTCCTGTATCTTTCTATCGAACCATTCTTGAATCTCCAGTTTCGTCAGATGCCACAGCATGTCCTCATCTTTCTTCTTCAAGGTCCCAACAACGGAACCATTTGTTGACACAGTTCTGTCGACAGGGGTTCACTTCGCACTGCCGTCAACAAAAACCAACTAGACACCCTTAAGCATCGGCTCAGAAAGGTTTTATCCTTTCCAGCAACACCCATGGAGCAAGTAAAGTCTCACCTGAGATGATTAAGGGGGCTACAGGAACCCATTTTCCGCAATATGGGGAGGACATGCATATATTCTCACTCTATTGCTATAGAAACCATACATTTATCTTCGCAACATGCTTAACAATTCAAACATACATTTATCATTCACATTATCAATGTATAGTTAACATTCACACTAACATGGTATAACTGGCGATCATATTAATAGAAATTATAGAGCAATGGAACCTAAGCATGACACATTATTTAGGTCACATGCATCATTCAACATAAACAGAGATACCAAAAAGAGACATATCCAAACATCTTCATGCATTAACTCATCAAAAACCTGCAGTACAACCTTCGCAGGGACAGTTCCAAACAACTTATCGTGGATCCATCCAAAAATTGCTGAAGGTAGATCAAAACATTACACAATTCATCTGCTCGTAGATTGATCAGCTGATGACCTTAGGATTACAATCATAGTCCTATTTATAGGCAACTATAGTGGTTACAAAATGGTCCAAATGACCCATTATAACTAACTAAACTAATATTGCGCTTTCGTCGACTCCTTATTCTCCGCAAATGTTCCTTTCTTCCATGGATGGTTCTTCTCATCGCTGTCGGCTTCCGCACTTCATGTGGTCTAAACCCGTTCCAACATTTACTGCAAGATTGGGAAAATTGGAAAAAGGTTTGAAATTTGGACAACTCCACTAGGCAATTTCCAAACGACTTCTAAATGGACATCATCCTCACAAATTTATGTCCTGAGGCTTGATATGGGTCCAAATTCCTCTTATCTAACTACAACAACTTTCAGAACATGATTTGGAGGTACAAAAGACTGTTTATAACAACAAAATTGATAACTAGTCAAATTTTACAATAAACTAGTGCATAATAAAGAGAGAACATTGAAGAAAGACATCGAAATGCAGAGAGAGGCACAAAAATATGATTTTATTAATATGAAATTCTACAATTACATATCCATACTATATAAAACATCTTCCATGGAAGCGCAAACCTTCAATTATCAGCACCGCTACCATACACACTGTCAACAACACCTAGAAACTATAACTTCAAATTGCATAGGACATAATCAAACTGATTGGAAATGGAATAGAACTGGAACAAACCTAAAAAATACATTAAATGTTGCTTTGAATCTCCATGAGAAGAATTGTGTGTTCTCTCCTTAAATCTCCAGTTGAAAGGATCTCACAATCTATAAACAAGATCATTGTTGCAAAGGGGCACATCTCCAAATGCTAGTAAGGGGCACATCACCCAAGTTGTGAAAAACTCATATCTCTTCAAATAAATCAACAAACTACCAAAATATACTTCATATTGGAGGCTCTCATACTCCTTTGATAATCTCATGGTGGCTTCTTTGGTAAGTTACATTGCATATGGACCACTAGCCTCATCAAATGCGCCCTCACTGGCTAAAATTAGGACTTGTAGCTTTTCTGAGATTCCTTCCTTGATTTCTTGTCTTTTCTACTTTAGTTTTATTTTCCTAATTTTATGAAAAATATGGAAACTTATACTTTCTTTGATTTTCTGCTTCTTTCCTACTTTTCATTGTTTTCCTGCTTTTCATGGCTTTCCTGCTTTTCATTGCTTTGTCCAGATTCCTTTGTGGGAGACAACTCATGAGGTTCCACCCAACCTCCTATGTGCCCTCTTGGGTCACCTAGGCATTTACAACTCATTAAACAATTAATTAACAATTAAATATTTAAATCTATGAACTACATCACTTCTTTTTTATTTATTTTAATTATATAAAATAACTTTAGGCCAAAATTAATTCCCTAACTAATTTATTTAATTTCCTCCTGAACCCATGGGAATTGAATAGGTTAGAGGGATCACCATGGAGCCACTAAGTTGGGGACATTAAAGTCCTCCCCGCCCAATATTGCTTATCCTTAAGCAATTTCAATCATGGGTGCTGCAACACCTACTCACCTTCCCATGTTGCATATTCACTAGGTAGATATTTCCACAAAACAAGGTATTCTTTGATGGTCATATTTCTCAACTTCCTTTCTCTTGTTTGCAAAATTATTTTTGTCACTAGAATCAATTGTCCTTCATCATCTAGTGGGGAGATCTCTGCTAGTATTGGAAATTGACAGACATTGGAATTCCAATATCCAAATTGAACTCAATGAAGAACCACCATGCTACTGCTGCACCAACTCTGATTATAACCTTTCCCACTAGAAATAACTATGTTCCTAATGCAATTTTGTGTACAACCCAACTAAGCAACTAAGTTCCATAATGATCCCAGGGTCTCAAATGGACCTAAGGTTTGCAAGGTATCTGCAACATCCACCTCTGATCCAGGTAAAGAGCCTTTTGAAGACTCCCAAATAAACAAGCTAAAAAAAAGAAATAAAAAAGCAGTATGCCCATCGATCATAAGGCTTCCCATTTAAGAAATTGTACCACTACGTCCCATGGATAGACCCTTGTAGATGAATGTCGGCCTGCACTCCTTTTCCAGTTGTTGAACAGGTGCATCATGCAATTCTAGGATCCCATTGTTTATGTTGCACTGATATTGGGAACAATCTATCATACCAAGTGATGCTAAGATCCCATATCCGAATTGGAAGTACACTTTTCCAAGTACTTGTTGGAACCTTCATGAATCTTTCCAATGTGAAAAGGAAATCCACTTGTGCATCAATTCCATAAGTGACACCCAATTGAATCAAGTGGAAATTCCAAGTCCCACCATGCGTCCTGAATGCATCATATGTTAACCATGGAGATCTATATTGTTGTTCATAAGATAGGAAAGTAAGAGATGTATCGATCAAATTTCTACTGAAGCATGCAAAAATATTGCATCCATGTGTGTCCATCTTTGAGATGTATTTCTCCACCCAATCCATGGATGGATCAACATATTTGTTGGCTGGTCCAAGTGGAGCAAATGTATCTACCTCCTCCAAAATTAACTCTTTCTCCCATAATGGAAGCTCATAATCCTTTTTATGTGCATCTAGCACTCGGAAAACCTCCTCCCCAACAATTCTCTTCCAAAGAACATGCATTTTGGATTTCTCTTCTTGCTCGCAAGATGTCCCAATGAATGAGGTTTCAATTAATCTCTTACCAATACAAGCAAGACTGGTCTACCCTTGGATCTCCATCTCTGTTATGTACTCATCTTATACCAATCCTTGGATAAATAAGCACATCTGCTAGCTGATCCAAATGATGTGTCCTCAAATATCTCTCCCATAGTTGAGTACTCCTCACCATTATTCAAAACAAGTGCTTGACAATGTATTCAATATCATCTCCCTTCAAAAACACCTTCAAATCATAATTATCCTCATGTTTATCCTCCACATGAGGTTCGTCCATCAAACCCAAAGTGTCTCCTTCCATGCGCACATGATCATTTTCCATGCAGGATGGAGGGTTTGGCATGCTCATCTCTCTATGAAACTGATCAATCTTCAATCTTGATTCTTGAAGGGTCTCGTGGGTGCTCCTCAAAGAATCATATGTATCCTCCAATTCACTACCAAGCCTTTTTTATTCCTCTTCTTCCCTTCTAAGTGCATGATGATACATCTCAGTCACCATGAGAAGATGGTTCTTTTCTGTGAGCAGGTTCATGCAATTCACCTTAATTTGTGTCACTGCTTCTCTTAGTGCTTCGAAATATTCCGTGAAGCATTATTTATCCCAACCATCTCCTGAAGCTCTCCAAAAATAGCTTAACACCATGATGCTAATAATTAGGTGGATAAGAAGAAGGAGAAAAGGAATATTAAGAAGAAGAAAAACAAGCAAGGGACGAAGCATCAACCAACTACTTCTAATAGTGCTAAGAGTGTTGATCAACCTACTCAAACAACTTTTAGTCCCAAATTCCCTTGTAGGATTTGCAAGGGTGAACACCTCCTTAAGGACTATCATGGTATTTCCAAAGTATTATAAGTGTGGTATAAGTTATCCCAACAACCCACATCGTCAAACTCTGGACATCATGCTGATGACACCCCGTCAACCAGTGACTCTGTGGTTAATATTCGAAAAGGTAAAGTCAAGAATCCTTGCTTGTTATGTAAGGACATGAACCTTACTTACCTTTGTCCTCACATGGATGAAGCTTCCAGTTATTGGAAGACATTACCAAAAAACTCCTTCCAACGGGATATCGTAAGTTGTCCGTTGACCCCACATTGGTTGATCAAGTGGTCGATCCAACTCCATCCTCAGTCGATCCCACTCTTACCTCAAAGAGTGAAGAATAAGAATTTCATCCCACTCTTCCTTTGAAGAGTGAAGTTGAAGTGGTCGAGTCGATTTCATCTCCACCCGATCCCACTCATTCACTAGAGAGTGCTAAGACTAAAGTAGTCATCTTGACACAATCTTCGCCTCATCCTACTCTTCCAGTTAAACGTGAATCGAAAACCATTGATGTTTTCTTAGTTAGTTCAGGTGGTTCTAGAAAAGAGGAAGTCTTGTCCATTTAAACGGGACCACCTCCAAGTACTGAGGTCATTTCCTTTGATTGGAATAGTCTAACAAAATCTTGTCTTCCTTTGAGTGTTCCTCTCCAGGTATCTGTAGGATTTGCTGGTAGGAACGTACTTCGCACTATTGTTGTTGAAGGGGCTTTTGTTAGTATTTTATCCTCAACTGATTAGAAAGCGATAGGTTACCCTCAACTTTTTCCAAACATTGATAAGATACTAGCTTTTAATAGAAGGCCTACTGGACCTTTAGGGATCCTTCCTTAATTAGCTATCACCTTAGGAGGGAAAATTGTCTTCATTGATGTTATGGTAGTCCAAGGTCCCTTAGATTTTAATCTGCTCCTTGGACAAGATTATGTATATGCCATGAAATTTGTAGTGTCCACACTCTTTCAAGTGATGTATTTTCCTCATGTTGGAAATATAGTGACCATTGATCAGATTTCCTTTGTTACACTTTATCATCATATGACTACTAGCCATAATACTTCCATGAATGTTCTACATGTTCTTGTGGTTCATACCCCATCATCGGCCATGCCTCTTGGATTTGGAGACCATGATGTATTTAATTCGTTAGTGAGCTGATAGCTTCTTCCCATCATGGGGAATATTTGAGGGGCATGTCTCCAGCCTATGGACATCATACTAGAGTTAAGCTATTATCCTATTATGTAGAGGGGAAAATTACCAACCTTTGGACATCATGTTGGATAGGAACCAATCTCAAGCATAGTTTACTTTTAGTTTCAATCTTGTGTAAAAATGAAACAAATGACCACGAGCACAACTCCCTTTCTATGTCAAACTTGTTAAAAAAGGAAATAGGTCATTACAAGCATAGTTCCCTTTCTGTGTCAAGCTCATCAAAAAATGAAACAGTTCATTATGAGCATAGTTCATTTTCTATGTCAATCTAGTTAAAAAATGAAACAGAGCACTATGGGCATAGTTCAATTTATGTGTTAAGCTCGTTAAAAAATGAAATAGATCCCCCTCCCATTGGGTCGAGTATTATGCCAGACTTATTACCTAAACCTTCATTTCTTTGCCTTTGTCATTTGATCCTATTTCTTCCTCCTTCCCTAGTGAACATTTTTCTATTAGTATCCAAGAATATAATTAAGTGAAGAAGAAGAGTTGAAAGACGAAACAAATCTTGGGGGACATGTCTCCAGCCTATGGATATCATACTAAATTTAAGCCACTATCCTTTGCTAATTATGTTGGGGAAAACTTCCAATCTGTGGACATCACGATTGGAGACAACCCGTTAATGGGTATTACCAAAAGTACTGACCTTTGGACATCATATTGGGAAGAAACCTGCCAATGGGTATCATATGGAGCATAATTTACTTTTCATTCCAAGATCGTTAAAAAATGAAACCCTGAGCATAGTTCATTCTCTATTGCAAGCTCGTTAAAAATGAAGCAGATATCTAAGCATTCTTCCAACCTATCTTCGAGCTTCTTAAAAACAATTAGAGGTGTTAAGCTTACTTCTTTTTTTTGTGCTCTGGTAAAACATGAAAAATATTTCGACTACTTTTGATACCATAGTCGTGCTCATTAAAATTAAGGAAAAATGTGTTTCTATCAAGTATAGGTTTATCTCTTTATCCAGCCTCACTAGACTATTTATGGAAAAGGAATTGTGTTGAGTTTACTTTTTACCTTTATCATACTCGGTTATCAACAATGACAAAGTCATCTTTTGAGAGATAGTTTATCCATTATTTGACCTCGTAAGACTAGTTATATGAAAAAGGAACTCTTTGTAGTCTCCTTTAAGCTCTTTTTAGACTCCCTAAATAGGAAAAGATTGTCGAGCGGACTTTTTTCTTTCATGCTCATAAAATGATTTGAAAGGACGTATATCCGGTGATAGTTTACCCCTTTTTCAGACTGTTTAGACTAATTATGAAAAATGAATACTTTATTCAACCATGACTAGAAGAGTTCTCTCTCACATTATTTTATCATTTTTCAGGTGAGGAGAATAACTTTTGCAAAAAAAGAACCATTTGGAGTCTTCTTTAAGTGCTTTTTAGACTCTCTAAACATGAAAAGCCATCGAGTTTTCCTTCTTTGGACTCGTAAAGCTACACATCAAAGGACCCTTTTTTAGGAACCGAACCACTCCTTTCTTGGTTTCATAAAACATGTGAGATTGGACTCATTTATGATTGTTGAGCCCAGAATTGGCCTCTTTTAATCATCCTCGATCACCTTTTCTTCCCCTGTCCTACACCATTTAGCATGTTAATCAGACCTGTTGTCCTCACTTTATTTCCCCAAGCTACCAAGGTATGACTGATCATTGCTTTATCTTATTAATGCTTATGATTGTGATAGTTAAGGCTGTTTATCTCTCAATTGTGCTAACATGTTATGATTTATGAAGGTAGTTTGAGATAAGTGGACTGCAGGAAGGTGGGGCTGAACAAGTCTTGAAAGGAGGGGTGTTCGCTGCTTAAAAAGGATCCTCGGGGCTCGGATCATCAATTAAGGCACATGGTTCCAATATAGCATCCTAGGTGGAGCTGTGACAAGGCAGTTGTAACAAAATGCACTATAATTGAAGATCTTTAGTATGTTGCTGCTCAAGTTAATTGTGATCTGGAAAGATCGCCACTCCTGGGCCAATCAACAGCTTTCTCGCATTTTTATGTCTCTACTTTGACACGTATTGTAACAGTTAGCGTTATTTAGGGTGCCTGAAGATCATAGATATTAATGGTTGCTCGTTAATAGGATCGTATGTTACGATCTGTATGTATAAATATGGGGAGCTGCCTCGACCGAGGGGGTGGAACAACGAAGAATTTATTCATTGTATTAGCAGTAAAAGCAAACTATGTAATCATTCTTCTATTAATATAAGGAGTTACCTCTAAGTTAAAGGAATACATTGTTCAGCCAGCATCTCTGTGTGAAGGCTGGGCCCGTCTTCCACAGAGATTGCTGAGTTAAATTAGGATTCTTCAATTTCGTGTTGTGTGATGTTTTCTTGATGTTATCTCCTTTGTATGCAGCAGTAGTAATTATGGTGTGGATTTCCAGTATAATTAAGATTATATTTCTTTGAGATTGGCAAGTAGTACAGAGTGACAGTCGACTGAGTAAGAAACTTTATGCAATTCGTGTGACAGTTGTACACAGCCTTGTTCATCTTGTAGATTAAGTTGTGGTCCCATGAGCCTTTGCAATTTATCTTTCCTGTTATGATTGTTGATTTTCATTCATGTAATTCAATCTCTTAGAGAAGCTGAACTCAATCCTTTGCAATTGAATTTCTAGATTAATATTTAGTTTATGCTTATGGTTTTCAAGAGTGATCAGATTGAAGAAGTGAGTTACTTGTTCTAGGAAGTGAATAGGATTTTTTTTTATCTGCAATTGTCTTTGAATCTTATAATTGTTTCTTATTGATGCATGGTAGAAAGGAATTGAAATTATAGTATTTAGAAAGCAATTGGGATTACACAGATCTTGGGATGGACATAGTTGTTAGAGGATAAAAGCATTCAATTATAGTGATTTGGTGTTTAAGCATAGACTGTGCATCTATCCTTTGAAATAAAAGACTTTCTCGGGTTGACAATAAATCTCATCTGCTCTGTATGATTGGAATAATCTATCTGCATATAGGGTGCTCGACATTTTGGCGCCGTTGCCGGGGAAGGATAAAAATTAAACACTAATCATTAGTTGCATCTGGTAATTGTTTCTAGTCAATCTTTTCTTTGCTAAAATGATTCGGTTCGCATGAATACAAGAAGGGTAAAACGCGATCACCTCCCAACTCCAAAAACCCCACAAAATACTAACAGTGCAGGTGGCTCGGGCCGCGGTTAAGGACCACCATTGGGCAGAAGAACATTCATTGACAATCTTGTTGATAGAACTGATTCATCCACCAGGGCTCGGCATCAAGAAACTCCTATCAGAAGAAACCCTGCTGATCTTGGGGCGCCAGCGTCAAGATCCACGGTGGAGAATACATGAGCAGCCGTGACTCCCTCATATATCCCTGTTGAGGAAGGCACAGCTGATGCAGCTGTTACAACTGAACCTGCTGTTACAACTGAGGAATACACAGCTATTACAATTGAACCTGCTGTTACGACTGGGGAAGACACAGCTGTTACAACTGGATTTGTTGGTAGAGGCCCGATCTGCCACATTTACGGGAAGGCTGTAACTGAAGAAGAGTGGACGCAGTTCCACCAAAAGTCTGCTGATCAGGAACAAAACAAAGACGAAGAAAAAAATGAGGAAAAGAACGCAGGAACGAATGAAGAGGAGAAAATAGAAGAGGAAATGAGTAACAGACACGAGTTCGACAAGGAAGAGGTGATGGTGGAAAACTATCATCATGAAAATCACTCCCTACCTGAGGGAACCACGGCTACACTGCAATTTCCAATTCGGCGGCCAGAAGGGATAGCCCCTATGAAAAACATCTCACCATCAGTGTTGCCTTGCTTCTATGGAAGGGCGGAAAAAGATCCAGACGAATTCCATTTTGAATTCGATATCCTCTGTCGCAGCTACGATTATGTCACTGATGCCCAAAAGCTAAAACTTTTTCCCGCCACCCTGAAGGACAACGCATTACGCTGGTTCATGAGCCTTGGGGGAGGAACTGTTGCTAATTGGGATAGGATGAAACAAGTGTTCCTGGAGAAATATCAGGAATATTGCAACACCAAGGAAAAAAGAGAGGAATTATTCAAAATGGTGCAGAAGGAGGATGAAAGTCTGGAGGATTTTGTAGAAACGTTGTTGTACAATGTGCAAAGAGCTGGACAGACGAACATAGGGCTGGACGTGATCAAGATAATCTTGCTTCATGGGATCAGGGATGATTGTTTAGACATGTTAAACCTGCTAGGAAAAGGAGATATCTCCAAAGAACCTTTTGAAAAGATTGTGGAACTATGTAAGAGATACTCCAGGGGGTCTTCCAGGAACAATAAGCGGGATAAACGGGATAAGCTAGAACGTGATGTCTTCGACAGAACTCAGAAGTCGTCTAATGGAGGAGCTACCCATGCAGAGATAGGAAATATCCTTGAAAATTTTAAAACAAAAATGATGAGCTCCATCTCTTCGGAGATTGATGTCTTGAAGGCAAAACAAAAACAGGTAGTGGAGGATCTCACACTAGGTGTGTTCTGTCCCCGATGTAGAAAGAATCATCTGCTGAAAGAATACCCTCTTGACAAAGTGGAAGTATGCCAGCTGTGTGAACTGAACCATGACATGAAAGAATGTCCCACACTTCCCCAAGTGAAGGTTGTTCTGCAGGCATCAACTCCAGAAGTGGAATCAGTCTATTTCATTACACAGAAGAAACCTTGGCAACCTCAAAATCAAGGTATTCCTCTGGACTCATTTCCATTTTTGAATAATATGAGCAATTGGAATAATAACATGCAAAATGTGAATACACAATTCCCTTCAAATTATGCTCAGTGGAATCCTTCCCAACCTGCAATGCAAAATTATAATTCATGGAGTCCCTGGACACAGCCACCACATCAACCTACGTGATGGTCTCCTGGATGGAGGAACTTCCATCTTGGAAACCAGTTTCCTCAACCACCTCCACCTCAACAGTCACCATATTCTCCTCAATACCCTCAATTTCCTCAATATCCTCAATACCCACCTCAGCAGTCGCAGCTGCAACTGCAGAATAATCCTGTCCCTAATATACCAATACGGCCTCAGCTGCCTGCCCAACCTAATCCTAACCCAAATAATAAAACAGTCCATCAATTGGAAACTGTCAATATGCCAGCCTACTCCCTTTCCCCTGTTCCCTGTAATGATATTCGTCTACGATCTAGGAAAATAGTAGAACCTGTAATTACAGAAGATGCTCCACCTTCTGTGCATAAAGAAGGAGGGAGTTCACAGCATCCATCCGATACAGTTCCTATCACTGAAGATGTTGAGCATCCCTTAGATGGGATGGCTGAAACATCAAATGAGAAATCAGACAATACGCATCCTACCCAGCTGGTAAGGAAACCACCATACCCTGAGAGACTAATGCTACCAAAAATAGGGGGGCAACCTCAGTTTAACCTCCTAGGAGAGTTAAAGAATCTTTACGTCAAAATCCCCCTTCTGCAAGCTCTTCAAGACGTGCCTATTTATGCTAAAACCGTTCGGGACCTGTGCACTAAGAAACCAGGGAGGAAACCTAGAGACCCTCCCACTGTTCACGTCATAGGGAATTTATCTGCTTTGATAATAGGAAAAACCCCTGTGACCAAATATGACGACCCTGGAAATCCTACTGTCACTGTACATGTAGGACAGACGCAGATACCTAACGTGCTAGTCGACTTAGGAGCAATGATCAATGTCATAACAATTGAGACTGTAAAGAAGCTTGGACTCACTAATTTTAGGCCAACCCCTACCATTTTAGAATTGGCAGACAGATCCACCATTAGACCCGAAGGGATTCTGGACGACCTTGTCATCTCAGTAGATTCATGGGAATACCCTACTGACTTTTTGATATTACAACCAAAATCACAGCTGGGGGGACATCCATTGATCCTGGGGAGGCCTTGGTTGGCCACACCTGATGCTTGCATCAGCTGTCAATCTGGGTCCATGACTATATCTGATGGTACGGAGACTAAAAACCTCACCTTGTATCCTCCAGCTCGGCCAAGTCTAGAGGCTGAAACTTCCCTTTGGATAGAACAGGAGGAGGAGGAGGATGTTCAGCCACTATTAACTATAGGGAAGGCCTTAACTTTTAAAAACGAAACAGAAGACGATGCTATCAGTAATTTTATTAGCGAACATGCTTCAGTGGATAAAGAGGTCTATCAAATCCTAAACATTACCCTTGGTAAGGAAAAACAAGAAAATCTTACGAAAGAAGCACTAGCTAGTGACACAAATATAATCTCAGTTTTGAAAAGTTCAAAAAGTATTCCTATTGAGGTAGAGCCTGGAAGGACTTTGAATATCAACCCTGGTCTCTCCTTAGAGGAACAGACGCGCCTAATCAGTCTCTTGAAGGAACATAAGGGGGCATTCGCCTGGGAGTATACAGACATGAGGGGTATTCCCTCTAATCTGTGCACCCACCATATTTATATTAAAAATGACTCCCAGCCTATGTGTCAACCCCAACGACACATGAACCCCAATCTGAGGGATATAGTGAAGGAGGAAATCCAAAAAAATTTGGAGGCAGGATTTATATATCCTATTTCAGATAGTGAATGGGTTTCCCCACTCGTAATTGTGCCCAAGAAAAATGGTAAATGGAGAGTCTGTGTTGATTATAGGGAACTGAACAAAGCTACACAAAAGGATCATTTCCCTTTTCCCTTCATTGACCAAGTACTTGATACCCTATCAGGGAAGAAGTTCTTCTCCTTCCTAGATGGGTTCAGTGGGTACAATCAAATTCGGATTGCTCTTGAGGACCAGGATAAAACCACCTTCACTTGCCCCTAGGGAACGTTTGCCTACAGGGTGCTTCCTTTTGGTTTATGTAATGCACCGGCAACGTTTCAAAGAGCTGTAATTGGCATATTCTCTGAATTAGTTAATGATAGTATGGAAGTCTTTATGGATGATTTTACTCCCTATGGAAAGGATTTTGAGGAAGCACTGGAAAATTTAAAGAAGGTTTTAATTCGCTGTGAACGGACTCGCCTCTCATTAAGCATTGAAAAGTGCCATATGATGATGAGTGAGGGGGTGGTATTAGGGCATTTTATCTCTACCAATGGCATTCAGGTGGATCCTTCAAAAATTAAGGTGATGAAAAATATACCGACTCTTTCAACTCAGAAAGAGGTGCGAAGTTTTCTGGGACATGCTCGGTATTACCGTAGGTTTATAGAAAACTTCTCCAAACTTGCTTCTCCTTTGTTTTCTTTGTTAATGAAGGATGCACAGTTCGTGTGGAGTGAAGCATGCCAGACAACGTTTGATAAGCTTAAGGAGAAGTTGTCCACAACTCCTATCCTAAGGGGACCTAATTGGACCCTACCCTTCCACATTTCTTCAGATGCCTCTAATGCCGCCATTGGAGCAGTATTAGGACAGCAGGATGGTCAAGTACCTTATGCCATCTATTATGTTAGTAGCCCCTGCTGAACTTAATTATACTGTTACTGAAAAAGAATTCCTCGCTATTGTTTACTCTATTAATAAATTTCGGCATTACATTACTGGGTATCCTACGTTTGTGCACACTAACTACTCTGCCATTAAATATTTAATGAACAAACCTGTTACCAATGCCAGAGTGACCAGGTGGCTCTTATTATTGCAGGAATTTGATATTACCATTATAGATAAACCTGGAAAAGAAAATGTTGTTGCTGATTTTTTATCTCGTTTTACTAACAGTGATGACAGTTTTCCTGTTGAGGACTCTTTTCCAGATGAACATGTTTTCTCACTTTCAGCTCATTCTCCCTGGTATGCAGATGTCGCTAATTATTTGGTTGCAGGAAAGCTCCCGCCACACATGTCTAAACGAGAAAAGAGAAAAATTATCCAGCAAAGTGCCAGGTATTGTTGGCTCAATGGTCATCTCTTCTACACAGGAGCCGATCTTGAGATTAGGAGATGTGTAAGGGAAGATGAGATCTTTCACATACTAAAGGCCTGTCATGATGGAACTTGTGGGGGACACTTTGCAGATAAAAGAACAGGGCATAAAGTGTTGCGGATGGGCTACTATTGGCCGACTCTGTTCAGGGACACTAAAAGGTATGTTCAGTCCTGTGACAACTGCCAAAGGATGGGCCAGCCTAATAAAACATATCAGATGCCTCTACAACCTCAAGTAGTAGTTGAACCATTTGATAGATGGGCACTGGATTTTGTTGGCCCTATCAGCCCTCCTTCCAGACAGAAATTTTACATTCTGGTTTGTACTGATTATATGACCAAGTGGGTAGAGGCTGTAGCTTTGGCTAAGGCTAATGACCAGGTGGTGATTGATTTTCTGTACAGTGGAATCTTTACCCGCTTTGGGGTACCAAAGGAAGTAGTTACCGATGGGGGACCGGAATTCATCTCACACCAATTTGAATCCTTGCTCCGGAAGTATCATGTGTAGCATAGGATGGCTTCACCTTACCACCCCCAGGCCAATGGTCAGGTGGAAAGTACTAATAAATTTATTGAATCAATCCTTACAAAAACAGTTAAGAGCCATCAAAAGGATTGGGCTGACAGGCTTTCGGAAGCACTGTGGGCATATCGCACAACTTGGCGCAACACCACAGGATTCTCTCCCTATGATCTAGTGTATGGGAAGAGTGCCATCTTTCCAATTGAGTTTGAGATCAAAACCCTGAAAACAGCCACCGAAATGAATATGGATGTAACAGAAGCCCAAAAGAGAAGATTGAATCAACTAAATGAATTGGATGAGAAATGGTTAGCTGCAGTAGACCAGACTGTGTTGCTTCAGCAACAGAGATCCAACTGGCATGACCGATTTATTAAAAAGAAAATCTTCCGTGAGGGAGACTGGGTGCTACTATATGACTCCAGGTTCAAGAGGGATTTTAAAGGTAAATTACGTACAAGATGGCTGGGTCCATATCTGGTCGACAGGTTATTTGACAACGTCACTGTCTGTCTAGTGACCATCGATGAAAATCGTATACCATTACTTGCTAATGGCCACAGACTGCGACTGTATCGTAAGCCTATTTCGAAAGATGCATTCATTTCGCAAATTGCCGCTGATCTAGATTATCAGCAGGCACCAGAGCAGGAATCTCTCTCTACCCTTGCCAATCCTTAAACTGAAAATCGCATTTTAAATTACTATACATAAATAACTTTCTGCTGTAGCGTATAATTGTTTTTTTTTCTCTTTGCATTTGATCTTTTCGTTTGCTGTTGTTTTTCAAAAATTTCCAAGGAAGCGCCAGGAGAATGACCAGATTGGACCTGTCAAACGAGAGTCACCCTGTGCTGCCCTATGCTGTATTTCCCTTTTTCCTTGAAGAAAAAAAAAAAAAAATGCCGGCAGCTGCGACATATTTCCCGACAGCTGCAACATCTTTTCCGGCAGCTGCGACATATTTTCCGGCAGCTGCAATATCTTTTCCGGCAACCGTGATAGATTTCCCGGCAAACGTAAAAATCCTTTTTCCCAGCAGCCGTGAACAACTTTTCTGGCAACTGCAACAGCTTTTCCCGGCAGCCGTGAACCATTCCTAGCGGCTGCAACATCATGTCCCAGCGGCGGCAACATCATTTCCCAGCGGCTGCAATATTGTTTCCCGTCAACCCTAAAATCATTTTCCCGACAGCCGTAAACCCTTTTTCCTGGTAGCTGTGAATCATTCCCAGCGGCTGCAACATCATGTCCCAGTGGCTGCAACATCATTTCCCAGCGGCTGTAATATCGTTTCCCGGTAGCCGTAAAATCTTTTTCCTGGTAGCTGTGAACAATTTCCCGGCAGCTGCAACAACTTTCTCAGCGGCTACAACATCTTTTCCCAGCAGCTGTGAACCATTTCCCAGCGGCTGCAATATCGTTTTCCCGGCAGCCATAAAATATTTTTCCCGGCAGCTGTGAACAATTTCCCGGCAGCTACAACAACTTTCTTAGCGGCTGCAATATCTTTTCCCGGCAGCCGTGAACCATTTCCCGGCGACTGCAACATATCTCCCGCCGCCGTAAAACTTTTCCCTGACAGCCGTAATTTTTCTCGATCTCGTAAATTCTTTTCCCGACTGCCGTGAACCGTTTTCCGGTGGCTGCAACATATTTCCCGACGGCTGCAACTTATTTCCCGACGACTGCGACATATCTCCCACCGCCGTAAAACTTTTCCCTGACAACCGTAATTTTTCCCGATCTCGTAAATTCTTTTCCCGGCTGCTGTGAACCATTTTCTGGTGGATGCAACATATTTCCCAGCGGCTGCAACATCTTTTTCGTCGGTCGTGATATCATTTCTGGCAACTTGCATTGGTAACTCCTGTGTTAACGGAAGAATTGCTCCAACCCTGCTAAGCTATGGCTCTGATTCATCCTAGTCGTGCCGACAAACTCATCATTCTGAACTTGAGGACGCAATGGTTTGTGTTTCACTAGCGGAAGGAATTATTGCATTATTTATGACTGTGCACGAGTCTGGTTCCGCAACATCACCAACTGCACGCTCCACCATTCTCCACAGGATATTTGACGCACAGTCTTATGAGGTATGGCTTTCATTTATCACGTGATTAAGTGTTGATATAATTGAACAATATCAGTCGTACCTTTATACTTATCGCCATTATGCCTAATGAGACCTTTCCCTCGTACGACGTAAACATTAATAACTGCCACCTTCCCCAATTCGGAATGGAAATTTTGAACGTTTTTCTGTGCTCAACTTTCCAAATTTGTCCATCTCTTCAACATCTCCGCTCAGCGATTCGTGCATTCTCTGTGCTGCAACTTCTATTTTCGAATTCTGTCATCTGTGGGATAGCAACTTCATCTTGTAGCCAGAACCATGGGGATTCTAGTTCATCATGAACCTTTGAACACACAGGAACTCAGGAAAAATCTTCAAGTTCTTGCCATCTTTCAAGCCGTCGGCTGGCTCGAATTTTTTGAGTGACTGGATGGATTCAATCGGGAAGCAGCCTTGCAATTTGCTTTAAACCTCACCAAAACTCACTCCATGGTGTGGGGGCTGTGCATAGAATTCTCCGAGGCCATTATATCCAAGGTTACTGCCATCCTGCTGGTGGGAAAGCCATGGTTTAATCGACGAGTTCCCACAACGACTGCACGGGAAGCATTTTTAATGGAGGGGGAGCAAGTAGAATCATCAAGAAGAGGAATCGCACTGCACTCATTGCCACGGCCATGGGACCAGGTTGTTTTCTTTCTCAAGAAGTACATCACTTGTGAAGGTAGATATCAAACTGTGTATAATTCTGAACTCCCTTTACTTTCTCATCTCCGCCATGGCATTTTAATAAACATTCCATATTATCTACTGCATGACTTGCGTCATATGGCAGCATTTGTCCAGCTGCTAAGCACCCACTTTCCTCCCTCACCCACCATGGCCTTATAAAATTAATAATTGTAAGAACCCTTGCCCAGCATCATATAACCTGGGAACAATTCACAGCCAGAGCTCAGCAACCCACCCCCTTGCGGGTTGTCCCATTACAGTAGATATGAGTTCCACCACAATAGGAGGACCGGAGTCCCTCCACTGAAGTTGGGGGGGGGGGACGAAATTGAAGAAGAACAGTAACCGGGGGCACAAGCAGATCCATCTGGGGGGGATAAAACTATAGTAGAAGAACAGCAACCGGGAGCACAAGCAGAGCCATCTGGGGGGGATGAAATTCCATTAGAAGAAGAACAACTGAGGGCACAAGCAGAGTCGTTGGGGGAGGATGTAGATAAAAACCCTGTGGAAAATCCAGACAATAAGGTAGTTCTGACACTAGAAGGTGAAATTGGAGCAGCACTAAATGCTGTGACAAGTGAACCTGAAGGTGACAGAGCCGGGGCAATAGAAGAAAATATTGAGCTGGTAACTATTGAATCCTCACCTGAGTGGGTAGGAGGAGCTTTAATTGAAGAAGAACAACATGAGGAGCAAGAAAACATTCCTTCGACCTTAGCTGTGAATCTCTATGTACCATCCCCACAAAAGAAAACACCACAAAGGAAAAGAAAGAGAGCAATCAATGAATTTAACATAACCTCACCAATTAGAAAGAAAAGAACTAGATCAGCTACAGTAGCAAAGGAAGCCAGAAAAAGATGGGCAACCCTAGAGGCACAGGTTGAACCCCTGATCCTTGTACCAAGACCAATGGATGCTCCACAAAGACTAGTTGAGGAACAACCCAGAATTGAAGGACTTCTGGCTGAGAACACACTGTTAAAAGAGGACCTCCAAGTGCTTCGAAGGGAATTGGAAACCTAGAAGGAAACCTGCAGGAAACTAGGTGAAAGGAAACTGTATACATTGGTAGAGGCTGAAGACCAATTGGAGGGATCAAACTCTACTGAGCATGGTAAGGAGGATGAACGAGTAATCTGTCCCACCTGTGGAGAAATCTTCAAGGAGGTAGGCCACAAGATTATACTTCATACCTGCTCAGCACAACAGCCTACGGCCACAATAGAGGAAGTTGCAGAAAAAAAAGATGCTGCCACACAAGAACCAGCATCTTTAAACATCCTTGTTGAAGCTGCCACCAATCCTGTGACAGAGGAGCTAAGGGATGAAATCATGTATGATGATGGGGATAAAGAATACACTATAACCCAAGAATGATCCCACGACACAGAGATTATAGAGCAGATGGGAGAAGAACCGGAGATGGGGAACACTCTGGAGCTTAATGAAGAATTCTATACTGTAACCCCAGAATTCTCCCATGACACAGAAATTTTAGAAGAGGAGCCACAAAGGCAAGACATTGATAAACTTGAACAGCGTGCTGTAACAAAAGAACCAGCAAACCTGAGTATACTTGTCCAATCGGTCAAACAAATGGGAGAAGAACCTGGGATAGAGGACACTCTGGAATTTAATGATGAACTACGGGTTGTAACCCCAAAATGTTCCCATGACACAGAGCTTATAGGAGAAGAATTGCAACAACAGGATTATGAAGAGGCAAGCCAGGATGTTGCTACACAAGAACCAACATCCTTGGCGGCTGCAGTAGGTACTCCTAAAATTCAATTAGAAGATAACTCTGGAATGGATATAATTCCCGATATGCAGTGGAGTGAGGATGAAAAGGTACAAACACAATCCGCAGGTGACACTGAAATCTTGGAGGAGGAGCTGAACAATGAGGAAGATATCCAATCTTAGCAATAGAAGGACAAAGAAGACATTGTTACACAATAACCAGTGTCTCTAAAAGCAATGAAGGTAGCTGCTGAAGAGAGTCTAAAGGATGTTGCTATTACACAAGAACCAGCAACTCTCATATTAGACTTAGATGTGCTGGAAGACACTGCCCCACAAGAACCAGTGCTTCTACCTCCTAGAAATGTCATTGATTTGGACTCAGATTAAGATTTCCTTTCAAGTCCTCCCCAAGCACAGACTGCAGGAAGAAGTGATTTCCACTTGCACCAACTGCATTTCCAGACACCAGCAGGTAGCATTGGAAGGGGAACAGTGATGCTGGAAGGTATTGGGTTACTCACAGAGGCTTTTTAAAGACAGATGAGGTGCCTGAGTTTCCCTACAATATTTTCCTCTCTCCATGGACAGAGCTCAGTACAGGACTCAGATTCTGAATGATGCAGGTTGTTGCATGAGGACATGCAACAGGGTAGTTGGGGGGAGATGTTGAGCCTAGAATTGGCCTCTTTTAATCATCCTCGATCACCTTTTTTTCCCCTGTCCTACACCATTTAGCATGTTAATCAGACATGTTGTCCTCACTTTATTTCCCCAAGCTGCCAAGGTATGACTGATCATTGCTCTATCTTATTAATGCTTATGATTGTGATAATTAAGGCTCTTTATCTCTCAATTGTGCTAACATGTTATGATTTATGAAGGTAGTGTAATGCCCATATTTTGATTCGGCATATTTATTAGTTAGACACACCATACTTTACTTCTTATATATTTTGTCGAACTCAGCTCGACTGAGTAAACTATATTGGACCTCATTATATGATGTTACTCTGTCTTATGATTTCACCATGATTATGATGTTACTATGTTATGCAGTTATGATGTCATGATTATCATATGATTTCCTTATTTTACGATTTCAGTATATGTTTATATGTTTTCCTTAATGAAATGTGAAATATATGATTCGGTACGTGGATACCATCTTCTTATATGAATTGCTGAAATGTTATATGTCATATGCATCTATGATGAGCTAAAAGGTTACATGAAATAAAATGATAACATGGATCAATTGGCGATCAATGGAAAATGCTTTCTATAAATTGTATTTTGCAAAACACTAACCTACAGAACACATGGGCTATGGGATAGCCAGTTACTTGATCTGATATATATTGAAAAGGAAAAACATGTTCATACAGCAAACCTTAGCAGCCAAAATGAGGATACGATAACACAAACTGATAATCCCGATAGCAGCAAGTATGAGTCGATAAGGGCGTAGGCCCAGTATGTTGAGAGGGATGGATGTGTTTCCCACCCTATGTTCCATGAGACCCGAGGTCGTGGGAGGGCCGTGCTGAGACACGCTCCCCATGTTGTTGTGATGACGATTGTCGGATGCCTGCTAGGGGAGGATAGGTCCGCTGTTCAGCCGACGCTATCGCTCTCAAGTTCTATGTGGTCAGATCGGTGAGTCCGACATCCACTGTTGTACTAGCAGAGGAAGGATAGGGAGGATGCTGGACGTAGGTTATGATGGGAGGATGTGTTAGTTAGTACTGTTGAGGGTTTAGTATTCCTTGATTCCGAGTTAGTGGAAGTAGGCACCCTTCCTGTACTTGATTGATTAAACTAATGTAAACATAAAGACAATGATGTTAAATCGTAAAGGGTTAACTGTTAAATAACCGAGGATGTTAAAGTAATTATACTATAGATTATGCTTGCTCTTCTGCATGGGGGTAGATACTATTGTTAGTTAGCAAGTATGCATAGGCGGAATGGGGTTTGTTTATAGTACATGTCCGACATGTGCATACACTGGCCATGCATGCACACCTTGTACGTGTACAATATTACTGGTGTATAACATACTTGTCATGCTTGAATAGTAGTATAAATGTCATAGATAACTCAGTTAAGGATACATCAATAAACTTAGGTAATGAATGGTTAGGTTGTCAATGTGTAAATAAGTGAATTAGTAATTATATGAAAACATTGTAATAATAAACTAAGACAAGTATCGTCAGTTAACATTGTCATAGAAGAACTGTTGTGAATAGGGTAATGATAGTGTCTAAGTAATTAGTAAAATTGTTTAAGCCCTCACAAGTGCTTTGTTTATAAGAACAAGGATGCTATGTTGATGATAGGGTACCCATGTGATAAACAAATAATTAAGAATACTATGATTGATTCACCTTTTATTATTGTCAAAGGGTGATTTAATTATTATTATTAATTAATAAATGATATTCCAGCAACATTTATATCCCTATCGTAACAAATGCAATATAAGTAAGATTTAAAATATTGATTTATAAATTAATATTGCGTGATTAATTCCATTTCAAAGTTAGCCATAATAAGATAATCCTTTTTGGAATAACCGTGATGTGATGGAAAATGGATATTTAATTGTTCAATGTTAATCTTGGAATTTAAACCTCAAGCTAAAGTAGTCTCGACGGATAAGGTGGATCATTAAGACACATCATGTCCAAGTTGACAAGGGGCAACTAATTATATAATATTTTTTACATTAATAACATTAAAATATCAAGGATGGCGGATAGACTTGTATTTAATAAAACTTGTCCCGAATGGATAACCTTGGGGTGATAATTCCCACCGTAATAAATAATTACGACCGTCAATCCAAAACCAAATGAATTTTCCATAAGAGTAATTAATTATACATTTTTATAATGAGACGTGGATGAATGAACTAGGGAAAGGAGTAAAGGTTTGAGGGGCTCGAGAGGGGGAGTTTGGGGCGGTGGAGTAAGCCCAAGGTCTTCTCGAGGATGGACATGTATATAGAGGGGGAGAAGGTTGAAGGTTGGGGAGGTTTTTTGATTGGGGAAGAAAAGAAGTTTGGAGAACAGAAGTTGGGAGAACAGAAAGTTTGGCGAACAGAAAGATTTTGAGAACAGAAGGAAAGACTGCTCTCGGGATTATCAGATTGTGGGCTCGGGGGCTTGGAAATCCTTTGATTTCCAAGGGCCAGCAAGATTATAGCTGGTCGGTAGGGTGGACACTTCAGTTTGGCTGTCTAAGGGGATTATACAACCTGCTACAACTTACGGTTAGCATCAGCATCAGGTAATTTCCGTTATTTACTATTATGCTAAATCTTACTGTAAACATGCAAACTTACTATTTACTGATTCACTGCTATTTACTGATTTACTAAGTTGTGAAACCTATTCTTATGCTGTTGAAAAGAAAGGAACGATATGTTTGTTTATTTCAAATTTCGAATGTAAGGTTAGTGAAAACACCACAGTACACTAAATGTTATTTCGGCACATAGAAATTCTTAGAAATTCTCTTCCATAAACTGATAAAGTTTAAAACGTAGAAAATTAAACCTGAAATTTTACATAGTGCTCTGCCGTAAAAATCAGAGCACTACAGATGGTATCAGAGCCTTTGTTCAGACTCTTGAACCTACAGGCCTATTCATGCTTCACCTAGAAAATTTACTTGATAATTTACCTACTTGACCTCCAGCCATAGTCATCCTTCAAGGTACCTGCACAACGATAACAACAATTACAAATATATATATATATATATAATCATAACTTTTGATGCATATAATAACAAATAACAGCTAAATAGAAATACCAGTAGTGTCGTCAGTCTTCCAAATAAAAAGTAAAAAAAAAAAACAAAAACAAAAACAAAAAACAAACACTATTTTGTACAGTATTATTCACTCTCTCTTTTTACAAAACAGCGAAAAATTATCTCTGCTATGCTGTGCCTGAGGAACATTCGCCAATGCATGTGAATCAAAAATATATATAGATAGATATGTAACATTTACATAATAATCTATTCAATTCAAAATTTAAAAAAAAATAAAAAGTAAAATAAAAAGTAAAATAACACAGCTTTTGGGCTATTATACTACAAGAAAAATAATCTCCCGTCCATTTATGAAAAAAAAAAATAAAAAAAATAAAAAATAAAAAAAATTTCACTCCAATAAAATAGTGAGCTATTTAAGTTATTCCATGCACACAAAGTCACCTTCCTTAATTCTGCATTCTAGTTCTAATTGAATATAAGAATTCCTTAATTCTGCATTCTAGTTCTAATTGAATATAAGAATTCCTTAATTCTGCATTCTAGTTCTAATTGAATATAAGAATTCCTTAATTCTGCATTCTAGTTCTAATTGAATATAAGAATTCTCTGAGGCAACAATTGTTAACATAGCATGGCTGCATCACACCTACATATTGATTTGCTGGAAGTCATCAATTACATTAATGGTTAATCTCTAAGATCTGCAGTAGCTGAAAATGATAGTTATGTATAGGCAACAACATCATTACCTGAGGTGCTACCAACCTGCGAGGTAAGAGCTCCTCATGATTTCTTGCGCAGAACGCCCAAGACAAAATCTTCAACTCAGGATTGAATATTACCCGTAGCCGACCATTGCGTACGACACGAAGCTGCTCAAAAACACTTTCTTGGGTGGCTTTTCCATATTCCAATACCATTAACCCTGAACTGAGTCTGTATTCTTGTGGCATATCCACAAAAAGAAGTTCATCTGTCACTCCACTGTCAAATTTGATCTTGCACAATCTCAGAAGTACCTCCACAGTTGTCTCAAATCCCCGCCCTGGCTTTGATCCAGAGATCTTAGTCACGTAGCGACCTCAGACTACAGAGAAGTATCTCATGCCCCCACTATATGATAAGATATAGAAGTCCGCCATACAAGCTCAATATGTTTACCAATTTCACACCATACGAAGAGAGTATAAAATTTGTTACGTGATAGCAATTGAGCCGGAGTAGCGCGAGGGAAAAAAAAAAGTAGGTAGATTGAATAGAAGTATACAGAGTAGCACTTTGAAATACAATACATCTACAGAGAGAATAGCAAAGTACCCAATGGAGACTACTTACGAGCGAGAACTTACCCCGATGGATTCCACCAGCTCGCTGGGGATGGCGGCAAAGGGCTGGTTGGCAGGAAAAGAAAGCCGGGCAGGATTGATTCCTTTGAGCTGGGGCTATGGTTCCTTAAGTTACTGGGTAATTTGGTTCTTCAACAGATGAAACTCAAACGGGTGCTGCTTCAACTGGAAACTCTAAAAAATTTCAAGCATTCGCCTTCAGTTCGAAACGAGAGCTGTAGGATGTACCTTAAACTCCAGATCTGAGCCTATCCAGAGACCGAGTGCCGGGACAAAGGGGTTCCACGCATACCTCCATCCTCAAAGCGCGAACGCCAAGAGCGTGTCCTTCATTTTGTTACCTAGCGCTCGACAGCCCAGCCCTAGCGCTCGACAGCTGAGAGCTGAGAGCTCGACAGCTGAGAGCTTACAAAAAAAAAACCTTGGGGTCGAGCCCAATATTTACCAGCCATTAACGCACTCAAAGAGTTATCATCACAAGAACTAAGGCAAGCATCCAAGGGAACTCACGACAGGTATTAAACCTTGCTCCACGCGTTAGGATGGGAATCGAGACCGAGGCCACCAGGTTTGAAGTGAACGCCATAATTAAAGCACCAATACCAAATGCTAAGCGTCCTCCAGCGGCTGAGCCCAAACGGCCCATGCATCATCCAAGCGTAAAGTCCAAGAGCTCTCTCTTTCATTTGTGTCGAGAACGGCCAAGCCAACGCCCAAGTGCCCAGAACGCACCGAGAGCCTGACCCGTAGCCATGTTAAAATCCTGTTTAAGCAACCGTGTGGCTATTTCACGGAGCCACCTAATGGAAGTGATGACTGCACGGTCACGGGCGCGTTTTACTTCCTTGGAGAAAAAGAAAGTAACAGGCTCTCACAAATACCTTCATAATCTTCTATTTTTACCAGTCGCACCCTCTCCTTCAGGCACATGTCTCGCCGACATACACCAAACCTTGTATCCCCGGCCATGGAGTCGCGCTCGCTGATGGTTGCAGAGCGGAACAGCTATGGAAAAGAGGGGCAGAAATGGCCGCGTCTTGGGGATTGACCCTATTTAGGGTTTCCTCACTTTCACATGGCGGTGGGTTGCTTGGAGAGGCCGCGTGTCCTTCATGCGGACTCGCTCTTTGCATGGCGGTGAGAGGCCGCGTGGCTTTCAAACCTTTAGACATAGGAAGGTGTAGGGCTAGTTTAAATTTAGTGTTATATATTATGATAGAATATATGTTGTACGAACATTTAATTTATTCATATTTTGTTAAAAATATACGTAAAATAAAAATTAATTTTACTTTCCTGTCATAAAATACGCTATATTAAAAATTAAATTATTTATTATATATTCTCCTAGAATATATGTTTTATATATGTTTATTCATATTTTGTTAAAATATACGTAAAATAAAAATTAATTTTACTTTCCTGTCATAAAATACGCTATATTAAAAATTAAATTATTTTATATATTCTCCTAGAATATATGTTTTGTAAAATTTAAATATTTTTCATATTTTGATTAGAATATACGTATTATAAAGATTAATTTTACTTTCTGTTATAATAGATGTTGTATTAAAATTTAAAATTTATTGTTATATACTCTCATAGAATATATGTCTTATAAATTTTTTTTTAACTTATTCAGACTTTGTTAGAAAATATGTATTATAAGAATTAATTTTCTTTTATAACATATGTTGTTAAAAATATGTTTTATAGGAATTTTAAAATTTTTTCTTTTTTTATTAAACTTAACTGCGATTGGTTAAGGTTTAAACAATTATTGTTAATTAAGTTGTTTAGATTAAAGGGTAACGTTTAAAGTTAACTAAGAATAGAGATATTAAAAATTTTGCCGAGATTTCAACTCCTAGTCGAAGGGATGAAAGAGACCCGAAATCTCAAAAACAAGACACCATTAAGACCAGCACGACGAGCTGAACACCATGACAAGATTGTTTAAATAAAAAACGAATATAGATTTTACTGCGCTAATCTTGACAATTTGTTATCTCATGATGCAAGTTATTAAATACCTACATTTTAGTTCCGCGTATATTTGATTGAACAACTAAGGATATGACTTTATTTTAATAACTCAGGGACTATCATGGTGACAACACGCAGAGGTCGAGGTCGGGGTCAAGGTCGACCACCGTCACCGCCACCTCCGCCACCGTCGTCGCCGCCAACACCGCCACAAACAACCTCCACACCTGAAATGCAGATCATAATGAGGTCATTGGAGGCTATTATGACCACGATGAACAGGCAGTCGGAAAGGGCCGCCGAGGTGGAAACCACTCAAGTGAGTCGAGAGAACTCTGAAAGGGCACATGGACCAAGACTGGAACCGCTTCAGGACATATCGAGGGAGTTGCAAAAGATAAAGGTTCCAGAGTTTTCTGGAGGACGACCCGGTAAGCATGTCGAAGCATGGCTAGAAGGCATGAAGAGATGCTTCGCATTGAATGAGTACACATCTAGTTCCAAGGCTAGGATGGCCGTCTTTCAGCTTAAAGGTGATGCTTTGAATTGGTGGTCAGACCTCGAGAAGCAGTTGCACCTTACTCCTCTTACAACTTCTTGGGAACTGTTCGAGGAAAGGTTCCACATGAAGTATTTACCAAATTATTACAAGGAAGAACAGGCAGGTGCACTCCATGCCTTAGTACAGGGAGACAAGACAGTGGAGGAGTACGAATCTCGGTTTATGGAACTGGTAAAATATGTTCCTTACCTTGATGCAGATGATTGTCAGGTAGAGCGTTTTGTGTATGGACTTAACTACAAGATTAGAGCTGCTGTGCGGATGTGGAAGCCAACTTCAGTTTCCATGGCAGTTGAGTATGCTCGTTATGCAGCTGATATGTCAGATGGAAAAGGGGGCAGTAAGTTGACAAGAACCAATCAGTATGTTTCAGGGAAGGCATCACGTCCTTACTTCAGGGGAGGACAATCTAGACCTCCTCCTTATGGTAACCGGTTCACACCGAGGGGTAATACTTCAGTTAACTCAATCTCGCAGGCATCGTCCGCAACCCACCAAAGCCAGGGACGTACACAGGGAAGTTCCTATAGAGGAGCAAGGGGTTTTAGAGGAACCAGGGGAAGGAACTTATCTCAGAGGATTCCTTCGAGCAACAGGCAAGCCCCTCCCAATCTCTCTTGTTGGGGATGCGGAGGTCCTCATTTCCAGCGAGACTGTCCCAAGGGTCAGTCAAGCAGCAGGCACAGGGAAGGAAAGGCACCCATGGATAGTTCGGGTAACAGTCATCGGATTCATGCAGCGGTGCATAACCACCAGGCAGAACATCAGTCTACCGTAGTAGAATCCACTGGTAATGTAAACAATGTCAAACTTAAAATTTTGTTTGATCCAGGAGCAACTGATAGTTTTATTTCACCATTTGCATTAGATAAATGTGGGTTGGCAGCCTACGAGCACGATGATTTCAAACTGGTCGAAATGGCTTCAGGAACTAAGCAACCAGTAGGTCTTAAAGTGAGAGGTTGTGGGGTTGACTTAGGAGTTTGCACCACTAAGTTGGATGCTTATGTCACCAATTTGGGGACTTATGACCTCATTATTGGCATGGATTGGTTAGAAGACCATAGAGCTTTCATAGACTGCTATGCAAAGAAGGTGTTGTGCCTCGATGACGAGGGAAGGACAATTCAAATCCAAGGCTTGAAGAGGAAGGTATCCCTCCGTTTCATCTCTATGGTGAAAGCTAAGCGATGCCTAAGACAAGGATGCCAGTTGTTCGTAGTGGAGGCCATGAGCGATAGTAAAGGACCTTCCTTGAATTCTTACCCAGTGCTTTCTGAGTTCAAGGATGTCTTTCCGAAGGAATTACCAGGACTACCTCCAGAAAGAGAGCTCGATTTCACAATCGAACTAAAACCTGGTGCAGAACCTATCTCAAAAACTCCTTATAGAATGACAACTCCAGAGCTCCGTGAGTTACAGATCCAGTTAAAAGAGTTGCTAGATTTGGGACTGATTAGACCTAGTATCTCGCCATGGGGAGCACCAGTGATCTTCGTTAAGAAGAAGGATGGATCTCTGTGACTGTGCATAGATTACAGAGATTTGAACAAGGCCACCGTGAAGAACAGGTATCCCATACCAAGAATTGATGACCTCTTTGATCAAATGAAAGGTGCGTCAGTCTTCTCAAAAATTGATTTACGATCAGGGTATCACCAGTTGAGGATCAAGGAAGGCGACATTCCCAAGACTGCCTTTCGAACTCGATTTGGGCATTACAAGTTTGTAGTGGTACCATTTAGTTTGACCAATGCTCCAGCTGTATTCATGAGCCTCATGAATGGGGTCTTCCGAAAATACTTGGACCGCTTTGTTCAGGTCTTCTTAGATGATATTCTTATCTATTCTAAGAATGAGAAGGAGCACGAGGAACACTTGCGGTTAGTCTTGACATGCTTAAGGGAACATAAACTTTATGGTAAATTGTCAAAGTGTTCCTTCTTCCAAAAAGAGATTCACTACTTGGGGCACATCATCTCAGGTGAAGGGATCTCTGTAGACCCAGAAAAGGTAAAGGCCATTGAAGATTGGCCAATTCCAAGGAATGCTCATGAGGTGCGCAGCTTCATGGGGTTAGCAGGCTATTACCGGAGGTTTGTGGAAGGATTTTCTAAAATTGCCAAACCTATTACCACCTTGCAATGCAAGGGAGTCCGGTATGAATGGACCGATGAATGCGATGCCGCTTTTACAGAGTTAAAAAGATTGTTGACAAGTGCACCGATCTTGCGGGTACCAGACATGGATAAAGATTTCATGGTATGCACCGACGCCTCGAAGCAAGGATTAGGAGCGGTGTTTATGCAGGAAGGTGGGGTAATAGCTTATGCATCTCGAAAGTTGAAACCTCATGAGGAGCAGTATGCCACGCATGATCTAGAATTGGCAGCAGTAATGTTGGCACTAAAATTATGGAGGCACTACCTAGTTGGTAGAAGCTTCACCCTTAAAACAGACCATCAGAGCTTGCAGTACATATTTACCCAAAGGGATTTGAATGCTAGGCAAAGGTGATGGAGTGAGTTCATGAGTGAGTATGACTTTGGTATCTCTTATATCAAAGGAAAGGAGAATGTGGTGGCAGACGCTCTAAGCCGAAGGCCGAGACTTTTCTCCTTAATTCCCTTGAAGATTGACTTGAGGGAAAGGGTACTAGGACAACTATTGGGTGATAGTTGGTATCTAAAAGTAACCTCAGCTATTCAGAATGGAAAGAAACAGGAATTGAAGTATGATGGGTACCATCTTGAGGAAGATGGATTGTTGCGGTATCAGGGAAGGATGTATGTTCCTAAGGTCCAAGGTGATATCAGGGAAACCATCCTTAGAGAGGCCCATAGATCGCATTACTGTGCGCACCCAGGGGTGAAGAAGATGTATGCTGACATGAAGCAACTCTTCTTTTGGCCAGGTATGAAGATGGATGTAGTGGATTTTGTTTCGAAGTGCCTTGAGTGTCAACAAGTTAAGGCAGATCATCGTCACCCGGCCGGTCTCCTACAACCGCACGATATTCCTATGACTAAATGGGAAGTCATTTCCATGGACTTCGTTGTAGGATTACCACTCACATCTCTGAGACATAATGCTATTTTGGTGGTAGTCGACAAACTGACCAAAAGTGCTCACTTCATTCCAGTCAGAGACACCTATGATGTGACAGATGTGGCAAGGGTATTCATAAATGAGATTGTACGTCTTCATGGAGTTCCTAAAAAGATAATCTCTGACAGAGACCCTAAGTTCACATCCAGATTTTGGACAAGCATGCAGTCAGCATTAGGGACACAGTTGAACTTAAGCTCAGCTTATCACCCCGAGACAGATGGACAGACTGAGAGGGTGAATCAAGTGATGGAGGACATGCTTAGGATGTATGTTATGGATCAACAGACACAGTGGGAGAAATATCTTCCTTTAGTGGAGTTTGCATACAACAATAGTCATCACAGCTCCATTGGTATGCCGCCATATCAGGCATTGTATGGGAGGCCGTGCAGGACACCACTCAGTTGGGACAGGTTAGAGGATCGAGTTTTAATTGGGCCTGAATTGATTCAGGAAATGGAGGAGCAAGTGATACAGATTAGGCAGCGGCTGAAGGAAGCACAGGATAGGAAAAAGAGTTACGCTGATGCACACAGATCAGATAGAACTTATGGAGTAGGGGATCGTGTATTTATTCGCATCAGACCAAATAAAAGTACCATTCGGTTTGGGAAGGGTACCAAGTTGTCACCTCGCTTTATAGGTCCATTTGAGATTCTGGAGAAAATCGGACCAGTTGCTTATCGTCTCGCGCTGCCACCCCACTTGCATAAAACTCATAATGTATTTCATGTTTCTGTATTACGACATTACATAGCTGATGAGACTCACAAAATTCATTGGAAGGAATTGCAGGTCTCGGACGAGGGAACCTTCAGGGTCGAACCATTACGTATACTTGATCGTAGGGTTCGACAGCTCCGTAGTCGCCATGTGGACCAAGTTAAGGTCCAATGGGACAAGTATAGCCCAGGGTCTGCTACCTGGGAGGATGCAGAGACCATGCGTCGAGATTTTCCCTCACTATTTTGACCATAACTTCGGGACGAAGTTTCCCGAAGGGTGGGTGTATGTAATGCCCATATTTTGATTCGGCATATTTATTAGTTAGACACACCATACTTTACTTCTTATATATTTTGTCGAACTCAGCTCGACTGAGTAAACTATATTGGACCTCATTATATGATGTTACTCTGTCTTATGATTTCACCATGATTATGATGTTACTATGTTATGCAGTTATGATGTCATGATTATCATATGATTTCCTTATTTTACGATTTCAGTATATGTTTATATGTTTTCCTTAATGAAATGTGAAATATATGATTCGGTACGTGGATACCATCTTCTTATATGAATTGCTGAAATGTTATATGTCATATGCATCTATGATGAGCTAAAAGGTTACATGAAATAAAATGATAACATGGATCAATTGGCGATCAATGGAAAATGCTTTCTATAAATTGTATTTTGCAAAACACTAACCTACAGAACACATGGGCTATGGGATAGCCAGTTACTTGATCTGATATATATTGAAAAGGAAAAACATGTTCATACAGCAAACCTTAGCAGCCAAAATGAGGATACGATAACACAAACTGATAATCCCGATAGCAGCAAGTATGAGTCGATAAGGGCGTAGGCCCAGTATGTTGAGAGGGATGGATGTGTTTCCCACCCTATGTTCCATGAGACCCGAGGTCGTGGGAGGGCCGTGCTGAGACACGCTCCCCATGTTGTTGTGATGACGATTGTCGGATGCCTGCTAGGGGAGGATAGGTCCACTGTTCAGCCGACGCTATCGCTCTCAAGTTCTATGTGGTCAGATCGGTGAGTCCGACATCCACTGTTGTACTAGCAGAGGAAGGATAGGGAGGATGCTGGACGTAGGTTATGATGGGAGGATGTGTTAGTTAGTACTGTTGAGGGTTTAGTATTCCTTGATTCCGAGTTAGTGGAAGTAGGCACCCTTCCTGTACTTGATTGATTAAACTAATGTAAACATAAAGACAATGATGTTAAATCGTAAAGGGTTAACTGTTAAATAACCGAGGATGTTAAAGTAATTATACTATAGATTATGCTTGCTCTTCTGCATGGGGGTAGATACTATTGTTAGTTAGCAAGTATGCATAGGCGGAATGGGGTTTGTTTATAGTACATGTCCGACATGTGCATACACTGGCCATGCATGCACACCTTGTACGTGTACAATATTACTGGTGTATAACATACTTGTCATGCTTGAATAGTAGTATAAATGTCATAGATAACTCAGTTAAGGATACATCAATAAACTTAGGTAATGAATGGTTAGGTTGTCAATGTGTAAATAAGTGAATTAGTAATTATATGAAAACATTGTAATAATAAACTAAGACAAGTATCGTCAGTTAACATTGTCATAGAAGAACTGTTGTGAATAGGGTAATGATAGTGTCTAAGTAATTAGTAAAATTGTTTAAGCCCTCGCAAGTGCTTTGTTTATAAGAACAAGGATGCAATGTTGATGATAGGGTACCCATGTGATAAACAAATAATTAAGAATACTATGATTGATTCACCTTTTATTATTGTCAAAGGGTGATTTAATTATTATTATTAATTAATAAATGATATTCCAGCAACATTTATATCCCTATCGTAACAAATGCAATATAAGTAAGATTTAAAATATTGATTTATAAATTAATATTGCGTGATTAATTCCATTTCAAAGTTAGCCATAATAAGATAATCCTTTTTGGAATAACCGTGATGTGATGGAAAATGGATATTTAATTGTTCAATGTTAATCTTGGAATTTAAACCTCAAGCTAAAGTAGTCTCGACGGATAAGGTGGATCATTAAGACACATCATGTCCAAGTTGACAAGGGGCAACTAATTATATAATATTTTTTACATTAATAACATTAAAATATCAAGGATGGCGGATAGACTTGTATTTAATAAAACTTGTCCCGAATGGATAACCTTGGGGTGATAATTCCCACCGTAATAAATAATTACGACCGTCAATCCAAAACCAAATGAATTTTCCATAAGAGTAATTAATTATACATTTTTATAATGAGACGTGGATGAATGAACTAGGGAAAGGAGTAAAGGTTTGAGGGGCTCGAGAGGGGGAGTTTGGGGCGGTGGAGTAAGCCCAAGGTCTTCTCGAGGATGGACATGTATATAGAGGGGGAGAAGGTTGAAGGTTGGGGAGGTTTTTTGATTGGGGAAGAAAAGAAGTTTGGAGAACAGAAGTTGGGAGAACAGAAAGTTTGGCGAACAGAAAGATTTTGAGAACAGAAGGAAAGACTGCTCTCGGGATTATCAGATTGTGGGCTCGGGGGCTTGGAAATCCTTTGATTTCCAAGGGCCAGCAAGATTATAGCTGGTCGGTAGGGTGGACACTTCAGTTTGGCTGTCTAAGGGGATTATACAACCTGCTACAACTTACGGTTAGCATCAGCATCAGGTAATTTCCGTTATTTACTATTATGCTAAATCTTACTGTAAACATGCAAACTTACTATTTACTGATTCACTGCTATTTACTGATTTACTAAGTTGTGAAACCTATTCTTATGCTGTTGAAAAGAAAGGAACGATATGTTTGTTTATTTCAAATTTCGAATGTAAGGTTAGTGAAAACACCACAGTACACTAAATGTTATTTCGGCACATAGAAATTCTTAGAAATTCTCTTCCATAAACTGATAAAGTTTAAAACGTAGAAAATTAAACCTGAAATTTTACATAGTGCTCTGCCGTAAAAATCAGAGCACTACAGGTAGTTTGAGATAAGTGGACTGCAGGAAGGTGGGGCTGAACAAGTCTTGAAAGGAGGGGTGTTCGCTACTTAAAAAGGATCCTCCGGGCTCGGATCATCAATTAAGGAACATGGTTCCAATATAGCATCCTAGGTGGAGCTATGACAAGGCAGTTGTAACAGAATGCACTATAATTGAAGATCTTTAGTATGTTGTTGCTCGAGTTAATTGTGATCTGGAAAGATCGCCACTCCTGGGCCAATCAACAGCTTTCTCGCAATTTTATGTCTCTACTTTGCCACGTATTGTAACAGCTAGTGTTATTTAGGGCGCCTGAAGATCAGAGATCTTAATGGCTACCCGCTAATAGGATTGGATGTTACGATCTGTATGTATAAATATGGGGAGTTGCCTCGGCCGAGGGGGTGGAACAACGAAGAATTTATTCATTGTATTAGCAGTAAAAGCAAACTGTGTAATCATTCTTCTATTAATATAAGGAGTTACCTCTGAGTTAAAGGAATACGTTGTTCAGCCAGCATCTCTGTGTGAAGGCTGGGCCTGTCTTCCACAGAGATTGCTGAGTTAAATTAGGATTCTTCAATTTCGTGTTGTGTGATGTTTTGTTGATGTTATCTCCTTTGTACGCAGCAGTAGTAATTGTGGTGTGGATTTCCAGTATAATTAAGATTATATTTCTTTGAGATTGGCAAGTAGTACAGAGTGACAGTCGACTGAGTAAGAAACTTTATGCAATTCATGGGACAGTTGTACACAGCCTTGTTCATCTTGCAGATTAAGTTGTGATCCCATGAGCCTTTGCAATTTATCTTTCCTGTTATGATTGTTGATTTTCATTCCTGTAATTCAATCTCTTAGAGCAGCTGAACTCAATCCTTTGCAATTGAATTTCTAAATTAATATCCAGTTTATGCTTATGGTTTTCAAGAGTGATCAGATTGAAGAAGTGAGTTACTTGTTCTAGGAAGTGAATAGGATTTCTTTTTATCTGCAATTGTCTTTGAATCTTATAATTGTTTCTTATTGATGCATGGTAGAAAGGAATTGAAATTATAGTATTTAGAAAGCAATTGGGATTACACAGATCTTGGGATGGACATAGTTGTTAGAGGATAAAAGCATTCAATTATAGTGATTTGGTGTTTAAGCATAGACTGTGCATCTATCCTTTGAAATAAAATACTTTCTTGGGTTGACAATAAATCTCGTCTTCTCTGTATGATTGGAATAATCTATCTGCATATAGGGTGCTCGACAATGATGAGCTACATCGAGCGTTTTTTACCCTCTTCTGGATCGTTAAAAAACAAAGAGGTACTCATCAATCATGACAGGGAAAATAAGGGAAGGTGAATGTATTTGAGTATGTATTTATGGCAGCTCGTTGTCATTTTTGAACATGACACCTATTTCAGTTCTAGCCAAACAATTCGATAATTAGCTTGCTCTCCAGTCACTCCAAGTCCATGAGTCATTTTACTCCTTTGGGTCATCCAAAGAATGTCACAATCACATGTTGCATTATGTCCTTGTATTTTCCTTGTTGATTCAATGCTTCAAGGTCACTTGTCATGCCATTAAATGTTCAAATATAGTCTTTGCCAAGAGTCAACCCTTTGCGGTCCTTAAACCTTGTTTTGTGTTGGTAATTCCTGAGAAAACCTCTGCAGTATTTCTTACCAGTATACCCTTTGTGTCAGTTCATACTCATCTGATATACCAACTCATCATTTTATTGAGTTGGTTTTGTTTCGATGATGTGGGATGCATCATGGCCCTCCTTCGAAGAGTTTGTTCCTATCTACATCAACAAATTATCCAGGGATTAAACTTAGAAACCATTGCTCAGTACCTTGGGACCTTCATGCCTCAATTATAAGCTTCCTCGCGTCCGATAGAAGGTTTACATCATTGACCTTTGATCGAATGATTCCATGGGTGTTCGACTTCAGCTCCTTCATTTGCATTCGTTGGGATGTATTGTGATACCTTGGGAGTCATTGTCATCATTGATGATTTCCCATGCACCTTTTAACGACTTACATCATTGACCGGTAATCAAGTGGTTTCTGCCATGTTTGACTTCAACTTCTTTATTCACATGGCTAGAATCAAATCAGTTCGGATTCGGGTTGAATACCCTGGGGACTATAATTAATTTACCTAGGTTGTGATGGATATTTTTTTAGTAGGTTCCCGCGTGGATATCATGTTGGTAACCTCATTGATGTATTGTCACACAGATCCACTTTTGTATTGGTTGTGGCTGTGTTATTGTTGTATCATGGATTTATGCTTGTATTCTAGTAGCCATGATCTATTCTCAGTCATTGGTCATGTCCTGAGTCATTACTATCATGGATCTGCAATGTATTGTTCGGCATCCATGCTATGGGTCATACATATTTCAAAGTTGAAAATTATTGTACTACATTAAGTCTTTGTTGTTTGTTAGCAGGTTTCTGACATATGGTTCTTTTCCTTGATCACCATGGGAAAAACTATTTATGATATCCTTTCACTCTAACTTCATACTTTGGGGGGTAATCTATTACAAGGAATCTTCGTCATGAACCTTGTACTTGCCACAATCATTGAAGAATTTTTATCAAACTTGCCTAAGAAATGAGATCCATTGTTTTTCCCTTCTAAATGGGTTTTTTGACAACAATGTCGTAGGTTGCTTAAGAGAAACATGCGACACTTTTCCTTGTCACAAGTTGTTGTCCTACAAGATGTGATACTTTCGCATTTTTACCGATGTGCAAGCTGTGACACCCTGATGTGTCGCAGGTTGCTATAATGCAGAGTACGACACTGTTGCTTAGAATGGAAAAAGAGAATTGTTTAGGACCTTCTAGATAGAGGCCCTCGTGGAAAAATATCCATTCTTATTAGGGTGGATCTCACTCGACTCCTAACCTGTTGGGATCTTTCCCTATTCTTCTCCTCTTATCTCTCACCTTCCCCTTATCCTCTTTTCCCTTTAAAAGCAAGCTTAGGACCATGGTTGAGGGGTAGGAGTCTAATATAGCTAGATGCTGGAGTAATTATGTTAGAGAGTCTTATCTTGAGTTATCATCCTCTTGGAGAAAAGTGATATATTGAAGAAAATAATCATCGAGAAGGAGATTGCAATGACAAGGCTCGGTTGTAATCATTCTCTCTCTTATTTAATACAACAATGCATTTCCTTTCCCACATTATTTGTCATTGATATTGTTGTTTTCTTCCTTGGCCATTAACATAAGTTCTTGTAGATTTCTATCATCTTGTTTTATCTTCTTATCAACTCTCTTGCAGGTTTCCTACATGGTTCTTCCATCGAACGACAAATATAGGATCTAAAGCAAGACCAACCTTCAAACTATACAAGCTAGTTCTATTTGCTTGTACATTTTACTACAAATAACTTAGGGAAAGTTGTGCACTCTGTGGTTTTTTGTTCTAGATCTAAACCATTTAGACTATGGAATTCCACCTCTGTCCGCATCGATAGAAAAATACTCAAACACAAATTATGTGTCTCACAAAGTAGATCCTCAACTAAGGTTACTCCTTCCAATGGATGACACCTAAGATCATCTTTCTTCTGGCATAGATCCATAGCATAGGTTTCATTCTTGGCATGCAAGTCATCATTATATTTTTTTGCAAAATCAGTTCCATGGTATGAAGTGGAAGGTAACTTAGAGTGACTTTTGAAAAAATCAAAAATTGCATCATACCTTGCGGTTTCATCTTCATGTTCTCCATGTAGAATATTGGTGTTGGGATGTTATTCCTCTATGAGACTCTTAGGTGGTTCGCTCTATCCAAACTTTTCATTTGGTTGGAGTGAATCTATGTGCAAGGAATTATTCTTGTTTTCATGTGCTTCTAATTCCATGCTATCCTCCTGGAAACTTGAGGATTCTTCATCTTGAGTGGCATTAGGATCTACAAGACTAGTAATCTCATCCACATTGTTGGCTCCATTTTGCTGCAATTTCTACTCCACTTCTTTACACAATTTTTCAACAATTTGTGATTCCATTCTTTCGTTCTTGCATATATTTTTTACCTCCATTTCACTATAAAATCATAAATATATGAGTTCCTGTATTTCTTCATTCAATGCGTGATAGCCTTGGAAGTACTCGAAAGAGTTAACTTCCTTTGATGATATATTGGTCCCATGGCAGTGAAGCATATTTTTGCTTGCTGCACAACTCCTTTTTATCTCCTCCACAAATATCCTTGGAATATTGAGCTCACTATATTCACTATATATTCGGTCACAAAATTAACCATCCTCAAATTTTGGTATGCCTCCATTGATATAGATGATTTCTTCTTCTACATACTGCTCAAATTCAACATCTTCAACTGGAACTAACCTCATCTTACGAACTTTTCTTCAAATGACTAATGGACACAATACATAGGTGCATAGGACCATGCTCTGATACCATTTTAATATCCCTAATCTGAAATTTTGGAATATTAACTCAACCCCTAACTCAAGAAATCAAAATTCCTCAAGACTAGGTGTTTTTGCTCCAAACTAGGCATAGTGAGACATGCTCATAATAGGATTTAGATAGTGCAGCCCATGGGGAATGGTTTGGGGCCTCTGTTATGGAAATTTTCAGGTTTGATATGAAGGATTGGAAAACTTATTTATGTGGATCTACTTTGGGACTCTCCACACACACTTTGCATGCAACCTTGACCCAACATTGTGACTAGCTAGAAATGGACAACTTGAGACTAGTCTTTTACCAACTTGTTCCCAAACACTTCTAGACCTTTACAAATGTATCAAGGAGGGAATATAGGTTCTAAAACACACTTAGGAAAACATGCAGTAATACGTGGAAGATTTACTCTAGGTTCCTACTTTGACAATTGCATATTTTAGGATGCATCACACCTAGGCATACCAGTTGGGTAAACCAAATGACTGGAGGTAATATCCCCAGGAATTATGTGGAAATAATTCTACTTCTAGTGAAAATATGGAATTATATTGACCTGTGACAACCCCAACCTTCAATGGAAACACAAGACTCAACAATTGGCTCTTTTACTGCAAGATTGGGAAGATTGGAGAAAGGTTCAAAATTTGGATAGCTCCACTAGGAAATTTCCAAACGACTTCTAAAGGCACCTGAGCCTCATGAATTCATGTTATGAGGCTTGGTATGGGTCCAAATTACTCTTATATAACTACATCAAATATCATTATGTGATTTGAAGGTACATAAGACTGTTTATGACAGCACAACTGATAACTAGTCAAATTTTACAATAGTGCATAGTAAAAAGAGAACATTGAAGAAAGACATAGAAATGCAGAGAGAGGCACATAAATCTAATTTCATTAATATGCAAGTATTAAATTAGATATTCAGACTGTATAAAAAAAAATTCCATGGCTCATAGGGCGCAAACCTTCAATTATCAACACTACTACCATACCACACTGTCAACAACACCTAGAAATTGTAACTTGAAACTGTATAGGAGATAAGTAGACTGACTAGAAATGGAATAGAACTGGAATGGACCTGAAAAATAAATTAAATGCTTCATTGTATCTCCATGAGAATAATTTTGTGTTCTCTCCTTCAATCTCTAGTTGAAAGGATCTCACAATCTCTCAACTAGATCACTGGTTGCAACTTGCAAAGGGGCACATCTCCCAATGCTAGCAAGGGACACATCACCCAAGCTATGAAAAGTTCAAATATATTCAAATCAATCAATAAAATGACAAAATATCCTTCATGGAGGTTCTTATATTCCTTTTATAAGTTTCTAGTGGATTCTTTGGTAAGTTACATTGCTTATGGACCACTTGCCTCATCAATTGTGCCCTCACTGGCTAAAATTAGGACTTGCATATTTTCTTGAGATTACTTCCTTAATTTATTGTCTTTTCTGATTTAGTCTTATTTTCTTGATTTTAGGAAAAATATGGAAACTTATGCTTTCTTTGATTTTCTGTTGCTTTCTTGCTTTTCACTGCTTTCTTGCTTTTCACTGCTTTCCTTCTTTTCAGTTGCTTTCCTACTTTTCAGCTTCTTTCATGTTTTTCATCGCTTTGTCCAGATTCCTTTGTGGGAGACAACTCATGAGGGTCCACCCAACCTCCTATGAACCCTCTTGGGATACCTAGGCATTTCCAACTCAATAAAAAAATAATTAACAATTAAATATTTATATCTATGAACTAAATCACTTCTTCTTTATTTATTTTAATTATACAAGATAACTATATGCCAAAATTAATTCCCTAACTAATTTATTTAATTTCCACTTGAACCCATGGGAATTGAATGGGATAGAGGGATGACCATGGAGCCACTAAGTTGGGGACATTACATCTACACACATTGAATAGAATAGTAAGGGTTGGGTACTCTAAGGGACTATTGGGAAGAGAAAGAGTATGCATTCCTTATGTTGTGTGGGGAAGTGGAAGAGAATTTAATGGATGGGATGGTTGAGTGTGATGCTTGTAGTGCTCAGCGGTGAGAAGATTGGATAAGAATGAGATAAAATGGGGTTTGGGTTGAGAGAGAGAATCTTGTAAGAATTTCCATTTCCATGGTGGCCTCATATCTAGACTTGGGGATCGCATCTGTAGCTGGTACCTATGGATGGGTGGAAAATCACTCATATGTAGCCAATTCCTTGGATCTTGTTCTATTAAATATAAGTATTTTTTTTATGAATGTGAAATGATTATATTTAATCCATGTTATGAATATGATGGTTATTGCATTGTGTGTGTGTGAAGTATAGCTTTACTTATATGGTGTTTTATATTCATGCAACTACACATGCATTTATTAAATTGTGTTTCCCCTGGATGACTTAAATCAGTTATAAATTCAAATAATGGCCCATGCGATGGAATTTAGAAACAAGAAATTTCTAATTAGGCCCTCTTATAGTCAAAATCATGGATGGGGATGCTATAGAGTGATATCAGAGCTCTTGGTTGCAACACCGAGGCTATATGGTCTAGAATCAGTGTTTACATGCAGGAAATCTAAGTTTCAGGGAAAGTGTTTGACAAATGTTCTTGATAAAATTAGTGGTTTTATTCATCAAATTATATTTTAATAAAACTATGAGTTAGATCTTGTGGTTATCAGTATAAATGACCAGTTTGATTTGGGGTAAATATAGGAAAGACCTCTAGGATCAATACAAATATCATTGTGTTAACTAATAGAAGCTCAAGTTCCAAATTCTTAGGTTCACAGTGTTGTTTGATGGTTAGAGGATGACAAATGGATGAGATTAAATTAGGTTGGTCATACTATCAAATCAAACCGTTCATGCAAATCTAATTGCAAGGAGTATAATACAAGGACTTTCACCGTGAATGACCTAGACTAAATTGAGTGGATGGGATCTTTAAATCCATATATACCATTCATGCAAGCGGTTGTGATCGGAGATTATCATGAGGGGTCATGCCACAAACAAGCGATATTAAAACATGCAAGTATGATCTTTATATCTCGTCCATTCGTGCAAAGGGATGTGAATAGTATATCGTATAGGAAGTGTTGCTGCAAATGCTCACAATTTAGTCATATTGGTTGGATCTATAGATCGTGACCATTCATGGGATTCCTTCAAATGGGGTTAAAAATTACAGTGTGGGAACATTCAAGGATTAGGATGAAAATGACAAGCACCAAAAATAGAATATCATAATGTAGAACTAGAGGATTCCATGGAGGGTCCAAGTGGGCATGGTTCCACATCACCACCTTCCATGTTCGATGCCATGTCAACAAGATGCCATGTCATCAATACTAAAAATATTTAAAAAATCTATAGCCAAAAACTTGTTATGGAAATAATAGAAGTATATTTACTTATAATTTGATGGAATTTGGGTTTTCGTCTATGGTGAAGAGGAATGCAAGATTGACATAATGTGGAATGGGCCTATTATACTCCAATGGTTTTACAAAAAAAAAGAGAAATAGTGGCTTTTGAAGACTAGTACCTAATGGTTGCACATGGACCTTGTTCGGGATGACATTTTTATGGTGCAATTGTTGACTAGGAACATAGATAAACCAAGTGTATTTTGGCCAAATTTCAAATATTTTAGAGTAGAGGTGTAGAAGAAGGCCAAAATCCACTATTTGGGTGCGTGTTTTTATGATTTTGGAAAATTTCAAGGAGGTAAAAGTGACACAAGATGTCGAAACCAAAAAAAAAATATGAAAGTGACTTTTTATTTAATCATAAATCCAAAAAAAATGATTAGAGGAAGTTTTCCCAAAAATGCTCAGTTTGAGAGATAACAGTTTTTGGAAACTAATCAAAGTCTAGAAGAAGTGGAAAAAGTAAAAGTATAAATCCTAGAAAAAAATAGGAATCAACTAGGGCATCAGATCGATGATATGAAAGTTGCTAAGTAATCCCTATCATGATTATTATCCATTCCCAAAACAAACAAAAAGGTATAGTTCTCCCTAGATTTTCTTCTATATGTGGATGAAGTTGATCTCTAAGACTAAATGCACCGACATGAAAAGTGTCAAATTGGGAAAATTGGTAATTTTTAAGGGATGTAACTTTTCACTATGAGATCATAACTAAGCTTTAGATATTCCCAAAAATTGAACAGAAAAGAGCATGTGGCCTTAATTTGACAAAAATTGTCAATGTGGGTAGTTTCTAGAATGCATGAAAATTAATTTTCTAATTTTCTAATGATGTAATGTTGCAGACAATTGTACTTACATGAACACTTTTGTAGATACATTACCATATCAAGTACAATTAGGGATCAGCATTCAAGATAGTGCAATTAAAAAGCCTTTGGTCATGGTTGGGAAAAGAAAACTATCACTATGTATGATGCATAGGATCCTTATGTTTAATGCCCCACATTTTGGCAGTCATAAATCAAAAACTATAATGTGATATAGTTTAACATTGTATTTTCTTATTATCTATTCAACGAAGATAGATTGATTGACATGATTGTTAAGTGGATATGTTGACTCCCTTGAGGTGTGTATGGTAAATGGAATTTACTATTTAATTTATTAATGGCAATGAATGTGTTACTTCATATTGAACACGCAAATAGAATATAGAATGTCCATATGTGGAATGTTAATTTAGTTGTTTGCAAAAGAACTTACATGATTATATGTAAATGTTGTTTTCGTAATTTGGAGTAACACTTGAAAGAGTTGGGTATGTCTATATATGAGTTTCATGTTAATGATGAACTATTCCACATGTTGATTGGCTACGAGATAGGCAGATTCCTAGAGCACCAAGGGGCGCGAGATGTCTTGGACATCAAGAGGATAATGATTTTATATCAGTTTTCATGTTATTTAATTGTGAATTCCAATATTTCTATGACTTGTGGGTGAGTGTGGGTTTTGACAGGAACTACGACTTTCCCAAAGTGGTTGTTTGATGATGAGACCCCTTAGATCAGTGATGGCACAATATGGTTGATGTAGGGCGTTGACCCTAGTACTATCAGAGGGGTGGAGGCATTTCCCACCATTGAACCTCCGAAAACCTAGAGTCATGGGAGGGCTATGCTTAGCACACAACTATGGATGTGGGATAATGACTAATGGGTGCCTGTTGGGGAATCTTGATCGATGTGGTCGATTGACCCTTCCGCTTATGGGTTCTATACATGGGCATACGCATAGTCAAGATTCCATGGTATATTCCAGCAGAGGATGGGATGGTGAGGTCAGGAGCTGGAAGTAGTGTTGATTAGGTGGTTGGAGTACTAAAGGGATGGATGGAACCAATGATGTATTGGATGGTGTTCTTGATTGTTATTAACCATTGTGATTATATGCTTGATTTCATCATTATGTTTATCTAATTCTTCCTTATTGCTTCTATATGAATGATGCATTGTTTAATTGTTCTTCTATATGTTGTTTGTGAGCATGTAATAATGATCTATTAGGAGCATTACATGTGATTATTATTACCCACGCTTAGTGTGTGTGCACTGGCCATGCAAACGCCAATTCGTGAGTACATTACTATAATTGGCAGATCGATGAATAAATTAATATGATTATATTAACTAATAGTAGCTTGGTTGATGAATTGTTGAAAGTATTACTTGTGTGTTGAAAGTGTGAGTTTGTTGACTTGTCAAATATGTTTTAGATTTATATAAATTGGTTGTATTATTGAATAACATATATAATTATATACATATAATATAAAATATTTCATAGTATAATATAGTATATGAAAATATCTTATTTGACTTATCAATGAAAGGATAATATAAATAAATGGATAGATAGGATGTGCACAAATTTTTAGAAAAAAGTTGTCATAGTTGCATTAAGATGGAATCATGACAAGTGAGACTTTGCAACCATGTTTATTAATATTTTAATTATTTAAATCAAATTGCTATTTTTGGAGAATATGAATTTATTGATTGTTGATTATTATTTTATTGGAATTTATTGATGGATGAGGAAGATGATGAGGAGTTTTGATATAAATAGGAGACTTGATAGTGGAAGGAGGAGGTTCTTTTTCTCTTGGAGGATATTTTGAGTGAGTTTTTCTAGGATGATAAATTTGGATATTTTGGGCATGAGGAGTTTGGAAGAGTTGGAAGAGTTTGAGAACTCTTGGAATATTTGATACATAGCCTACAAGTGCATCATTTTTCTGTTCTTTGGTGGGTCTCAGGAACAGAGGGCTAGGAGGCCATTTGGATGGGACCGTTCAATGGCTTCCTCCTACTAGGGATCCAGCTAGGCCCCTAGTTGGCTGGGAGGTAAAACCATGGTTCCACTTTGGGAAATGAAGATAGAATCAACTTGAGATGAAGAAGGAATCTTGCTTTAGTTTGGACTTCGTCACATTCTTATATCGAGGTATTTTTCTTGTGATTTCAAATTGTTTATATAATGTTGAAAAAACTTTATATGCTATTGTAAAATGCTTATATGTTGTTTATATGTTGCTATGGTTACATGATGCATATATGCTCAAATCAATTCCACCATTTGAGCTTGTATTAACACTCTTATGCATTTCAAAAATGGAAAGAAAATAGAAATTAATTAATTAGATTGTTCAAAAATTCATAATGCCTATGGAGGCATTACATTATGAAGCTACAATAGATGCAATGGGAGAAAATATACATGTTGAGAATGCAGAGATAAAAGTATAATGGCTATAGAAACCAAGTAACTCTTCCATATATTGCATAAACTCTTGAATTTTCTACTAGTGAGTCCTCTTCCTCTAAGGACTCCACTAGAAATCTAATTTCTTCATCCCACAAGAATAAGATTAGTAAGAGGCCGCCTTTCAAAGAAAACTCACACAGATAATTTCAAAAGGCCAAGCCCACTACCTTTCATGGTGTAGTGAAATATGGACAAGAAGTTGAAGCTTAACTTCTTGGGCCGAGGAAGTATTTCCAAATCCATGACTACTTTGGAAACATAAAGGAAAGAGTGGACACATTTAATTTGAATGGTAGAGAATCAATATGGTGGGATCACCTTAGGCAATTCAAGAGGATAATTTAATGAAAGAAATATTTTTTGGAAGCAGTTGATTCAACTTGATCAAGAAGTAATTGCAGCAAAAGCATCTCTCCAATAGGTACTATGATGATAAAATTAAAGAGTTCCATGAGATGAAGTTGGTGTAAAATTAGTCACAGCAGATCTAATGAACAAGTAAATCAATCACAACAGATGAATATAGAAAATATGGTGTAAAACTGTGCAAAACATGCAGCAGTGCTCAATATCCCATAAAGGGTGAATAATTACAATACAATCTGACAATGTGAGTGAGCAATTCGAATTGACTAAGTAGGCCATTCGAATCACTGAATGGAGTAGCTTGACTCCAACTAGGAGTCCTCATCATCAATCGGTGGTGCTCATCAATGCACAAGAACCAGTCATCCAGGTGTTAATCTGAGTCTAACTGAGTGTAACAAGTGTAACTGAAGTGTGTAGCACTGATTAAGGGAAGGAGGCTCAGTGGGGGGCGCATGGGAGGCTAACTGAAGTCAGAACAAGTCATCTAGTCAATCTGGAGGTCCAACGGAAGTGAAACAGTCAGTCGGGAGTGAAACTAGCCTCAAATCAGGGAGAATCGGAGCTAACTGAATGTAACTGAAGTGGAACTGCAGTGGTAGGTGAGAAAGTGCACCCTTCTCTGGCAGTAGGTGAGAAGTGGGCGCCTTTCAGACTAGGAGGGCTAAAGAACTGAAGTAAGTGGCTCCCGGGTGCTAGAAAGAGGTGGCTAAGGTGTTGGAGGCATCAACCTGGTGACTGGGATGCATGCAAAGTGCATGCAAACCCTAGAATTTGCATGCAAACCCTAATTGCATGCAAGATCCTGAAAAAGATGATGTGGATATCCGAACACCCCCCCTCAAGCTAGACTATGATGTGCAAAAAAATAATGTGGGGCCCTGGTAACTAAGACCAAAGGTCACCCCAATACAATAATCCAAAAACTAATAACAGTCAATAAACCGAGGAAATGGGGAAAACCTCATGGGAAAAATACCCCCCCTCAAAATAGACTGTAGTACACCAAAAGATTTAACTGCTCCAAAATCAAGTAGATATGTCTGGAGGTATCTTACTCTTGGGAGTAAATGGATCATGCTCCAAAAACATGTGCTTGAATTCTCCATCAGTGGATGCAAGCAAATGTGGAGACTTTAAGAACTTGCTCTTCATACCGAAAAGGGTGAGAACAAATATGAAAATATGAGGATGATCCTGGAACCTGTGATTCGAACCAAGTGAGGTAGGAATAGCTCCAATCGGATCAAATAGATCTTGAAACTTGAACTTCTTATCAATAGAAGTTAAATCAGCTCCAAAAATAGATGAATGGTTTCTTGAGATCTCCTTTGAACCAACAAGGGTGAGATCAAAACCAAAATCAGCAAAAAGTGCATGAGAATTGAACTCAAGCGAATGGTAGTGCTCTTCATCTTCATTAAAACTCTGAGAAACTTTGCAAATGATAGAACATAAGTTTATAGAAGGCATGCAATCAAGGAGGGCAAATGCTTCACCTCCAAGATCAGATTTTACCTCCAAAACATCAAGTAGATCATTATTCTGCATGCCGACAAACTCATGTGAAAGAGAGGATTCAAGAACCTCTTCGGAATCTAGAGTATGAGCTTGTTTATCTTGCTCAGAATTCGAAATAGAAGACTTTGAGAGAATGAGTGTTGAATCTACAGTTTCTTCTTCATCTTGAACAATTGTTGAGGCCAACACATGATCGGAAAGAACACATAAGGAGATCTCATTGGGCTTGTTCTCCAAAAGGCTAGCATGATCATCTTCTTCCTGCTTTCCAAATTCTCTGTCAAGTTGGACCCATAGATCACTTGGATTTTCAGCAGTATTACTGAGGTGGCGCATACAAGGAGACATAGCAAGACACATTGTTCCAAAAGCTCTGTCACAATCATTGAGCCAATCATTCTCCTCTTCATCGGAATCAAAAACTCTTGTATTACCAATGCACATATCAAAAAGACATTGTCTCTTCAAGAATGCAATCATCTTTGGTTTCCATTCATCATAGTTGAATGGAGTAAGAATATTTTGTGAAGAAGAAGTCTCCATCTTTGCATTAGCGAATGCACATGGAGGAAGTAAGAAACCTGTAAATCACACACAAACAAACACTATGTTTTCAGCCTTGCATGCACATGAGCGAATGCACATGAGATTTTGCATGCCGCTGCTGAAATATATTGGTGAGAAATTCACTCAATATTCATGTAGAACACCTGCAGAAAAGAAGTCTTGTCCCTGCCATGGCTCTGATACCATGTAAAATTAGTCACAGCAGATCTAATGAACAAGTAAATCAATCACAACAGATGAATATATAAAATATGGTGTAAAACTGTGCAAAACATGCAGTAGTGCTCAATATCCCATAAAGGGTGAATAATTACAATACAATCTGACAATGTGAGTGAGCAATTCGAATTGACTAAGTAGGCCATTCGAATCACTGAATGGAGTAGCTTGACTCCAACTAGGAGTCCTCATCATCAATCGGTGGTGCTCATCAATGCACAAGAACCAATCATCCAGGTGTCAATCTGAGTCTAACTGAGTGTAACAAGTGTAACTGAAGTGTGTAGCACTGATTAAGGGAAGGAGGCTCAGTGGGGGGCACATGGGAGGCTAACTGAAGTCAGAACAAGTCATCTAGTCAATCTGGAGGTCCAACGGAAGTGAAACAGTCATTCGGGAGTGAAACTAGCCTCAAATCAGGGAGAATCGGAGCTAACTGAATGTAACTGAAGTGGAACTGCAGTGGTAGGTGAGAAAGTGCACCCTTCTCTGGCAGTAGGTGAGAAGTGGGTGCCTTTCAGACTAGGAGGGCTAAAGAACTGAAGTAAGTGGCTCCCGGGTGCTAGAAAGAGGTGGCTAAGGTGCTGGAGGCATCAACCTGGTGACTGGGATGCATGCAAAGTGCATGCAAACCCTAGAATTTGCATGCAAACCCTAATTGCATGCACGATCCTGAAAAATATGATGTGGATATCCGAACAGTTGGAAAAAATGACCATCAATAAATATGCAAATAAATTCTTGGATTTTTTGAGGTATGTTAAATTATCAAAGATGATAAGGTAAAAATTCAACATTTTCTAAGTAAACTACCTTAGTCATGCAAGGACTGAATTGAGTTTGATGAACCTCAAATTCTAGATGATACTATAAGGAAGGATAAGTATTGTTATGATTGAAACTAAAGAAAGTTAGAATTCCATAAGGCATGAAAAGACAAGAAAAAATATAAGTTTGACCAAAGGAGGAAGGAATCCAAACCTCCTCGTTTCAGAAATAAACAAAGGAATCCATCACATGCTGAGGCTAAGGAAACAAAATTTCCGAGAGCTAATCCAAGGGATCCCATTCAATATTGGGGATGTATAGAGGAAAAAATAAAGGCTAAAGTCTATAGTCTACTTAAAGAAGGTTGAGTCATGTTCACTAGGATGAAAATGATGGGAAAACCAAGGTTGCAATTCCTTACACTAGGAATGGAAAGAGATTAATTTATAATTTATTCAAGGAGGATTGAGCAAGATGTGACAAGAGAATTTTTCAATATGTATACCTAGTATATCATTAAAAAGGAAAAGGTGTGATTCTAACAGAGAATTAGTGAGATGTGCATTAATTATAATACTCACATGAGGGGTGACAAGTCACAATTTGTTCAATGGAGCACAAGTGATGATACAACTTCAATTTCATTGATTCAACTATCTAGATTATAGATAGGGGTGCAAGCTTAGTTACAAGGTTTGAACTAGTGTCGGAATCATGACTTCCTTAACATTGATTGCTATTGGTGTAGAATAAAGTTAGGTTTTTAAAATGGAGCATGACCTTATTTCAATGAAGAGATGGGATTAGATTCTAAAAATGGGGCCCTATATTCACATATGGGTGTGTTGTGAGTCGACAAGAGATCTTCAAGAAAGGTACCCAGCTGCACAATTTAGTACCAAATGGGTTATGTGAGGCACCTGCAACAATTAATTAATACAAATATGCGAAATAGCAGAAATGACAGAACTCAGAATCACTTTTATATTGATCACAGGCCACTTCGAGGGGGCAACCTCCTTTGAGCAAGCTCAATACAATTAACTTCATGGTGCCTTCATAGGTCTCAACACACACTTATATACTAATTCTAGGCGCCAATACTATGGTTCGAAACCATGGGCCGTTACAAACTATGGATCAACAATACTACGGGCGACTTACAAAGCATATGCGCCAACAACAATAACACAACTATTGATCAACAAATACTACGGGACGACTTACAAAGCATATGCGTCCAACAACAACATACTAACAAAGTAAAGACATGGGTTCCTAACATCCCCTCCCCCTTAAAAAAAGCTTTGTCCTCAAAGTTTTAGATGTGGAAATTGTTGTTGAATCTGAAGAAGTGGTTCCCATGTAGCATCCTCTGGTTGCATGTCGTGCCACTGAATTAAGACCTCTGTGATAGAGCGAGAGTGAAGCTGACGCGTGTGCCGATTGAGGATGGCCTCTGGCTCCAAAAGGATGGATCCTTCATTATCCAGTTCAGGTAAAATCGTTTGTCCGCTGATGTTGGTGCCAAGAACTTTCTTCAGACAAGAGACATGAAAGATTGGATGAATGCGGGAAGAAGGAGGAAGTTCCAATTTATAAGCAACGGACCCAATCTTCTGAAGAATCCGATATGGCCCATAGAACTTTGGAGAGAGCATATGACGCCCTCTGAGTTTCAAGGAGGATTGTTTGTACAGTTGGAGATGAAGAAAAACCATATCGTCGACTTGAAAAGTGCGCTCCGAACGGTGCTGATCAGCTTGTTGCTTCATGCGATTTCTTGCCATGTGAAGATTGTCCCGCAAAATGCGAAGAATCTGATCGCGGTTGCGAAGGACCGTGTCAACTTCCTGAACTAGTGAACTAGTGGGGGTGTATGGAAGAAGAGCTGGAGGGGCCTGACCATAGACTGCTTCATATGGGGTCATTTTAGAGGCAGTGTGGTAAGAGGTATTGTACCACCATTCAACGAGAGGGAGCCACTTTGCCCACTGATGTTGTTGTTCCGAGGTGAAGCAACGAAGATAAGTTTCCAAGCATTTATTGACAATTTCAATCTGACCATCTGTTTGTGGGTGATACCCTGAACTCATCTTTAGTTTGGTTCTAGTGTGGCGAAATAGTTCTGTCCAAAAATGACTGGTGAAAGTCGCATCACGATCCTAGACAATGGAAGAAGGGATGCCATGAAGACGAAAGATCTGGTCCAAAAAAATTGAGCAACGGAGGAGGCTGTATAGGGATGGTTGAGAGCACAAAAATGACTATATTTGGAGAGGCGATCAACCACAATGAGAATCACTGTCTTCCCTCCAGATTTAGGGAGCCCTTCAATTAAATCCATAGATATATCTATCCAAATCCGTGTAGGTATGGGCAAGGGTTCAAGCAATCCTGGAAGGAGTGTTGTTTCACCCTTATTGCACTGGCAGGTATCACATTCGGCCACCATCTGTTGAATTGTCCTTTTCATGCCCTGCCAAAAGAAGTTACACTGTGCTCGTTCATATGTTTTGAGGAACCCAGAGTGCCCTGCCGATGGAGAAGCGTGGAGTTCATAGAAGACAGTCTGTTGAAGATCTGTGCTCTGGGGAAGCACCAGACGACCCTTGTATCGCAGAGAAGCACCATCCCAAGAGTAATGTGGTACAGCAGAAGGGTTGTTGGTCAAGCGTTGGATGATTTGAGATAAGGAAGAGTCATTGACATAACCCTGTTGAACAGATTGCAACCAATTTGGAACTGACATAGAAATAGATGAAAGAGAACCTTGCGCATCAAATGTGCGAGAAAGAGCATCTGCCACAATATTGTCTTTACCCTTCTTGTAAGTGATCTCATAGTCATAACCCATGAGTTTGCTAACCCATTTTTGTTGTGCCGGGGAGGAAACACGCTGGTCCAAGAAATATTTCAGACTCTGGTGATCAGTCTTGATGCATAAATGATTCCTTAATAGGTATGGGCGCCACTTCTGTACTGCATGCAAAATAGCCATCATTTCCTTCTCATAGGTAGAGGCCGCTAAATTCTTACCTGAAAGAGCTTTGCTGGTGAACGCAATGGGGTGTTCATCTTGAAGGAGGACAGCACCAACTCCATTGCCGCAAGCATCACTCTCAATAGTGAAGGGCTTGGAAAAATCGGGCATAGCTAGCACAGGTGTAGTACACATAGCTTGTTTTAGTTTGTCAAATGCACACTGAGCAGCAGGTGTCCATGTAAAAGCATCCTTTTTCAATAGAGCAGTTAATGGAGCTGCAATCTTCCCATAATCCTTGACAAACTTGTGGTAGTATCCAGTCAACCCCAAAAAACCATGAAGGATCTTAAGTGTCTGAGGCTGTGGCCAATTGTTCATGGCATCGATTTTGGCAGGATCCGCGCGAACCCCTTGTGCTGAGATAATGTGCCCGAGATACTCACTTCCTTCTGTCCAAAAACACATTTAGACTGCTTGGCATGGAGATGATGGTCAGAGAAAAGTTGCATGACAAGATCCAGATGCTGGAGATGTTCATCCCATGTTTTACTGTAGATGAGGATATCATCAAAGAATACCAGAGTGAATTTCCGCAAGTAGGGTCGAAATATTTTATTCATTAAGGCCTGGAACGTGGAAGGAGCATTAGTGAGGCCAAAGGGCATGACCAAAAACTCATAATGGCCATCATGTGTGCGGAAAGCTGTTTTAGGAATATCCTCCTCATGAACCCGAATTTGATGATACCCAGAACGAAGATCCAACTTGGAGAAAAAGTGAGCCCCATGAAGCTCATCAAGAAGCTCATCAACAATAGGAATTGGAAACTTATCCTTGATGGTGAGGTGATTAAGTGCTCGGAAGTCAATGCAGAGGCGCCATGACCCATCTTTTTTGCGGACAAGAATAACTGGAGAAGAAAAGGAACTAGTGCTTGGACGAATAATACCTTGCTTCAATAAGTCACGAACGAGCATTTCAATCTTCGTTTTTTTGTGAAATGGGTAGCGATAGGGCCTGATGTTGGGAGGAACACTGCCAGGAAGGAGCTGAATACGATGGTCTTCTGGCCTGGAAGGTGGTAATCCCATTGGTTCAGCAAAGACACCTGTATATCGATCCAGAATTTGTTGTAGATCCAAAGGAGTAGTGGAGACCGCTGATGGTTGCATCTAGATGGAATGGATCTGAGTGATGACACCATGTGAATTCCTTTTGAGGAGTTTTTCCATGCGATGTGAACTGATGATGCTGAGAGAACCTGGTTGTAATCCTATCAATGTGTGTTTTTGTCCATTGAGGGAAAACTGCATCCAAAGTTCAGCAAAATCCCATAAGATAGGGCCAAGTGTGCGTAGCCATTGAGCGCCCAAAACCACATCACATCCGCCTAAGGGCAAGGCAAACATGTCAGAGCGCAAGGTATAGTCTCCCATAGAGATACGCACATTTTGACACTTCCCTTTGCAAGGTAAGGTGCCCCCATTGACAACCATGACTTCAAAGTTGGAGCAAGGATGGATAAAACAATCAGCTTGTTTGGCGATCTGAGGTTCAATGAAATTATGAGTGCTACCAGAATCAATGAGTATTGTAAGAGGAAGCTTCTTGAAGTAACCCCTGACCCGCATTGTTTGGGGGGTGGTGATTCTAGCTAAAGCATGGAGAGATATCTCTGGCTGGTCATCCTGAGATGGAGGGTCAATAGGCGGTTCCTGAATGTCGACCGGAGCATCTAGTGTTTCTGGATCTTCGTCACCAATTTCAGAGGCAGGCGGAGACTCCACATCCAAGAGATACAGTTTTTGCTGAACAAATCTATGTCCCCGAGTGAATTTCTCATCACAATTATAGCAAAGCCCCTTTTCTCTGCGTGCTTGCATCTCTGTTTCAGACAAACCCTTGATAGGAGTCGATCGAGGAACCTGAGGTATAGGTGGTCGCTAAGAACCCATATTTCGGAAGGGAACAAAAGTGGGCTTGGAGCGTTGTTGGAATGCAATCTTATCTTCTGCCAACTTAGCCAACCCTAGGGCTTCCATCATTGCGTTGGGACAGAACATTTTGACCTCAGAGCGGATGGCATCCTTTAGACCACTGATAAAACAACTCCGATAAAAGTCATCAGACAGTCCTTCGGTGTGGTTGGCTAGATTCTCAAATTCAGTTTGATACTCTCTCACCGTGCCAATTTGGTGAAGTTTAGTGAGGGCTCCTATGAAGTCATCAAAAGCACTAGGACCAAATCGTTGCAAAAGGAGCTGGCAAAAGTCTGGCCATTTGGGCTCTGGATGAGCCTTGATGTACCAACAATACCATTGAAGAGCTTCCTGTTCCAAGTGAAAGGATGTCAGCGGAACTTTGTTGACATCAAAAGTATTATGCAAACTGAAATAATGTTCTGCACGATATATCCATCCAGTTGGATCAGTACCATCGAAGCGAGGAAAATCAAGCTTTGGACCACGGAAATTGCTGGACTCGGAGAACCCATTGTCGGATGAAGACTCGGACTGTCGTTTGTTGTTCATAGCTGAATGTTCAAGATGGAGGCTGAGAAATTTTTCATCCAGATCCTGGAGTTTGGCTTGGATGGCTGCAAGTGCTTCCTCCATGGTTTTTGCTCCTGCACGGGTGACAACCTTTTTTTTTTTTTTTCAGTTGACTGGGTAGGAAAACAAAAACAGAAACTACTTCAGTAAGGAAAAATCTGGACTCGGAGAACCCATTGTCGGATGAAGACTCGGACTGTCGTTTGTTGTTCATAGCTGAATGTTCAAGATGGAGGCTGAGAAATTTTTCATCCAGATCCTGGAGTTTGGCTTGGATGGCTGCAAGTGCTTCCTCCATGGTTTTTGCTCCTGCACGGGTGACAACCTTTTTTTTTTTTTTTGTTTTCAGTTGACTAGGTAGGAAAACAAAAACAGAAACTACTTCAGTAAGGGAAAATCTGGACTAGGGAAAAAATCTAAAGGGTAATTGGGGTTTGACTAGGTTTTGGACACTGTCGACTAGACAGGGAAGCAAAAATGAGGATTTCAGAAGCAGGGTGAAAGAAGGGGAAAATTTGGCAGAGGGGGGCAAAGAAGCAGAATTCAGAAAGGAACTCTGTGGTAAAATTTGAAAGTGATTGGGTGAAATCTGAGGAAGTTATGGCAAACCCTAAAAATAGACAAATGTGGGCTTTCGGGCTTTGGGAAGGGGAATAGGGGATTTTTTTTTTTTTTTTTTTTTTTTTTTTTTTTTTTTTTTCAGTTGACTGGGTAGGAAAACAAAAACAGAAACTACTTCAGCAAGGGAAAATCTGGACTAGGGAAAAAATCTAAAGGGTAATTGGGGTTTGACTAGGTTTTGGACACTGTCGACTAGACAGGGAAGCAAAAATGAGGATTTCAGAAGCAGGGTGAAAGAAGGGGAAAATTTGGCAGAGGGGGGCAAAGAAGCAGAATTCAGAAAGGAACTCTGTGGTAAAATTTGAAAGTGATTGGGTGAAATCTGAGGAAGTTATGGCAAACCCTAAAAATAGACAAATGTGGGCTTTCGGGCTTTGGGAAGGGGAATAGGGGATTTTTTTTTTTTTTTTTTTTTTTTTTTTTTTTTTTTTTTTTTTTTTTTTCAGTAGACTGGGTAGGAAAACAAAAACAGAAACTACTTCAGCAAGGGAAAATCTGGACTAGGGAAAAAATCTAAAGGGTAATTGGGGTTTGACTAGGTTTTGGACACTGTCGACTAGACAGGGAAGCAAAAATGAGGATTTCAGAAGCAGGGTGAAAGAAGGGGAAAATTTGGCAGAGGGGGGCAAAGAAGCAGAATTCAGAAAGGAACTCTGTGGTAAAATTTGAAAGTGATTGGGTGAAATCTGAGGAAGTTATGGCAAACCCTAAAAATAGACAAATGTGGGCTTTCGGGCTTTGGGAAGGGGAATAGGGGATAGGGTCCTCAGGAATGAAATATTGAGAATGGTACCAATGGGGCGGCTACGGCTCGGAAGGGATCTGGAACAACGCCGAATGGACTGAAAGCGGCCAGATCTGAAACGACTTGCAAAATGGATCTGAACGGCACAGTAGCGATCGACAATAGCGCAGCTGAAAGTAGATATGGACCCCAGGTATGTGCGGCTTCCTAACAGTTCATGGGTTTCACTCGGCCACCAATGTTGTCTGACGGTTTGCGTATTGGGGTAGTACCCCTCACTTCACGGCTCAGGTAAAACTAATAACCGCGTTTCCACAAACGACAGCTCTTGGTTTACCTCACGGGTGGGAACTAGTCAATCAGGTAGGGGTCGTTGCCCTTTTCGCTGGCAGGTCCTCTCAATGGGACAACTACTTTGGGGTTCCTGTGGTACTCCTCACAATGAGTTTTAGGGCTTATGCCCAAGTACTTCCCACAGTTAAGCGGATAGGGATTATTCCCAAATCCGAACCTGCAACAGATGCGAAAAAAATTTGGCAGAAATTTCACCCAGCGAGCCCAAGAAAGTGCTCTGATACCAAATGTGAGGCACCTACAACAATTAATTAATATGAATATGCGAAATAGCAGAAATGACAGAACTCAGAATCACTTTTATATTGATCACAGGCCACTTCGAGGGGGCAACCTCCTTTGAGCAAGCTCAATACAATTAACTTCACGGTGCCTTCATAGGTCTCAACACACACTTATATACTAATTCTAGGCGCCAATACTATGGGTTGAAACCATGGGCCGTTACAAACTATGGATCAACAATACTACGGGCGACTTACAAAGCATATGCGCCAACAACAATAACACAACTATTGATCAACAAATACTACGGGACGACTTACAAAGCATATGTGTCCAACAACAACATACTAACAAAGTAAAGACATGGGTTCCTAACAGGTTATGAAGAGAATGGTAGACAATATGAGGAGAATAAGAAAATGAATCAACTGAAATCTAAATTACTCTTCCTTTTATTTACTTAATTTTGTAGTACTTTACTTTTTTTAGTTTCATTGTGTCTCTTCATTGACTTTTATAATGATCATCATTGTCTATGATGCTGAGAAAATTTAGGCAAATAGTAAAAAATCTTCATAAATTGAAAAGAACAAAGAACAAAATACCAATAGATGTTTATAAAGAGGTATGGAAAGGCATATTCAATCAATTAAGAGATCAGGAAAAATCACAAGTGAGAAGATAACACAAGGAGTGGAATCAAAGAGACTAGAACAAATAGTGGAATGCTTATATCCCCTACACTCGATAGATTGTTAATTATATACTAATAGTTAGAGTTATTTAATTAATTGGATGGTTATTTTAGTATGTTCTTCTAGGATGATGATGTGGAGGATTCATAGGAATCAGAGGGTATTGAGAAAATTTTAAATTATAACCATTATATTACATCTATAAAAAATAGAATTCTCTAATTGATTGAACTCATGTTCATTTAATATGTTCTTACAAAGTGAGAATGAGTATGGTTTAGTGGACGAGGAGGGTACTAATGTCCAATCAATTAATTTTTTATTGATATTGATTTTGTTACATTTGTATACATTTATTCATGCATTGTTCATAATTATATTACTAGACCAATGGTTATAAACAAGAAAAAAAACATTATTATTTTACTAATTTGAATTTGTCACGTCCCCACCCATCACGCCAGTGCAATGGAGAGGATCGTGAGGCTAAAACCGGGCATCCAGCCCCCATACATATTAAAACAAACATTCAATTTATTTGAAATACACATGTGAAAGTGCATAACAGACGTGATGCTGTACTGGGCGTCTAGCCCCATGAAACTTTCAACCATAAGCATTCACAGAATATAACAGAAGCATATGGAAATGTATGATTTTAAGAAAATCACAGCGGAAGTAAATTCGTTTAACCCATCTACATACATTCATCATATTCATCAAATGGTAATTGCAATTTAACACAAGAGAAATACTTATCTCAATAAGATAGTCCCATGCAACTGGCTATGTAACTGCAACGTTCCACCCAGCCATAGGCTCTTCGACAGCTTATACTGAGTTCGTCTGAAGGCCACCCCCGAGCTGGGCATGATTCTCACAAGGACAAAGGGGACATTCACGCTCTCATTCAGTCCATTAACCATTTTATTTTAGCCAAGCCAGTCTAACTGGGTTTATCAGGTTACACTTGCGCAATGGATGCTCATCCCCCAAGCTCAAGCTAGAACAAGGGATTACCCCTCACCCAAACCCATCCTACTCTTCTTCCTCACAGCAAAACGATTATTGACAGGGTTACACATCTACAACAGAGGTGTTCACACGCAGGGTCCACATTGGTTCTCCCAACTCGTGGTTCACCCAAACGAACTGTGGAATTTCGATTTCAACCCCAGGGAGCAAAACCGATTTCTCTCCACTGGTTCGGATCCTTTCCAATGGCCTAAATGACCTCCAGGAAGACCCAAAACGTTCTGCTCTCTTTCCCCACTGGTAACCAACACAAAAACGCCCCTTCCCAGCTAAAAGATGCAGGGAAACATAGAAAATCGGGGAAGGAAAACGCCCCGGCAGCTAGAGCTGCGTGAGAGAGCAAGGCCCTGGTGAATAACGCCCTAGGGAGCAATTTCGTGGCTCTATTTCTGCCCAAGGAGACCCACACGTTTTTCCATGAAGGGTGACTTTCCCATACCCAATTTTGGACAGCCATACCTCTCCATTCCCAAGGCATTAACTCCCTCAACGCACTCTTGGGAGAAATCAATGGTTTGGCACAAAAGTCAACATGGGTAGTTGAGGGTTTGATGGGCTCCCTCATTGACACTAGGCTTGACTCTAGTGGCTCAAGGGTTTGAATGTTTTCCCTCCCAATTCCTTGTGAAATCATGCCCCCATCTCTTTGTTGCATTGCATAGCTAGTTGTGGGTATTTTTATTAAAAATGCATATTACATGATGTTGAAATTCCAATGTGCCTGGCTAGCACGCAAGGCATATGCATCAATAAATTGATGGCGGGGCCTTGGCCTTGAGCTCCTCACCACGATTTCATAACAAATATTACATCATTTATAATGTAAATGCCATGGGGCCAAACTGGGGACATTACAGAATTAAATTTCATAATTGTGTCCAACTATACATGGCTTTTTGTTTTGTTGGATTAAGTAGATAAATAGAAAAAGTGACAACAGATTTTCCAAGAGAGTGGCGGTGCCAATATACACTATTTACACTTATGCACAATGAGCAGGATCCAAAGAGCACAATGATCTCCATGATCCAACTATAGACTAATCCAAGAAGGAACATCTATAAATAGGTTTGGTTAGGGGCCCAAAATAACAACTAGACCAATACAGTTATAACCATCCATAAAAAGTGGATATGAGGAACCAAAATGGATGTGGTTAATTTATAATTTAGTCAATAGTGGGATCCTTAGAACATTAAAATCCCTTCTTTCGAAAAGGAGAGGTTACTAATGAACCATAGGTTCCAACATCCCCCCATAAACTCGGCTTGGAGGAAAGAAAAAAGTACATAGCATTCCAACCTTAATTTTATCTAAACTGCAAACATTGATAAACCTAGGTACAATAATACTCCTGAAAGAATTCTGAACACTATCACCTCCATCATCAAAACCCAATGTAGTCATTCAATCCATCAAACCATTTTCCACATGGTTATTCAAACAGTCCTAATCGATTGGTCAACTAGACAACAAGACATCACAATCTAGTTGATCAATCAAATAGTCAATAGGGCAACAAATAAGTAGTCTCTGTCTAGAAATACATTATATGTTCATCCATCAATTAGGTACTTGTAACAGTACTAAAATTTCCCAACAAACAAAGAGAAACTTAGTTGAACATAGTTTTTTCGATCTTGGAAAGTTTAGTCGATTCAATAAGAAATAGTTGATTCAACAACAATTGGGTTTACACAGCAAATAGCTTCAATTCCTCCCCTTAAACACAAATGAGATACGAATACAACATCAATGCAAAATGAATAAACACTAAATATCATTTAGTACTATATAAAAAAACAAACCGATTGAAAAATCTAGTCAACTGTCACCATTGATCGAGTCTCAGTTGACCACTCTCAAGTCAATGAAAAACTATATCTCAATCGACAAACATTCCAATTGATACTCCAGCCAACTATCATCTATGGTCGAGTCCCAGTTGACCACTCCAACAAAATCAAAAGCAAGAAAGAGGAGCACTATACAGTTGTACAGTCAATGAGACAAATATATATGAATCCCTCAAGCATTTGTTCAAATTATTCCGCGACCATTCATCAATACAACCATGGTCTATCCAAGTAGTCAGCACTAATCCATGATTATATCGTTCATGTCCTTTCTGCAAAGTCCTGAAAGCGTGATTTCCATCTTTCCAAGAATTTTGATTCTTGGGAAAATTCCTGTAATTCTTCTAATGAGGATAACGATATGGCAAAAAATCCATTCTAGTAGAACAGGTGATGCAAGCTCAAGTTCTAGTTCACAGACATGAGCAGAAAAACCTTATACATTAGTGGCAATGTCATCTGCAACAGCATTCCCAAATTCTGGCTCACAAATACAACTCATCATTTTTTTCAAAACTTTTAAAAGCATGTTACTCTTCAAGTAACTCATTTTGAATACCTCCAACAACAAATAACACTCTTCTGGTATCAACAAAACTAAGTGAATAAGAATAATATCCAAGATGTGTTCTAGGTGATTTCATTTCAAGCATAATAGGAGTAGAAATACCATGTTCATTCTTCCCAAGTCCTCCTCTGGTGTATCTCATATTGTTCAGCATTCGAGACCCTATACCTATAGTGTGTTTCTCAAAACTAGGCGAAATAACATCAATAGTCAACAAAGCATGAGATGAAATAAAAATACCATTAACATCTTTTTTATCGTCAACAAGTTTACAAATAGTTGGGTTACAAGAAAGCTTATCAAAAGTAGAAGAATAAATAGGTGATCCTGAAATCTCAACAACATCAACAAAATTCCTCTCAACTTCCTACAATTGATTGATCTGTAATTGAATACTCTGCTTGCACTCCTACAAATCCTTAATAGTCTCATATTTCTATGTCATCTACGACAACAAAGGATCATAATATTTCTTCAAATCTTGATATTCATCAAACAAGTAGTTTGTATCTTCTTGAAGAGGAGTAGCTTCTTCACGAAGCTCATCAACAGAATCCTGCAAATGAGCATCCTCGTTATCTAACTGGGTATTATCTTCCTCCAGTATACAAATCTTATCCTTCAAGGAAACAATTTCAACATGTGACACGGCCTTCACCTCGACCTCAAAACCATCAATGAGATAAGTGTTGTCTCCAAATTCATCAAAAATATTTTCCATGGTGTTCTCCATGGAAACAATATTGCTAGCTTTTTCATCCATTCTCCGTAAAATAATAGTCTAGAAATGAGAAGCTTCATCTTCAATCAAGGAATGATCAGTCATCAACTGATTTTTCAGTCCTCCATTCTTTGTCTGCAACAAGGAAATAATATCATGCAAGTAAACAAATTTCTATTGAATTTGATCATGGGATTCCGACAATGAAATAGCCTTCTTCTCACAAATATCCTGCAATTTCCATAAATCCAACGCTTCGTCTTCATCAAACATACCCATTTTCAATAGTTTTTCAATGCACAGTCGAAGCACGACTGTTTCAATTTGCATTAGTCTACTTATACCAAGCCGAGCAAACAACACAACACAAGGGATTCCTCCAAGGATTATTCAATCAATATATTTAAGGTCCAATACAAAAAATGTAAATATTATGTTATTCAATATGTAGTTGTCCAAATTCCAAATAAACTTGTAGCCAATGGCTTCAGAAGTCGACCTCCCAAAGGAAACTAGTCAATGGATAATTCAAGTGCTACTCAAACAAACATAGGCCAGTCGATTCTCAGTTGATGGCCTTTACAAGTTCACGGCTCTGAGATGTAAGTCACCATCCAGTTGATACACTATCTAGTCGAACCCTCCAGTCAATGGCTTTAGAAGTCAACAAAATATATTTTCTAGGGAAACACAAGTTATAACAATGCATTAAATCTATGGTCGGTCATGCCTTAAGTTATATAGTTGATCATATACGATATCGTGTCCAGTCGAACAAAAAACTATCATTGTTCGATACTCTATCAACTAATACAAGTCAACCACAAGTCGATATGCCTCACAAGTCGAGCATCATAATCAAGATAACCAATATCACACCCAATCACATAACAATGCTTCACCAAACAAGATAGGGAATCATAAGTATGGAAAAATAACACTCAATACATTTCCAAATATCGTCATCTAGTGCACACCACAATTCACCATTCACCTGAGAGTAACAATTCCACCTGAAAATTGCATTTTCATGCCCATTGAAGTTGGCTTGCCTAGATCAGTGAGCACTCCAAATATGCCAATAACAATGCGTCAAACCTAAAATACCCAAAGAATTCAGATCATGCAAAAATTGGGGTATGACGGTCGAATTCAACGATTCACCATTTTCCTTGACCCAAAAATGCATCTCATAAAACCACCATCATCTAATGGAACTCAACCACTCTACAAAACCCTTAATCATGAACTAACCATCTTTGTTACCATGTTGGATCAGGTAGATAAACAACAAAAGTGATAATATATTTTACAAGAGAGCGGTGGTTTCAATAGACATCGTTTTCACTTAATCACAATGAGAAGGATCCAAAGAGAATAGTGATATCCATTATCTAACGATAGACCAATCCAAGAAGAACCAGCTATAAATAAGTTTGGGTAGGGGCCCAAATTAACAAAAACTAGACAACATCGGTGATAACCATCCATAAAAAGTTGATTTGATGACCCAAAGTGGACATGGTTAATTTATAATTTAGTTGACAGTTATCTCCTTAGAATGATTGACTCCCTTCTTCTAGAAAGGTGGGGTTACCAATGAATCATAAGTTCCCACATGTTTATCATTTTAAAATTGACTCGATTTTAGTGTAGATTAGATGCATCATGATTAAAAACATATTATTTATTTTTACTGATGATTAACATTTTAGATGCACAATGATTGAAAATAGACCTAGAAATGAAAATGAACTAATTAATAATTAATATCATCTATAATTCATTATTGTCACGTCCCCATTTTAACCCCCTTTGTATTAAATCGTAAATGATGTAAATATGGTAATTCAATCATGGTGAGGAGCTCAAGGCCAAGGCCCCACCATTGATTTAGCGTTTCATGTATCGGCAATTAAAGAAATAGATGCCTATGGTTCTTGTGCTAGAAGGGCACGATGTAAATAAGACATCATGTAAATACGAATTTTAATAAAAATACCCACAACTAGATATGCAATGCAACAAAGAAATGGGGCATGGTTCTACAAGGAATAGGGAGGGAAATTATCCAAACCCTTGAGCCAATGGTGTCAGCCCATGTGTCAATAAGAAAACCCATGAACTCTTAACTATCCATTTTGTCTCATGCCCCCAATCATTTAATTCTTCCAAAGATTGGTTGGGGCAGTTAATGTCTTGGGATTGGAGAAGTATGGCAGTCAGATTTCGTGCATGGGAAAGCCATCAACCTGAAAATTGTATTTTTGGCTTGCTGGGCAAGAAAACCCCCACGAAATGCTGCCTAAGGCAATTCTTCATCCATTACGTTCTTCCTCTCACGCGGACTGAGCTCACTGGAATTTATCGTCACGTTTTTCACCATAACCCTGCGTTTTTCCATGCCCAGGAACTCGTTTTTGGTATTGTGCAACGACTGGGGAAGGAGGGACGTGAATTGGGACTGAGGGAGAGGTTTTTTTTGCCCCTGGGGCATTTTTCTGGAATGGGTTTGCTCTCCCAGTCGGATTTTCCAAGTGCCAATACGTTTTGAGTCTACCCATGTTTTTCTGAGTTAGTTGAGACCCCATCTCATGCATTCCACTGTGGAAAACGTTTTCCTCATGCCCAGCAATTGTGATTTTGTTGTTAAGTGCATCCAGTTTTGGATTTGAACCTGTGAGTAAGAAACTTGGACTGGTAGTGGACAAAATTGGCTTGATAAACCTAGTGGAGGGAGTGACCTCTCAAGAAGATCAAGAGGGCTTTGGATACTTTTCTATGCACACCCTGAGAGTACTAGAAAGGAAGGTATGGCTTGAGGGACTGTGTGGCAGTGAAGAGAATACTTCCTTGTGCTGGGTGTGTAGGCATTGTGAGTGCCAAGCTGAATAGATCTGGGAGGGGTATCCTTAGCTCTGTGGTTGAGCACACTAGCTTAGCAATTCTTCCTTTCCATTTCCTAGCAGCCTGATAAACCCAATTGTAGATTAGCTTGGCTCATCTTGGTGTATGCTTGGCTATGTGTGGGTCTACTGTTCCCTGGTTCCTTGTAGAGATCATGCCCAGCTCGGGGGTGGCAGTTGTATCAAGAGGTTGATAAGCACAACTGGCCTATGGTTGGGTGGAATGTTGCAGTTGCATAGCCAATTGCTTGGGACTACTTTGTTTTAAGATAAGTACTCTCATTTGCTATTTCTGCAATGTCTATCCTTAATGGCTATCATGAAATGCTAAGTGTATGCTAGATAGTAACATGACTTTAATTCTTCTATGATTAGTTACAATATGCCTATGACATGAACAGCTTGAATGTCTTGAATGCATGATGGACGTGTGATAGACTTCTAACCCTGTTGTGTGTTGCAAATATCTATGCTATCCCATATGTCCATCTTCACTCCATATGAATGTTTATTCTTTCATGAAAATGTGGGGTGTGTGTTAATCCTGCAGATGTTTTACTTCCGCAGCGTTACCTTAGATTTCCACATTTGCATGTCTGACTTTTATGTTGTGAGGGCATTTTTTTTTAATTAGTGATTATAGGGCTAATTTCCCAGATTTAGTATCACGATCCCCTCCATTGCACCGGTATGATGGGTGGGGACATGACAATTATAAATAAGCAATAATGATTCTTAAAATATTAATGAAAAAACATAATTATTATTAATAATCAGTTAATTTGTGTTAGTAATTAATTAATGAGATTAACTAATTAATAATAATGAAAAATAAAAAAAATGATAATTGGAGTAAACTAATCTTGTAGTAAACAGACCCTCTACCACAACCCCAAATCTTCATGTCGATAACATGCTTGAACTTTGATGATTATGCGGCACTGCCTGATTTTGGTCCCAAAGGCTTGGCTTCCCAAGACTACTCATTAGTAGACTATGCCTCTTCACCGAGGGAATACCCATACCTTCACCCTAGGCTACCCTTCACTTATACCTTTTGCGCCTATTGAACCACCCAACCTTGTACTTAGACTTATTCAATGTGTTGTTTTACTTATTCTTGTTACACTTAGCCAATATTTAGTGTACACAAAGGAAACAAGTCAGAACCACAACACAAGTCTTTGACACCCAAAATAGGTACTACCAAACCTTTATTATTGAAGAATGTAATACTATACAATGGGGGAGGTATAGAACAATTTTATGACCTCTATACAAAGGATTATCAAACACCAGGTCATGACCCATTTACAATAACCAAACAAGCTAGGAACTACATGCCCAAAGCCACCTTGTCTGCCTATGAAACCTTTGTCACTTCCAACAAGTCTACCACCCACGGGAATTGGTATTCAATAACTCTTGGTCTCTTGTGCCGCAATAACCATTCAACATAAATATTGAAACTCTGGAACTTGGATCTCATTGGATGATGCCTTTTCCTTTTCTCGCCTTCCTTTTTATACTTGTCGAAGTACCTTGTCGACTGCTTGAACTAGACCATCCAAGGTAAGTGGACACACTTTTCAATGGCCTACCTACCAAGGCCCCTTTGGTTGAAAATTAGAAGCATGGTTTATCCCATTGTGCTAATGGCTATAACAACCTTGGAAAGTGTTGATTTGAGGTTCCCTCTTAGTTGCACCTCTTATTTTGCATGCTACCCATTGTCGATCATTTAACTACTTGTCGAACTACTTACTGATCATGCTTGTATATCCTTGTAGTAATGTCACTTTAATCGCCCAAGAGTGCCATGTCAATTGGGAAAAGAACTTAGGCTTGTTGGAGGGTGGGGACGTTACATCCTTCCACATTCAATTTGTTTTCATCCCAGCAACACCTAACCAACACACATATGAGAGTGCCTAGATTCCTTTGCTCGAATTCTTGGATTTTTTCTTTGTATCACTACAAAGACTCCTTTCTCTCCAAGTTGTATTCTTCTTTGAGTGCATCTTTCCAATTCACAAATTATTCCTACTATTTTTTCTTCCCATGTTGAAGCAATTTCTGTGCCAACACCTTTTCCACTTCATGTTTTGGTTGGTCTACGATATTCATAGAAGGTTCCCTAGATGGTCCTATTCTACCAATATCCTCCTTATCTAGTATGTAAACTACAACTAACTACTATGAAACACCAGGTGTAAGTCGCTTACATGTTCAAGTAGATTTAACCTGTACACAACATCCCTTATTGTCTCAAATATCTCAAAGGGTCCTTCACACCTTCCCAAAAAGGTGTAGCACATGGTTGTTGGTGGTTTGAACTGATCCTTACTCAACTTGAGTAAGACATTTTTTCCTTCTTGAAACTTCACGTCTCTTCTACCCTAATCTACCCAGTACTTCATCTTCTTAGACACCTTGTTTTATCTAATTGTGTTCCCTCTCTATTCATCCCTACCAATCCTTGAAAAACTATACTACTAATGGGATGCTCCCATAGAATACTACCAACACTGTGTGTAGCGTCATTAGTTTCTATGCAGTGTCTATCTCAAAGAGACTATGCCTAACGATTGAACTCTTGAACTCTTTTGCAACTTATAACAAAAGTGTGTTGAGTCCAACATTTCTATCTAGTTTGTTTGATATGCTTGCATGACGTGTCTTAAATTATTTTCCAATAAACAACTGATCTTCTCTATCTTCATGTAGGTCTGAGGGTGATGAATTTATCTCATCAATATCTTTTCTCCCACAAGTCGGAATAGTTATGTCCAAAACCACCTAGTGAACCTAGTGTCTCTATATGACACAATGTTCAAGGTCACATACTTGGAAAACCTATCTACCAAAACAAATATTCCATTGTAACTTTTATTCACTAGTAGCTACATTATAAATTCCAATGAGACACTTTCCCATGGTCTCTTTGGCATGGGAAAGGGTTGAAGTGGACCTACCAACATCTTAGTTCCAATCTTGTCTTGTTGGAAAAATATGCAAGTACACACATACTCCTCAACATCCTTCTTCATGTGCTTCCATCCATAACTTCATTCTAGCAAGGCGAGCATCTATTGCATACCTAGGTACCCGACCCAAAGAGAGTCATGGCACTCCTTCAACAACTCCCTACATAGGTTAGTACATTTCAGCACATAAATATGACCTCCAAAGAAAAGAACTCCATCCTTTACCTAAAATTCCTAGTCTTTCCCTCCCTTGCATATTTCATGATTTCAAGGTAGTAGGGAAAACCTTTAACCCTACCTTGATTTGTCTTGCAGACTTGTGCTTGACTTTTTGTAGAGACCAGTGGAGGCTTTTCCTCATAAGCTACGATGTCAAGTTGTTCCTTTTGACTTAGTGTGTCGACAACCTTATTTAGCCTACTTGGTCAATACTTGATCGTCATGTCAAACACAGCCAAGAAGTCTTTCCAATGATACTACTTCGATGACAACTTTGGTTGTGTTGCTAGTATTTAGTCGTGGTGTTGTCTATATTTACCACAAATAGCTTTCCCAACATGTAATTCCTCCATTTCTATAGGCAATGCAGCACAACAATCATCTATTTTTAATGAATGTGGTACCTCCATTCCCTATCGTAGAGCTTTCTACTCTCATATGCTACTGAGTGACCTTTTTACATTAAAACCTTGACGATGGAGAATTTAGAGGAATTATTCTACACCCCAAACTCATTCTCAAAATATGAGAACTTCAATACAGATGTTGACACCAATATGGGATTTAGTTCACAAAAGGATGCCTGACACTTCTTCGACCAACACCATAGTTGGTTCTTCTTTAATGGGTCACTTAGGGGTACCAAAATATTCGAATAAACCTTTACAAATTGGTCGTAATAGTTTTATAATCCAAGAAAAATTCTTACCTCATGTACGATCTTCAGTTCCTCCGAGTCTTCGATCTCCCTTAACTTCTTGGGGTCCATTCAAATGTGCCCTTGGCCAATCCAATGAACCAAGAGTGGAACCTCTGTCTACCCAAAAACACACTTAGACTTATTTAAGTATAATTAATTCTCCCTCGACACCTTGAAGACCTATGTCAAGTTCTCCTTATGCTCCTTCATGCTTTCACTAAAGATCACAATGTCATATAGGTGGACAACCATAAACTTATCCAAAAATAACCTGAACTTCTTGTTCATCAATGTGTAGAAGGTGTTGATGGCTATGATGGCGTCTAGCTTGTATTTTGCAAAATTTTGTGAAATTGTATTTGATCTCTCATCTAGTCTGCCAACTTTTCATAAATTAGTTGTTGTTCTCCCATGGCTTTGTCATTATGAATTTCATAAAACTCAATCAAAGGGGTCCCTACCTAAACATGAAAATATTTGTGGAAATGAGTACAAGGAAGAAGAAATTTATATTTCCGTTATGAAATGGAAGAATGCAAAGAGCACATGAAAATCCATTGAGGAAATATGGTTTGGTTACAAATGGTCATGGCATGCTTATTACAAAGATTTGACATCTAGATTCAATGTTCATTTTAGTTGTGGAATGAATTAATGGTATAAAAAAGTTGTTTTGTTAATATTGTCATGGTTAACAATATTGGATATGCCAAAATTTTCATATTATACTGAAGAATTCCTTCTTGAAGAAACTTTGAACTTTTCGAGCTTTGTTTTACTATATTAATAGTTTTGTTGTAAAGGATAAAAGATTGAATTAAAATTATGTGGCATGACCATTATGCATATACGAGTTCAACAACACACCTCAACCAATACTCAACATAGCCCATGAATTAACACACAACCACCAAGTGCTCAATATACCTCTTGAATTAACACATAACTTGCATTTTTATTCCTTTAAGAGCTCAGTTTAGTAGTGCATGTGGGATAATTGTTTTGTTAGACACAAAAACCTTCCACCTCATGATCCATATCGTAGTCATGAGTGGGCACTTTTTTGTGGTTTTGGTTTTTTGACAACCTGACTTGTCATAAACGTAGTAGTGAATAGGCAATGGGTCAGTCATTATCTGTCTATAGTTTATGGCATTTATTGCATATCCCTAGAAATCTAAGCGTCACTATGGTGACCATTGATCGAACCTAAAGTAAGTATATTACATGTACATTGCATTTAAGTTGTTGGGTGGAAGATCAATGGTTGTAAATTTCCATGGTTATTTGATACAATGTATGGGAGGCATTTGGCCATGACATAGGACATAGACCCTTCTACCACCCTACCTTGCATACTTTGACACCCCATTATTGATTTTGTGAGTTTAATGAGCTATATTGCATTGGGATTTCCACAGTCATACTATTGATTGTTGGGATCGAGGTCTGGGATGGGTATTTGATCCTCCTGGATTTTTCTCTATAGGGGAGACCCTGTAAAACTTTATTTCCATGTAGCATTGCTTAAGGCGCCAAGATATTATTAAAAATTGCTTGGTGTGGATGCTAGTTACATAAGGAGTTAACACCATTGTTGATAGCGATATAAGGGATGATTTCTTGTGCCAAGGCTATTGTATGAGGTATGATCATTTGATATTTTATGGTTTATTTGTTCAAAGAATTAATTTTTGGGTTGAATATGAAATGTGTGACTATCTCCTACCCTACACATTCTTTTGAATTCACCTCCTTCATACCATAACTAGTTGGCCCTGTAAGTATATTCTCTATCTTGGCTTATTGTCAAGATCTTGATACCTAATGGAAATGATTGTACTACTAGTTTGTTTGAAGGGTAGAACTATGAGGCCCTATCCTCTATTTGAATTGAAAAACCCTATGCATACTCTACTCCTTATACGGGTCTACTTTGAGATATATTTGATGAATTTCTATTCACAACTACATTCACAAATTAATGTTGAATGGGTTCTAGCATTTTTTTGTTGTTGAGATTCTCCTTGTATGGGTTGGACGCAAGCCCTCAATCACCCCCCTAAATACCCTAGTTGACCAATGCATGGTTGTTTACCAAATATGCATGAATGGGCCCAATCCCGTCGAGTTCCATTTCATTTATGAGTATTGCATGAGCATGAACATGATAGTTTTCCCATTGTGACAAAATTGGGTATGTGTATTGCATCTTACGAGATTAACTCCTTCAAACTCATGCAATGCTTCATTGATGTTGGTTAACACTATCATATATAACTCATGTGATGTGAGTTCAACTCCTTCAAATATCTGTTTATTTTTTTTTGTTTTGAAGACGAAAGGAAAATCATGGCTCCCGTGTTGTGGCTCTTAACTCTACTCATTTCATGCACAATTGATCATTTATTCTCAGGCCAACATTGTTTACTCTTATGTCTCTATTTGTTTTATGATGCCCTCCAAATGATGTTGTATTACCTTGATGCATAGCATGCCTCTGTTATCATATTTGAAGTAACTTTACAAGTCTTCATGTTTTCGTATATCTATACATCACCATTGGTTTCTAATCCATAATAAATTTAGTAGACTTCATGATTTTAACTTATTTCATGCACATACAATATATAGAAAGAAGCTATAGATGATTTCTCGAGGAATTTTGGTTGAAGCAATTTATTTATTGAAGTGTTTCCATAGTGTGCATGAAATCAAAATTGAGTGATGTGCTTAAACCCAATATTCTACTCAGAGTCTGCATACCCAGCCTCCTCCAACATGTCCATAATCGACTCTTCATCTGTTAACTTATGTAGCTCCTTTACCTGCTAGTTGCATCATTCAATTTGATTTAAATAGTCAATGTCTTCGTTTAGTTACAAAAGAGAAAGGGGTTGGTGTATGATATCACTTAATTGCTTGACAGTCTTGAAACTAGTTTATTGTATTTCATGGCATGTGAATAACTTATCAACAATACATTTATATGATATATTGTTATGTCCATCTTGTAATATAATATGATTACTATTTAGATGAGTTTCCACAATCGAGGATTTGGGAGATCCGGAAGAGGTAGAGGTAACAAAGAATACCATGCATAGCAAGAGGGAAGGAGAAAGAGGATGAGATTCTCTGTCCACTTCAATGCAGATTCAAAGGAGTTTTCCCAATTATCTCAAACCAGGCACTTGTTTCTTGCAGCCCCTCCTCAGCATGAACAACCCCCTCCCTTGCACCCTCATTATGTTTTGTAGACACATCCTATCATAATGGAGATGCCCCACGAGCCACATGTTTGTAACGATGGTTGGGATTACAAGCCTCCCTCGCCTCGAGGAAAGGGAACTGGTTGGGAACCTAATATTCCTCAACCCTCTATGCACCAATCTGTCATCTTTGCATCATCTGGGAACAAACCTCAAACTCCCAAAACTGAAGATCATGTGAAAAATCCTAATGACCTTGAATACCCATCCAATGAACCACTTCTCCCTAACAAGGAAAATGGGAAAGAAATTGTGGATACAATGAAAGCCTCGATTTCCAAATCTCGTGGACATAGCTTGGGAAATAGACAGAGGGCTAGAACAAGACCAGAGATTCATTTTGAATACCTTCACCCAAATGTTTTATGAATATTTGATTAAAATTTTTATATTTTTTATGGTTTTGATGGACGTGAAAGGTGTATATTTTCGACTATTACACTACTTTAAATTTTGATTTTTTGTATGAAAATACAATTCATAATACGTTGTTTATGCATATAAAATGATGTTGCATTATATATGATGATGATTGAGCTACATGTATCACACATCATGATGCTTTTAATGGTTTTTTGAATTGAAATAATTCTAAATGGTCAGAATAGTTTCATGACAATTGACAAATGAAGGGAGTTAAAATTTGTTTAAGCAAGCTCCTTGGGATTCATCCCCCCAAGTGATGAATCTTATGGATCGGTAGGTCCCCCTTTGTGACTTTGCTTGACCATGGTGAAAATTTGTTCAGTAGTGTCTCTTCATTTATTCTCAAGTCTGTTTGAAGTCATAAAAGTGTAGTGGCCAATTCTTGTGACCACAGGTTGACATTTAGTTAGCATTTCATGCTAACATAGATATAAGTAGTTTCTAACCATTCTGGTGGTGAACTACTTAATGAAATCAAGCCTCAAGAAGGGCGGTTCCAATTCTACAAGTGTTATGGTATGCTCAAAGCATGTTTCTTGATTTTAAAGTTATTGTATGTCATTGCACTAGACTCTTAGGGTCTAATAGTTTGTTGATAATAGGAGTCATTATTAGCTGGAAAGATGGGAGGTCAGATTCTGATTTTTTCTACATGAGGTATATCTCACTATTTGTTTGTTAAATTAAAGGGGTTTTATTTTCCATTAGTTTGTCTAATTGGTTATTTGGTTGCAGAGAATAGTACCAACGCTGAAAAATATTCACTAAATCCTATTGCAACTTTGTTAGTCTGTGATCTTTGTCTGCCATTTGTACATGATAATCAAGTGGTCTTATAAACTCTTGTTATTTATGCAAAACGTGTTTATGGTTCAAACTTTTGAAGAAGTTTGAAACAGATTTAAGACACTCATTCTGGTGTATTGATGAAAGAAGTATTTAATAAGAAAGTTGTTTTTCTCATATTCATATTCCTTTTTCTTTTCTTTATTTGAGTTAGTTTTGGGTTCTTGTGCATCTCTTTGATTGATGTTAATGTCGTTTGTTATTTTCCCCTTAAAATATAAAAACAAAAAGGTTCTTATTTCTTTTTTGTTTCCCCTCGTTTCTGCATAGATTTAATTTTTTAGGTATTTTTGTATTGTTTTGTATCCTTTCGCTCATGAAAGACATATCCATATGCATAAGAATAACGAAAGAACATTCATTGTGAATATGTTATGCAATGTTTCCTCACACTTCTAATTTAATTTTAATGTTCATATAATTGAATAGATAGCCATTATATAGTATTGTAATGTATTTGATATGTTTTAAACAATCTCGCCATTTAACTGCGAAGCCAGAGGTTGAGTTATGTTTTAGGCTATAAAATAAGGGTTATCATTCCCTCCTCTTCTTGGTTTATTCAACTAAGAGGTTGAAGAGTCGACCTAGAAACTTTCAGTTTCCCTTGTCAACATTTTTTGGCAACCATAATGGGGATTCAGATAAATAATCTTCTAGTTAAAAAAACAACATGCCCGATAAATAATCTTCCAGTTAAAAAAACAACATGCCTGATAAATAATCTTCTATTTAATCGTCATATATCTGTGTTTATTTATGTTCATTTTTCTTTAATTTTTTGTTTCAAATATACAAGCATTAGATGCTTGGAGTTAAATGATTAAGGCCTTTTTGTTATATCATGGATCTTTAGACCAAGGAGATATTGTAGGAAAGCTTGGTTCAACTTGTTCAAGCAACTAAAGAGGCACTTAACGAGTTTGAAATATTAATGTTCTTTGTCCTACTAGCCCAATTTGGTTATGCAAGGTTTCCCCTAAAGCAAATAATTATTCGCTTTGAACACACAATTAACTTCACCAGAAGATCTGGTATATACCATAAGCCATAAATATGGAGTAAAATAGATAATATATTAGATAATGGATAATAGGTGACAATAATGGCCTGCCTTTAAATAAGGCTTGGACATTTGACATGAAGAGTCATGCCTTTTCATTTGACATGAAAAATCATGTCTTTAATTAATCTTATTTATTTAATTATACTTTAATTATATTCATTACATTGCCACTCTCTTAGAAAGGCTTTGTCCTCAAAGCCTTATAATTTTTATGTATTGCTTTTTGTGGTGTCGTAGTTGATGACACATGTCAATACTAACTTTTAAGTGTCGAGCATAACATCTGATATGTGGAGGGATCAATCCATCCCAAGTTGATTTGTCGATGGTTGTCGGGATTCCGTACTAATATGTCATCAAGAGTTTTGATCACCTTAGTACCTTTATCTTCCAACATTTCCTCCTTTTTAGGGTATTGGCTTTTATGGTTGGGGTGTCGATAGGGAATTTTCACACTGTAAATTTCTTTTACGAAAGTCGTCTTTTGATCACTGCTATGAGTTGGAAGTTGTATTTTCGTCTCTTGTGGTTTTAAGGTTTCATCTTGTATTTTTTCCAACTTGTTCTCTAACTGTATCTTATCCTTTTGAAACTTCTTAATCACTTCTACTTGTGATTTCCTAACTTCTTCCAACTTCTTAAGTTGTTCTTTAAGATCCTCGTTATGACTTCTGATGCAACTATTTTCTTCCTGCTTGTCTAGAAGTTTCCCTTCAATGTCTTCCGTAGATTGTTCTATCTTTTGGCTATTTTTCAATTTCTTAATTTTTGTGACTAGTATCTTGTTATGATTTCTTAGTCTGAAAATTTATTCAGCATTGTTGGATAATGCTTTATTATTCTTTGCGATCTCCTATTTGTGTGCCTTTTTAGAGTCATCATTTTGTGTTTGAAGATCTTGTATCTGTTGTCGACATTGGTCGACCTTTGATTCTTGATCTCCTAATTTATGCCGTATCTTCTTCAGATATTCATCCTTGTCATTAAGGATCTTGTTCAAGCGTTTTATTTCTGCTTAGTATTTAATTATTTAATTATTTCATTCTTTATATCTTGATCTTCTAGCCTCTGATTGAGTTCATTTTCGGCTCTTAATTCATCAATTTGCACATACAATTTTTCTATACGACTTTTCTGGTCGGAGATTTTTTGTTCATTGAACTTTTCTTGTAGCTTACGTATTGCAATTACTGCTTCAAATTTTGTATTCATGTCGTGTAAATCTTCATTGTCTCTTTGATAGTGCTTTAACTTGGCTTCTAATTTCTCTATATGTAGTCGCAAACCAGCTTCCATGGTCTTCGACTCTTTTTCAAGTTTGTCTTCCTTTGACTACTTTTTCAACGATAATCGGTCTTCCTTTGATTTTGATTTTCTGATGATAATTTGTCTTCTTTATAGCTTGATTTCCTATATTCTTTATTTGACAATAAGAAGGCAAAAAGATGTAATAACCTTTAAGGTGATTCTTTCGTAATTTTTCTTCTTTTAACCCTTTATTTTTTTATTTTTGCTTTTCTTCCCCATTTTGTAATTAATAATCGTAATTAATTACAATTATTAAATAATATTAATTATTATTAACAATAATAATAACTTTTTTTGTGAAGGGAAGGGTCTATAGTTTTGAAATAATAATAATATATATTATTATAAATAAGACAATATTTATAATTTTTTTTTTTTAATTGGAGGCCTTTTTTTTGTAATGGAGGCTAGGGTTTAAGATATATATATATATTGGGAAAAGATGATGTTATATATATATTATTGATATTAATAATATTATTATGATATTATATATTTTAAATTTGGTCAAATCAGGGTTTGAAAAAAGGTGTAGGTTATATATTATATATTATTATTATATAATATTTTTTCTAACCTTTTGTTTTGTTTTAGGGTTGACGTGGAGTTGGGGAGGCAGCTTTGGAGGAGCACGCTACATGGGGAGGTGGCTTTGGAGGAGCACGCTACGTGGGGAGGAGGGGACTCAGCGGAGGTATGCGCAAGGTGGTTGCTGGTAGCTCGACAGCAGAGGCTACTAGATGGATGGAAGGATCGGAGGTAGCGGCGGGGGATGGAGGGATAAGGAGGGGGCGTACAGGGGCATGTGCAAAAGGTGTGAAGGTCGGGAGGGTGGAAGGTTATTTGGGATACATGAAGGGTCGATGGTGGACAGGAGAGTGGCGTAGCTGTTGTGGGAAGGCGTAGTGTGGCGGCTGGGCTGGAGGCGATGGCGTGGAGGAATGGGGGTGAAGATGGGGCATGGAGTACAGGAGGAGGCTGGAACAGAGGATGGAGGGAAGAGGGGTGGGGGTGGCGCAGGTTTTGGAATATTTTGGAGGGCGCGGCGTGGTCGGGCGAAGGATGGAGCGGAGGAGTGGGCAGGGCGTGAGGAGGACAGTCGAAGGATGGCAGAAGTTAGGGTGGGAGTTGGGCAGAGTAAGAGGTGGAGTATGCAGCAACGTAAGGGGGGAAACACAGCATGGAGGTGAGGGTCGTTGCTTGGAGCAGTGAGGGAAGTGAGCATGGGAAGATGGAGAGGAGGTGGAGAGGCCAAAAGCCCAATTTCTTGTCAAGGACGAAGATTCAAAAAAATTATGATGAATGATTGGCCAAAGACCAAAAAAGAGCCAAGCTCTAATACCAAATGAAGCAAATAATTATTCGCTTCACACAAATAACTTCACCAGAAGATAAGGTATATATGATAAGACATAAATATGGAGTAAAATAGATAATATATTAGATAATGGATAATAGGTTACAATAATGGCCTGCCTTTAAATAAGCCTTGGACATTTGACATGAAGAGTCATGCCTTTTCATTTGACATGAAAAGTCATGTCTTTAATTAATCTTATTTATTTAATTATACTTTAATTATATTCGTTACATCCCCCATCTAAGCAAGTAGACTAAGTCTTTCCTGTGAACCTATTGATCATACTTATGCATGTTTCCCATAATCTTCGACACACTTACATTCTTATTCTTATGACTTGGCTATTAATGCAGGAACATCGGGGCCTAGGAGAAACAATCAAAGTTGATTGACATAAGGAGGTTGACCAGGGGGATTGCCGACAACCACTGTTGCGAAGGAAGACTGGCTGTCGAAGCCAAGCAGTCGAGCAGAAGCTGTCAATATGTGGTCGACAGAAGTAAGAGGTCGAGAGTCGACAAGTCTGAAGTCAACAGACGACAAGAAGCAAAAGTGAAGGCGTCGAAGTTCGACATATGGTCGAACGACGACACCGATGGATTGCAGCGAAAGCCAAGAGTGGAGGACGGGGAGGACTGGCACTTGTGGAAGCTAAAAAATGACGACAAGACAATTAAGGTTGAGGGATGACAAAGTGCGGTATGGTCGAGACAGGAGATGGGGATGACAAGTGTCACAAAGTCAGAGAAGCGCAAGAGTCAAGGAGAAGTCTTAGCATCCATTCATGGTTGTTGAGGAAGTTAAAGGCAGTTATGAAGGTGGTTAGGATCATGACAGATGTCACCACATGAAGATTTTGTGTATCACACAGAGGACGTTGACAACTGGAGGTCTGTAGGATCATGGAGGATTAGGTGGACAGAGGAAGAGTGTCTCAGGGAATAGAGTGACCTTGGGAAGAGTGGAAGTAGAGTATAAGAGCAATGCAAAGGCATAGAACAAGGGATCAATCATCAAAGGATCGAGGGATCGTTCATCCATAGCTCAGCGAGTTATTTCATTCAGCAAAGACTGTGAGAGGGAGGAAGATCACACACAGTCGAGAACACACTGACAGAGACAGCGTCTAATTTCTGTATATTGTAACAGGCTAAGGCCGACTAGTTGATATATTGATTTGTAGTTAAACATTGTAATTTGATTCAATTAATAGAAGCCAACTTCTAGCATTCAGTTCACATCCAGTTCTTGTGAGCACCTGTGTGTTGTTTTGTTTTTTGTTAAGAAAGAGGGTCCGACCAAACCTGCCTTTTGTTAGTTGGTATCAGAGCGGAAGCATCCTGTGAGTAGGAAATATAGCGATACAAACCTGACTATCGCCAGTTGGTATCAGAGCTGGAGAGAATCCAGTGTTGGGAAGTTGAATCCGGAGACCCGGAAGAACCTACAAATGTGTCGACAACTCCAGCTGCAGTTGGGTACAGTTGTACACAGTTGTGAAGTCCGATTGCGATTGGACGAGTGGTAGTTTCATCCAAGGTTGAAAATGGCTCATAGAGGCATTAATGCCCGAGATGTAGGATGAAGAGTGTGTGGCATAGTAGTAACAGTTGATCATGAAATGTTCGATGAGTGCATGCGAACAATGCGAATATTGACGAGTGAATTCACAGTGATCAAAGAGAGCCAAAGACATGGTTTCATTCCTGATGCACTTGACCATAACAATGAGGAAGTCGAGGAAGTGGAAGCATAGGAAGCAGACGAGGAGGAACGGGAAGATAAACTGATCAAGCTACTGTCAAATATGAGAGGTCAGAAAAAGATGGATGTGGGTACCTACTCAGGAAGTCTGGATTCAGAAGACTTGATAGACTGGTTCAGAGAAATGGATAAATACTTTGAAATAGAGCAGATAAAGGATACTAAACGGGTTAAGACTGCATGTATGAGGTTGAAGGGCCATGCCTCATTGTTGTGGGACAATGTACAGGCTAACAGATTCAAGAAAGGAAAGGAGAAAATCAAGTCTTGGGACAGGATGGTTTCCAAGCTGAAGGGGAAGTTCTTGCCTAACGACTATGTGATTTCCTTGTTCTAGAAGTTGCAAAACTTTCAACAGAAAGAGATGACCGTGAAAGAGTACACATAAGAGTTATATAGACTGTCGATTCGGTCGGGTCAAATCGACGAAGGCAAAGAATCTATCATGAGATATGTGAATGGCTTGAAGTATGCCATACAGAACGAGTTGAGGTTGTCGAGGTTCAGAGCGGTTGGTGAAGCCTACCAGTTAGCTCTGAAGGAAGAAGAGAAAATGTTGAGGAAATTTGCATAGACTAGAGGGAGAATGACTGGTCGAGGTGAGAATACTATTTCTGTGAAAGGCCAAAGTAGTGGAACCAGGAGAGAATCCATCGAAGACAACCGATGTACGGAAGGGACAATGACTAAAGAGAGAAAGAAAGGAAACTGACGGGATAGTCGAGAGATCCGCGGTCAAGATGCGTATGGTCGATGTGGTCCGACAAAAAAGAAAGGAGCTGAAAGACTAGACGTAGTCTGTTATAAGTGTCTGGGTGTAGGACACAAAGCTTATGAATTCCTGAACAATATACATGTGGAAAACGAGTCAAAATCCAGAGGTCGACGAGATGACCAGGGCGACGAAAAGATGGATTAGAGATCTGACAGTGGTGAGGATGGTCAAATACGAGGTCGAAACATGAAGGCCAAAAGAATGTTGATTCAGGATGAGCGACGCGAGGAGAAGGATTCGGCATAGTGAAAGGCCATCTTTTAGACTAGAGTGTTGATCGGCGATAGGTATTGCAAGACCATAGTCGATGGTGGCAGTACAGAGAATATTGTGTTGACATAGGTCATCGACAAGTTGGGTTTGAGATGTTGAGAACACCCAAATCCATACAAGATATCCTAGTTATAGAAGGGTCACCATGTGAAGGTAACTAGACAGTGCCTGATTAACTTCAAGGTGGGGAAGCTTGAAGACAACATACTGTGTGAAGTAATCCCAATGGATGCATTTCATTTGTTGTTAGAGAGACCATGGAAATATGATCGAAAAATGATCTATGATGGTCGAGCCAACATAGTCACAGTGTGGAAAAATAGCACGCAGAAGATGTTGAAGCTGAAACAAGAGGATCAAGCCGACTGCAAGAAGGGCGAAAGCAACTATTGGGAGAGGCGAGTGTTGATGTGCTCAGCCAAGGAATTCCTCAAAGAGGAGGAGAAACAGTTGGGATGTTTCACCATCATTCTAAAAGAACCATGTGTCGAGAGGTCGAAAATGGAGAAGATTCTGGTCGAATTCGAAGAGATGCTCAATGAGTTTCAAAGCATAGTAGTCGACAAAGCACCGACGAGATTGCCACCGACGAGAATCATATCCCATCAGATCAACTTGATTCTAGTATCAATTTTACCAAACAAGGAACCACATAGAATGACTTCGAAAGAGGGTCAAGAACTCAATCGACAATTCTAGGAGTTGTTGGACAGAGGGTTGATCAGAGAGAGTCCGAGACCATGTGCAGTACCAGCTATACTAGAACCAAATAAGGGTGGAGAATGGTGGATGTGTACAGACTCCAGAGCTATCAACAAGATCACGATCAAGTATCGTTTTCCATTGTCGAGAATGGACGACTTGATGGATTGCTTGAGTGGATCAAGATACTTCACCAAGATCAACCTAAAACATGGTTATCACCAAATCAGGGTCAGAGAGGGAGATGAGTGGAAAACAACCTTCAAGACGAAGGAAGGACTGTATGAGTGGTTAGTCATGCCATTCAGATTGACTAATGCACCCAGTACGTTCATGTGGTTGATGAATGAAGTACTGAATCCATTCTTGGGAAAGTTCATCGTAGTGTATCTAGACGACATTCTGATATTTAGTTGAACCAAGATCGAACACTTGGAGCACATTCGATAAGTATTGTAGAAGTTGCAGGAAGAGAAGTTGATGGTGAACCTACAAAAGTGTTTCTTCATGAAGGAAGAACCAGTGTACTTGGGATTTGTAATATCAGGTAAAGGGTTAGTGATGGACCCAGAGAAGGTGAAGGCAATATTGGATTGGCCAGAACCGACAAGCATGGCAGGAGTGCAAAGTTTCCATGGACTTGCTAGTTTCTACAGGAAGTTCATGAGGGTATTCAGTCAAATATGTGCACCATTGATAGAGTGCATGAGTAAAGGGGAGTTCAAATGGATAGAATCTTCCCAGAAAGCTTTTGACAAGTTGAAGCAGAAGGTGATTGAGAGCCCGGTGTTAGCACTCCCAAATTTTGACAAAGTTTTCCAAGTCGATTGCGACGCGAGTGGAATGGAAATTGGAGCAGTGTTGAGCCAAGAGGGCAGACCAATTACATTCTTCAGTGAGAAGTTGGATGAAACGAAATGGAAATATTCAGTCGATGATAAAGCTAAACAAAGTCAACAAGACAAGTAAGGTTGAGGGATGATGAAGTGCGGTATGGTCAAGATAGGAGATGGGGCTGACAACTATCACAAAGTCAGAGAAGTGCAGGAGTCAAGGAGAAGTACTTAGCATCCATTCATGGTTGTTGAGGAAGTTAAAGGCAGTTATGAAGGTGGTTGGGATCATGACAGATGTCACCACAAGTAGAGGGTGTGCAGCATGACCAAAGGGCGTTGACAATTGTAGGTCTGCAAGATTAGGGAGGATTCGGCGGATAGAGGAAGAGTGTCTCGGGGAATGGAGTGACCTCAGGAAGAAAAGAAATAGAGTATAAGAGAATTTCGAGGGCATAGAACAAGGGACCAGTCATCATAGTATCGAGGGATCGTTCATCCATCGCTCAGCGAGTTCTTTCATTCAGCAGAGACCGTGAGAGGGAGGAAGATCACAAATAATCGAGAACAAACTGAGAGAGACAGAGTCTCATTTATGTATATTGTAACAGGCTAAGGTTGACTAGTTGATAGATTTCTTTGTAGTTAAACATTGTAATTTGATTAAGATAATAGAAGCTAGCTTCTAGCATTCAGTTCACATCCAGTTCTTTAGAGCACCTGTGTGTTGTTGTGTGTTTTGTTAAGCAAGAGGGTCCAACCATACCTACCTTGCACCATCTATCAAGGTATAAACCAAACATTATATTTGGATTTCTTGATTAAAGACAATGTTACTTCAGGCATGTTCAATCTCATTTTAGTCGCCACACAAACCAGAGAACAGTTAGAGAATGTGTGGGAAGTTATTTCTCAATATATTGTCTTGAATGAAAAAAGAGAACTTGATGTTAGGAAATATCTAAAGAATCCTCCTAGACCTTGATTCATTAATGTTTGAAACCCCTCAGCAATCTCATCATATGAGAGGAAAATCCCTCAATTTTGACTCATTATCAAAATTTAGGAGGAGGATGAGGCTTCAAAAGTTGCATACTCTTTTGATTAATCCTTTTCAAATTTGGAGAGTGAATCATTGAACCACAGTAGCACATCTTTAGAAACTCCACCTTCCATCAAGATCAAAAGGATATCTTCCACAATGCCTTCGAATACACTTGAGAGTATGCACAGTGGGTGAAATCCTACTACTTCTACCACGAATCTAAGTAAGGTTATTTAGAAATATGGTCTCTTCCAATCTGAGGAAGACGTTAACAACATCCCATGGCATGTACAATCACCCCTTAATATTTCCCCTACAACTACTCTGCTTCCAAATTTCAAGGATCACTTGCCCATATTTTCTTCCATTGGAACTTGCATAGTTGATGAGCACTTAAATGTGTTTTCAAATGTTTGTCACGACATAAGGGAAAACATGAATGATGTATATACGTCTTTGTTTTTTAATTCCTTGGAAGGAAAAGATGCAACATACTTCTTCGATTTACCCCCTAAGTCTTTTTAAAACTATACCGAACTTTGTTACTAGTTTAGATCAACATATGGGTATCCAAAAATCCCAACTGATTGGCTAAAAGACTAAAATAATATGGTTTGCAAGTCAGGAAAAATGATTAAAGCATTCATCCTGCAGTTTACCAAACTCTCTTATCAAATTCCTAATCTCATTTGGCCTCACATGTAATCAACCTTGATTCATTACTATAACACTTTGCCCCCATCTTATCACAATAGCTTATAGGAAAAAGGGGTTAATGGCATTAGCTCAGCTTTACAAACTTGCCTCGAATATGAGTAATGGTCTAAAAGGACTAGGATACCTTTTATTGATCCTAGTAGAAATATGGATCTCAATTCCATGCTACAATTGATGCGGGATATGAAAAATTGCATGATTTGTTTCAAAAAAAAGGTGTCATCCCCAATCACTCAACGAAGTCTAGCACTTCCCCCACCTCTTCAAGTCATGTCCCAAACTATCCAATATTGAACACTCTTAATGTTCCCTTGGTGCAACTTCTATGAGTACCATCATGATCCAAATACATGTGAGCTTTTGAATACAACAAATGAACGGATTTCGGCAAAAGACCAGAGCATATCATAAATTCCCTTGACTGGGTGGAATATCAAGAATTCCTAGTTGTTACCATTGGGGGTCATACAATAATCGTAGTCAAAGGGGAAACAATTATAATCAAAATTATAATACCTTCATTCAAAAGAAGTCCACCTAGAGCACTTCCTAAGGTGTTGGAAAGGACTCAACCCCCACTTCACAAAATCCCTCATCTTATTCAACTATACCAGCTAAGAGGTAAAATATTATTGAGGAACTAGCAAAGGCATGGCCAATGGTACATTTCTTGATTTGTCCTACAAACCTAAACAAGGGGAGAATATCAAGAGATTCTTAGATGAAGAGGCTCTAAATGATAATGTTTTTCATTCCAAAAATTCAAACAAGAATGTGGTCTTTGAAGCCAAGGAATATTCCCCTTCCAGAGAAGTAGTGGGACCCGTCTTCACATAATCCCACCCCAAGGATCCTCCTTTCTATGTCTCAATGAAAATCATGGACAATATAGCACATTATTGTCTCATAGATGGCGGTTCTGGTCCAAATTTCATGTCCAAAAGAATCATTGAGTAATTAAGATTGTCATGCACAAATGAAAATCCTAGGAACATGCTAGCCTTCAACAAACAATGTTAGTCCAATATAGGTGAAGTGAAAGACGTAACTTTAGTGATGTGTTCTTGTTTGACGGACAATCTACCAAGAGCAGACTCGAGGCCTGATCTCCCTATCTCAATGTAAGACTAGAAAAAATAGGACAGAATATGAATCTACTTCCCTAGATCAATTACAGATCGAGTACTTAGATATCGTACCTTTCAGATCGTGGATCCCTCTCCTTGTTGTTGCTCCAAGGCCCACAGTCGTCAGATCTCCAGCTGCAAGACTTGCCAAGACAATATGGAAATGATACAAGGAGTACAATATATCTAAACAATAACTGATCTAAACTAACAGTTGAGGAAGAAAGTTCTAAACATCATCAATGAGACAACATTCATGGAAAGAGATTATATTAACCGTATTAAAAGGTGGGAATACATAAAAAGGATGAAGCTACAACCAAAGCCTCAACGTCGCATCCTCCATCCAACATGTCCAAGCCAAGCCTCCAAGGTGGTACAAGCCTCCCAATCACCAATATGGATTCTACCAGCATAAGGATACCATAGACTGTTGATGTAATTGTAACTTTGGAATGTATTTCATATATGTATATTGTATTCCTATAGAGATGTTATTATTCCTCTATACGGAAGTGTCGTCATTTATATCATAAGTGTTATAACTTATACTTGATGGGTTATTAGACCACCTTGATGGGGTCGGCCCTGTATAAGTCATGTGGGTCAAAGGGTTATTAGACCACCCTATTGGGGGTCGGCCCTGTCAGCATTATGTTAAGTGGTTAAGTTGAGGTCGACCTAGTAAAGGTTATTAGGCAAGTCAAGTCAAGTATAAATAAAGTGCGGGAGGCACTCTATTTGATCATTCACTTTCTCACTCATACACTCATTGGAGAGTGGCACACTAGTGGAGGAGGAGAAACTACTGCTAGGAGGACTATCTCTTGTACTTGGGTTGCATCATTGCTCTATCTATCTCTGAGGAAGTTGTGGGGTTTTTCACCTTCTTGGTTTTCCCCAATGAAACTATGTGTCTCTTGTGTGCTTGCATTATTGTGTTCATGATTGATATGTTGTACATGTTATTCTCTCAGTTAAGATCCTAGATCAGATTGAAATTTCTGAAAAACTAACATACACCTTCCTCCATTCCCATGGAGAGAGTGGGTGTTTATATAGGGCTAAAGAGATAGGGTAGGTTGAGGATTAGGGGGAGATGGCTAAGGGATCCTCCCATTAGGTTAAGAACCGAAATGCCACCTCACCTAGAGCCTAGGGATAGGCCTTCACCTCAATAAACTTCTAGAGAGACCTCGAGACTCCCCAAAATAGCCTTTAACCAACCTCGTCACACCCTAGTAGAGGACACAGAGCGACAAAGGGGGTTGTCGCACCCTGTAGGAAGACAAAGTGCGACAGTGTCTCACCCTAGACGACCAAGAACTGTGACAGAGGGGATCTATCACACCCTGTAGGAAGACAAAGTGCGACAACCTAGTCAAAGAGGTCAACTAGGAAAGAAAATCTCTCAGTTGGATGTGTTTTATCCCAGAATGAGTTTAGGGGTTATGGTAAAGAGTTTACACAATGGTCAAGATGACGACATTATCACAACGGTCATGATGACGACACTTGCAACACTTGTGACACTTGCACAAGGGTGACAACATTTTAGTGTAACAGAACACCCCCCAAAGCATGAAGCTGACGGAATGAGACAAGTGAAATGCTTTGTAGTAAGAAAAATGGCAAGGACTTGTTGATTGGAAGGAGCTACTGTATAAATGGCCTGAGATCCACAAGTCTCACAAAACATGGCTTCCAACCAACAAACTGCAGATCCATGATAGTAAAGACCGTCTGAACACAATCATGGCTACTAGACACAATCGTAGATCCATGATGAGATGATAACATAGCCACAACCAATACAAAGTGGATTCGTGTAACTATGAACTGACAACACAGCCACGACCAATACAAAGTGGATCTGTGCATCTCAAACAATCTCCATCGTAACCCGGGTAGCAAATAACTTCCCCAAGGTCTTCAAGTTGAACTCGCAATGATACGAATCTATCCATGTGATTACAATTATTTGGAGTCGAACATGGTAGAAACCACTTGATTACCGGTCATTAATGTATACCGTTAACAAGTGGGAGGGGAATCACCATTAATGTCAATGATCCCCAAGGTATCACAGTACATACCACCAAGCGTGAATCAATGAGCTGAAGTCGAACACCTAATGGAATCTTTCAATCAAGACTCAATGAGGTAAACTCATGTTGAAAGCGAGGTAACCTTCCATTAAGGCATGCAAGCCCAAGGTACTTGGTTGGTTTCTAAGTTCAATCCTCAGATGATGATTTGAAGTCGACAAGGATGAACCCGTCGAAGGAGGGCCATGATGAATCCCCCATCATCAACATGAAACTCGATAACAGATGCTTGGTGTAGATCAGACGATGGATTAATGTGCAAGACTGACTCAAGGTAGACCAACATGATCGAAGGTATACTAACTGCAGATGATGAGCGGTGAATGTGTTCTTGAACATAGGCATGGCATGACTTGGCAGTATTGACATGACGAGTATAACACCAACTCCTAATGTAACTGATGGTGGAAGTATTCTTTGGATGACCCAAGGGAGTAACAAGACTCAGGAAGTAGGAAAAACTCCAGGACAAACGGATGATCCAAGTGCAGTATGCAAATGCAAATGAGTGCCATGTTCAAGAACGACTAGGTACTGCCACAAATAAAGAGTGTAACATAAAATCTTTCCTTTTTCCTCATCATGACTAATAAGTGCCTCATGTTTTTACGAGCTTGATGAGGGTAACCAGATGCTCATTATAGCTCACCTCATAGATGAGTCCAATCCCAAATATTTTCTGAACTTGGGAGAGGAGGGGTTCATCCCATGGCGGGCCCTTCAATGTTAGATTTTAACGAGTCCATAGAAGGTAAACTCGGTCGTCATTTCATGTTTAGAGAGTCTGAAAAGAACTAAAGAAGACTCCAATGGTCCTTTTTCATAAAGTTAGCCTCTTTGCCCGAAAAAGGGTAAAACAATGCAAGAGAGGACTCTTCTAGTCATGATTGGATGGAGTATTCATTTTTCGTAAATAGTGCCCCCTGGTCCAAAAAAGGGGTAAGCTATCACCAGGGAGATGATCATTCAAATGATTTTACAAGCGTGAATGTATCAAGTCCGCTTGGCGATCTTTTCCTATTTAGGGAGTCTGAAAAGAGCTTAAAGTGGACTCCATGAACAACTTTGTCATGGTTGGTGACTGAGTATGACAAAGGAAAAAGAAAACTCAACACAGTAGTCTAGCGAGGCCGGATAAAGTGATAAACCTACACTCATTAGACACACATTTTTACTTAAATTTTTAACGAGCAAGATAATGGTATCAAAAGCACTCGGAACCTTTTTCATATTTGAACCAGAGCACGAAAAAGTAAAAAGTAAGCTCAAACCACTTTTCATGTTTTAACCAGAGTAGGAAAAAAGTGAAAAGTAAGCTCAAACCACTTTTCATGTTTTAACCAGAGCACGAAAAAAGTGAAAAGTAAGCTCAAACCACTTTTCATGTTTTAACCAGAGCACGAAAAAAGTGAAAAGTAAGCTCAAATACCATCTTACTATTTTTAACGAGCTCAAAGATAGGTTGGAAGAATGCTCATGATGTCTGCTTCATTTTTTTACGAGCTTGTAACAAAGAATGAACTATGCTCGAGATAATTCCCATTTGTAGGTTTCTTCCCAACATGATGGCTAGAGGTTGGAAAGTTTTCCCCCAGCACAAGAAACTGACGGCTTACTTATAGTATGGTTCTAGAGGTACTGTTTCATTTTTAGTGAGCTTGATACAGGAAATGCTCGGGATTATTTTATGGTTTAATGAGCTCGAAAACCAAAAAAGGAAAGTATGCTCAAAATATGATCCCATTGGTGGATTATTCCCCAACCTGGTATCCAGAGGTTGGTACATGCCCCCAGCATGATTTCTAGAAGTAAGTGACTTAGCTCCAACATGGTGTGGAGAGGCGATCGAGTTGACTTCAACGTAACTTCCAGAGGTTGAAGACATGCCCCAAAGCTTCATTTCATTCGCCTAAGGCATAGGCGGGTGAAAAGAAGGTTCAGGTACTAAGTCTATGAGGAGACTTGACTCAAAGGGAAAGGATATGTTTCATTTTTTAATGAGCTTGACATAGGAATGGAACTCTGCTCAAAATACCTTTTTCATTTTTTAAAGAGCTTGACATAGAAAGGGAACTATGCTCATGAAGCTAGTCTCATTTTTATGCAAGCTTGAAACCAAAGGTAAACTATGCTTAGGGGGTCTATTCCATTTTTTAACGAGCTTGGAATCAAAGACTAATCTATGCTCATGGGAACCTGTTTCATTTTTTAACAAGCTTGAAACAGAAAGGGAACTATGCTCAGTGAAGCTAGTTTCATTTTTATGCAATCTTAAAACCAAAGGTAAACTCTGCTCAAACAAACTACTGGTTTCATTTTTTAACGAGCTTGAAGCCAAAGGTAAACACTGCTCAAACTACTAGTTTCATTTTTTAGCGAGCTTGAAGCCAAAGGTAAGCTCTGCTCAAACTATTGGTTTCATTTTTTAGCGAGCTTGAAGCCAAAGGTAAGCTATGCTCAAACTACTAGTCTCATTTTTTAGTGAGCTTGAAGCCAAAGGTAAACTTTGCTCAAACTACTGGTTTCATCTTTTAGCGAGCTTGAAGCCAAAGGTAAACTATGCTCAAACTACTGGTTTCATTTTTTAGCGAGCTTGAAGCCAAAGGTAAACTCTGCTCAAACTAATGGTTTCATTTTTTAGCGAGCTTGAATCCAAAGGTAAACTCTGCTCAAACTATTGGTTTCTATCCATAGGTTGGTAGTGTGCCCCCCAACGTGATTTCCAGAGGCTGGAGATACGCCCCTCATACTTAAGGGGAAGAAACCACTAATATGTGTGGAACGTTCAGGAAATTTTGTTGAATGGCAGTCATGCGATGATTGGGTGTCACAAAGGAAAGATGATCAATGGTCACAATCCTCCCATCACAGGGAAAATACATCACTCGAAAGAGTGTGGACACGACGACTTTCATAGCATAGACATAATTACGTCCAAGGAGTATATTGAAATCTAAAGGACCTTGGACAACCATGACATCAACATAAACAGTTTTACCTCTCAACGTGACAAGTAACTACGGGAGAATACTTAAAGGTCTGGTAGGCCTTCTATTAAAAGCAAAAATCTGGTCTGTAACCCGCACAAGATAAGGAGACCATATAGCTTTCCAAGCATTTGAGGATAAAATACTAACAGAAGCTCCCTCTTCAACTATAGTGCAAAAGATTTCTTTATCGGCAACACCTACATATATCTGGAAAAGAACATCTGAGGGGAGACAAGATTCTACTAGACTATTCCAATCAAATGAAATAACCTCAGTGCTTGGAGGGGGTCCCGTGGAAATGGACTCTTGCCCCCCATGATCGGAATTGACTAGAAAAACATCAACGGTTATCAATCCACTCTCATCGGGGAGAGTAGGATGAGATGAAGATTGTATCAAGGTGACAGTTGCTGTTTGGACACTCTCTGATAGAAGAGTGGGATCGAGTGTAGATGACAGCGACTTGATCACATCACTCTCGGAAGGAAGAGTGGGATCAATTACAGATGAAACTGAATTGATCACTTTGTCAACCAGCGGGGGGTCGAGGGACAACTTACTATCACTTGTTGGAAACACCTGTTGAGGACTAGTAATATCTTCCAACCACCATGAAACTTCATACATGCTTGGAAAAAGGAAAGTAAGCTGCATACCCTTTCATATCAAACAGGGATATAGGACTTTACCCTTCCGACCCTTCACCAACGGGTCTCTGGTCGAGGGAGTGTCATCAACATGATGGTCAGGGGTCGATGATACAGGCGGTTTGGGGTTTTTAGACCACACTTTTGACACACGGGAAAGACCAGGACAATCCTTGAGAAGGTGATCACCCTTGCAAAGTTTGCAAGGGAACTTGGGCTTACGAGGTGTTCTCATAGAATGTGTGCCATCAGAGGCAGATGGTTGATGCACGGTCTCTTTCTTATCCTTCTTCTTCTTAATCTTCCTTTTCTTCTTCTTCTTCTTCTTCTTTGCCTTCTTACTAACATCAAAGTTTTCAGTAGGAGAAGAGGAAGAGACAGAAGCCGATTCAACTTTCGACGAACAAGAAGAAGGGTCACCATGAGATTGATGCTCATGTGGTGAAGGACCTAGGTTTGACACAATTGGTGCACTTGGTGTAACTGGATTGGAGAATAACCATACTGGTAATCCTATCGTCAATCTAGGAAGACTCAATGTAGCCATAAAGGGAGGACCAATAGTTCCACAAGGGGGAATAAAAAATGGCATTCCTTGGAAAGGGGCCTCTTGGTTGGTGGTCTCGGAAGAATATTACATATCTATACTACCTAAGAGTCTCTAAAGTACCACACAAATCAAACACTTCTCAAGTCTAAAAGCAACAAGCAAACTGTGTGAATAGGAGTGGATAAACAGTTAGGATCCTCACAGGATTGTCAAGGCACCACAACTCGCTATATACCGCAGGGTCCAACAGTAAAATGCAACAAGGAGGATTGGGACCGTACCCTTTCCTGAATACCCGACTACCTGGACAGCCTGTGCGTAGTAATCTCCTCGAGTGTTGTTCTCGGTGTATTGCAATGCCAAGATGGCCAAATGGTTAACTCAGTTGGTCACATGAATCCTAGGAGTGTCTCCCAATATACGCTAGGTACATGGGAGCTCAAATCCGTAGTGATGTTGTCTAATGCACAATCGTACGGCACGAGACCTTCCTATATACTACTGAGTACGTGAAACACCTTTCTATATACGCAAAGTATGTGAAACACCTTTCGATATACGCCAAGTACGTGAAGTACTTGGTGGGTACGTGAATGAGATTCGATATACCTGGTTGGTACGTGAAAGAGCTTCGATATACCAATAAGTACGTGGAAGACTACAATACCCCCGAAATACAGTGCTGGAAAATAACGACAGTTGTCACGCTTAAAGACACAAGAACACGTCTCTAACTTACACACAGTTACTAAATGATTTTAACCTAAGCTAGCATTAATTTTATCTCGTGCGGTTAGGTGGATGCATGAGGTGTAGACAGGAAATGTAAAAATAATGCAAATCCTAACTACATGACAATGCACATTTTCCTTTGTCTTTCGATGAAACCTACTTAAGGTAAGAAGATATCTTTTTCTCTTTTATGATCAAAATGACCTTAATCAGTAATGAAAATAAGAATTCCTATCTAGAATGCAATAACTCTAACTTTCTGCAATAATAAGCCAAAAAGCGCAAACAAAATGAAAGATGCGACAAATCTTAACAATGTATAAGACACAATAATGAAGTACTTTCAATTTTCAAATGCATGTACCAAAAATGGAATTTGATATCTAAACACTTTTCATATCTATATACAGAAAGTGAGAGAATATCTACAGCACTCTAATAATTCAGAAATTCCCAAAGAAAAACGACAAGCACCAAACAACTCAAAGGCACTCAAGAAAGGCTCAAAATATATCAAATGCAATAATTCTAATTCATTTCCTATCTTTTTACACTTGAAAAAGACACATCTAATCTACAGAAAGAAAAATTCCATAAATGTTTCCAATCAAACCCAAGACAAAGAAAAGCGCTTAACAATCTTATCTAACTCAAATGCACACAAATATGAAACAAGTCTTTCTTCTTCTTATGAGTGTGAGACCAAGAATTTCAAATGATCAAATTAAAGCAAGAAGAATACTCATGTTTTCCAATTTCATGAATATAGCAAAAGAGTGACAAAATGAAGCTTCTCTTTGAACTAAAGTGGAGACAAATAATCAATATTTCCATACAATCATTAGATAGGATGTAAAGGAAATAAGATGCACAACCCAAGAAAGAGAGGCTAAAAAAGACATGGATATCCCACACTTTTCAAGTCTTTAAAACAAGCCAATAACACCGAACCAAAAATGATCTCAAAACCTTAAAATGAGTCAAAACGACTGTAGGATACATGATTCATGGGCCCCCCGGCCATGGGGGCCAAACATGGATCCAAATCTCCAAAAGACCCAAAAATGGAGGAAATTACTGTCAAAACTCAGTTGGGGAGGTCGTCGCACCCTACTTCACTAGACAGAGCGACATAGGGGGTCCATCGCAGGTTGTACACAGGCAAGGTGCGACACTGTCGAAGTTTGTCTTCAGGCAAAGTGGGATGGCCAAACAGTGGCATGGGGAATACTAAACCTAGGTGCGACAGTCGAATTTTGAGCAGTAAAAGTGTGAGATCCCTCAAGGTAAAAGGGTAGGAGGCTTAATGATGACCCCAAGGAGAATGAAGGACACATAAGAAACTCTTTAATGATAGAGATCTGATGGGAGGAAGGATTAAAAAGGATATAAATGGCTCAGACAAAAGAGATGAAATCAAACATACATGAAATCAATTCTACTATTCTATTCCCAGTGGAGTAGCCAGATTTGTTTGATGGACAATCTACCAAGAGCAGAATCGAGGCATGATCTCCCTAGCTCAATGTAATACTAGAACAAATAGGACAGAATATGAATCTACTTCCCTAAATCAATTACAGATCAAGTACTTAGATATCGTACCTTTCAGATCATGGATCCCTCTCCTTATTGCTACTCCAAGTCCTGCGGACGTCAGATCTCTAGTTGCAAGGCCTGCCAAGACAATATGGAAACGATACAAGTAGTACAATATATCTAAACAATAACTGATCTAAACTAACAGTTGAGGAAGAAAGTTCTAAACATCATCAATGAGACAACATTCATGGAATGAGATTATATTAACCGTATTAAAAGGTGGGAATACATAGAAAGGATGAAGCTACAACCAAAGCCTCAACATCGCATCCTCCATCCAACATGTCCAAGCCAATCCTCCATGGTGGTACAAGCTTCCCAATCACCAATATGGATTCTACCAGCATAAGGATACCATAGACCTTCCTCCATTCCCATGGAGAGAGTGGGTGTTTATATAGGGCTAAAGAGATAGGGTAGGTTGAGGATTAGGGGGAGATGGTTAAGGGATCCTCCCATTAGGTTAGGAACCGAAATGCCACCTCACCTAGAGCCTAGGGATAGGCTTCCACCTCAACAAACTTCTAGAGAGACCTCGAGACTCCCCAAAATAGCCTTTAACCAACCTCATCGCGCCCTGGTAGAGGACATAGAGCGACAAAGGGGGTTGTCGCACCCTGTAGGAAGACAAAGTGCGACAGTGTCTCACCCTAGCTGACCAAGAATTGTGACAGAGGGGGTCTGTCGCACCCTGTAGAAAGACAAAGTGCGACAGCCTACTCAAAGAGGTCAACTAGGCAGGGAAATCTCTCAGTTGGATGTGTTTTAGCCCAGAATGAGTTTAGGGGTTATAGTAAAGAGTTTACACAATGGTCAAGATGACGACATTATCACAATAGTCATGATGATGACACTTGGTCATAATGATGACACTTACAACGGTCATGGTGACGACACTAGGCCATGATGATGACACTTGCAACACTTGCACAAGGGTGACGACATTTTGGTGTAATAGTTCTCACCTAGAAATTCACACTATGTGTAATATTCAGGTGATGGACATGGGAATGAGAAACTATTCCATCATTCTAGGTAGATACTGGTAGGATTTAACAAGGGGGTACTATTCTATGGATGGGACTCACAACATCATTTTGAGAGGACTCAAAAATATCATCATTTATCATGAAGACCGCATAGTTCCTTTCATTAAGAATATTCCATGGCCTTTAATTAACTTTGTCAAAACTTACATTGGCATCTATTCCTTCTTCTTGGAAGATGAAACTACATTGGCTAAAAACCCCTCTACAAATGACTTCCATGATCAAATGCGGCACATGCACTTCGATGGTGCTTCTTTGAGTGAGGGAAATAGAGGAGGGATTACCCTTTATACCGCTCTCGGAAACGTTTATTCTTTTGCATTCAGATTGAACTTTGCATGCACGAACAATGTAGCTGAATTTGAATCTTTGTTGTTGGATCTTGAGAATGCTCTAGTTTTAGGCTGCAAGAACTTAATTATTTTTAGAGACTCAAAACTTATTATAAATTTAGTCAAAAAGGGGGTACACACCCTCTAGAAAACTAATGACGAGATACACTAATATAGCCTTGAATACAATAAATAATTTCACAATTTTAATATCATGCATGACCATAGAGGATTGAATGCTATTGTTAACAGTCTAGCTGCTTATGCAACCCAACTAGATAGGCATGTATTTCAAGAGAGACCAGATTGTTCTATTAAGTCTCGTTACAGGCCTCATCTTTCTGATAACAAAGAAACCTAGAAAGTATTTTCTAGGTATGAAAACCTACATGCGTTTCTCACTAACGAGATAGGTGAGTCTACTGAAATCATTGACTTAGAGAAGAAAAAATTTCCCAAAGGGTTAAATCCTTTAGAGAACATGTTCTCTCCATGTGATGCAACAAAGTGTTGGTTGCTTTTGGACAGACCCAGGTTTTCAAGAGGCGCAGCAACAAACACCCATTGGCGCACTGGCCCTTTCGGCAACGGGCTGCGCAGCAGCCCGAGGTATCACTCAAAGTGGCTATGGGGGGGCTAAGGAATCAGGTTTCCTTAACCGGGGTGGTGTGGAATCCACAGTCCTCTCTCTTCCCTTCTTCCGTAGTAACTTCTGAACGGAGCGTCTGATTCTTTCACAGGTCATACAGCGCAATAGCGCTGGAGCTTACTCGTCTTAGCCTAGCTGCGTGGTACCTCCGCACCTGCGCACGAGGCGTTTACCCGCTACGTTCGCTACACGCTGTATCATTTTTGCGCTCACGCCACAGCACAACAACAAACTCCTTACACGCCGCGGCAATAATGTTCTTACGAGCTCCTTCAACAGTGCACAAGTATAACTTCTAAGGGAGCTTCAAGGACTTACTTGACATACTCGTTCATAAAGATAACGAAACATTCGTGAAAACATAGATAGCGACACATAGACATGCATTCACACAAAACATCACCATAACAACGAGACTTATGTGGTTCACCTCCACGGGGAAATCACGTCCACGGAAATTGTATCTTATATTATCTCAAAATAGGAGTTACACAGTTCCGTTGCGCACACAGCTGCAGCCTTAGATCTTTCCGGGAAACTCCACGCACACAGCTGGGAGCCCTTCTCTTAGATCTACTCTCTTCTTCTACAGAGATTACAATGACTCAGTCATCAACTTAGATGGTCTGCAACTCAGTGACTAGCTCTACAGTTATCTGGCTCTCTAACTCCTTGGTCTTCTAACCAATCTATCTCTGACCCATCTAACATCTAACCCTTTTCCCTTTATAATTACACATATATATAGGTGGCCCTGAGGGTCGCACCTTTACAAAACTGTGGGCCTTTCCCAACAGTGATCCCCAAAAACCCTAACCACTGACAGCTAGGTGTACTTTATACGCCTCTTGCAGTCGCGTCACAGCTTCCTGCAAGTTCCGTGATTTCTGGCGCAAATCCCGGGTATGGGCCTCGCTTCATCGTTCTCTGCTCCTTGTCCTTCACCTTCAATGCTTCAGCCCGTTGCTCTTCCTTGGTCCGAGCAACCATAACTTCTGTACTCTGCTTTAAATGAGGGTAGTTGAGCCCTCTCTTCCGTCGCTTCCTTCATTTACTGTGGTGGTTGAGTTTTCTACTCTGCCACCTTTACTCTTCTTTGGCTTGTGCGCGCAAGCTCCGTGATTTCTGGTCCGCACTCTGCGGTGAGCTCGTCCATCTGGCACCGTACCGTGCACTATTCACTTCTGCCAAAAGCGGTGCTTTTCCTCAAAATTAGCACTTCTCCACCAAAACTTAGTGCTTTTTCCCCAAAATTGGCAACTTTGCCATAGCTGCGGCCTATGCTCCAACACAAAGTAACTCACTACAAGAAAAGAATCAAGGAAAAATATCGATGATACCATACTTGTGAACATAGGGTCCGATGAAAAGCCAAAAATCCTATACATAGTAGCTACATGTTCTCAAGAAGAAAAATAACAGTTTAATGCCCTTTTTCACGAGTTTAGTGATATCTTTTCCTGGTCTTATTTCAATTTGCAAGGGTTTGATCTTGACATTATTCATCATGCTATTCCAATTAAGGAATATTCCACTCTAGTATGTCAAAGGTAAAGGCATGTTAACCCAACCTTAGAAGCCACTATATGAAAATAATTGGACAAAATGTTTGTTGCCCACATAATTTTCCCAGTTAAATACTCAAAATCGGTAGTGAACCTAGTGCCGGTTTGTAAAAATAATGGTGGCATATGGATATATATTGATTTCCATTCCCTTAATAAGGCACGTGTCAAAGAAAACTTTCCCCTACCCAATATGGAATTGATTTTGCAGCAAGTTGTTGGGTCCCAAATGATGTCCTTGATGGATTTTCTAGTTACAATCAGATTTGTCTTAAACGGTCTAAATAGGTATAAAACCACCTTCACCATTGGATGGGGCACCTTCACATATGAATGTATTCCTTTTGGTTTGATTAATGTTGATGCTACCTTCCAACGTGCTATGCACATTTCCTTCAATGATCTTATTGGAATTATCATACAAGTTTACTTAGATGACCTCACTATCCATTCCAAGTATAGAAAATACCACTTCGAACACCTTAAGTAATTTTTTCGTACTACCAAAGATATGGCATATCCTTGAATCCCACCAAGTCTATTTTGGGCACTACTTCAGGGAAATTACTTGGATGCATAGTGCTTGGTGCAAGAATTAGCATTGATCCTAAAAGGTTGAAATCTATACAAGGTATTCCCACCTCGTTCTCCTTGAAGGGGATTCAAGATTTCATGGGAAAGATCAACTTTGTACACAGGTTTATCCCTAATTTTTCTGAGATAGTTAAACTTGTACACAATCTACTTAAGGGTAACCGAATGTTCCACTGGGATGATAGAACTTAGAATGTGTTCACTAATATTAAAATGGTTATTTCCTCTACTCATGTGCTTTCTATTCTTGATTTTACTAAATACTTTTCCATTTACACAAATGCTACTAAGGAATCCATATTGACTATTCTCATACAAAAGAATCAATGAAGTTTCAAACAACCAATAACATTCATGAGTCAAATCCTTTCATAGGTTTCCATCAAGTACTCCCTGATTGAAAAGCATGCATATTCTCTAGTTAAAGCAATCGAAAATTCAGGCATCTCATTATCGATAATCACATAGAGGTGAAAGTAAATTTACCCATTGTCAAGTTCTTGCTCTCGCAAACTCTCCTTTCTATTAATCTTTCTCATTGGCTCACTAAGATTCAAGAACATGATCTCAATATCACCATAGCCAACACTATTAAGGAAAGAGATTTGGTGTTTCACCTTGCCAACACCCTCACACTTCTCCCGAGTCTAAATCTAATGAAGACTCTCATCCAAATATACCATACATAGGTGATGAGGAGATAGAGCTAGTTGATCATCAATGGTATAAGAATATTGTTTACTACCTAACTCAGTAATGCTATCTTGATTCTCTTGAAAACAATGAATGTAGAAGGTTAAGGCTAGAAGCTTCAAAGTACCTTATCCTTGGAACCTTTATATTCCACAAATCCCCTGATGGGATTTTTCTATGTTGCATTGACAATGAAATAACTAACAAAATGCTCAAGACTTTGCATGGTTCCACTAATGAATAAATTCATATTGGAGGACATTTTGTAGCTCGAAATTTACTGGCCCAAACTTTATAGAGGCTCATTTAAGTTTGTGAAGTCATGTGATGCATGTCAATGTGCGATGGGGAGATTGGAGATTTTTGTTATGACTTTAAGTCAGTTATTACCTTCTATCCTTTCATGAAGTGGCACCTTAACTTCATCGATCCCATAAATCCACCTTACTCAGTTGAGCATATATTTATTTTGACTACTATAGACTACTTCAGCAGGTGGTCAGAGGTAGTACCCCTAAAGAATGTTATTGATGATTAGGTAATTTCTCGAAACCACCATATTTTCTGGGTTTGGCATTCCATTGGGAACTGTGTATAACAATGGTCTTGCCTTTATTTCTAGCAAACTTGCTCAATTATGTAACAAGCTTGGGGTTAAGCATTCATTTTCATCCTCGTATTATATGTTCTGTGCAAATGGTTATGCATTGTGCAAAAGGGCACATACCAAAGGGTTGTGCAATTTTGGTATAGATTCAAATGAAAGGAAAACAAAACAATACAACTAAACTAAACTAACAAGATATACCCATCCTTCAATAACAACACACATAAAGAGCACCAAGACAATGCGTGAAGAATCAAAGAATGTTTTATATTTTCACAAAGAAGTATTTGAATAGAGATGTGCACCTTAGTATTTTGAAGAGAAAGAGAGGCCCTGCAATTGTCCAAGGGAAGGTTTATTTGTCTCTTTAATGATCTCGCAACTTCCATCCAAACATCACAATGGTAATCTGCTTTAGGTGAATTAGAAGGTAAGATGTGACTTTCTCCTAGTTGTACGAGAATTTTGGCAGCACAACGATGTGAGTGAGAGATGGAAATTAAGTGTGTGGAATGGGGGACCATGAGGGATTTTTTATAGGCACAAGAATGGCCAAGAGATGGATCTAGAAGCAATGTGAACATTCTCCATTTCCTTGATTGATTAGTGGATAAATTAGGTTTTTGAGCCCTAGATCTGTTAACTAACTTGGACCACGCCAAGGTTTGTGTCCACTTTTGGCCCTTTCTTTATGAGCAGGGCATGAAATGAGATATTTTTATGAAAATCACATTTTGGGACTAGGTTTCTTATCAAGATAAAAGTTGTGACTCGGGTCATTGATTTCGAGGGAAAACCTACAACCTCCTTCTAGGGTGGTAAATTTAGGGTTTGACTTTCATTTTTTGGTTTTTATCACTTCCCTAAGGTCATGTGGATGGAATGAGGTGGCAAAATGGTTCCAATGATGTGGAATGATGATGCATATGGATGGAAAATCTGACGACATGGAAGGTGTGTAAATTTGGTTGTTAACACTATCCACGGGTAAATGGACTAATTGAGTCCACCAATAAACAAGTGGTTAATATTTTGAAGAAAACCATAGAAGCCTAAGCCCAAGTAGTGGCGTTTGAAACTACCTTATGCTTTATGGGCTAATTGGACCACGACCAAAGTTAGCACTAGTGCCATCCCTTTTCAACTCCTTTATGGTCAAGAGGCTGTTGTGCCTTTTGAATTGTAATTGGCCTCATTTAAACTCGCTTTCCAAACTAAGGAATTCAAAGAATTTGATTTAACACAAAGATTGCATGCCCTTCTGGCTCTGGATGAACAACGTGAGCATGCTCTAAATAATGTAGAGAAAAGACTACAGTTTGTTAAGATGTATTTCAACAAACGTGCTAAACCTGTGACCTTTGAGGTTGGTCATAAAGTCTTGTTATTGGATTATTCCCATTCAGACAAAGGAAAGCATTCTAAATGCCAAAAGTTATGGATTGGCCAATATACTATTGTTGCAGTGGTGGGTAATGATTCATACCTCTTGAGGGATAGTGATGACATACTCCTTTCATACACTACAAATGGCTCTCATTTGAAACACTACTTTGACCCCAATCCAAACTTGCCTCAATTATAAATAACTCAAGCACTTAAAGCATTTTTGTAGGGTTAGTTGCTTGTTGCTTGATTTCTTTTGGTTTACTTGCATGGTTCTTTTTATGCTTGAAGTTATTTTTTCTGTTGTGTTTTTTATGTAAATATTCAGAACAACTTCAGCTTTCTTGTTTTACCAAACTCAATGCACCATTGTGGTTGGTCTTCCCTAAGGTACCAAAAACCCGACAAAGCTACAATTCGCTCGAGAATGTGGGGTTTTATTCTTTATTAACTAATTTATCATTTTTTTAAAGTTGAAGGTGAATGCAGGAGGGATAAGGTTATGAGCAACATAGTGCTAGTAAGATAGATCTTGACTCTTAGTTTGTCGTTGAAAAGACTACCTATTATTTAGAATTGTAAAATCTCATATGTCTAGTTGCCTAATTTGCAAATTTATCACATCATGCGTACCAAAATACTCGTCTATTCCTCTTATGTTTTGTTGTTAAGTCTAGTTGAATCTTGTCATGGTTTAGTCTTGCTTGATTCTGCAAAACTCCGATACCACTTGTAATAATACTAAAACCCATAAATTCAAAGGAAAAATAGAAAAACACAAGAGACAATAGATAAAATAGATAGTTATGTTCATTTGCTTATTCAAAGGGGCAACCTCCATGAGAAAATCTCAAAATACAATGACAATTCTTGACTAAACATTACATATCTTACTACTCTATATATAGTGCTTCAATAGCGAAAGTCCTAACTACTTGTGGTCATGTTATTATTGAGGGTCAATGACTTAGGGGTCTTTATTTAATAAAGATGACCCTTTTACATTAAGTCACTATCTGCTAACTATCTAATCGGACTTATGGTCTTGTATATTGATAAAGTAGGGGGGGTTAGGGTAGGATCCTAACAATATCCAACAAAATACAAAACTCCAGTTAATCATACAAGTATATTGTAATTGAACTTTTTACTAGTTCGAAAGGTCCAAGTGTGTGGTTCAACCACCCAGAGATATTTGATTAAATGATTTTGTGACCCATGTGTTGCTAATCCTCAATGTAATTTAATATTTTACATAAACTAAATTAAAAAAACACCTTATACAATAAATTTGTCTCCCATGTTAAAATGAGAATAGAGATAATTCCTCAAATGCACCATGCAATGCCCCAAACACCCATGTTGAGAGTCTTCACATCATAAAGATATAGAGCATTATGATAAAATGAAAAAAACTACTTAATGTACAAGTCTAATGCAACTTAGTTTTCACTAGTTGACAAGGTTTGAACGTATTGTTCAACTAATTAGAGAGATTACAATAAATGATCCCATGACCCATGCACACATGAGTGTATTAAAATCCACTCCCATGTACTTCAATTTAAGAAATCCATACATAAAGAAGTGGATCAAATCCCATCCTCATGTTCTTCACTTTTAAAGCCCCAATGTTAGTTCAATCAATTGAACCATCCATCAAATACAACATACTTCTATATCCTTCAATTTTAAAACTCATGCACATATAAGTGGATCACACCCCACCTCATATCCTTCACTTTTAAAGCCCCAATGATTAGTTTAATGGATTAAACTATCTATCAAAGACATATTAATGATTGACATCAATATACTATAAATTCAAATAGGTAAAGTCTTTCAAAATATTATAATATAACACTTTAAATTACATATCTTACAAATAAAATATTTGCTCCTCAAATTTGACCATGAATCAAAATACTTGGGTATATAGACACATTGTGGGAATTGGTTTATTTTTCAATCAATAATTTCAAACACTAATATATTCAAGTGGAGTTGTTTGGAAGTTAAGTTTGAGTAGGACTAACTATTAAGAACATGTGTTTCTTCCAAAGAAATCACTTATATTCCAATTTGATGTCTATCTTGATTGCAATTTTTAAATTAAATTATTTTAAAAATCTAAAATACCCAAATCAAAATAGTTTTTAACTTAATAAAATAATTACGCCATAAGGTGTTCTTTCTGTGAGGATAATCCTTGCTCCTGTAGCAAGATTCCTCGTCTATATGACGAATGGAATCTTGCCAAGACTAGTGTATAGTCGTGGATTTGTTTTTATCCGTCGATTTTGATAAACCAACGCCGGATCCCTGCTTGTCTGCGCGGGCTTGTGTGTGCGGTTGCCTGTGTGGTTGCATGTACCTACGGATTGCTATTGCATATACAAGATACCAAACCCTAATGCCCAAAAGTATTCACATCAGAAAGCGGATATCTCTATTTCAATAGGAAGGATCTGAAGTTGTGCTGGGGTTTCACCTTTTTATTGCAGATTCGGGGGTTTCACCTTTTTCTATTCTCTGCACAAGTTTTATTACAGCTTCGGGATAGGAAGGATCTAAAGCTGCATTGGGGTTTCACCTTTTTCTATTCTCTGCGCAAGTTTTATTACAGCTTCGGGCTAGGAAGGATCTGAAGCTGCATTGGGGTTTCACCTTTTTCTATTCTCTGCACAAGTTTTATTACAGCTTCGGGCTAGGAAGGATCTAAAGCTACACTAGGGTTTCACCTTTTTCTATTCTCTGCACAAGTTTTATTACAGCTTTTGGCTCTTTCTCCCCTACGAGAACCAAATTATTTTTCTTCACCTTTAGAAGGCTTTCTATATCTCATCATTTCTATTGCCAGTGGATTCAGCACCAACCCCTAAACTTTGAAGTCACAGCCTAGCAAACCTGGCATAGATGGCTAGCAGGGGCTGCCAACAACATCACAGCAACATCTAGAGGAATCGTTTGGCAGTTCCCGCGGCCACAAGCTTCTGCTATGGCGTAATTCAAGATGCTCGCCACCTGGTTAGCGTCATTATGAGGCAATGGACGGTTATACGATGGCCATGGGAAAAAATTAGAATGGGAAAAGCATGAGAGTCACCCACCAGAAGTCCTGAGAAGGCTCAAGTTAACATGGGGTTGGTGTTTCATAAGCTTGTAGTGATTGAAAATGTAATTTATGCCCATGGCATTCTTGGTCTCTACCCACCTACAGAAAGAAGAAGAAAAAAGGGGCGACTAGCGTGGCCGTGGAGCCACACCTCGCAGAAGTTATGTGCCCAATCATATTCTTATCACTAGTGTCGTATCCTGGAATGGATCCTGCTCAATACTTAGGCACTGCATTCAGTTGTATCCTGGACTGGATCGGCACCAAAATGCTCCACACACCCGTTGTTGGGTTAATTCCATGGATTGGCACCAAAATGCTCCACCGACCAGTTGTTGGGTTAATTCCATTAATGTTGGGTGTCTGTATGTATTGTTTTTTAGTGGCTTTGTGTATGCATAGTTTCTGGTTGGTATGTATGGAACAATGCATGGTCGGTTTATGTGTGAGGCTAGCGAATCCCCTTGTATATACACACACCTTGCTTGCTTGCTTTGACCGTGAAACAGAAAGAAACCAAAGCACTATTCAGCTCAGCATTAAATTCAAGTCTCAAGGTCTAATGGGTTGTATTTAAGGTGTTGTGTTATGGTTCTGAGAATGAGGCATTGTGTTACGGTCTGAGAATGTTGGGGGAGTTAGTGGGTTTCAGTGAGAGGAATCCCAAATGAAGGAATCAAGCTCTCACGAGGCCCATTCCCGTGAAGGGGAGCAGAAGCAGTTAAAGCCCAAGTCCAGTGCAAGCGAGAAGGAGAAGACCAAGTTGGGAGAGAGGCACAGGAGATCCATCACTACCAAGATTTTTAATGGTTTGAGGAAATATGGGGGGTACAATCTTCCACCCAGGGCTGATATCAATGATGTTTTGAGGGCTCTAGCTAATGAAGCGGGATGGATTGTCGAGCCTGATGGTACCACTTACAGAGCACAGGTAGGGAGAGATCCCCGTTGATTTTGATCCTGAATGTGTGTGTTTTTCCTGATTTGGTGTAGAGGATACATAGCTTGAATGAGTGAGTTGTTGGGGAATGTGCATAAGATGTGAGTTTAATGAATGGATTTGACTGTGATTTAGGTAATGTGGGTGTTTTGTTCAATGGATTTATGGGCCTAATGAATGTATGGTTTTGACTGTTATGTGGGTTGGCGGGTCTATGCCAATATAGGGGCAATGCATGGTTTCCTGTGATTCATATGCTTAGGAAGAATGCGATTCTCTATTTTAGTCATGGAATGAATCAATGGTTAGGTCATATAATGAATTAATGGATGACTTTGGCCATAGAATGAATGAATGATGATTTTGACTATGGTATGCGTGTTCACGGAAAATGCAGGTTCTCAGTCTGTGCTCATAGGATGAATTAATAAATGAGGTTGTGATGTATGTGTTTAAAGAGATTGCCTATTTTTGGTCTGTGGTCATAGAATGGATTAATGGATGAACTTGACTGATGTAGGTGTTCATGGAGAATGTTGGTTCTCAGTCTGAGCTCATAGATTGAATGAATCGATGATTTTGTGATATATGTATTGATGGAGAATGTTGGTTCTCAGTCTAAGCTCATAGATTGAATGAATGCAATATTGATCGTTAATTAATGGAATTCATGAAACCAATCTGAGTTTCAGTTTTGGATCTATATTTATTTGCTTGTTTATGTTTTAATGGTTTTTAAGTGCGGGTAGCGTTAACTCTGTGGATTTGTACAGAGATGCGTATCGTATATAGGATTATTGGAGATAAGATTTGGCTCTTTTTCCCTATGTTTATAATGCCTCATATTATGAGGGTTTAATTCATGCGACTGTATGCTAAATCTATTTATGATTGTTCAAGTTTTGTAAATGAAACAAACTGTGGCCAAATCAATAGTTAGAACTTATTTGGTAGTCGGTTGAGTTTTAGATAAAATCTTGTGTATGTGTTTTTAAATTAACTCAAGTAAAAAATCGATGGATTGTGGGTTGAATCCAGTTGAGTTGTGGTTGATTGATTTTAAAAGTTTGGGGGTTGTGTGTGATCTCAGTCGAAGCAGTGGTATTTTGAAACTTGTGCAATGCATATTAAATCCATTCATCCACAGATTGTAAAAGCTATCATTTTGCAAGGGTTTGCTGTTAGGAGGGAGCTAGTGTTTTTCTGGTAGTTCTCCAATGTTTCCATATTTGGCAGCCACATAGCTTACCTATCCCTCGTGAGATAATCCCTTATGCGTTTTCTACTCTCTTAGTTATCATGGATTATCTTACAAATTTTCAATGCTTTTGTGTTGATTTCCTGTGATTCGGAACCTCTTTTGTGTATTACCAAATAATTACAGCTATGATATTTTACTCTATTTATAAACATGAGCTTCTAACTCATTCGACTTCCATCACAGGATGATGTAGACAACAGTGTTACGATTGATTCTGGAGAATTCATTGTTGCAACTTTTCATTTGAACAAACTGAAGCATGAAGAGCATTTATTTGCTGCATTTTCATACTTTAACCAAGGATGGAAGTGTTTATATTACAGTTGATCAACTCCAACAAGCATGTTTATAGCATAATCTAACTGATGTTCGTATTGATGAGATTGTTCGTGAAGTAGATCAAAACAATGTAAGTACCCTGCTTCACTTGCTTGTTGCATTTGCTACAAAGTAAACAAATATCAGTTCTGCATTAAAATATCAAATGATTTAGTACAATAAAAAAGAACCCAGGGGAAGGGACCAGTTGCAGTTATAAATGTAAGATGTTTGTCATTACATTGTTTATGGGAAGAGATTTATGGGTCAATTTTTAAAATTTTGCACAAATTATTAATGAAATGTCTTCTTATTATCCCATATACATTTTAACTTCATTAAACTTAACAGATGAAGATCTACAACAATGTACTTTTCAATTTCAACTTTCCTATTATCAAATATAATTGTGGATTTCATTGGGCTTGTACAACATTTCCATTATAAGTTATTTATTCTTTCTCCCTTTTCACAGGGAAATGGTAGGTAAATCAATATTATTAGAACTAGAACCAGAATTGAATTAGTCAACCCTAGAAACTAGAAACAAACTGGAAATAAAATGAGTCAACCAAAACCTACTTTAAATATTCAAATTTTGATACAACACATACACACAACAATGCTAATCCAAACCATTAGACACCAAATTTGCAAAGTTGTATCATGTACATAGAAAGTAAGGTTGAATATAACAAACTAGCACCAGGTGTAATAGATATATGAACCAAAATACATAAGCATTGAAGCTCTAAATGGCCTCCATATTTTAAAAAAATCATACTACACTCTACAATCAAATCACCCAAATCTAGATCGTCTACATCCTCTTCAAGGGTATGCTCAGGAAGCACTGTGAACCAGCCCAAGTAGTACTCAGAATCAACACAAGAATAACATCAATACAACACTCCTTGTTGCAATTGTCAAACTCTTTACAGGCTCACAAATGAAGAATGTGAAGCCTGTGAGTGAAATAGCCTTGGGTCATCATTAAATAGATGAAAATTAGGTTTTAGGTTAGGTTTAGGTTTTTTTGTTATTTTAAATTTAATTTTTTTATTTGTGGGTGGAGCTGTGATGGCATGGAACCTATCCAAATTGGTCAAAATTGACTGTAACCAGTTCCCTACATAATAAAATTTTCTTATTTTATCTTATTATTTATAAATGAGGACAATTTTTTGTTGTTTTGCACCATTATTTGTTTATGTTGATATTACATTGCTTGAATGACATTCAATGTTAACCTTGTATTATTTTTGTTAAATGGTTTAACAATGTATAATTTTTTCCAGGTTGTTAATACTGAAAGAACTGTCAGCCTACCAGAAAGTGAACATGATGGTTGCAGTTTAGATTCCAAGAGAGTTATAGAAGATTAGGGAAGAAGCAATGCCAACAAAGAAACACCAAAGTGTATCCTGGATAGGCTGTTTGGAAGGGCCTCTGCTGATTTTGATAAATAAGATGTTTCCATTCCATACGAGATTAGTATTTTGGAAATTTCTAACTTCCATCAAAGTTCAAAAGAGAAAGGGATTTTAAGCAAGAGACATGTTTATTTTATATATTGGCAGAAAGATAAATTGGGTAAAGCAAACTTATTAACAATTGTGAAGCAGGCATCAACAACTGTTGTCCTTTTTTCCTTTCAAATAAAATTTGTTTTTTATGATTATATTGTTGGTTATTGCTTTTGATGTTGTAGTTCAGTTTATATAATTGACCTTGAATTTGAAAGACTATTCATTGTCATGAATCGTTGCTCTATATTATTATTGATTAATATAAAGTTTGTAACCTAATTGTTAATTTAAGGTGAAATGACAAATTTAAAAGGTCAAAGCATATAGATTTCAGCTACTTATATGATATCTACTATAGGATTTCAACTGTTGTTGCATCACCTATTCATTTTGATATTATCGAAGGTATTTGTGACTCTTTTGGACCACTTGTCGATTAATATTTTTCACATTTGGGAGTGTATTTGGACTCAAATGATGTTTTTTGGATTTGACTATTAAACTTCTAAGTTTTGCTGAGCTTGTATCACTGAATGTTCTTGGCTTACCATATTTATGTTTTTAACTATGTTTTGTTTGGTAGGAAACAAATATCCCCATGTATTTTTACCTAATTGCTATTCATGGCACTTTAGGTATAGAAACTCAGTGTGCAAAGGGACCTTGATATATATTTACGTTTTTACTCATAGAAACTGTGCATATATCACTTTTTCTATTTCTTATTTGAAAGTGTTGAACGCCGTCTTGTTTCAAAACGTGGCCATTAGGGTTGATGTCTGAGAGTTTCTGTTGTTTTTTAAGAGATGAATATGACGATTTTCTTAACGAATTCTTTGCAGGATTCCAAATATGCCACCCATTGGGAGGAGGCACAGGCTCTGGAATGGGAACTTTTCTGCTTTCTAAAATTAGAGGAGAATAACCAGATAGGATGATACTCACATTCTCACTTTTTCCATCTCCCAAGGTATCTGATATAGTTGTTGAGCCTTACAATGCTACCTTGTAGGTCCATCAGCTGGTGGAGAATGCATATGAGTGTATGGTTTTGGACAATGAATCCCTTTATGACATCTATTTTAGAACTTTGAAGTTAACTACCCCAATTTGTAAGTATTCTTACTATCTAATCTTTTTACATCTCCATTTCATGCCAAAAAATTATACCCTTAAGCAACTGCCTTACTATTTATGAGACCTGATTTGTTTCTTTTTTGTAGTTGGAGATTTAAATCACTTGATCTTTGAAACCATGAGTGGAGTGACCTACTGCTTGAGGTTCCCTAGTCAGCTCAACTTAGATCTCTGGAAGCTTGCTGTAAACCTCATTCCATTCCCTCCTCTTCACTTCTTCATGGTTGGTTTTGCTCCATTGACCTCCCGAAGCTCCCAACAATACAGAGCACTCACTATTTCTGAGCTGACTCAGCAAATGTGGGATGCCAAGAACATGATGTGTGCTGCAGATCCTCGTCATGGTAGGTACTTGACAACATCTTCCATGTTTAGGGGAAAGATGAGTAATAAGGAGGTTGATGAGCAAATTATTAATGTCCAGAATAAATGTTCCTCTTATTTTGTTGAATGGATACCCAATAATGTAAAGTCCAGTGTTTGTGATATATCCCCCAAGGGACTGAAGATGTCTTCCACATTTATTGGAAACTCCACATCTATTCAGGAAATGTTTAGGAGAGTTAGTGAACAGTTCACTGCTATGTTCAGAAGGAAAGCTTTCTTGCATTGGTACACTAGAGAGGGAATGGATGAGATGGAATTCACTGAGGCTAAGAGCAATGTGAATGATTTGGTATCTGAGTACCAGTAATACCAAGATGGAACTGCTGATGAGGAGGGTTAATCATTCATAAGACACGAGAGCAAGAATAATTTCAATACCCTCACTATAGCTCACTACACTGCATCTAAAATTCGATAAGTGTTCATCTGATATTGTAAATGTCTTTTAAAGCTCACTACAGTGCAATTGACATCTCAATACCCTTTCTGGTCTACATAAAGGAGATTATTTGGTGTATGTTCAGTGGTAGTAAATCTTGTATGTAATAAAAGCTTATATAATATCTCTTGCAGGTTCTCATATTAACATCTGCCACGAACTTTGTACTTAGCGCATTGCGAAATTCAAGTGTAGTTGAAGTGAAGGTGAGCATCATAACATAATTTATTGTAGAAATGGCAATCATCATGTATTTCTTTATTATTTACATTTTCGGTCTTTTGTGACATCCTGACAAGATCATAAGGCATGGTGACTGGTCAAAATGGTTGTTACCTGATGGGTTCAACAATTCTACATTACGAACTCAGCAACAAGGCACCAGTGTTAAAACGGGAAGTGTTGAAAAGGATGCTACATTGCATGGGCATATAACAAGTGTTTCATCAGGGCATCTTATTGTATCTCCCTTAGCAGTAAATGGAGTTCAGTGCTCCAGCAGAAGTGGGATCTTAAAGATTTCAGTATCCTATATTGGGACCTGAGCAAATGTGGATTAAAACATCATAAAAACTTCTTGTAGTACAAAATATTCAGTTTGACAAAGAGTTGTGAATTTTACAGTTCACTTGCAAACACCTTAATTTGTATTTTTTTTAGAAAGTGCTTAATAATTTTAGATCACCGGCCATTACTCATGATAAAAAAGGCCGTGAGTTTATTTTGGTTTTTTCTATCTCGGATGGATAAATTACGTCTTCTATTTTCTACTTGCCATGCTAGGTTGCACTTTGTACTTGATTCACATTAAATAGATGCAATTCATTTTTTTGTTAGTATTCTACTTTTTTTGTTCTTTTTGTTCCACATGTCCAATTGATTCGGAGTAAATAGATGTAGTTATGTTTTTGTTGTTGGTCTTTTAGTTCCACATGCCCAATGGATTCAAAGTAAATAAATGCAACCAATTATTTGGAAATCATGTCACAAGACAGACACCCAAATCATAGTGCAACTTTAAAAAAACTATTATACACAAATAAGGTGAAAATGGACACAATGAACCATAGAATATGGAAGAGATGATAGTTTGTAAAGATCCATGAAATTACTACCTTGGAATGTTCTGGCACTTATGACATTGATTGCCATCTCACTTTTTGATTACTGATGAGTTTGATGCATGAAATCTATGATGACTGGAGCCGTTTCCTTTCAATCTTATCTCTACTTTGATTGGTTATTGAGTTTTTTCCTTATATTCTGAAATTAACCAAAATATCGGCATGGAATGTGCTCTGGCCCTACCTCGAAATAAGAACGAAATTTTGAGCTTGTTTCTAATATGATAGCTATGTAATATCATTTTGCAAACGAAATTTTGACCTTGTGTCTAATATGATAGCTATGTAATATCATTTTGCAAAATCAAATGTTTGTCTAATTAATCCAGCACATCTAATCTTGCAGTGATTGTACATGTAAGAGTGTGACCTGAAGCAAAAGTATTCTTTAACGACAAAATTATAAACATCTCCTACAATAAATCTCATACATTTTCAAAGATTTGTTTCTATGTTTGCATTTCTCATTTACGTTTTTCCATCGAACGCATATGGATTTTGATATGAATCCAAACAGTTCCATGGTGTGGTGAGATTATTTGACTATTAAAGTTTTTTCAAAGTAGGCATGCGTGTGGCTAGCCAAACATAAGGAAAGACGAGGCATCCAAATTCACATAAAATATGTTGACAATGTCATTATTTGATTTTGAGTTGGTATGTAAGGTGACTGCGTTAGGGATAATTATATAATTTGTGCATATAATTATCTTATAGTAACATGGTGCAGATGTGTTGCTCAACAAATTGTTTTTGAAGCATGGTTTAATATGTTCAAATATGAGAACCCGAATAAATCCTAACACATGAAGAAGAAAGGCATACTGAGCAAATATGGATTCAACAACCAACATAAAGTTGTTTGAGTTTGAGTCAAACACATTTTTTTGTGTGATTTCATCAATAATGCAATGAAACAACAAATAACACTTATTTAACTCTTCTAAAATATGAGTCAAAACACTAATGACACCTTGCAATCATTTATAGGTCATGGCAACACTTCCAGTATCACACAAGAATAACAATACATATTCAAAGTCATAACACTTAATATATATATGTATTTTATATAATAATATATTATATAATAGATATACAAATAATATAAATACAAACAATATATATATTATATATATTTTTATATATAGATGTTGATGAGATCCCTGAAAACTGGGAATGATGGGATGAAATCCATAATTGCTAGAGTCAAATGCCTTAAAATCTGGAATCCTGCCCCAATTCTCCAATTGCGTTTCAACCTGTTGAAAAGCATAGCACCAACATCCTTTCCATTGGGCACTGGAGTCTCAAATAACATAGCATAATAACTTAAGATGAAAGATGGAGGAAGTTTAAGGAAAATAATAAATCTCTGGCCTGTGAGTAAGGAAGTCATTGTTTGGTTAAGATGAGGAAAATATGATTCACTGGGCATAAATAAATGAATCCAGCATTGAAATAATTGTCGTTAACCAAGCACAATTTGTTGAATTTAAGAACATAGCTCTTACATATGTAATCTGAGAACAACTTTAAAATACATTCTGAAGCTACAAGAAAGAGTCATTTGTTGAAATTCTTTTGCCATATCCTGAAACTGTACAAAAACTTCATAAAGAAACAAAATTGAATACAGATAGGACAGCACCAGCTATATTATTGAAGTGAGTAAGAACAACAATACAAAATGTCAGGGACAAGTAAGCACATGCTGCCCTGCAGCTGCCAATGTGACTAGATTGATTGAATGAATCAATCACATCTATATGCATGCCAACCTATATCTCTTATTTCAAGGATACACAACGAACTCTGCAAGCAAATTCCCTCATTCCACCATTGGAATGCATTGTACATTTTAAACAATATTTACAATTTACTCAAATGGAACTCTCGTGGGAATGGGTTAGTTCTCCTCATGAGGTTAATCCCCTGGCAAGTGTTCATGTTATTTCTCATATCGTTCTGTTATTTAGGTCATTTTATCTACTTATCTGATTAAAATTCAATTTGGAAATTGTAATTTCACTAATTCTGGAATTTCAGTACTTACAAATTGAGATTCTAAACTAATTTTATGCTTCGAATCTATCCAGAATATTTGAAATTGTCATTTGAGAACTAAAATTCAACTTGAAAATTATAATTTCAGTCATTTTCTAACTTCAATTCTTACAAATTGTGATTTCTAATTTCTATACTTCGAATTTATCCAAATGTTTGAAATTGTCATTTGAACCATGCAAATTATCATTTCAACAATTCTTCCTTCACTGGATTATACAAAACAATTAAAATACCCTGTGTCAAATGCCACTCCAACCTGGGTTGGGAGGTGTCAGCACCTAGAAAAGCTAGTTGTTGTGATACCCAGTTAAAGGAATCATTAAATAAAGAAAAGTTGACCTCCATATATGAATGGAAAACAATATGCTAATTTAGCCAACGAAACATACAAGTGTTAGGAAAATAAAACCCCGCCTGGAGCAAATTTCACAAGCCTACAATGAAATGTATATGGGAGGACAATGGACTTCGAAATAAATTGAAGGTAATGCTCCCCATCACCTTCCAATATATACCTAATGCCTTGTGATTTCTATTCACCAAATTTGAGGTTTTTAAGCCAGCAATGAAACGTATTTGGGAGGGCAATGGACTTCCAAATAATGAAATGTATATGGGAGGTCAATGGATTTCTAGATAACTTGGAGATAATGCTCACCATCACAATCCAATACATGATTTCCATTAACAAAACTGAGGTTTTCCTCCTTGTAAAGTTTGATGAATGTGAGTATTACCCTGCTCAACATCTCCTTTGGAAAGAATGCTAATTTAGTCATATAATCTTGTAGCAAGCTGCATTTTCTGTTAGCAATGCCAATTTCATCAATGAAAAATTACAATATTGCAAATTTTGACATTGGAAATAGGTATACCATCAGCATCAGCATTTCCATTTGGGCAATCAGAGATTACAATTGCTGCAATCCAAACCTGTAATGCAAAAATTTATGCCAGATTTGTAACAGAACTGCACCAGGAAATGACATTCAATTTGCTACCAGGTTAGCCTATTCCTACATCCCATTGTTGCCTTCTACGAAGTTGGCAGGGAATTTGTTGCCAAGTTACTGTCTAGGCAGTCGACCCTTTTGGCCTTTTATCACAAATGAAGGCAAGGATGCAAAAGTCTATGTATGGTATAGGCGAATCATAGTACCTACTCTTAAAAGTCCGTGGCATGGTAACATTACAATGCATCCATCTTGCAAGCATAGTTAGGTCTTTTGGAGCACTATGCATATCTATCTATTTTAACTTCCAGGTGTTGAGATAAAAGATTGAATGTCCAACACACTACATGGTATGTTCACTTTGAAAGTTTATGGTGCCACCACCAATCAAAGCACTTTGATTGGAATGTGATATGACATTTAGTCAAATGGTTAAAGATAACAGCCTGAATGCCAACCAAATGGATTTGAATGGTTAAAGATAACAGCCTGAATGCCAACCAAATGGATTTGAAAAATACTCCAAAATTCCTCAAGCCTAAAAGGGTATGATGTAGAGTAGCAAGAAGCATCCTAATGAACTCTTTTAACAATCTCAACCTCAAAAGTCAAAACCATAGCTGCTATACTTGTGACTATTACTAATATATGGCATGTACAGCTCTTGGATGAGTACTTTGGCATTGAGGATGCAAAATTTAATTGAGATGAGCAAATTTGTATTTTTCTTGGCTGAGCACACTAATACGTTCTTAACTTTGATAAAGATAAATTGGTACAACTTAGATTAAATACGCAGCATTTTGAACAGTGCTTGAACCGGCATGCATGGTATCTTGAAATTTATTTTTTGAGGTAGTCTTAATTTAATTATAAGAACATAACCCACTCAGAACTGATTCAATGTACAAAGTAACTCTATCTTTCATTGGATATCAAGATCTTGTCAAAAGCAATAAACAAAATAATGTAAACGTGGTGACACCATGTAGAACCAATCTCGAAGAAAGACAAACCATCACAGCTTCAACCACCATTAAACCATATAATATTATCAACCACGATGCTTTTGCATGAGTTTCATAAAAGGCAGGTATTTTCATCCTCCGAAACAGGCTAAAAAAACGCTGCATTTCTCTCCAAAAAAAGGTTACCTTTCATAAAGATGCAACCACCTTAGCTTTAATTAATACATGCATTCAAATTTCTTATTATATATTATCGAGGTAATGGAAAATAATTCAGATTGCCAAATTTTGCTAAACGCCACAATTTTTGATGGGCACATTCTATGTTATAACATTCCTGATGAGATTTGAAGTGAACCGAGATTCGAAGGCCGTTGCCACACAGACTATCAAGTATTCAAACTTCGGTTCACCGTTGTTCCAGAGATGGGAAATGCAGCCAGAGCCTTGAGATCAAAGGGAGATGGCGATGATGTGATTTGGTATTGAGTCAGAGGAGTCGCGCAGAGAGCTTGCTGCAGTTCACGAAGACTCAGGGATCATTGGATTAAAAACTCGACGGTGGTGATTGATTTGTGTTTGGGTTTTATCCCACATTGACAGTGTAAAAGAGTTTATTTGTGTGTATAAGGACCGTTCTCACCATGCTTAATTGACGTGGAGAGGAAAGGTATGGTGTGGGCTCTAGGTGCTTGGACTCCACGAGAAATCACGAGCCCGGAGCCGAGGACGACCTGTCAGGTCCCTTACCTTTTAGCGAAAGTGACAACAACCGTTGATCTGTCGAGAAGATGATCTCGACCGTTGATCTCTTCATAACATCTATTTCACTATTCACATTTTTGCTTCATCACGTTTACTTTACTTTGTATTTATTTTATTTTTCATGTCGGTGTTCCTTTACACCTTATTGGGGCAATTGCTAGTAATAGAAACTACTAGAAGTGGCCTCTTTCTACTTATACACCAATTTAATGTCCATCTTAACCGCAATCTTAAAATCAAATTATTATAAAAATATAAAATACCAAAATTAAGGTAGTTTTTTACATCATAAAAGAACAATAGATACTACCATGTGCCATCAAAAGTGGCCTCTTTTCAAGCTTCATAAAAGAATAATAGATACTGCCATGTGCCATCAGAAGTGGCCTATTTTCAAGTAGTAATTTCAAGCACTAGACTATTTGGGTTGAGGTGCTTTGAGGTTCAACGGCTCTTGCATAGAATCGACCTACGAGGAGTAGCAGCAGCATGATTTAGGTTTTTACTATGGTGGGGACTGGGGTGAATAGAAACATCTTGAACCCATTTGTGCGATTCGATAAGAAAAAAAGAATGCCAACGTGTTATTATAAGTATACTGCCACGTAAGCAAGCATTTACGTCTCATCAACCTGGTATAAGGACATAATAAATAAATACGTTATTATTATTAGTTTACGGTTGCAAATAATATAAATAGATTTAAAGCTCTGGTCTGGTGGGGTCCAATATGATGTAAATAGGATTTGTGTAAAGTGAAAAACAGCGGAAAGGAGAATATAACCGTTGACGTCGTGGACGTAAGCATCGATGTAAAAATATGCGCGTCCGAATAGACGCTACTGAGGATATGCAGTGCTCGTATAGCTAGCTCCTCGGCTACCTCCAATGTCAGTTTAATTGTCCCAAACGGTTACATCAGAGAATAAGCCAAAGCATGTGACCATGAACTTATTAGTATTTTAATACCACCCAGTTAGTATTTGTATGCCTGCGATGTGGTGCAAAGGAAAGCAGTGAGGAAGGGAAAGTGGTTTTGTTTGGACGGCAATGGCGATGGTGCAATCTGCTTTTTGTTGAGGGACTGAATATATTGTTATTATGGTTCTTGTTTCTGTGCCATTGTTATTGCTCTTGAGTTGGGAAGAGAAGGACTAGATTGATCCAGCAAAAGGTAACGGGGATCGAGCCCAGATCACCTGTGGAAGTCTGGTTTGTCACAATGGCAAGACCACACTCTCTGATGTATCGGCTGCTCCTGCTGTTGCTCATCATCTTCTCTTCTATTGTTGGTAGCTTAGGAGGTAAGCTACTCATTCTAAATCCTGCCTTTTCTGTTTAACTTAATACTCTTTGCTGATTTCAACCATTATCAGTCCAGTCATCAGTATGATTTCACTGTAGTGTCGGTTTGAACAATATAAAGTTGAACATTTTCAGTTCAAATAGTGATCTTGAAAGCTCTAGAGCTATGTAAATCAAGTATAAGGCCAGGGCCTTAGATGGGTTTTGGTCTAACTGTTTTTCTGAGCTAACCCTTGTCCAGTGATTTTCTTTCAATGAGATGCAATGTTAGGATTGGGGAATGGATTGGTTGTTTAGAGTAAAGTAGGATTGGAAATAGAAGAAATGGGTTGTGTAGTTTAGAAGATATTGGACTGATTGATGTGCTGTTTTTGATGGGGAATGGATGACAGGGGCATTTGTTGGTGTTAACTTAGGGACGGATGTAACAGATATGCCGTCCCCGACGCAGGTTGTTGCTCTGCTAAAGACACAGCAAGTAAACCATATTCGGCTGTATGATGCAGATCGTGGAATGCTGACAGCTTTAAGGAAAACGGGAATAGAAGTGGTAGTTACAGTGCCCAATAACCAGTTGCTCGGGATAGGGCAATCAAACTCCACTGCAGCCAATTGGGTGAACAGGAATGTGGCGGCCTATGTTCCAGACACAAACATCACGGGAATCTGTGTGGGCAGCGAGGTTCTAACCACCGTTCCCAACGCCGCCTTAGTTCTAGTATCTGCCATGAACTTCTTGCATTCTGCGTTGGTGGCAGCCAATCTGGATGGGCAGGTCAAGGTTTCCAGTCCTCATTCTTCCGACATCATCTTGGATTCCTTCCCACCCTCGCAAGCCTTCTTTAATGGGAGCTTTAAATCAGTTATTGTTCCCATGCTGGATTTTCTGCAGAAAACTGATTCTTTTCTCATGGTTAATGTCTATCCCTATTATGTGTACACGCAAAGCAATGGAGTAGTGGGATTGGACTACGCCCTTTTCCGCCCCCTCCCCCCTAACAAAGAGGCAGTGGATGCCAACACAATGCTCCATTATACCAATGTTTTTGATGCCATGATTGATGCCGCATACTTCGCCATGGCCGACTTGAATTTCACAAACATTCCGGTGGTGGTGTCTGAGACAGGATGGCCCTCCAAGGGGGACCAGAATGAACCTGCTGCCACAGTAGACAATGCCGACACTTACAACAGTAATCTAGTAAGGCATGTCCTCAACAACACAGGAACTCCCAAGCATCCTGGCATTCCGGTCAATACATATATTTATGAACTATTCAACGAGGATCTTAGGACGGGTCCTACTTCCGAGCAGAATTGGGGGCTCTTCAATGCCGATAAATCTCCCGTCTACACATTGCATCTAACTGGTGCTGGTATAGTTCTTGCTAATGACACTACCAATCAGACTTACTGCATATCAATGGATGGGGCTGACCCTAAGCTTCTCCAAGCTGCTCTGGATTGGGCTTGCGGTCCGGGCAAAGTTGATTGCTCTGCTTTGTTGCAGGGTCAGACCTGCTACGATCCTGATACTGTTCAAGAGCATGCCTCCTACGCCTTTGATAGCTACTACCACATGATGGGTATGGCAGCCGGGTCCTGTGACTTTAATGGTGTGGCCACCATAACCACTACTGATCCAAGTAAGCTGCCTTTTACACTCTTTGAAAATCTAATGCACAACCTAGTGCTGTTCTGTAGAGAAACGTTCCTAGCTAAGTCTGCTAATTGTTTTCTGCTTTTTAATCATATCTTGTTTGTTAATTGTTTTCTCCTGTTTATTCATACATTGTTGCATTAAGAGAAGCTAGGTAATATACAACCAGGGGTGGGTGAGATCAGAAAAACAGACTGATTATTTACACACACCGGATCGTTTAAGTCCAGAGAGGTTTGTACTGAAAATCTTTTATTCGTCTGGCCAGTTAATAGTGGAAGAAAAGGAAAAAAGATTGATTTGTACGGAGGTTTGTATTCAAGTTTTTTAATCCCTCTGGGCATATAAGAGATCAAGGGTATATATAAGTTTGTATTTGAGTTTTTGATTCTTTTGAACATTTAATAGATTTGGATATATATAAGTCTGTGCTCAAGTTTTTTATGCTTTTGGGAATTTAAGATATCAAGGGTATATATAAGTTTGTATTTAAGTTTTTGAATGCTTTTGGGAATTTAAGATATCAAGGGTGTATATAAGTTTGTATTTAAGTTTTTGATTCTTTTGAACATTTATAGATTTGGATTTAGGATGAATATATGTTATTAGTTTCAGTAATTAGATAGAGATAGTTTTTAAGGATGCTATGGAGTTATCCAGTAAATTCATTTCCTTGATTTGTTTAACTTTACATATGATTTCATATTCTTAGTTGTTGCTGTATATTGTTTGCTTAAGGATGCTATGGAGTTATCCAGTAAATTCATTTCCTTGCTTTGTTTAACTTTACCTATGATTTCATATTCTTACTGTTTTCCAGTGTTTTCTTTCCATTCAGCAAACTTCTTGCTATATATTGTCTGCATTTGTGTTATATGATGCATATATATTGTTCGAATTTGTGTTATATGATACATATCGGATGGTTTTCAAGCAAAATAAACTACCTATCTGCAGGACATTCCTTGTGATCTCTTTGCCTTCTCCAAGCCTCCAAAGCAAGCAGTGAAAGATTAGTTGATTTACTCTTTATTTGTATGTTTTGCAGGTCATGGCTCGTGTCTTTATTCTGGAAGGTATAGACTTTTCTGAGATTTTAAGGTTGATTGAATGTTTTGGTATTGTGATAATTTTTGGGCCTTTTGTATTTACATTTGTCCAGTACGGAACGTGCAACATTACAGGGAGTCTTTTACTACTTTTATAATTATCCTTCATTTTTCTGGTTCCATATAGTAGTAACTAGCATGAAGTTTAAAGTTTATGTTATGAATGGTATAATACTATAATCTCAGCATATGCTTTTTGAAAAATTGGTTACAGTGTTTCTGCAAATGGGACTTTGGCCAACTTCACCAACAGCACAGTTTTGGGAGCCCCTTCAAATTCAACCAGCAGCAGTAGTCCAGTACAACTTGGCTTTTCACAAGCTGGGCCTATATTTATTGCCCTTCTTCTTTGGAATGCATTATTTTTCCAGTGAAAAGTCATAGTTCAATGGATTGGAATCATTGTTGCCCCTAGGACCAACAGGGCTGATGGAATTCAATTAACCTTATACAGGTTGGGTGCAGCTGTCAAAGACCAACTTAAACTGTATTCCAACAACATAAGGAAATGGGTTGAATGTGTCATGTCTAGGGGGAGGGCTGGAGATGAACTGGCTGCTAAAAGCGTTTTTCCTCATCTGCAGTTCTGTTAAAAATTAAATTCAACGGGGAGAGGGAGATGATTCCAGATTTTGTTATGAATTAGAATTTAGTACATGCAGTTTTATTCATTCTAAATATATATTTAATATTTTGTAAGTATCAGGGCGATGGCCAATTTTTTTAGATTAGAAAAGTGGTGACAAACAAAGCTGTCTCTTCTATTTTATGTGCGGATTTCCTAATTTTGGATGGAAATGAAATTTCAGTGTCTGAAGTCAGATATAATAAGATTCTGCAGAAAGATAAATAAATTTGATGTGGTCACAAAAGTGTGGTCTGTGGGAAAGAAAACAAAACCAATCAGAACTGCAACAGAATAAAGGACAGAGAAAAAAAGTTGACATGGGGTATTGCGCCTTTGTCTTTTGTGATGTGTCTTGGGCCCGTGTCGTATGGTGATATCAACAAAACTATTATGTGAAACTATAAATCAGTAAATATTATATATCTATCTTAACTCCGGATGTAAATATAACAATCTAATAAATTAATCTAAAATCTTGATTTAATATAATGGTAAGAATTATAAATCTATTTTAAATTTTGATTCAAATGTGAAATTGTAAATATAATGGTAAGAATTATAAATCTATTTTAAATTTTGATTCAAATGTGAAATTGTAAATATAATGGTAAGAATTATAAATCTATTTTAAATTTTGATTCAAATGTGAAATTGTAAGAAGAGATTATTTGTTTTTTTTTAAATATTATTTCTAAAAAGCATACAGCGGAGTGTCTTTAGCTAGCTGAGATCTAATGTGAGTGAAAGCTGAGTATTCTAAGAGAAAGTGAGAGTGATTTTCATCATCCACACTCATAGAATTGGATAGATAGCAAAAACTTTCAGCCCAAGGTGTTTTAGGGGTTGTCCAACCCCCAGTTTCACCATGAAGCTCATGATAGTTCGTTCTAATCTTAGCAGTATTAATTTTTTTCTTTGAGTTTGTTAAGATAGAAATATAGTTTTGTTCCTCGAAATTAGGGTTAATGATCTTTTTGTAATACCGAAGCTTTCTTTCTACCTCTAATTATTCTTTACACCAAATTTTCTCTTTGAAGGTAGAATTAAATAATGTTATCAATATTTTGTAGAGTGGTAGCTTCATTAATCATCTAATAATTTAATCAAGCAGTGACATCTTTAAGCCATCTCAACTTGAGGCGAATGTGCTTTTTAGCTTAGAGTTGAGAGCAATTTTAGGATGTCTCCAATGTTGTTTAATTTGTTTTATAAATTAGATATCTAATTATAACTATGCTTTCGATATAAATCTATTTTAAATGTTGATCCTAATATGAAATTGGAAGAATTATAAATCTATCTTAAGAATGTAATGTGAAACTGTAAGCTTTGGGCTTCAGTTTTTCTCCTCTGCTAATCATAAAGCACTTCTCTTTTAGCACAGTTAATAAAACTTCCAAACTTTTAATAACATATTGTGATGCCTGGCATTACAAAGAAAATTTTGGACTTACAAATTACTGTTTAGTTTGTCCAAGCATGGCTGGATGTCACAGAACACTGATGTATGTGGAGGGCCAGTGGCCACATCACAGTAAAAGTTAAGCCTAATATAAATGGAAGGTAAAGAGTATCGTTTCCTAAAAAGGCAAAGAGCTGACAGCATGTGAATTTTAATTTTATTGCCAGTTAGATATGTATGAATTAATTATTCTTTTCCTAGTGAGAGCGCATGTTGAAGTGCGGTTTCTCTTTGTCGGTTTGTCTGTCTTTGTATTCTTTCAACTTTTTTCTGTCATTAGGAGTCGCCACTTTCTGTAAATAACCCTGATCTAGTATTTAAGAATGGTGATTAATTATGGTATCCAGCGTTATAAAGGATTCCCCTTACTAGTTAGTACCTTTGGAATGTTGCGGCCTTTGGATCCAGCGTTATCACTGCAGCTCGAGTGGACGAATGTGGATTACAGCTATTTAACGTTAGATCATTTCCTTTATTTCTGAATGTGGGCCACCGTAAAGAATAGATTGAAGTCATAAATATTAAATATAATATATGATTTAAATTATAATATTCCAAAGCCATCTTTTGCATAAATATTAAATATTAAACCTGGTAATATTAAAGTGTATGATCGTGTTAATGAATTGAAAATATATATATATTTTAAATTTTAATTAAATGGTCAGTTTTAAAAATGGAAAATGGGTAAAAAGTCAAAAGTGTTTACGATTAAGTTTTATGGTTGAAGTAACTACAACTTTATGGAAACTTCTTAACGGATGTTAAGATTAACCAGTTTTGTTTTGACTCATTATTGTTTGAATTAACCAGTTTTGTTTTGACTCATTATTGTTTGAATTAACCAGTTTTGTTTTTCAAAAAGGTTTTGTTTATTTAAATATGAATCAAAGTTTGTAAGGATAATCTTTTGTAATCAAAGATTGGGGAAGAATTTCAAAGAGGTTTTGTCGACGTTTTAACTTACTCGTAAAAACTATTTGGGACATAAGGTAATAAATACTTAGGGGAAAAGGAATGTGTTTATAGTTTCTAATAAAGAGGAGTTTAGTAATTATTTGGGTTTTTTATACTTCCATTTAGATTTCAACATTAAACTAATAAGGTGTTCACTAACTTGAATTTTGTTGGCATGGATTGCACAAATCATAAAGGGCGAGGATTTATATTTTCTTAAAATGTATAAACCTGGCTCAATAATTCTTAAAATTACAATCATGGCATCTTGTAGAGATTCTGCAGTAGGTGCATTAATGTAGTCAACATTTCGAGCCATTCTTGGCTCATCATCACGACATTAGTGATGTATGAGAAGATCTTCTCCCTCCCTCATGAATCATTGATATGGAATAGTCAAAAGGATTGGTATGAAGCCAACTCTTAGGGTTTCAGAGCCGACTCTAGGGTTTTTAAGCTTATTTGATTTTAATAAAAGTATTAATTAGTGGTAAGTTTAAAGGCTTATCATATCTTTGTCAATAATTTTGCAAAAAAATTAAATTTTCTTTATTAATTTTTTTGCAAAAATATTCAAATTTTCTGTCATTACTTTCGTAAAAATATTCAAATTTTCTGTCATTACTTTCGTAAAAATATTCAAATTTTTAATGATTTTATATAGTTTTTAGATTATTTTTGCATAGTTTGCAAAAATATTAAAATTTTCGTTATTAATGTTTATGTAAAAATATTCAATTTTTTTTATCTTGTAAATATTTAGCGAATCATTTTAGAAAAAGATGGAAATTGACTAATATTTTTTCGAAAAAGATGGAAATTGACTAATATTTTTCCTAAAAGAAATAAAAAATTATTACAGAGATAAAATTTAACCCTTAAAATTGTCTTTAAATATTTTCCTTGGAATTAATGACATGAACATAGGGAAACAACTTTAGGAAGATCAAAGAGTGCGGGCCAAATGTTTTTAATGCTAGAATATTTCATAATGTTGTCAAGGAGACACTTTTATGGATGTGCTTAGTGTTAGTATGTGTAACAATTAAATAGATCATTGGTGGGCATTACATTCTATGTATGTGTAATAATTAAAGAGATCAATGGTGGGGCATTAATGTGCATGTATTAGGGCATCATTAGAATTTAAGAGATTATTTATGTGGTTTTTATTATTTAAAATAAACGGTTATGTACTCTAAATGCTTTTGATATGAGTTTGGCATGTGAGCTATTGTAACTTTATATTCGTTATGTGGAGATGTCTTTTCAATATTATGATCTATATATTGAGATGCTCATTAAATTTGTACTCATCTACTTGAAATCCTTTGAGAACATTATTGTTGGAGACTTGTTATAATAGGGTTTTGGAAAATAATAATGTAATTAATCTTGAACAAAAAAAAATGTTTCCCGTGTTGATTGTAGAAATTTTAACATTATAAATTTAAGGCTTCCGTGTTTTGCTCTCTTCTTTTAAGGCTTCCGTGTTTTGCTTTCTTCTTTGGGTGGATTTGATTGTGACTGCGTCATGTTCATAATTATTTTGTGTATCATGTTTATGATATTGTGTTTTTTAAGTTTATGTTTAATTATGTATTTGTGTTTTAAAATGATAATTTATTAGGTTTTTTCTTTTTTTGAATTTTATGTTATTCTAAGGTAATGTAACATAACATTACAAAAAATAAAAAGTAATTAAAAATTCATGTTATAAATAGTAATTAAAATATTTTAGGTCGGCTCAAAAATAAAAAATTATGAAAAGTAATTAAAAAGCCATGTTCGCTCATAAAATAATTTTTTTATGAAAAGTAATTAAAAAATCCATGTCTGTCTATAAAATACAAAATTAAAACTTAAATTCGGATCTATCAAGCAAGAGAGGAATCAGGAGAGAGTGAGTGTAAGGTATCCATTTTGGGGGATGGGGTTTTCTAGGGTTTTCTACGTTTCTGCATGAAACACTGATCTTAACGGTTGATCTGACGAATATGTGGTCTTCGACGACTTGGAGTCCAGCTGATTCGTTGAATCAGCCTAGTACCAGCCAAGGCTAAAAAAAGTGGGAATTTTCGCTATAGTCGCAGGTTACTTTTCTTCTTTTCAGCTTGATTTTTCGGGTTTCCTGCGGGGATTCTGTTATTTCTTTTCTTGGTAGTCTTTTTGGATCTTGGATCTTCTCCAAATATAGTTAATCTTCTCTTTGTGACTCTTTTGGGGGCCCTCCCCCTTACTTTTGGGGCTGCTGCTTTTTTTTTCCTCCTGTGGCAGCTGTCAATCTCTTTTCCCGGCTACCGACAGCTGTGGGTCTTTCTATTTTAGTGGGATAGATGTCCACTTTGGGGGATTCTATTCAAAACATTATCCCATATCGGTCGACATCTCTCTCCGGTCTGGGTGTGAGCTCCGACTGTGCCGATGGTGATAAACCTCATGGGGATCGTCTTCCTGGTCTGAAGGCCAAGAGCAGGAGACTTCTGAAAACTTACAAGGCTAGAAAAGAGATTTCCAGGTTCGACTTGATGCTGATTACAACTTGGACAGGATTCACATCCTTGCAGAGCGAGCTTTGATTGGTAGATTTGAGTATACTTCGGGCACCAAACTTGAAATCACGGAATGGGTTAACCGTGTTTGGGTTCCTCTTACAGGAATGGCTCCCCGCATTAATTTGCTGCCAAACCGTTGGATTCTATTCACCTTCTCGGAGGCGGCACATCTCGACATGATTTTGTCATCTTTCTGGGAATTTAAGCGGGGATCTTTGTTTATTAAGCGATGGCACATGAATTTTGATCCGCTCAAAGAGAATCAAACCCTTCGTCATCTTTGGATGGTCATACCGGGTCTGTCTATTGAGCTGTGGACTGAGGATGTGATTAAGGGAATTGCAGATTCGGTAGGGAGATTTGTTCGGTTTGATAAACAAAATCTCTTTGGGATGGACCGTCGCTATGCAAAAGTTATGGTTGAGATTGATTTGAAGGGTGGCTTACCAGCTGAAGTTGTGATTGCTTGGGGTGCTAGGGTTTGGAACCAAACCTTGGATTTCTTTAAGATCCCGTTCAGATGTTTCTTGTGCCGAAAGATTGGGCATGTTATGGCTTCTTGCCCCTCCAGCCGTAAACACTCTCGGAATTCTTCAGCTTCGGACTTCTCTTCGCCCAGGGATGGCATACATATTTCATCTTTCGAGCATCCTGGTAAGTTATCAAATGATTCCCCTTTGAATTACCCTGATTTGTCGAATGCTGAGCTTGCTTTCATTGAGTCCTCTGAACAAATTTTATCAAGCTACATTTCCAAGGGTGAAGTTCAATTACGGCATGATATGGTGACTGGGCTTCCTGTATCTAACCCGTCAAATTTTTCTTCTGGCTCAAAAGTGGGACGTAAACTCTTTGATGATTTGGATTCTGACTCCAATGAGTTAGGGCTTTTGTTGCCACGACCTGTAGGGGAAGTTTCGACGAACCCTAACCCTGGCAGACCACCCAATGATAATAGTTCGGGGAAACTTTCACATCCTCCAGATTCTAGTGGGGCTGGTCCAGTCTCTTCTGTGATCTGTTTGTCGGATTCACCACTAAATCTGATTAGTAATGAGGGGCTGAATTTGGAGGGGAAAAGGAGTAATGAATGTTCTGATGAAGCAGCTAGGTCATTGGATTTGGGTATCTTAGCTGAAAGTGGATATCATATGTCGGCGAATGGTGATGAATTCCCCCCTTTGCCTTCCTATTCCAGAAATCTTGGCAGTGGGTCTGTAGCCAATCCTGTACATTCCTTGAACTATCAAAATGTCACCATAAGAAGAGGCAAGAAGAAAAAATTTGACTCTCACAACTCTGATTCTTACACTCCTTTATCCCGGAGGTTGGAGGAAGTTGATAAGAAAGTAACGAATGACTCCCTGGGGCTTAGAGCATCGCCCCCCATTAAGAGAGTTTCTTGATGTCAATGTTATCATTGAATGTTCGGGGATTGGGTAAGGTGACTCGGGCACAGGCCTTATCCAATCTGCTCAAAGCTACTGGCCCTGCAATCTTGTTTCTTCAGGAAACCATGTGTGAAGACAAATTTGCTATCCACAAACTCTGTAAAATTCTTCCTGATTGGGAGGTGGCTGCTGTTAGTTCCAGTGGTCTTTCGGGGGGTCTTGCCGTAGCCTGGGATCCAAATGTTTTTGATTTTAAAGTCTTCACTACCCCTTGGGGTATTTTATTAAAGGGGTTTTTTCGTTGGTGCCAGCATTCTCTTTCCATGCTCAACTGCTATGCGCCTTACAGAGAGAGGCAGAGTTTTTGGACAGCTTTGAAGGGTTCTGGGATTATGAATTTAAATGACTTAATGATAGCAGGTGATTTAAATTTCACTTACCAGGCATCTGAAATTTGGGGATCCTCTGCCAGGATGGATGATTTGGGGGAGTTTTTCTCTCAGCTTCTTTTGGATATTGATTTTGTTGATGTTCTTCCACATAAATTATCCCCCACCTGGACAAATGGTAGATTTGGGCGAGAAGGTGTTCACAAGCGTCTTGATAGATTCCTTGTCAAATCGGAATTGTTGGCATACTTTCAGAAGCACAGGTCTTGTGTTCACGAATTCAAATTCTCGGACCATTGGCCCATTATTCTACAATTGGAGAAATTTGATCATTCTCAATTTTCGCCCTTCAAATTCAATGCTTCTTGGCTCAGTGAGGATTCATTTTGTCACATGGTTAGAGCTTTTTGGTCGAGCTGTGGGGTTTTTGATACAAACCCAGTGTTGAATTTCTGTCATAAATTAAAGGGATTAAAAGAGGTTGTATCAAGATGGATCAGGGATAAGAAGAAGGCAGATCAGCTTGAACTTCATCAATTAGAAAAGCAACTTCAGTATTCTACTGCTGCAAATGTTAACAATTCCCTATCCTTGGAATCTTTTGGTGTTATGAAACAACTTGAACTGAAAAAAGAAGAGATGCTTTTACAGGAAGAAAAAGAATGGCAACTAAAGAGTTGTGCCATATGGATTTCACATGGTGATAAAAACACTAAGTTTTTTCACTCTTTTGCTTCTGCTAGGCGAAGGTCAAAGTTTATATGGGAAATTTTCGATGACAATGGAGTTCAACTTTCTGGAATTGATAGTATAAAATCTGAAGCTCATTCATATTTTGGCAATATTTATTCTGATCCTGGGGATTGCTGCTTGTCTGACCAGATTAATGTGGCTTCTCTTTATCCGCGTTTCTTCGATGAGCAAGAAGCTGATTACATACAAAGAGAGGTCTCGTTGGATGAAATAGAACAGACATTAATTTTTTTTGCCAAAGATAAATCCCCTGGGCCAGATGGGTGGCCAGTGGAGCTGTATCTGCATTTTTTTGAGTTGATGGGTGATGAGTTACATGTGTTAGTTAACTTCTCCAGGATCAATGGATACATCCCTGGTGGCCTTAATTCCACCTTTGTTACCCTCATTCCAAAAAAAGCTAAGCCATTATCTTTTGGTGAATTTCGTCCGATTGCTCTCTGTAACCTGTTATACAAGCTTATCTCTAAAATTATAGATGATAGATTGAAGAATGCTCTTTCTGCTCACATCTCAGCTGAACAATTCGGTTTTTTAGAGGGCAGACAGATACACGATGCAATTGGCATCACCCAGGAGCTGATGCACAGCATCAAGATTTACAAGAAGAAAGCCATGTTACTCAAGATGGACTTGGTGAAAGCATATGACAGGGTTAATTGGTCATTTCTAAGATTGATTCTCATCAGGATTGGGTTGCCCTCTTTAATTATTAAGTGGATTATGGCTTGTATTTCCTCCATGAATATCTCAGTTCTTGTAAATGGTAGTCCATCTGAATTTTTCAGCTGCTCCAGGGGGATAAGACAGGGTTGTCCCCTATCTCCACTTCTTTTCATATTGATTATGGATGGATTCAGCAGATTGGTCAACATTGCATTAGTGTGTGGACAGATTAAAGGCATCAAAATTTCAAAAGATTGTGTGATCTCTCACATAATGTTTGCAGATGATGTTCTTGTAGGGGGTGCTGATTCCTTGGAAGAATGGACGATGTACAAACACATCATACAGACTTTCTGCAGAGCCTTAGGAATGTTAGTCTTTTCTGCAAAATCGAATTTATATCATCACTCTCTAAAGGATGCTCAGATTAGAGGTATCCGTTCAGTCATGCCTTATAGTTTTTTCTCCATTGAACAAGGTTTTAAATATCTTGGTTTTTTCCTTAAGCCGAACAATTATCAAATTAAGGATTGGCACTGGCTACTGAGAAAAATTGAGGCACGATTAGCACAGTGGTATTATAGGCTCTTGTCAATTGGTGGTAAGCTTATTTTAGTAAAATCTGTGCTATCCAGCATCCCAGTTTATTGGTTTTCCTTGTTAGAAGTACCAGCCTTCATCATCAAGACCATTAAAAGGTACTTCTTTAATTTTCTATGGTGTGGGACAGCCAATTGTGAAAAGATACCTATGGTTGCTGCTGATACACTTTCTAGACCATATAGATTCGGAGGTTGGGGAATTAAAGACTTGGAGTCTTTCAATATTGCCCTCAAGTTAAAAAGTTTTTGGAGAGCCATCTTCGGGGATACCCTTTGGTCTAGACTCATTCATGAAAAATACATTAAGTCAGATGTCATCTGTTGGATTAGAAGCCCAAAATTGGTGAGCTGGAATTATTCTCCTATGTGGAGGGGGTTTATGAAAATCTTCCATTGGATTAAAAATGATCTATTATGGCAAGTTGGTTCGGGATCTCAGGTTCGGGTTGGGATTGATCCTATTATTGGGTTTGAGCATGATTACTGTCTTCCTCCTATCATCCCACAGTATTTACAAATTTTAGGTTTGTCCACTTTAAACAAGATTCATCATCAAAGTCTCGGGAATGATACAAATTTGAAGTGGTTCTCTGCACGAGAGATTGGACTTTCTGGCTATCTTGCTCACCTCTGGGATGACTACATTAAGAAATTAGACTCAGCTGGTGTCAGATTGAACAATGATGTAGATAAACTGGTATGGGGTGGAAATCCTGCATCTGGTATTGTCTCGGCACAAACAACTTACACAAGAATTCTTCAGGAAAAGTGCATCTTCCCTCAGGATTGGTGGTACAAGAGGATCTGGCAGTGGACCATTCCCTTAAAGTTGAAATAATTGAAGACATGGGATAATTTATGCAAACGAGGATGGATTGGCCCTAGCTACTGTGTTCTTTGCAAAAATGCGGCTGAATCTCGTCAACATATATTTGTACAGTGTCCATTTTCTCGCAAAATCTGGGAAGTGGTGTCTGCTAACTTAAAAATCCCTCAGTGCTGGGATGTTGGTGATTTTAATAAGTGTTTCTTAAATTGGTATCGACACTGCAAATAGCTTATTTATATTGCAGTTTGTATCCCTTGGGCTATATGGTTTTCCAGAAATAGTGCTATCTTCCGCAATTCTCAGCCTGATTATGTGCAATGTAGCTTGATGGCACTTAAAATGTTCAATATTTGTAAGGTGGATAATCTGAAGTTGAAGACTGACAGAGTAAGTTTATTTAATCTCAAAGTGGATCAGCCTGTCCTTTTCTTTGATGGTGCATCACAAGCAGGTATATGTGTTGTTGGGGGAGTTATCTATCTAAATGAATCTCATTATTTTACTATCAAACTCAATTGTGGTAAAGGATCAAATATGAAGGTTGAATTATTGGCGCTCTGGTGTGTCTTAAAGGTTGCTAATATCTTCGGGCTGGCCAATATCAATGTTTATGGTGATTCTCGGGTCACCATCAAATGGGCTGAGGGTGACTTTAAGCTCAATGTTATGAATATGAGGCATTGGGCCATTAGAACTCTTTTTGAAATCTCAAAACAACAGAGTATCAAATTTGAGCATATCTATCGTGAACATAATTCTCTGGCAGACAAGCTCTCCAAGCATGCTCTTGTTGGTATTGAGGGTCATTTGATCTGGGAGGAATGGTGTGATTGCAGCATACTGGATAGTGGCTCCTTATACTTTTATGACTGATCTGGTGCTGGTAAAATGGTTGCATTTTGCGATATCTGTATATCTTTTTTGGACATTTTTTGTATGTACTGTGCTCCATGCACTGATAGATCTATGATGATAGTTGTAGGGGTATCAGATGTTTCATGCTGTTTCAGCTTTTTCTTCTGCTTTTTCATATGATTCAGCTGGTTGAATCAAGAACACTCATTGTACTATTTGATTCAGTTATGAATATCAATAGTAGTTTTTTTCCTTGGAAAAAAAGAAAGAGAGGAATCAACTTTCGTGAGTTTAAGATTAAAAAAAATTACACCTCAAGAAATTGGTGCTTGATAGATCCGACCTTGTGTTTTTAGTCTCTGCCGTAGGCAGACACTATATGTTCCATGTTTGTGTATTAGTTAATATAGATATTTCATTTTTTCTAAAGATACTTTGGCAGAGACTATGTTCCATGTTTGTGTATTAGTTAATATAGATATTTCATTTTTTCTAAAGATACATCAAAGTTAGGTTAAAATTAGTATTTATAAATTATTTTTTTTAAAATGATGTTCACTTTTAATTGGATGAGAGGGCTTGAAGTGACAATTTTTATCATTGTCACGTATTAAAAAAATTAAGAAAAATACAAAAATTGGTTACCTTTATCTTAACTTTATCTGCTTTGTATTTAATATAGCAACCTGGGCGAGCCACAAATAAATAGGCATTAAGACCATGCAACACATGTCCATCCTCTAAGTTGCCAAGCATAATTTTAGTTCCTTTAAGCTGCCAAGACAAATTCGAGTTGAGTCACCTAGCTAATGCATATTTAATTTGCTGCTTTTATTTCTCATGGCACTCCTTCTTTGGTTTGTTGTCCTAGTTACTATATTCGCCTTGTTCATATGGAATATTCAGATGAGTTGCAAATCACAGTTTAAATTCTGTACTATTTTTTTATTCTGCATAACTATGTATTCTTTGATTCTGCAGGCAGCGTTACCATACAATAATGGAGGCACTTGGATGGAGCAGAAGCGAGTGAGTTCATATAGTTTTCAGTTTTATTTACAAAAGGGTAGCCGAACATGTGGGCATTGTTATCGATAATGTCAAATGCCCAAATTTATAGATCTATGTTAAGTTAGATCTAGTAATGTTGTATTTTCTTGGTACTAAGTATTGCATCTCTAGTCACCAGGGAAGGGGTAGTGTTTCAGGTAATACAGGTAATGAATGTATTGTAATAATGTAATGTGATTGAATATTATTGCAGAATGCATGGGAAGGTGTTCATATCTGTGTTCGGCCACTTCTCACAAGAAGCCATGCATGTTCTTCTATCAAAAGTGTTGTGCAAAGTGTCTATGTGTTTCTCTTGGGACATATGGAAACAAACAAGTATGCCCTTGCTACAACAACTGAAAGACTCAGCAAGGCAGCCCCAACTGCCCTTGATCATTTGAATCCATTTCCATTACTCTTGTATTAGTTTAGATGATAGTACTGTTTCATGTTATAAATGAGTGGGCAATACTGCTCTGAATAGATACGTAGATATGGACTGAGCGAGTTCCTTCTTCTGCGTGAGAGATCCTAAGTATTATTTCTCCTAGAAAGAAGCGAAGAAGAGCTGAGAGTATTTTTATGCCCGTACTTATGTAATGCTTGCATTTCTTGAACTGAAACGATGTTTATCAGTTGAGCTTTATATTTCCTGTTGAAATTACTCAATATAATAGATTTTACTATAATTACATAAGTATTTCGATCTATGAAATTGGCTACACTGAAGTTTGACATCAGTTAATACCTTAATCAACTTTTTTGAAAATAGTGTGTTCACATTTTATTTTAATTATGTTATCAGTTATAATAGGGATGGATTTTTGTGAAAATATTATAAATATTGACCTGAAAAACTTACTAAACTTAATTGCTATTTGGATCCTGCTATAACTATTGTATAAGTCATTGATTCCACTAACTCGGAGATGTTCAATTCTGTTGCAGATATTGTGGATTTATCTCCATTAAAAGAACACGAGGGACTTGATCCGAGCAGCCTATCGTGCAAGAACAATCTCTCGGTGTGCACACGCGGCTGCATCTGATGGGTGCATAAGCACAAGTTGGAGGTTGGTTGTGAATTCGCAGGCATCCTCGGTGCTTTTGACATCTTGTAGTCCTTGCTGGGAGAAGGAAATTGGTATTGGCTTACAACATGTTATAACTTCAAGGACCTTGATGTCATCTGCAACCAAATATTCAAGCAAATGGTTAGTCTGGAGTGCCCTCTTTGGTTTTGTGATGTTTTCTGGTTTAAGATTTTTCATTTACTCCAATGCATGAATTATATATCCTCCAGTGCTTCAGTCATGAAACTAGAAATAGAAGTCAAGAATTATGATATTTGTATGATTTTCACTAGTATAGGATTTTGTATGTGCATGTCTATTAGAGAGAGGTAGATGTTAAACTCAGGCCATGGCTTTTGATGCTCTTAAAAAACAACTTGTAGGGAAGTTGCACCAGGTACTTAGGAAACAATTATTTGAAGGAAGTCGCTAGAGTGAAACAAAGTGGATACTCTACTAATCTCACAAGTGAATTACCTATCTATTGGCCTTGTTGCATATTCTAATTGTAAATCGGCATAATTTGCCTTGGGTTGAAAAGTCTTACTAGTTAAAAACTTCATGATTTTTTGTGTAACGGGGTTATCTAGTGTTCTTTGACCTTCATGTACTTCTGATAGAAAAAACCTCAAAACTAGTCTGGAGCATAGAGCCTTCTAGAGTTAAAATCTTGGCACGCATGCATGTAAAGTTAAAAATTCTGTATATTGCAACCAAATGACCTTGAAATTAAAATATATACTTACAGTCTAAATGTTTGAGTATTTTGAAATTTGATAATCCCCTGATTTGAGCCTGAGGAAATTCTATGGATATGATGGGTTTTGCAGGTTTTGTCTTGAAAGTATGTTTCTCACAACTTAGCTTAAAAGTTGTATGATCGAAAACATGGTTTTGAAGATTTTATGTTTGGTCTAGCTGTCTACAGATTAATTTTGCTATCCGCTACTGGAATTTAATTAGTTTTTTCCCTGAATGTTGTTTACTGGATTTGATTCACGTTGTTGAAGAATTTCTTGCACAAGTTTCTGGCTTGAGCAGAGAAGATGTTTCCAGCCTTCGTATGTTAGTTGTGAATAATTTCACATACACTATATTTATAAGAAAAAGGAGATTAATAAGCCATTAAACACATCAAATATTTTGTCGACAACAATTTAGTAATTTCAATTATTTGATAGGATCCCTCAATATCAAAATCAAGTGTTTTGACTTGTTTTTTGGTATGGCTAGACATATTTTGTCCTGTGCACTTAGAGAAGAAAAAAATGTATCATTGCTTTGAGGATTTAGCTGTGACTAATTGTTGTTATTTAAAATTGCAGAAACTGGGCTATGAGGTTGATACAGATGAATATCATAGGTACCATTTTTTTTAGTGCCATGAACTATTTATATGTCATATTTTCCCATTATATGTGTCATATTTTCCCTTTCTCTATAGCGGGAACTAAAACCCATATACATTGCTATGAGAGATCCAAAATATTTTAGTTCTTAAAAATATAAATAAATTGTCATCATTTTCACTTTACTTTGTCATTATTTCTTAAATTGTATCACAAATTAGGCAGGAGATTCTTTCTATGCAAGTCATTCAACTCCGTTTCTTCCCTCAGATAATGAAAATTCATCTAGATATAAGTGCATATACCTTATTGGCATTTTATAAAACAATCTTATACATGTATTATTTTTTTAATTTCTAGTTTTGTGCATGCGAGCTTACCATATGATGTCATTAAACCTGACCCTGCTCTGAGGAGCATTTTGATGAGCATGCCTCGAAGGAAATTGGTATGTATTTGGTATTGAGTTGCATAAATTCAATTTTTAGGTCAACTTCAAAAGAACATAAAGCCTTATTAGCACAAACAAAAAGCTATAAGGTTGCTTTCCCTGTGGATAAATGAAGTACATCATGCATTATTTCTCCCAAAATGAAATGAAATCTGACCAACTATGGCTGTTGTTCAAAAGCAAAAAATGAATAAAAAAATGAAATCTTGATCTCTAAAGAGGGTGTTAACAAAATGAAACACCTTTTTCAGGTAGCAAAGTTGTTTTGTAGTTTGAGTGTGGATACACAGTGGAAATTGTTTTTGATGGGAGCAAGCATGGAATTGAGCCTTACTCCATACACGTTTCTCCAGATGGGGAATGGATTGTACCGGAATTTGTAAATGACAATATTCTTAGAGTGACTCCTCCATTATCTCACTGTATGTGTGTCCACTTACCCTTGGGTTTTAAGCACAACTAGACTTGCGTGAATAGGAAAATGGAGAGCATCTATTGCAAGAGATTCACACACAGAAATAATATTATATTGCACACAATTAAACGAAGATACAACAGATATATATAGTTGGAGTTAGATCCAACTAATTACAAACGTGGAGATGTAGGTTGAGAAAATATCTCAACTGTCTCCTATAAAATCTCAAACCAATCCCACATAATTAGGCATTATCTCTAACACCCCCTGTTAATGCCTACATTACAAAACTTCACAAATTACATAATAGAAAAGGTTACAACACTTAGTCTCGCATGATCCTCATCAACGCATACACTCACTCTGACGCTTCTCGATTGCGCTCCTTCTCTTCCTCTTCTTCGAGCCCACTCATTTAAAGTATAAATGTTTCAGATCATCATTCATGCTCTTGTATGATTGACAATTTTAACAATCTCGGCTCATCGGGGCTTCCATGAGATAATATGTCAATTATTGATGCATTCTATGAACATGCCTCCATTTGTCGGATTTTTGCTTTCGTCTATCCATCAGTATCTAGAAGAGCAGTTTGGATACAGAATGTCCTCAACATTCAAGTATACAAGGTGACTTCCAATAGGAACAATTGTTCTTGAAACCGGGGCTGCCAGTTTATATCAAGATACAAGAGTTCCTATTTTACATAAACACTTACATAAAGAAAACTTTAAACACACCACACATACATAAAAACATACCACTTCTCATTTTAGAATAGTTTGAGATATGACCCTCGTGGTTCTTCATCACTTTCTAATTATGATAATTCATCCAAATTGGCAATGTTTGCAGTTTCTTTTCCATTTAGACAATCCCTAGCACGAGCCCTACAGTTCCAGGCTATATGCCCATTCTTATGACAGTAGAAACATTCTGTTGAACCCTTGGTTTTTCTCATCTTACCTTTTGAGTATAATGCAATTTCATGCTAACCCCCTACATCTGAGTCTTCAGAATATGCTATTTTTTCTTCAGCTAACAATGATGCTACATTTTCTTCCAATGATTGTGATGATAACTGACTTAATGTGAATACAACATTGCTATACTTAGAAGATAGGCTATTCAATAGAATTGCTTCAGCATCATTTGGTTCTACCTTGGCACTAGTTTCAGCGAATTGCCTAAAGAGAGACATTAACTCATTTATATGAGTAGAGAGACGTGTCTCATCATGCATTTTGAGACTAAAAAGTTGCAGCTTTAAAGAGAACTTTGCAGTCATTGCCTTTCCCCCAGATAATTTACTTAATTGCTCCCAAATTTCATCACACATTTTTCTAAATCAATCAAACGCAGTTGCGTATTTGACATAGCCAAACCAATATTGCATGAGATTCACACACAGAAATAATATTATATTGCACACAATTAAACGAAGATACAACAGGTATATATAATTGGAGTTAGATCCATCTAATTACAAACGTGAAGATGTAGGTTGACAAAATATCTCAACTCTCCTATAAAATATCAAACCAATCCCACATAATTAAGCATTATCTCTAACAGCGTGAACCTCGTCTGTTTGCAATGGTTGCAGCAGAGAGACGCTCTTTGGAAACTGAATATGATGAAGATGCATCAGCCAATGCAAGTGGTGCATCATGCTGCCGTTCTGCTGCATTAATTGTATGTTCTAATATTTTCCATCTCCTTTGCATGTTGACATTTCTAATATTCTTTGGTTGACAACACTTTTGTCAGATCCAATAAAAGTTGAAATAATCGATATATGTTATATTCCTTGTAGCAAGTTTGTCATAAATACATGTTAAGTTGCAATTCATTCATTTTTTTGGAAAAACCTTGATCATCCCTATTTCTTATTAAACTGAAATCCTTAGATAAAAAAAATAAATCTTAATTTGTAGCTGACTCCAAAGCCTTGTAAGTGAACGATTTTGTTACTTCTTAATTTACATCCTTCAGTTCTCAAAGGTATGCAGAGTAGAGAGAGCGAACTAATTTTATCCTTGGTATTTTAAAATGATTGTAAATAACTCTTTGTCAAATTCTCTTGGCAGCTCATGGCTCTTCTGCTTTTACGACATGCACTTGCCACAACTAGTTCTGGAGGGGATGAGGATACAACAACGTTTTTCACTGTAAAGACTCATTTTAATGATTGGTTGTTTTTCCTGATGATATTTGGTTTTAATATGCTTGTTTTATATTAATTTTCCTGACATGGTGGATGTGAATGATTCTCTTACTTCAGTTTTTTCTCAAGTCATTATTTCCTTCTTATATGCTTTTGCAGTCGAATTAATCATGGATTCTCTTGTTTAAACTCAAACAGCTTTTCATTCTTCGAGCTGTTGGATTTCTCTTGCCATGCTACATCATGGCTCGTGCATTGAGAATTTGAGTGTTATACAGCGGATAAGACAGAGACAGGTAAACTAATTTATTGATGTATATCATGCTATAGCTTTACATTCTATTTTTCTCATCTACATATAAAAGCTTTATGAGATTTGGAGGGATTCTGTCATTCTATGGGGTAATTTTGATTGCGAGTCCGATATAAGCTTTAATTAATGGCTAGGATGAAGAATCTTGTTTGAAGTTTTAAAAATCATCACATTTGTCAGCATCTCCTTTCAATGATGAATGTGGTCTTTAATTATTTCCTTTTTGTGATGCAGGCAGCTATGGCAGCAGCTGAAGTGGCCCTTCGTCTGCAAGGACAATCTGAAGTAGCAAATCATGAACACTTAATTAATGTGTAATAGGACTTGGATCTATCAGGATTCAGTTGCTTTGACAGAGGTATTCATACCCTCTTCCATCCTTCACGCAATTTTGAACGGTTTGTGCGATGGCATTTCTCAAGAGGTATGAAATGGAGATGGCTTGGAGTATTAAAAAACTAAAAATAAGCATTGCACTAAATATTGAGCAGTTGATTGCAGCCAATAAAACTGAATTTGTAACGTGGAGTATTACATGCACAATCATCAATATGCCACATCTGGTCATACAATTTGACCTATCTAGGAGAAGGCTGTTATTGAAGGCGACCTTTCTAGGTATGGCGTGGAAAAATCTTGATGTCCCTGTTATGTCAAATAGCCCTGTATTTACTTATTCGGAAGGCCTTCATCAACATGGAAGACGAAAATGCCAAGCTTTCGCTTTGTATATATTTGTTTCAAAAGAACCCTTCAGTTTTTATTTTGTACATTGTTGTTTATTTATAACTGTATGCTGTTGAAAGAAGCCATATATGGAACGTTCCGCCTCTCAGAATTTTGTGAACTTTTGACATACATAAAAGGATTATCATTTTATTCTCACTTTTGAGTGCCCATCATTTTGTGTTATTCGTTTTTTTATAGATAGCAGAGGAAAACTACTTGCAGGCTCTACAAATGCTTATGCAGGATATGTTGATGGACTACCTCGGGAGGCTCGTCTGAATCATCCTAAAGAATTCACACTTAAAATTTACCACTTAAAATTTACCGTGTGAAGTTCCTAAGCCTCAGATTAGGGACAGGAGTCGCCAAACCAAATAAGCTTCCATGCCCAAAAGTTTAATTGTGTGACAAATAATTGAACCCAATCGTCTCAAATCAAAGTTGGGTTATTTCAAGGTGTAGTATTGTGTATGGATGTTCTTTCTGATCTATTAAGGATATGGTGATTGGTGTAAGTGTAAGATTGTAGCCACCATTGCTGGAGGAAGGTCGACTAAATCATGGCATATCGATGTTCCCAGTGAGGATGCTAAGTTCTCAAACTATTTTCATGTTGTGTATGTTAGCAGTACATGTTCCTTGTTGGTTGTTGATCCACAAAATCAGGCTATTTGTGAGATTCAACTTAACTACGATAACTGCCCATATCAATACGAAAGCAGTTATTTCTCCTTAGGTATGCATCTTAGCTTTTAAAAAAACATTAAACTTTTTAAATTTGTTGTTTTTTTTGCCCCATTTTAGTAATCAACATAGTTTTGAGACAACTCTTTATCCAATGGTTTCTGTGCGTTGTCTGGAACAGATTACTACTAAGAGATCTCAAATAAAATTTAAACTAATAGAAGACATTAAATGTTCATCCATCTTAAATGACAAGTTTCAAGTTGTTTACATTGCATTACTAATCTGCAAGGATTCTTTCAATTGGAGGTGTTGTTTTGCGTGGCTATGTCCTTGCTCTACTTCAACAAGGAGTTGTAACTATTGTTTTCTCATGAAGGGTAATTTCAATTTTTTGTGTTTCATCGTTCTTTGCTTTTTGGGAGATTATGACCGTCTACTTTGATTTTGGCATGTCATAGTCCTCATATTACATATTACACAAGCAACATTTGCATCTTCTTTAATGAAGAAGAGGACATACAGATTAATGGAAGAAAAACATTTCTTTAAGGTTACAATTTAAAAAACTTTAAAATATAAATAATAAAGATTCTAAATGAATAATAATGTTCCTATGTAGAAATATGATGAATAAAGATTCTTCTTTATTCATGCACAAACTCATTGCTTCAAGCAATGAATATCATTCATATGTGACACAAACCCATACGAGACTTTGACTTTGCAAAGCTTGAAGCAATGAGTTTGTTTCCTTTGCAAATATAAAGTTCATTTATGTAGATCAGGCTAACCTATTGCCTCAATTGTACATAGATTTGTACTTATTACATAGAAGCAATGGCTTATCTATGCGTTTCTAGTCTACACCTGGAATACATAGTTTAATTGTTTTTTAAGAATTTGTTAAAGTTGATATTGTCCATAGTATTTTTTAGATGTGCTAGATTTTAGAAGCATTGGTGCTTCATGACACACTATATCCCATCAATAGGATGAGAAAGCATGCATTTTTAAATATTTATGTGAGACGATGCAGAGAGTTTGAATATATATAGAAGGAGAAAATGTTTGGTGGTCAAATTTTAAAGTTGTTATGTTTTATTATGAAAAAATTATTTTTCATCTGATAGTGTAAACTAATTAAATGTTGTTTGTGACCAGATGAAATTGAAAAGTGGAAGAAGATCACCATTGCAGGAATAATTACATGCAATGATCTTGGCATCTATTGGAGGAATAATTACATGCACTACTCTTGGAATCTATTCTCTATCTGGTGAATACGAGCATTTTGAGGAGCTCTGATATTTTTTTATTTAGGATATTCGTATAATTAAGTAAATCACTAATCAATGCTAGGGAATCTCATAAAGAATTATTTCTATTTTTTGGTCTGTAATGTGGTTCTGTTATCTATTTTTTGGTCTGTAATGTGGTTATGTTATCTATTTTTTAGTTTGTAATGTGGTTCTATTCTCTTTGGACATCAAGAACATTTTGTTGTCTACTTTGTATAGTTCATATGAAAGAAAAATGAAATTCAAAATGGAGACACTGTATCTGCAAATTAACAATACCATTGCTAGTGTTAAGTGAACTCAACTATCCAAGTGGTTGAGAAGCTAGCAATTTGATTGTTTAAGTGGTTAAGAAGTGAATTTTCTTTTTGATGCTTAGCTCTTCAATGCACCTTTTGAAAGTTCTCTCTATGTGTGCCAGGTATGAGAGATATATGAATTTGATGCTTTGTTCTCCATAGCAGATTGCAAATTCGAGTATATTATACCCCTAAAATAACCGGTGGCTAGCCATAGTGTCTTTATTTGAAAAGGATAGAAAACTACATGCTCTTGTTGCAACACACAACTTTCTTTATGTTGGAAAATGGAAGAATGGTGCCCACAAAAATTGTGTATATGGAAACATTATTAGTGCTCTTAGTGGATGTAGTTTAAAGTTTAAAATGACTCAATAATTATGATATGCATGAAGACACAAATAAAACAATAGCAGAGTACGTTTGTTTCACTTTGCCCTATTATTTTATATGGTGTCACAAAGAAACCAAAGTTATGTATAAAGTTTGTGAAAAATATGATCACAAACCAATAACTGTTAGTGATGAATGCAAGCCTAGATTCTTAGAGTTGAAAAGAAAAAATGGTTTCAAGAATGTAATGATATACATTTGTTTTTTTTTTGCATTTGGGGTGTGCAGAGGATAATGAATCCAAAGACAAGGAATCGTCCACGGTTCTTAAAGAACTTGCCTAGGTATTTAATGGAAGGAGTGGAGATAGGCTACCAACATTTTGATCTGAAGCAGTGGCCTCAAAGTGTTGAGGAAATCATGACGATATTGGCAGAGGCAAGATTATTGCCATATCATTGGCCTCAAAGTGTCGAGGAATTTATAAGGAGAGGAAAGAATACTTCTAGGAGGTGCTTGCAATATTGCAAATGCAAATTATCTATAGTTCTTATGTATATCAAATTCTATTGTTGATTATTTAAACTTTAATCTTATTTCTATATCAAAATATCAATATCACTTTGATTTTCTTAATTTTTAATTTGACTGGCATTTCAAATTTTCTTCAAATTATTATTATCTATTTAGTATTCAAAATATTTTATTCATTTAAATTTCAAATTACTAAACGCAGGGACTAAGCTGTACGCAACTCTTGTTTTTAAATTAGTCCAATCAATAAATTTGGAAGTTTAGAAATCATGGTAGTTTGTAGTGTACAATTATGATGACACATATATCTAAACCTTGTATATGATCTGTGTTGAATTTTGTTATGTATGCATTTTTTTAACAGAAACATATATGTAATTTGTATTAAGAAACATTGTAATGAAATTGATCAACATGATAATACAAAATGAACTTGTCTTTCTTGGTAAAATCTAGCTTGCCATCTTTTACATATAAATTCAAAAAATATTTTCTAGTGTAAATCTTGTTGTGCCACACTTTGAGGGGCACCCCTACAGACCTATTTTTGCAAAATTCCCAAATATTGGGAGTCCATGTTTGCTGCTCTTGGGCTCCCCATATCACATGAATTTGGTTCTTTTTTATGGATGATTAGAGGAGGATATATTATATGACATACCATGATCTTATAAAATTTGAACAAAAATTCTTTGTGATTGTCTGATGAGTATAATTAGCAGTATCAATCCTTAGGTTGACGAGGGTGAAAGATGCGTGGTTTGTTTATTAGCCAAGTCACCAAGGTAACTGTTAGCACTAAAATTTATCTATCATAATTTTTTCTTCTTGGTCTAGTTTTATGATTTCGTAGCGCACATGCCAGTCTTTCTAAAGAATGACGCTGCAGAATGTGAAAGCATACCACTACTCATCGACAACAAGGTTCTTATTGTTCTCATGCAAATCTTGCTATCCTATCATTATCTTGTTCTTTGTGTGTTAAATTCATCAAAATCTCCCACAACCTCAAATTTAAATTTAATAACATCCCACATATACTTCCTTGGTCATTCCTTGCCTTCTCAACCATTCCTTGAATTCTCGAGTTTCTTTCCAAATTACCCTTGTTTTTCTTTAAACAAGTCCTTATATATATATATATTCTTTCCAAATTACCCTTGTTTTTCTTTAAACAAGTCCTTTTGTATATATATATATATATTTTATTTCCAAATTACCCTTGTTTTTCTTTAAACAAGTCCTTATATTTGTTTCATTGGAACATGTCACGGGGAAACCCTTAGGTACTTCCCCTCATTTTGAAGATGGTACCCAAGGTAAACCATTGGCCCTGATTGTGGGGCCTAACTCGGTGAGGACACCAAGTGAGGCCCTTATATAGCAATGTATAGCCACTCGGGGATTTGACCCTGACACCTTCTGCTCACAACTTACAATACTCAACCACTTGAGCTAGCCCACCAGGCTTAAACAAGTCCTTATATATATATATATATATATATAAATTAATATAAAAGTTAAATTGTTTTTTTATAAAAGTTTTCATACAAGTTTTTAAATAATATTTTATATTCCTTTTTATTTAAAAGGGCTACCAAATGCCTCCAAGATCTCTTTTGGATTTCTTTGGCAAAATTGTTTGTTTTTCATTAAATCTTTCACACTCAATTTACAGATAGACACAAACAGAGTTCTAAGCACAAGGTACTAGTGCCATTTATGTTTCAAGCATCAACAAAGCTGAATTCTAATCCAAGGCTTCCTGGGCATACCAACATATGCTTACTAAACTCTTATAAAGCATACATACATATTATCAGTTCGTCTTCGGACTGGGAAGATCATCACTGATATTAACGCACTTGAAGATTAGATAGATTTTGATCCCAATTGTTCGCTCGAAGCGCAGAGGGAGAGCATACACTACTGAATTCTTACAAACTCTTTATACTTGAGATATCTACTTTTCGTATGCCAGTTCGCACTAAGCGTGGGAACATAGGATACCCAGACCTTGACTCAAATATTTGCAAAACTCTCAATTTGCAAAACTCTCAATTTGCAAAAACCGAATGCCTAAATGAGAGCCTTGGAGTCTTATTTATACAAAAATTAGTCGGTTTCCCGGTGACTCCTAATTGAAAACATTAAGTAAAAAGTAAGTATTCGGGGCAAAGTGTGGGGACAACCACATCCGTGATCTCATCCCGACATATGGAGACCCGAATAAATTACTTTAGACGGACTTTAAGACAGACTCAGACCGAATCACGTTTTAATACAAAGGGACATACGTCCGACAACATAAAATAAAATTATTACAATGTGGAACCTATTAAGGAGTCCCACCATGCATTTGAATCAATCATAGGGGTCCCACCCCTGCAGACAGATACATCCTGACAACATAAAATAAAATTATTACAATGTGGAACCTATTAAGGCGGCCCGCCATGCATTTCAATCAATCATAGGGGTCCCACCCCTGCAGACATATACATATTTATTGACCATCACCGAGATCCACTCCACCACACTGACAATTAAAAGGATAACCATCAGAATCCATGGGTTCATCCAGGATAATGTATGGGTAGGGAGTGTAGTCAAAGCATTGCTCAATGTCCGACCCAAACATAACTTGGTTACGTTCACACATAAAATTTCCCTTAAAAGTTGACTCCACTCTATAGTTAAGAGGAATCCTTCTGGTGTGAACTTTGTTGTCAATTCTCTTTCCGCCTGGATCTCTTTTGATGAACTTCTGGGTTGTATAAACAATATGTTCAAGTGGTGTGTATCTTCCTCCAAGGTGTCATAAATTAAATTTGAACCACATGTGGTTCTGGTCTGCAAACTGCATATCAGCTTGAAGGTGGAGGATGAAATTAGCCCTCCGCTGAACCTAATCATTTCGTGGACAAAACTTATCTAGAAATATTTTAGTCCACCCTAACCATTTATTGTTGATGAGATTTGACAGATCTGCACATATAATTATCTCTCGTTCTTCTCTACAGAATTGAAGAATAAGGTTATATGTGGTCTAGGTAAGATCACCATGTCCCAAGTCAACATACCACATATCTCTACCTTCTTCATTTCAATCTAGCCAAAATTCTCGACAACCAATTAATTTGTCCTGTGCCTTTTCCACCAATAAATACATCTTTTTCCCATTTCTCCAAAATTTGGAGTTTAAGTGGAGACTCTTGGATTTGTCTTATGAGAGTTAAAGACAAAAACATCTCAGCTTCTTTTCTATTTGCACGCTCTAAAGATTGCTGACGCTCTTATGGTGTCAAGAATTCATCCCATGGCTTTAAGAACAAGCATTCTTGAGAATGACAAAGTGGGGATGGAAATCATGGAAAAAATTTAGGGGCTAATCTTAGCCCATGGGCTAAATTTAGGGGTTTTAAATTTTTAATGGGCTATTTTTTTATTAAACACCCATTTGTATGATTAGCCCACATTTTATTTATTTATTTTTAATGAAAGGGAGTTTAGCCCCATCGAATTTAATAAGGGGAGCCAAGATAAAACACTTTTGCCCCTCTAAAAATGGATTTAAACCTCTATTCGCCCCTAATTTCCAAAAATGGCAATTGTTAGGGGTTCTTTCTCCTTCTATCAATCACGGAAATCAAAGTCGGAGTTACGTTCATCCATATTTTATGGGATGAATCTCATTTTGCAAGTTGCTTAATGTCCACATGAGAAGGGAAATTGATATTTACTATCAGGTCTTATAGTGACCCATTTTCATCTAGGAGAGTTCTAAATCCCATCACCTTAGATCCAAAGTTTCCCCAAGAAACATGAGAATTGTGAAGCTTGTGATTGACGATGTGGCAAAAAGGTTTTTGTGGGTGTTTGGGGCATCATTCCTAGGGGATGAGACTTCATTCATAGCTGTGTATTTGGGCATGTAGGGGGGCATGACTTGCCAAGTAAAAACTTGCTAAAATATTTTTCAAGGCTTCACATGGTTTTATAATTTAGTGAAAGATTCGCCAAGATTTTACAAGGTTTTATAATTTAGTGAAACATTCGCCAATATTTTACAAGATTATATAATTCAATGAGAGATTCACCAAAACATTAATTTATACATAATATAACATTGATAAAATAGACTTCATATTTTCATATATATCATGGGGATTCACTCAATTATTATACATAGAAATTTAGGGGGTTCTTAAAATTTTCCCTGATGGAAATGCCCTTTCTAGACTCTTGCCTTTATCTTGCCGTGAAGAGCTGGATGCTCTTGCACTGAATATATTGATCTGGGGAAAAGCTTGAGTATGGAACTCTTCTCTGGTTAACACATCGGCAACACAATTAAGATAACCAGGCTTATAAAGAATTTCAAAATTAAAATTCTATAACCATAAAAACCATTTTAAAATCCTAGAATTATTTTCTGCCATAAGATTTTCATTCTTAAAGATCCCAGGCATTATTTTCAAATCGGTTCTAACTAGAAACTTTACAGGCTTAAAAAATAAACGAAAATGATTGGATGTCTTTTTAACAGCTAATATTTCTTTGTGGCTGGATGGATAATTGAGTTTTGCATATTTAAATGATCATGAGGCATAGCCACAAATCTATTCTCTCTCGCCATGTTTTTCAATTAGGACTCCACCCCATGCATTTGTCGAAGCATCTATTTAAATTACAAGATTACCAGTTCCTTGGGGAAGAGAAAGAGCAGGGATTTGCTGCACTTTTGTTTTAATTTTCTTGACTACAGCAGTCAAATCTGAAGACCATTTAGGGGTATTATTTTTCAAACTCTTCTGAAGGATATGGATATCTTCATCTTGCCCTTTATAGAAAGGTCTGATGTAGTTGAGACTTCTCAGAAATATTTGAAGATGAACTTTTTATAATATTTGATCTGGTAAATGCGATAACACCTTTAAGACATGGTCTTGAAGAATTACTTGCCCTTTGTTTATCTTGAAACCGAGAAACTTGATTTCAGCCTTTCCAATTTCCATCTTTCTCTTTGAGAAAACAAGACCGTGCTTATAAAATAGATGATAAAATTCCTGTAAATGTTTTAAGTGATCTTGCAAGTTCCTAGAGCATATCAGGATATCATCTATGTAGACTAATGCCCATCTCTTTTCTCTAAAAATATACTCCATTCTCTTCTGGAATTCAGAGGGGGCATTGTTTATTCTAAAAGGTAATAATTTCCACTGATATTGGCCATGGGGATCTTTTGTTTCAATCCCAATTTGATAGAAACCAGATTTCAAATCAAACTCACTAAATATACTACAACCAGCAATCCGTTGCAGAAGACTAGCTTTATCAGGTAATGGATACCTGATTTTCTAGAGCACTACATTGAGAGGTTTATAATTCACAACTAACCTTGGATTACCTCTCTTAATATCTGAGTGTTTGTTAACAACAAAGGCTCTGCAAGCCCATGGAATTTAGAGGGTTCAATTAACTCTTTTGAAAGAAAATCTTTAATTTCATTGGCACAAAATTCTCTCTCAGAGGGAGACATCAATCTAGAAGAGGCTTTCATTGCTTTATGTTTTACGAGAGGGTCAAAAGGAAGGGAAACAAACTATTTTTCTCTGGTCCAGAAAGAATTAGGGATTTCTGAAGTGTAGTCTTTCTCAAGCTTTTCAGAGATATCAACAAGCGCCTTGTCCTTATGCATTTCTGCATAGGCAATGCATCTCTCCATTTTAAACAATTCTGCAATGTTTGTTTTAGACTCTGTTATTTTCACATGGATTTTTCATTTCAAATGCGCTTCAAAGGATAAAGGACAAGAAATTGGAATTCCCTTTATGGTACATTAAAAAAACATCTTAACAGTGTCAAAAGTAACAGGGCTCACTCTATTTAGGAATTCAGAGCCTAATATACAATCTTCTTTTATACTATCCAACCTAGTCAAGGATAAAGATTTTGTACATCCTTCTATTTGAATAAGAAAGTCTGCTACTCTACCCAAAAGTTGTATAGGGGTACCTTCTATAGAAACTCCGTGTTCTGAATCCTTCTCCCAATAGAATGAAGGGATTGCACTTCCTTTTGCTAAATTCATATGACAACCTGAATCAACCATGCAATCTAACTTATAGGGCTTGAACTCTGGAGGACAAAAAGAAACTTGTTAAGTGGGATTTCATGTTATTCCAAGCCTATATCAAACCAATCCCACCATATCCACGTTAAGTCAATCCAATTGTCGCTTCATAACATAAGTGTCAAACTCAAGGAGAGAGCCATGGGTCACACATTATACACTACGCGTCGATATAACATCCCCACACTTGTTAATATAAAGGATTTAAAGTTTTCCTATGGGTTGCATGTGGGATATATCCCAAGCATTGAAATATAATAGCACTTAGCCCTAAGCCCGCTAAGCTAGAACTTTTGAGTCAACAAGGAATACACAAGTGTTCAGCACCCAATGTTGATGGGAGTATTTTTTCTCATTTGTGTTATGTTGTAGATTGCTATCTTCTGACCTATTTACAACTATGACGCACTAGCTCAAAGAAACTTTCATTGCTCAAATTTCAAGTAATGCGGCTTCTTTTCAAACCAGGGATAAAATTGTGCAGGTTAAAGCCACCAAGTATCAAATGAGTCCTTGTGCATGAATTTGTTAAAAAAAAACACCACAGGTGCACAAATGGAGATTACTCATGGATGGGAAACCAAACTTCCAAGAGCGTGAGAAGATATCAAAGAGAACACCAATGGAACCTACTAGGGGATTAAAGTCAAAACTTAAATGTTAAATGAAAGTGTGATTGTCAAAAGAACAAGACAATGTCTACATTGTGTGCCAGAGTGCTCTATGAAATTCAACCACTATACACCAAATATATTTACTAAGTGTCTATGGGAGCCACGAACAATTTTGAATGCCCGAGAGTTCAAATTTTGCCTACGTGTCGAGAACATAAATCATATGTTGAGCACTTAGATGTTAAAGTAAGTAAGTAGGTGTCGATAAGGATTTACCCGCCCAAAATCAAGAGGAACGTACGTCAAAGTATGAATTGTTTTGGATAACCACTTCACATCCAAGGCTTGATATTACTGCAGAGGTTCCTGAATACTCTAGCTCATTTTGATGAAGTTAACAAGATGGAAAGCAGGAATTTCAAGATAGGGAAACATTTCAGGTTTGAAGAGAACAACTTAGGAGCATGATGATTTAAATTTTGAAAGGTTGAAAAGAGTTATTGTTAAAAAGTATCATGTATAGGATTTTTGGCAGCATCCATGGTCAAATTCTAGGTTTTGTTGCCAAAATTCCTATAAAATGCAAAAACCTTGAATTGAGCCTAAATCATTATGCTCGGTGATTAGAAAGCTCAAATGGATTCCAAGGCTTCTTCAGAGCATGTTTCTCTTTTTCAACACCTATCTGCATCAGCTATGGAATCAAAGCAAAGAGCCAACTAAAAGTTGAGTCAAAGAAGTTACAACAAAAATAGGGTCTTGAACTATTTTCCTATATTTTAGTCGCACCTCATTTCAGTTATGTTTATTTTGGGTTAAAAGGATCTTCGATCCCATTTAATGTAATTGATTGTTATAACTGTAAAGAAAACTACCATCTGTGTTAGAAATATGAGAAGATAGAGATGTCAGGGGTCTTCCTCTGTGAAGAAAGTAGGGGGTTCGAGGAGGTGAAGTTAAAGGATATAAACTCAGCAATATCTTAACTACAGTTGAATACAAAATTATTTTATGCTTCCAATCTATGGTCCATTCTTAGATTGTGTTGTTAATTCTAGTTTTCCTTCTTTTATTTTGGATATAATATTGTTTATATTTTTCATGGATGATTAGCAATTTGTTGTTCTAACAACCTTACACTATACGACGAAGTTGCCTGCAAACTGTGTTTTTGTTCAAGCCATTTAATTTGATATTTCAACGTTGTTTTCTTCTCAAGTCCTTCTTCACGTGTTCATATCCCACTATGTTATTCTTCATTTTCATTTCCTTATGGTTCAGTCATAATGGATACATGCTTGAAACCTATAATATTCCCTGTTGATTGCTTCTTGCTCTGTTATTAATCTCATATATTCCTTTTTTCTCCTGTCGGATCACTATCTATTTCTCTCTAAATTAACCAACCGCTCCAATAAAAACTACCTCAAATCCAAGATGTGCTAGGATTGTTATTCTAGCATTCAAGAGACAACTTCTAGCAGTAACAGTAACCCTTGGTATTGTTAGAATATTTTACCCCCTCCTTCAGGTTCACCTATAACCTTATCATCTATCCTCCATAATTCACTTCATTTTTTGATCTGCAACCTTTGGCTAAAGCTTAATAGATGGTATCTAGACCTCTCCTCTCTGTAAATGTTTCACCAGGAAGACCTCCCAGTTATAGTGCCCTCTTGTAGTAGGATTTTCCAAGTGAGAAATGCTCTCCTATAGGTCTGGTCTAAAACACGTTCCACCCCATTCTATGCCAAATAAGGTGGCAATTGAAAGGGTAGGTACTCCTTGAATTAAGAGGTTAAACTTACTTGCTGTAAAAAAAATTATTGTGGCAACTCCTTTGGGGATATGGACACTTGATAGTAGCGAAGCTAAGGTTGTGTCATTATCTGGTTTCTATAAGTCTATCCAGGGCCAATACCTTTCAACTGTTACCCTTAAATAAAAAATGAGCAGTCAAAGAAATATCAAAAGCAAAAGGAAAAAATGTGCAAAGATAGAAAATCAAAAGAAAAAGCAAATGACAAAGAAACAATACAAGAAAATATAAAGGGTAACTTGCTAAGACCAACAGGGAGGGTACCTCATTAATTCTGACTCCCTTTGTGAGACACATCCTTCATGTTTGATTGAATGGTGAAGAACATCAATTTTTCCCCTTGTACCTCTTGTATGGAAACTATTAATCAATTTAAGTTATACAAGCTCACTTGACTTACCTTGGTTGACCATGCAACTCCATATCAAAGGAGAAAAGAGCTCTTACTAATGCCTTGGTGTTGTTTTAATACTAGTTAATGGATAACTTGTTGTTGACTCAAACCCAGTCGACAGGGGTTCCCATCACTGTCGACACCAACCCACCGCAATATCCCTGAGCACCAGCCCAGACAAGTTTTAGCCTACCTAGCAACACCTGCAGAGAAGATGAGGTCTCACCCGAGGCAATCAAGGGAGAGTGGACGGAACCATGTTTCCGCCGAATGAAGGAGGATGATTGCGGCAACAATTACTCAACTTATCGCAGCATCCAAAACAGATCTATGCATTCAAGATTAACATCATTTGTATTCATAGCATTATTTAACAGAGTCATTCATCGAAACAAAAACAAGTATAATATTAAAAGGTTAACTGCAGCAAGAAATCATCACAACATGCATTAACACGAAAGGTACACAGGGAATTTCACATAACAGTTCTGTCTTGTCATATTACTTTAGAAAAACCCTGATACAACATCTCTGTAAAACCAGATCTCAGTAATATCTCTTGATCTCAGAACATATGCAAAACAACGCATCTCCAAGATATCGTATGACCTACAACTTTTTGTCTATATATAGGATTCCGCCATTACAATGCTTGTCCACTTACTAACAACTTCCTAACCTACTCCTGGACAAATGACCCAAAATATAACTAACACGGTCCAAATGACCCAAAATCCCACCTACTATGGTACAATTAGTTCAAAATTACATATCATATGGTTCAATGACCGAAAAACCCGCATTTTGCGGTACAAACGACTCAAAAAATACATAAAATAATGCAACCTTCTTCCTTCTGCGACTTATTCTGACGTGTCGCAGCATCAGGGATGTTGCGATTCTTCCTTACCAAACCGCCCGCCAACAGGCCCCCAACATAATCTTGTGGCTCGCCCTCGAGCCACGCCAACTGGACATGGTGTATTATGTGGTCTTGACTTTACTATAGTTCTGCAACTGTTCTTGCTTTCTGGATCGCGCGGTGTTGTCCTGCTCCTTCTGCTACACTGATAATCTGCTTGCTATCATGTACTTCTTGCCCAAAAGTGGACTTTTCCCAGCCTACTGTCATGGACCTTGCAAACTCATCCTCCAGTCTCGAGAGACTGATTGTAGAAAGAGAGGAATTTTTCGAGCAATGCCAGGGTGTAAAATAGGCCAGTGGTTCTGGCACATCTGTTTCACACCAGTAAGCACATATTACAGGGACCCAGGGGCTACGACCCCCCCCCCTTTTGTGTGGTTGCAGGGACCATGAGACTTCGAACCATCACCAACTTCATAGACATATCAGATGATACTTCATGCTTGTAACCCTTGAGTGTCCGAGGCGCGACTTGCTCCAAATGCTCATGTACACTCGTTGTTTGGGCCCTCAGCGCACGTGGTGTGCTACCACATGAAATGAAATGGATCATTTCCACAACCTCCTTGGAATTCCTAACTTATCTAGATGCCTGACCCTCTCGTAACATAACCCCTCTTAATTGGAACAACCTCTTTGCTCTTACTATCCTTGGGTTCCTATATTTATACATCGCATTCAGCCGTTTGTCTGCCTCGACAATCCTTTTCACCAACTGCTTTTGCTCTAGGGTAATCATAATATTTTGCTGCTCCGTGTGAGTATTAGCCAGACTTTTGAGGTGGGAGGAACAATCATACTTCCGCCTGTTTCCCTGCGTGCAAAGATGTGCGAAGCATCATCCCCCGACCCCTTTGGCCATGCTGCCATGGTGGATGCCTCGTGCCAACCATGCAAACCATCACTCCAGGTGCCGTCGGCCATGCTACCTCGGTTTATTCCTTATTCCAAATGTGTGTTCTTCTGGCACAATCTAAATCGACCAACCATCATATCTGCCCAAAAGGAAAAAGTCCCATCTGCATAATGATTTTTGATGTGACCCAGTCACAACGCTGCCACTTGTCGCGAACCCCTCCTAGCTTGCGGTAGAAGCCTCCCTGCTTCCGCATTCCATTCATGTTTGTGCGCCACCCTGCCACCGATCAATCTACACTTGTTGTTGTTTTTCTTTACCCGATGCGACTCAGGCATCACGCTGTTCCAAGCCTGATCGATAGGGATTCAACCTGCTACCATTAATCAACTTGGGTAGCATCGCTCCATCCAACTGCTGCAACTGTACCGCTCCTCCTGAAGTGATGCTACTGATGCTATACGGACCAAGCCAATGCATATGCAATTTTCCTGGATGTTTCATAAAATTGCTGTCATAAAACAACACCAAGTCACCCTATTGAAACAGTTTGTTCTTAATGTGGCAGTCATGCCACGGCTTCTGGCGATCCTTCTCCACTCCCTGATGAAAGTCGACGATAAAGCGATCCTCCAGCTGGACTAACTACGCTAGACGTTCCTCTAATGTTGCCGCAGAATCCATTCCTGTCATTGCTGCTAGGTGCAGACTTGGAACAATGGACTCCATGAAAATGATTACTTCTTGTCCATATACCAGCTTAAATGGTGTCTGACCCGTCAACCTTTTACATGTGGTGCGATAGGCCCACAATACTGCTAGGATTTTGAGATCCCAGTCGTCGCGGTTTGCATTGCACACCTTTGTCAGCGCATGTTCCAATATATTATTGAAAGCTTCAGTCGTGCCATTTTCCTGCAGATGATATGGTGTGCTCTTCTTATGCTGAATCTGCAGCTCCTCCGTCAATGCGCTGATGGTGCGGTTGAGAAAGTGACTGCCTTGATCACTCAACAATATCTTGGGGCAGCCGAAACGAGTGATAATGTTATCAAACAAAAACCGCGCAGCTGTGGCTGTGGAACAATCAACAACTGGTGCAGCTTTCACCCATCTAGTCAATTAGTCTGTCGCAGTGATAATGTATCTGGCACCAGTGCGCTTACCTGGTGGATTGATTGGTCCCACAAAATCCACTTCCCATTTGTCAAATGGCTGTAGCATTAACTTAGGCATCAACGACATCTTGTTCCTCCTGGATGGCTTCCGAGTTCTCTAGCAGATGTTGCAGGACCACGCATAGTCGGTCGCATCATTATGGAGCATGGGCCACCAGAGCCCTGCACGAAGCACCTCCCTGGCAGTCACTCGACTGCCATAGTGTCCTCCAGCCACCTCTCCATGTGCTTCTGCCAATATCTGCGCTTGCTCATGTGGCAAGACACACCGTTGTAATACCTCATCTGCACACATCTTCTATAACTCTCCTGCGATGAGATGGAAGTATGCAGCTTTAACCACCAACTGCCTCTTCGGACTAGTTGTGAGATCTTCTGGTGCGGTACCTGTTGCCATAAACTGAATGATTTCTTCAAAATATCCACCAGCTACTTAAACCCTAAATAGTTGTGCATCAGGAAACCCATCTTCAATATTAGTCGGCTCCTCTCCTGTGTTAATCCACGATAAGTGATCAGGACAGGAGTTCAACTGCCCTGGCTTCACAATTACTTCAAAGTCAAACTCTTGAAAGAGAATTAACCATCGGCATATCCTTCCCCCACAACATAGGCTTATTGACTAGGTACTTTAATGCCGAAAGGACAAGACAATGTCTACATTGTGTGCCAGAGTTCTCTATGAAATTCAACCACTATACGCCAAATATATTTACTAAGTGTCTATGGGAGCCACGAACAATTTTGAATGCCCGAGAGTTCAAATTTTGCCTACGTGTTGAGAACATAAATCATATGTTGAGCACTTAGATGTTAAAGTAAGTAAGTAGGCGTCGATAAGGATTTACCCGTCCAAAATCAAGAGGAAAATACGTCAAAGTATGAATTGTTTTGGATAACCACTTCACATCCAAGGCTCGATATTACTGCAGAGGTTCCTGAATACTCTAGCTCATTTTGATGAAGTTAACAAGATGGAAAGCAGGAATTTCAAGACAGGGAAACATTTCAGGTTTGAAGAGAACAACTTAGGAGCATGATGATTTAAATTTTGAAAGGTTGAAAAGAGTTATTGTTAAAAAGTATCATGTATAAGATTTTGGGTAGCGTCCATGGTAAAATTCTAGGTTTTGTTGCCAAAATTCCTATAAAATGCAAAAACCTTGAATTGAGCCTAAATCATTATGCTTAATGATTAGAAAGCTCAAATGGATTCCAAGGCTTCTTCAGAGCATGTTTATCTTTTTCAACACCTGTCTGCATCAGCTATGGCATCAAAGCAAAGAGCCAACTAAAAGTTGAGTCAAAGAAGTTACCACAAAAATAGGGTCTTGAACTATTTTCCTATATTTTAATCACACCTCATTTCAGTTATGATTATTTTGGGTTAAAAGGATCTTCGATCCCGTTTAATGTAATTGATTGTTATAACTGTAAAGAAAACTGCCATCCGTGTTAGAAATATGAGAAGATAGAGATGTCAGGGGGTTTGAGGAGGTGAAGTTAAAGGATATAAACTCAGTAATATCGTATCTACAGCTGAATACAAAATTATTTTATGCTTCCAATCTATGGTCCATTCTTAGATTGTGTTGTTAATTCTTGTTTTCCTTCTTTTATTTTGGATATAAGATTGTTTATGTTTTTCATGGATGATTAGGAATTTGTCGTTCTAACAACCTTACACTGTACGACGAAGTTTCTTGCAAACTGTGTTTTTTTTCAGGCCATTTAACTTGATATTTCAACGTTGTTTTCTTCTCAAGTCCTTCTTCATGTGTTAATATCCCACTGTATTATTCTTCATTTTCATTTCCTTATGGTCCAGTCATAATGTATACATGCTTGAAACCTATAAGATTACCTGTTGATTGATTCTTGCTCTGTTATTAATCTCATATATTCATTTTTTCTCCTGTCGGATCACTATCTATTTCTCTCTAAATTAACCAACCGCTCCAATAAAAACTACCTCAGATCCAAGATGTGCTAGGATTGTCTTTCTAGCATTCAAGAGACAACTTCTAGCACTAACAGTAACCCTTGGTATTGTTAGAATATTTTACCCCCTCCTTCAGGTTCACCTATAACCTTATCATTTATCCTCCATAATTCACTTCATTTTTTGATCTGCAACCTTTGGCTAAAGCTTAATAGATGGATTCTAGACCTCTCCTCTCTGTAAATGTTTCACTAGGAAGACCTCCCAGTTATAGTTCCCTTTGTAGTATGATTTTCCAAGTGAGGAATGCTCTCCTATAGGTCTAGTCTAAAACAAGTTCCACCCCATTCTATGCCAAATAAGGTGGCAATTGAAAGGGTAGGTACTCCTTGAATTAAGAGGTTAAACCTACTTGCTGTAAAAAACATTATTGTGGCAACTCCTATGGGTCTATGGACACTTGATAGTAGTGGAGCTAAGGTTGTGTCATTATCTGGTTTCTATAAGGCTATCCACGGCTAATACCTTTCAATTGTTACCCTTAAATAAAAAATAAGTAGTCAAAGAAATATCAAAAGCAAAAGGAGAAATGTTCAAAGATAGAAAATCAAAAGAAAAATCAAATGACAAAGAAACAATACAAGAAAATATAAAGGGTAACTTGCTAAGACCAACAGGGAGGGTACCTCATTAATTCTGACTCCCTTTGTGAGACACATCCCTCATGTTTGATTGAATGGTGAAGAACATACATTTTTCCCCTTGTACCTCTTGTATGGAAACTATTAATCAATTTAAGTTATACAAGCTCACTTGACTTACCTTGGTTGACCATGAAACTCCATATCAAAGGAGAAAATAGCTCTTACTAATCCCTTGGTGTTGTTTTAGTACTGGTTAATGGATAACGTTTTGTTGACTCAAACCCAGTCGACATGGGTCCCCATCACTGTTGACACCAATCCACCGCGATCTCCCTAAGCATCGTCCCAGAGAGGTTTTAACTTGCCCAGCAACCCCTGTAGAGTAGATGAGGTCTCACCCAAGGAAATCAAGGTGGAGTGGATGGAACCATGTTTCCACCAAATGAAGGAGGATGATTGCGACAACAATTACTCAACTTATTGCAGCATCCAAAACAGATCTATGCATTCAAGATTAACATCATTTGTATTCATAGCATTATTTAATAGTCATTCATCGCAACAAAAACAAGTATAATATTAAAAGGTTAACTGCAGCAAGAAATCATCACAACATGATTTAACACGAAAGGTACACAGGGAATTTCACCAAACAGTTCCGTCTTGTCATATTACTTCAAAAAAACCCTGATACAACATCTCTACAAAACCAGATCTCAACGATATCTCTTGATCTTAGAACATATGCAAAACAACGCATCTCCAAGATATCCTATGACCTACGACTTTCTGTCTATATATAGGCTTCCGCGTTTACAATGCTTATCTACTTACTAACAATTTCCTAACCAACTCCTAGACAAATGACCCAAAATCTAACTAACACGGTCCAAATGACCCAAAAACCCGCCTACTGCAGTACAATTACCTCAAAATTACATATCATATGGTTCAATGACCCAAAAACCCGCATTCTGCGGTGCAAACGACTCAAAAAATACATCAAATAATGCATCCTTCTTCCTTCCACGAATTCTTCTGACATGTCGCAGCATCGACGATGTTGCGATTCTTCCTTACCAAACTGCCTGCCAATAGGCCGCCAACACAATATTATGGCTCGCCCTCGATCCACGTCAACTGGACATGGTGTATTATGTGGTCTTGACTCTACTATAGTTCTGCAACTATTCTTTCTATCTAGATCACACGGTGTTGTCCTGCTCCTTCTACTACACTGATAATCTGCTCATTGTCATGTACTTCTTTCCCAAAAGTGGAATTTTCTCGGCTTAATGTCATGGACCTTGCAAAATCATCGTCCAGTCTCGAGAGACCGATTGTAGACAAAGAGAAATTTTTCGAGCAACGCCAGGGTGTAAAACAGGCCAGTGGTTTTGGCACATCTGTTTCGCACCAGTAAGCACATGTTATAGGGACCCGGGGGCTACGAACCCCCCCCCTTTTGTGTCGTCGTAGGGACCACGAGACTTCCAACCATCACCAACTACCTAGAAATATCGGATGAGACTTCATGCTTGTAACCTCTTAGTGTCCAAGGCGCGGCTTGCTCCAAACTCTCATGTACAGTCGTTGTTCGGGCCCTCAACGCACCTTGTGTGCTACCACATGAAATGAAATGGAGCATTTGCACAACCTCCTTGGAATTCCTAACTTAGCTAGATGCCTGACCCTCTCGTTACATAACCCCTATTAATTGGAACAACCTTCTCTTACTATCCTCGAGTTCCTATATTTATACATCGCATTCAGCTGTTCGTCTACCTCGGCAATCCTTTGCACCACCTGCTCATGCTCCAGAGTAATCATAATATTCCGCTGCTCCGTGTGAGTATTAGCCAGACTTATGAGGTGGGAAGAACAATCATACTTCCACCTGTTTCCCTGCATGCAAAAATGTGCAAAGCATCATCCCCCAGTCCCTTTGGCCATGCTGCCATGGTGGATGCCTCGTGCCAACCATGCAAACAATCACTCTAGGTGTCATCGACCATGCTGCCTCGGTGTATTCCTTATTCCAAATGTGCGTTCTTCTGGCACAATCTGAATCGACTAACGAACATATCTGCCCAAAAGGAAAAAGTCCCATCTGCATAATGATTTCTGATGTGACCCAATCGCAACGCTGCCACTTGTCGCGGACCAATACTAGCTTGCGGCATAAGCCTCCTGCTTCCGCATTCCGTTACTGTTTGTGCGCCACCCTGCCACCGATCAATCTACACTTGTTGTTGTTTTTATTTACCCAATGTGACTTAAGCATCACGCTGTTTCAAGCCTGACTAATAGGGATTCAACCTGCTACCATTAATCAACTTGGGGAGCATCGCACCATCCAACTGCTGCAACTGTACCGCTCCTCCTGAAGTGATGCTACTGATGCGATACGGACCAAGCCAATGCATCTGCAATTTTCGTGGATGTTTCATAAACTTGCTGTCATACAATAGCACCAAGCCACCCTGTTGAAACTATTTTTTCTTAATGTGGCAGTCATGCCACGCCTTCTCGCGATCCTTGTCCACACCCTGATGAAAGCCAATGATAAAGCGATCTTCCTCCAACTAGACTAACGGCGCTAGACATTCCTCTAATCCTGCCGCAGAATCCATTCCTGTCATTGCTGCTACGCGTAGACTTGGAACAATGTACTCCATGGGCATGATCGCTTTTTTTCCATATACTAGCTTAAATGGTGTCTGACCCATCAACCTTTTACATGTGGTGCGATGAGCCCACAAAACTGCTGGGATTTTGAGATCCCAGTCGTCGTGGTTCGCATTGTTACACCATAATATTCCACCCTGTGAGCTTCAACATTGTTTGGCCTGTAGGATCCATTTCAGTGACTCAGATCCACTTATATCCTTCAGAGATACCAGTTTGCCCTATTTTTATTCCTACCTGCATGTTGCATCACTATAGCATGCGTACCCGCAAGTTGCATCACTATAGCTCGCGGGTATCAAGTAAAATGGTAAAAACCACTATTAATTACTTTTTACTCCCAAAAAGTGGTCATTGGGTGACCTTTGGCTCTCCATCTTCCCGAGTAACGCCTCGATGTATCCTTTCACCTACCTTTGAGAGGACTATATATTGAGCACATATGGCTTATGGACGAGAGAAAGAAGAGAATCATAAGAGAACTCTAGTGGATTTTTTCCCTATCTTGAGACTGCACTCATTGATCCTTGTAGTTGTTAACCATTTATGTCCACCTTCCAAACTCCCATCTAGTTTGAGTTTTCCATTCATGGAGGATTGAAGTGGTGGAGGCGCAAGTGAATTGCTCTAGATCTTGGTTCAGACTGGTTGCCGGCAAGAGGTCGTATCACTTTGTACTTCTTCTTGTTCATTAATAGAAATACTCATATTCTCGTCCATTCATGGTGTGAATGTCATTTATTATACATTGGGTTACATTTGCTTATGATATTATGGACCATTGTTATTGATAATGTTAATTCCATTTATATATTATATGTACTTGTTGGATATTGGTTGTCAAGACTAATTTGCAGATTTCAAGTGCATGGATTGAAAGCTCCAACAGGGATCTACATCAAACGTTTGGATCGAGGTTGGTTACATTTCTCCATTATCTTAACATTTTCATTTATGATAGCATTGCTTTGAGAATTGAGTAGATTTCTGGTAGTCATCTGTCTATTGTGGTATTCCCAAGCCATGGTGAGTTTTCTCCAATACAAAAATGGCAACTCCGTTGGGGAAAACATCCATGTTTGGGAAATGTTTTGAGCATTAGTCCTTACTTAGAGTTGCTGTTTATCAAAGCTCTGTGTCACTGATTGGCCGTTAAGATACACTATAGAAAACTTGCTTTTTCTAAGCCTCTGGACTCTTTATTTTCCCATTTTCCTTTCCTCACCCGCGAGATAGCTTTGATCAGCTCGCGTATACCCACCTCTGTTTACTCTACTGCTCGTAGGTACCCATAGGTATTCCTTCGACAGTAGCGTGTAACTCCGGCTTTTGTTGGTTTATGGCTATTGGTTGTTGCTGGGTGAGTTTGGTTGATTCTTGAGTCTTTGTTGGCCTCTTTCTTGACTGTTTCATGCCTTGGTTGTGACCAGAACTCTTCGTCTCTCTTGGTTGAGCCTTCTTGGTTTTTCCTTTTGAGCTCATTCCTTTGGCTAAATCTTGCTATTTAGGATCTGCTGGGTTGTCTTAGTGATATTCTTGGCACTTCAGTGACTGAATAGTAGGATTTTGCTTGCATTTTTTCATTCCATTTATATTGAAAAAATACAACAATATAGATCTAGTTTTTTTTTTGCATTTTCTTTCTTGTTTATAAGCGAAAATACAAAAATATTTTACTTTCATGTATTGCATCTTGCATTGAGTGCTTGTTGCCTTCATTTTAGGTTCTGCTTGTGCATCAAAAAGATAAAAGATTGCATCTTTATTTCGGAATTGTGGGTTGATTTTGCATATTAGTGACATTGTTTTATTGTATAGATGAGTCTAGGTTTGGACGATTTTGCATACTATTGAGTCTACACATCATTAGTTTCATGACCATATCCCTTGAGTAACCACAAACACTAAAATTAACGCTTAATCATTAAAATTGATTAGACTGATTTTATTTATAGGGTACACCAACTAGCATAGGTTTAGAGTCTTGGAAAAGATCATTGCGAGTTAACAATCCAAGACTACTAGACGAAACATTAGGTGTCTGACCAGGGAGTGGAGGAATCCATGGTATAGATCGGTGTTCTCAGGAAGCTCTACTCAATCTAGAGTTAAGCCCGAGGTCACGGGAGGTTGTTTGAGGAGATATCCCTCTGATACTAGCTGAACGTGGGAGATATATCCAGGATTTGTTCGTATCTGGGGGTACCGTAGGTTCGTCCTCTTGTGCTTTGGGCTTAGCTACCCTGCCCATATGATGGGTCCCACCTGCGACTGTACCCCTGAGTATTGGTTATATTGCGGTAAACATGGTTGCCTTACCTAGGTACTGCACAGAGTACTTGTAGTGGTTATGTTGTTTGTGTCCTGAGTCAGATAGGGATTGGACAACATAGTTGTGTTTGTGCAGTGGACTTGACCTTGTCAACACAGTGAAGCCTAGGTGTCTCTATAACTGATTCTTTTACCTCCGACTATAGTTTGAGAGTCTCAAGCCTCTCCTAGGAGAGACATACCAGCTCTAGTGTCGGGAGCTCATTTAGCCTCTCTGTTTGTCTGCTCTTGGCTGTAGTTTCTCTAGGTGTGTGCTTTTGATTTACTATTTTTGATCGATAGTTGGCCTTTAGGGGACGTTGTGACTCTCTCCGGAGATATCGTGGTGCATATCCCTACTCTCCGCCGGTCCCGTTGTTTGGCTGGTTTAAATCCACTCGAGGTTACACGCCGTATTGCTAGAGGATGCCGGAGGGCTCCCTCTGAGTCTTCGGATTCTTACGAGACTTACGTTGAAGATTACATGGTTGGACATCCCAATATTGGGCAAGATCCTTCGACTCCTTCGAGTAGAGTTGAACATACTTCCGATCCCCATACTCCTTGTGAGGATTGGGGAGGTGATCCACCTGAGACTCAACCTAGTTCTATTTGGCCTAATCCACTTGACCGGGATTTGTTTGATCCTTCAAATCCGGATAATTATTTTTATGGAATGCCCAATTTACCTGAGGATGAAGAACTGGATGAACCTTTTGTTCCTTCGTTGCCACGCAATTATAGATATGGGATGTCTGAGACTCATGATGATACTGGCCCTATGATCAACCCCACCACACTCTCTTTTGGTATTCCTAGTCATAGTACTGTCGAACCTTCCACTATGGTTGGTACTCACGCTAGCATTAGTCAAAGTGTTAGCCATACTATACCCACTGGGGGCACTACCCTCGCTGGGGGCACTACGTTGTCCACCCACTCACATAGTATGGGGATTGGTCAGATTCCTAACAATGCTAATATTGGAACACGACCACCTCCTAGGAATACCCAACCTAACCAGAATGTTGTTCGGAATACGACTCGCCATCCACCACCTAATACACCTGTCACTACTCGTCAACCTAGGACTACTTTTTCACATGATACCGTTCCTCGCAACCACGGGGGTGGAAACATACCGCATACTTTTGCGTCCACTGTCGCCACTAGTAATGATAATGTAGGGGGTGGGAATATTTCCTATCCACATGGACATCACACCACCAACCCTGCTACTAGTCACACCCATATTGGAGCTGGGAATGCTTCGCATGCTTCTGGTCACCACAGAACTGCTCAAGCTAATCCTAATATTGGGGGTGGGAACATACCATACCATTACGGTTATTACAACATGGTTCCCGCTATGAATAGTACATACATGCCCCATACTCATGGTGGAAACCCTTACTACAACACAGTCGGTGCTGGCCACCAGTATCACCCACCACCCCAATATGGTGCTCAAAACGTGCATATACCTACTTACTCTCAAATGGGTCTGACAGGGGGAGGCTATCAATCTTATGGCCATGGACAAGCTTACGGTTCGTCAGGTCGTCATTATCAGTAGTTTAATCCTCATGGTCAAGCTTTTGGTCCATCTTATAACACAGTTCCGTTTAACCAACCTTTTATGGGAGCTTATAATCAAGCTTTCCAGCCTCAACTCCCGTTCCTTGCATGCTTGAATCTCCCAGATCTTTCAAAGCTCAAGAATGATCCGGTGTGTCATGACCCTACTTGGCCCCTAGTCCCTACCAAGCTCCCTTCGGACGTTCTGAAGTTTGAGGGGAAAGGTGGTGAGGACCCGGGGGATCATGTCACGATGTTTCACCTTTGGTGCTCCTCCAACTCTTTGAATCATGATTCCATTCGATTACGCCTATTTCAATGCACCCTCACTGGGGGAGCCACGAAGTGGTATGTGGAGTTTCCCAGAAACACCTATAGGGGATTCAACGAGATTGCTTTGGTTTTCTTAGACCATTTCCAGTTACTGGTTCGTTATGACACTGGTACTGAGTTGTTGTCCACCTTCCATCAGAATAAGGCCACACATATTTCTGACCACGTTCAAGAGTGGCGTCGGCGGAAGAGATTAGTGAAAGCCAGCATTCCTCCAGAGTTCCTGTTGGAATGGTTCCTCAAGTATTTACTTCCATACATTGCTAAGGATGTTTCAATGTCCGACATTGTGATTGAGGAACAAGCTATCTTGAAAGTCTAGCAGTTAGATCTACTTTATTCTTAGTCTGGCATTTTGTATGACATTATTCCTGATGCACCGAGAACAAGACATGAGCCTACGTCAGTTCCTGGACCACATGCCGATGGCATCATGGGGTCCGCATGCACTCGCCCTATAGACTTGGTGGGTAATCAAATGCAAAAATTTTCGCTAAACCAGTTTGCTCCCAGACAGGTTCACACCTTGTCCACTTCGACTCTGTCGTCTGCTGTACACAATGTGCAATCAACGAAACCGTCGAGTAACTAGAAACCCGGTGGTAAGAAAAAGGGAGAAATAATCGTAGGGGTGGAAACAATGGAAGTAATAACAATAGAAATCATAATACTCCTCGTAAAGAGAATTCCAACCCTCCTTGGGAAGGCGGTAATGCTGGCGAGGATCGTAAACCTAGGCATAAGCTGAAATTCCCTTGTAAGATTTGTGGGGAGGATCATCTTACTCACTTATGTCCTCGAATTGAAGAAGCATCGAAGCATTTGGCACAGAGCCCAGCTTTGTTGAAGGATCCCCTTCCTCATCATCAAAACATGGCTTCACATGCTCCTACCACTGGTTATGGTACTATTGAAACGACAACGGCTTCTTCCAATACTAGTGGTTATGGATGTGTGAATATGGTTCAGTCGGAGGTTTGTGTTGCTACTCGTCAGCGCGATTATGGTGCACTACAACCTCATTTAGGGAATGAGCCTCCCCCTCCTCCTGATAATTCCTTGCATATCAAGAAGCCTTCCATTATGCCGCAGATACCGAAAGGTGTTCTCAAGTGCACCACGCATAATCCTAATGCTTGAGCCACCCAGAACTACTCCATCGTAGAAGATTTGGGCCAAACTCCGTGTGGCATGTCGGCTCTTGAAGTTTTGCAAGCCTGTCCTTCTCAGAAGCATGCCCTTTGAGTGAGTTAGGAGTTAAGGATGGGGGATGTCCTAGTGTTATCAAGTTCGATACTACTGATGTCTAGCCTCGCTTACCTTACCACGTGGCTTTTCAAATCTAGGTGGTTTTCCTTAAGAGCTTCGTCAAACATATTATGGTTGATGAAGGTGCCTCTGTGTCAGTAATGTTGTTATCTTGTTGGAAAGCTCTTGGCTCTCCTCCTCTACTCGCGTCTATAACTACACTCACTCCATTCGACGGTATATCTTTTACGCCACATGGAATTATCCCTTCCCTTGTTGTCTCCTTGGGAGGTAAGTCCGTGCCTATTGAAGTCGAAGTGGTTGATGCACCCATAGACTACAACCTTTTACTGGGTTGGAACTGGATGTACGCTATGAAGGCTGTCGCGTCTACTGTATTTCGAGTTATTTGCTTTCCCCATGAAGGCAATATTGTGACGATCAATCAGCTGGATTTTGTTGGTACTCCTTCCATAGCATCCATGGGATCTGTAGTCCCGCAAGTTTCTGATTCTCAGCCGAAAAATGGGAACATAGGTGTTGGAATGTACCCTTCATTGATGGGAACTTATAATCTTTCTGCACCTGTGAATTTTATTGGAACCATCACCGACAATGCGCCTCCTCCTCCAAATGATATGTTATTCTGGACCTCATATTTAAATGATCTGTGGACTTTACCATCCACGCGTTCCACGTCTGGAGACATTGCGCACGTTGGGATGTCTATGGATTTATCTGTAGCAGAGCTCACTTACGATCATATCCAAGAAACCACTGCAGATCCGGATCTCTCTTCTTCCCAGACAGTTGAAGAAGATCCCGTTACGCTGCCAGTTTGGGCAGCCAACTCATCTTTCTCTCACGATTTCCTTGATGATACTTTACCATCTGATGAAGCTATCCTTGAGGCCATTTGTGGTAGTGAGAGGCCTTGGGAAGATATGCACCATCGCTCTGATTTCCTTCCCAACCTCGAGCTCGTTGAGCAGGAGGAGTTTAGGATGACTCTAGCTGAGATGGTTGGTCACCCTGTGGCTCTTTTAGAGTCGCATGAAGTTTTTGCGGAGGGGAATATGGCCAATATTTCCCCAACAACTTCGATCAACATCTCCCGCACTCCTGGAAAGATTGAGAACGTCTACGTCGGTGCCAATTGCACTCCTGAGGAGATTGCTATTTACACTGACTTGTTTACCGAACTCCGGGAAGCTTTCGCCTGGTCATATGAGGAGATTCTAGGAATAGACCCCCTCATTGTTGAACACGAGATTAGAACGTATCCCGATGCTAAACCGGTTCAACAACGCTTACGTGCTGTGAACCCTAGGAAGGAATCTGCTATTAAGGCAGAGGTGGAGAAACTGCTCAAAGCTGGTTTCATCTACCCCGTTCCCCTTACTGAATGGGTGTCAAACCCTGTTCCTATGGATAAGAAGCAGGGAACGATCCATGTATGCATTGATTTCAGAGATTTGAATTGTGCATGTTCAAAAGAAAACTTCCCCATGCCATTCATTGATCAAATATTGGATGCTTGTGCGGGGATTGATATTTTTTCATTCATGGATGGATTCTCGGGTTATAATCAGATTCAAATCAAACCCGCAGAACAACATAAGACGACATTTATTTGTCCATGGGGAACATTTGCGTACCGGAAAATGCCCTTCGTCCTGAAGAATGCCGGAGCTACTTTTCAACGAGCCATGACCTATGCCTTTCACGATCTTAAGATGATTATGGAAGTTTTATTGGATGATCTTGCTAGCCGTTCTCGCAAGAGAATGGACCACCCCAAGAACCTCCGTATGATTCTCGAATGATGTATCCACTACAAAATTCGATTGAATCCAAACAAATGCATCTTCACTTTTAGGACTAGTTTCCTTCTAACATTTATAGTTTCGAGAGAGGGTATTAGAGTCGATCCTCTCAAAGTTGAGGCAATATTTCAGTTGCCTCCTCCGCGTAATCTGTTACAACTTCAGGGCCTCCAAGGGAGAGATACTTTTCTACGTCGGTTTATAGCTAACTATGCTAATATTACTAAAGGTTTCACACGCCTATTGAAGAAAGACACACCTTTTATCTGGGATGAGTGATCCCATCAGTCTTTCGACGCCCTTAAGAAAGATTTGGTATTGGTCCCTGTGCTTAGTCTGCTGGACTTTACACGAGATTTCATTCTTTATGTGGCCGCGTCTCAAGAGACTATTGGCATGGTCTTGGTTCAGGTAGATGATGCGCTCGTCGAGCATGTTATCTATTATCTCAGTCAAAATTTAGTAGATGTTGAACTAAGGTACACCCACGCAGAAAAAATGGCACTTGCGACTGTCCACGCAGTCCAGCGGTTACAGTATTACATTTTGCTTCAAACAACCACCGTTGTAGCTCACATCAATCCATTTCAGTTCATGCTATCACGATGCCTTATCGGGGGTAAGTATAATAAATGGATTGTGATCCTTCAGGAATTTGATCTTGATTTTGCTTCGGCAAAATCAGTGAAATCATTGGTGTTCGCTGAGCTTATGTCGGACCTTCCACGACTTGATGAGGATGTCATTCATGAAGATTCCTTTGTGGATGAATACTTATTTCTTATCTCAACCGAGGACCCTTGGTATGGGGATGTCATTGTATATCTCCAAACTTTGAAGTTTCCTCCGCATTATTCACGAGATGAGCAATGGCATGTGAAACATCACGCTAACGATTATACTATCATCGATGACACTTTGTATCACCGAGGAAAGGATTCCATTCTCCGTCGTTGCTTGAATCACGAAGAAGTGGAATGAGTACCTAATGATTGCCATGCGGGGACGTGTGGCGGTCACTTATCCGGGCTTGCTGCAGCCCAACGTATCATGCGAGCGGATTATTTTTGGCCTACCATCATTAAAGATTGTATTAACGCCGTGAAGAGATGTCACCCTTGCCAGGTGTTTCCTCGGAACGTACACTCGCATCCAGCGCCCCTCCATCCGGTCATCACTGTCGGTCCCTTCACTAAGTGGGGGGTAGATTTCATGGATTGAAAACCAGCTTTGGCTGGGGCGCATCACCATATTATGGTGGCCGTGGATTATTTTTCCAAGTGGGATGAGGCCATGCCTACTGTAAAAGCCGATGGTGCTACTGCATCCCACTTCGTGTTCAACCAGATTATCACTCGGTTTGGTATCCCAAAGGAGATTGTCACTGACCATGGAAGTCACTTTCAAAACAAGATGATGGAGGATTTGTCTCTCAAGCTTGGGTTTCATCAGAAACACTCATCTTCCTACTATCCTTAAGCGAATGGTTAGGTTGAAGCAGTAAATAATTCTTTGAAGACCATTCTCCAACGCACCATCCAACAAAGTAAGACCAATTGGCATATTATGTTGTATCCTGCTTTGTGGGCATATCGAACCGCAGTTAAGACTGCCACCGGGTTCTCACCATTTCAGTTAGTTCATGGTGTGGAGTCACTTTTACTGATTGAAGGTGAAATCCCTTCACTCAAGCTAGCCATAGAGCTCCTCCCTGATACGACGGAGATTGAGCAATGTTTAGTACACCTCGAGCAACTTGACGAGCACCGTCGAGATGCCGCTGTGGCCATTGATGTTAACAAGCATCGTGTCAAGGTTCAATATGATAGGTCTTTCCGTCCCCGATAATATGCTGAAGGTGACTTGGTACTCTTGTATGACCAAGCTAAAGAACCCCTGGGGGTAGGCAAGTTCAATCCTGTGTGGCACAGTCCTTACATTGTGAAGCGTGTCCTAGAAAAAGGAGCTTACGAGTTAGAAGACTATGAGGGAGTTGCCTTGAAGGAGCCTAGAAATGGGATCTACCTCAAGCGGTATTACGCTTGAACCTTTGGTTCAGGCTGATACTTTTGTACACTATTGTATAGTTTTTCTGTACATAGTTTAGATTTCCTTTTGGTTGTCAGGTCTACTGATTAGCCTCTATTTGATTGATAGATGTCAACGAGATTTCCTACATTCTTGTGTTTCGCAGATGGTGCTAGCCGACATACACAGCAACTTGCTTCTGCTTCCTGGGTTATCTTGTCACCTGACCACCTAGTTGTGTCTTGAGGAGGTGCTTGTCTCGGTCTTACATCTAATAATGTGGCTGAGTATAGTGCCGTTGTTGAGCTACTTCGGGATGCCATTTCACATGACATCCAGTCTTTAGAAGTCTGCCTGGATTCACAACTAGTTGTGTCTCAGCTGAATGGGCAGTACCGTATACGAGACCCTACCTTACTACGGATATTCCTTAAGGTATGACTCTTGGAGAGACATTTTGTTTCTATTACATATATTCATATTCTGAGAAGTCATAATTATATATCTGATGCATATGCTAACTATGTATTAGATTGGAATTTGTCACATTCATCATGAAGCACATAAATACAAAGACATTAAAACATTTGTAACATACACACATGTAGTAGAACCAAGAACCAAAGTTGTATATATATATAAATATGTCCAAAAATGGTAGTGTCATACAAAACTGGAGCCCGTAGCCCTAAAAAATATACATATCGATACAAAAAATGATGAGACCCCAGGATATCTATTCCCTCCGAGGAGGTCTAGCTTCCACCTTGACAGGATGTGCCTCATAGAAGTACTGTACTGCATTGGCCACCCGCTGCAGTAGCCGCACCCACTCACTAGGAACACCCACTACCTGGCGCTGCATGGCCTCAAGTAGTTGGGCCACGTCTATCTGTGGTAATCGGGAAACCATCCGTGATATGTTGTGCCGCAACGTCTGGAGTGGGCGCCCTGCTGCAGCATCTGCTACCACCTCATCTCTACCCCAACGACCATGTCTCGGGAAGCCCTCGGGTCTCACTAGGCCTTTGTCTGCGAGCAAACAGTCACCCATTAGCACATGATATTACCACCAAAAATATTTTTTGCATTTCAACTGTAATAAAAAATGCATAAAAATTTAATAAACACAAAACCAAAAGAGTACTCACCGATGTCTCCGAAAGCTGCATTTGGTGGGAGCGGCATGTCATGGTCCTATCTGAAGTCTATCGCCGCATAGGGATAGTTCTCTATTGCGATCACCTGCCAGTTCCACCAGCGGAAGAACTCCTCAGTATATGGTGACGCCAGATGGCCACCACCCTGTCGTGTCAGGATCTCAGCCCATCGGTTCAGGGATAGATCACAAAGACTGTGAGGAGAGACATCCACCCTCAGGCTAAGTCCCGGAACCCTCTCAAAGAAGAAACTGCAGAGGATGCTACCATACCCAAAGTTTTTGGCCTTCCCCTCTTTGCATTCCGTCAGTTGTGTCTTCATAGACACCAGCAGAGTAGTACACCAGTCGAATATAGTAGGCTGCAAGCATTGTGATGCATAGAACATCACCGGTCTGGATGCCTGATGCAGTGCTTTGGATCCTATGATTCGCACTAGAGTAGCCACAATGATCTTTGTACTCAGATCCGTTATGGCATTGACTGGCACTTGGCTTTCCACTGCTCGTGTGTTGGCGGGGCAATACTGCGCTATGTAGTCCTGCACAGTGATCCCACAACCACGATCCGTGACCGAAGACTTGCCACCTCCCCTCTACGGGACAAACCGGTAATGAAATAGATATCCTCTACTTCTAGTGTCAGTGTTTTCCCATTGAGGATGAAGTGTTGAGCATCCACATCCCAGTAGTTGATTAGATGACGGAGTAGTAGGTTTTGGGCCCTTAAACCCCCTAGACTCCAATATTTATATAAGCCACATGGTTGCAATGCTTGTTGTGCTTGCAAATTGTTGCGCACGACCTCATCAACCTGGTCATGCTCTCGTTCCCTCCACTCTACAACCATCCTGGAGTGCAAAACAAGTCAATTTTGGTCAGTTTCATGATTAAAAATTTCTTCATGGCCGTACCTGCGGGCTAATTTGTAGACAGGTTCAGGTACCCACGAGCAGTCTATTTTTTGACTGCGCGTTTCGTTCCCTACCTGCGACCCACATAGTTATAGCCCGCGGGTAGTGCCGAAGCCATCTAGTGCTTGGCCAAACAAAAAATTCCATCGACCAAAATTGAAATAAAAGCATTGAAATGAAAGGTATGGGAGTGACCACTAACCTGCTCCGGACGGTTTGCTGAACGCTCGCTTGTAGCTCCCACGATCGGCGTTTGAAGTTTCAAGTGAAAACTACCCAGATAACTCCAAATTGGTGAATAGTGCAAATGAATTGTAATTTGGAAAATTTATTACTATTTATAATTTTCTGGACCCACTTTTCTATAGTTTTTTCCATTTTGAGCTGTTATGAACCAATATCGTGTCATGGAATAGTGTTTTTTCAACAGATTTCCTTGGCAAGAGTTGTTCTGAACCATTTCACACCTACGGCAGGTATGTTTCACACCTGGAACATAGGTTAGACGCCATTTTCACATGCATTATGCATTTGACCTATTGACCGTTTTCATAAACCCTAGGTGCGACCCTGCTTCGTGATTGACACGGAACCTTCACACTGTTATAGAAGTGTCGTTATGTGGCGGTAGGGATTTCCCGAACATGGGTACCCTAGTTAGAACCCCTTTATGCATTCTGGTGCCCATGCCGTTGTTTGTCCTTAGGATTGGGAGTCCTTTGTAGTCACGCCATGATGTTGCGATAAAGACTCATACTCTACTTTGTCTTATGCTGGCCATCTCCCTTAAGGACTCCCCTCAATTATATCATGTTGTGATTGCATTGCATCATCCTGCTTGTTGCTTGAGCCTTGTGCCGGTTTCGCTTACTCAATTGTCAGCCTGGTGCCTGAGCACTTTTCCTTGTCGAGCCCTACAGAGCTTATATTTTCCCTTCACAATTTGATGACCTTTTGACCCTGAGGGAAAACACCCCCAAGTTTCCACATCCTGCACACACTTCCTTGCATTGAGCATAGGTATGTTCCACTACTTGGGGACTAGTCTACTAGCTATTTGACACTCGTTCCCTCACTTGCTGTACTATAAGCAATTTTATTCTTTTTCAAGCTTCTCCCAAATATGAAAAAGACCAAAAAAATCAAATATTCCAAAAAGCCAGATGAGATTATGGTCACTTGTTGGCAGCTGTTGTGTCGGGCCTTTGAACAGAGCATTCATTCCACTCCGTACATTATGAGTCGGGACTATAGTTGGGCCTTAGGAGCTGTACTTGTTTCTCAGCTTTCTCCACCGATTGGTTAAGCTTCCAGTCATTATGGAGCCCCTTTGTAATGTCTGTTGCATTGCATAGTTTATGTCAAGTCTATGCTTCTCGAGTCTATCCATATGTTCATGCTCTTGTTCAAAGGAAGTCCTGAAACCAGTGTCGGCCACTCCTCAGATCTCTTGACTATTGCATGATGGCCATCCTTATTGAGTCAGTCCATTTCACCTGAGACCTTCCAAATCTTTCAGCATTGCTGGTACCTCATGTTGGTTGATGGGGGATGCCTTAATGCCCTCCTTCCAGTGAGTCTCGTTCCGTCGACTTCAACTCATTTATTCCGGGACTTGAGGCTTAGAGTTTAGTTGAGTACCTTGAGGTTTGCAGTCATTAGTGGCAAGTTCTCTCTTCATCGACAATTTTGGGAATACATTAATATCCCCTGATCGATGGATTCATCTTAGTGTTCAACTTCAACCCATTTATTCACACTCTGATAATTGTGCTCTGTGCCTTGATGCCCATTTTCATTATTGGTGGGTTATCTCGTGTCTATTAACGGTATACATCATTGACTGGTATTTAGATGATGTCTCATCAGGTTCAACCCCAACTCCTTTATTCACTTGATGGGACTTGCACCGTCGAAGACTTGTGTAGAAGACCCCAGGCGATTGTGGCATTCAGTATGCTACATATGACTTTGACTTTACATCTGAGATATCACCTCTTAGATTTCAGCAGTTTGTACCTCCAGTTTTGCACCAGTTGTCTTCTTTTCAATAGAAGACCGTATCTTACTGTAGAGGGATCATGGCTATGATAACCTATGACATGTATCCAGTATATACTGCCTATTCATGGCCATTGTATTAGATTGTTGTACTATACCAACATGTATTCAGAGATACTATTGTATTATGATGAGTGAGCTGTTCTTTCCACTTGTGTCTCCATCACCCCACTTTTGAGTTTTATAATGTATTTCGTCCATTGTAGCACTTTCAGTCTCTGACCTCACACATTAGGGGGCATCTGTTACACCATAATCTTCCACCCTATGAGCATCAACATTGTTTGGCCTGTAGGATCCATTTCAGTGACTCAGATCCACTTATATCCTTCAGAGATACCAGTTTTCTTTATTTTTATTCCTACCCACATGTTGCATCACTATAGCCTGCGTACCCGCGAGTTGCATCACTATAGCCTGCGGGTATCAAGTAAAATGGTAAAAACCACTATTAATTACTTTTTACTCCCAAAATGCGGTCATTGAGTGACCTTTGGCTCTCCATATGCTTGAGTAACGCCTCGATGTATCCTTTCACCTACCTTTGAGAGGACTATATATTGAGCACATATGGCTTATGGACGGGAGGAAGAAGAGAATCATAAGAGAACTCTAGTGGACTTTCTCCCTATCTTGAGTCTGCACTCCTTCATCCTTGTAGTTGTGAACCATTTATGTTAACCTTCCAAACTCCCATCTAGTTTGAGTTTGCCATTCATGGAGGATTGAAGTGGTGGATGCGCAAGTAGATTGATCTAGATCTTGGTTCAGACTGGTTGCTGGCAAGAGGTTGTATCACTTTGTACTTCTTCTTGTTCATTAATAGAAATACTCATATTCGCGTCCATTCATGGTTTGAATGTCATTTATTATACATTGGGTTACATTTGCTTATGATATTATGGACCATTGTTATTGATAATGTTCATGCCATTTATATATTATATGTACTTGTTGGATATTGGCTGTCAAGACTAATTTGCAGATTTCAAGTGCATGGATTGAAAGCTCCAACGGGGATCTACATCAAACGTTTGGATCGAGGTTGGTTAAATTTCTCCATTATCTTAACATTGTAATTTATGATAGCATTGCTTTGAGAATTGAGTAGATTTCTGGTAGTCATCTATCTGTTGTGGTATTCCCAAGCCATAGTGAGTTTTCTCCAATACACGCATTGCACACCTTTTTCAGCGCATGTTCCAATATCTTATTGAGAGCTTCCGCCGTGCCATTTTCTTGCGGATGATGTGGCGTGCTCTTCTTATGCTGAATCTGCAGCTCCTCCGTTAGTGTGCTGATGGTGTGGTTGAGAAAGTGACTTCCTTGATCACTCAACAATATCTTGGGGCAGCCAAAATGAGTGATAATGTTATCAAACAAAAACCGTGTAGCCATGGCTACGGAACAATCAACAACTGGTGCAACTTCTGTCCATCTAGTCAAATAGTCTGTCACAGTGATGATGTATCTGGCACCAGTGCGCTTACCTGGTGGATTGATTGGTCCCACAAAATCCATTGCCCATTTTCCAAATGGTTGTAGTGTTAATTGAGGCATCAACGCCATCTCGTCCCTCCTGGATGGCTTCCCAGTTCTCTAACAGACGTCGCAGGACTGCGCATAGTCGGTCGCATCATTATGGAGCGTGGGCCACCAGAGCCTTGCATGTAGCACCTCCCCGGTAATCGCTGGACTGTTGTAGTGTCCTCCAGCCACCCCTCCATGTGCTTCTGCCAATATCTGTGCTTGCTCGTGTGGCAAGACACACCGTCGTAATACCTCATATGCACCCATCTTGTATAACTCTCTTGCAATGAGCTGGAAGTCTGCAGCTTTAACCAGCAACTGCTTCTTTGGACTAGTTGTGAGCTCTTCTGGTGCGGTACCTGTTGCCATAAATTGAATGATTTATTCAAAATAGTTACCGACTACTTCAACCCTAAATAGTTGCGCATTAGGCCACCCATCTTCAATATTAGTCAGCTCCTCTCCTGTGTCAATCCACTATAAGTGATCAGGACAGGAGTTCAACCAACCTGGCCTCACAATTACTTCAAAGTCGAACTATTGAAAGAGAATTAACTATTGGCATATCTTATCCCCCAACACAGGCTTATTGACCAGGTACTCTAATGCTGAATGGTCTGTGAACATTTTAAAATGTTCACCCAATAAGTAGTGTCGAAACTTCTGTAGTGCATAGACCGTCGCCAATCCTTCCCACTCGGTAGTGGTGTAGTTCCTTTCTGCGGATGACAGCTTTCGACTAGCGAAAGCAATAAGGTTATCAAGATCCCCCTCTCCTGGTTGCGCTAGCACCACACCGAGTGCAATTGACAATGCATCATCATGGACATGGAATTCTTTACTCTAGTCCGGGAATACTAGGTGCACTAATGGAGATTACTCATGGATGGGAAACCAAACTTCCAAGAGCGTGAGAAGATATCAAAGAGAACACCAATGGAACTTGCTAGGGGATTAATGTCAAAAATTAAATGTTAAATGAAAGTGTGATTGTCAAAAGGACAAGATAATGTCTACATTGTGTGCCAGAGTTCTCTATGAAATTCAACCACTATACGCCAAATATATTTAGTTAGTGTCTATGGGAGCCATGAACAATTTTGAATGCCCGAGAGTTCAAATTGTGCCTACGTGTCGAGAACATAAATCATTTTTAGCACTTAAATGTTAAAGTAAGTAAGTAGGTGTCGAGAAGGCTTTACCTGTCCAAAATCAAGAGGAACGTATGTCAAAGTCTGAATTGTTTTGGATAACCACTTCACATCGAAGGCTCGATATTACTGCAGCGGTTCCTGAATACTCTGGCTCATTTTGATGCAGTTAACAAGATGGAAAGCAGGAATTTCAAGACAGGGAAACATTTCAGGTTTGAAGACAACAACTCAGGAGCATGATTATTTAAATTTTGAAAGGTTGAAAAGAGTTATTGTTAAAAAGTATCATGTATAGGATTTTTGGTAGCGTCCATGGTAAAATTCTAGGTTTTGTTGCCAAAATTCCTATAAAATGCAAAAACCTTGAATTGAGCCTAAATCATTATGCTCGATGATTAGAAAGCTCAAATGGATTCCAAGGCTTCTTCAGAGCATGTTTATCTTTTTCAACACCTATCCACATCAGCTATGGAATCAAAGCAAAGAGACAACTAAAAGTTGAGTCAACGAAGTTACAACAAAAATAGGGTCTTGAACTATTTTCCTATATTTTAGTCGCATCTCATTTCAGTTATTTTTATTTTGGGTAAAAAGGATCTTTGATCCCGTTTAGTGTAATTGATTGTTATAACTGTAAAGAAAACTGCCATCTGTGTTAGAAATATGAGAAGATAGAGATGTCAGGGGTCTTCCTCTGTGAAGAAAGTAGGGGGTTCGAGGAGGTGAAGTTCAAGGATATAAACTCAGTAATATCTTATCTGCAGCTGAATACAAAATTATTTTATGCTTCCAATCTATGGTCCATTCTTAGATTGTGTTGTTAATTCTTGTTTTCCTTCTTTTATTTTGGATATAAGGTTGTTTATGTTTTTCTTGGACGATTAGCAATTTGTCGTTCTAACAACCTTACACTGTACAATGAAGTTGCCTGCAAACTGTGTTTTTGTTCAGGCCATTTAACTTCATATTTCAACGTTTTTTTCTTCTCAAGTCCTTCTTCACGTATTCATATCCCACTGTATTATTCTTCATTTTCATTTCCTTATGGTTCAGTCATAATGGATACATGCTTGAAACCTATAAGATTACCTGTTGATTGATTCTCGCTCTGTTATTAATCTCATATATTCCTTTTTTCTCCTATCAGATCACTATCTATTTCTCTCTAAATTAACCAACCGCTCCAATAAAAACTACCTTAGATCCAAGATGTGGTAGGATTGTCTTTCTAGCATTCAAGAGACAACTTCTAGCAGTAACACTAACCCTTGGTATTGTTAGAATCTTTTACCCCCTCCTTCAAGTTCACCTATAACCTTATCATCTATCCTCCATAATTCACTTCATTTTTTGATCTGCAACCTTTGGCTAAAGCTTAATAGATGGATTCTAGACCTCTCCTCTCTGTAAATGTTTCACCAGGAATACCTCCCAGTTATAGTGCCCTCTTATAGTAGGATTTTCCAAGTGAAAAATGCTCTCCTATAGGTCTGGTCTAAAACAAGTTCCACCCCATTCTATGCCAAATAAGGTGGCAATTGAAAGGGTAGGTACTCCTTGAATTAAGAGGTTAAACCTACTTGCTGTAAAAAACATTATTGTGGCAACTCCTATGGGGCTATGGACACTTCATAGTAGCAGAGCTAAGGTTGTGTCATTATCTGGTTTCTATAAGTCTATCCAGGGCCAATACCTTTCAACTTTTACCCTTAAATAAAAAATGAGCAGTCAAAGAAATATCAAAAGCAAAAGGAAAAATGTGCAAAGATAGAAAATCAAAAGAAAAAGAAAATGACAAAGAAACAGTACAAGAAAATATAAAGGGTAACTTGCTAAGACCAACAGGGAGGGTACCTCATTAATTCTGACTCCCTTTGTGACACACATCCCTCATGTTTGATTGAATGGTGAAGAACATAAATTTTTCCCCTTATACCTTTGGTATGGAAACTATTAATCAATTTAAGTTATACAAGCTCACTTGACTTACCTTGGTTGACCATGCAACTCCATATCAAAGGAGAAAAGAGCTCTTACTAATGCCTTGGTGTTGTTTTAGTACTGGTTAATGGATAACTTGTTGTTGACTCAAACCCAGTCGACAGGGGTTCCCATCACTGTCGACACCAACCCACCGCGATATCCCTGAGCACCGACCTAGACAGGTTTTATCCTGCCCAGCAACACCTGCAGAGAAGATGAGGTCTCACCTGAGGCGATCAAGGCAGAGTGGACGGAACCATGTTTCCGCCGAATCAAGGAGGATGATTGCGGAAAAAATTACTCAACTTATCGTAGCATCCAAAATAGATCTATGCATTCAAGATTAACATCATTTGTATTCACAGCATTATTTAATAGAGTCATTCATCGCAACAAAAATAAGTATAATATTAAAAGGTTAACTGCATCAAGAAATAATCACAACATGCATTAACACGAAAGGTACACAGGGAATTTCACCAAACAGTTCCGTCTTGTCATATTACTTCAGAAAAAACCTGATACAACATCTTTGCAAAACCAGATCTCAGTGATATCTCTTGATCTCATAACATATGCAAAACAATACATCTCCAAGATATCCTACGACCTACAACTTTTTGTCTATATATAGGCTTTCGCCTTTACAATGGTTGTCCACTTACTAACAACTTCCTAACTGACTCCTGGACAAATGACCCAAAATCTAACTAACACGGTCCAAATGACCCAAAAACCCGCCTACTATGGTACAATTAGCTCAAAATTACATATTATACGGTTCAATGATCCAAAAACACGCATTCTGCAGTACAAACGACTCAAAAAATACATAAAATAATGCAGCTTTCTTCCTTCCGCAACTTCTTCTAAAGTGTCGCACCATCATCAATGTTGCGACTCTTCCTTACCAAACTGCCTCCCAACAGGCCCCCAACACAATCTTGTGGCTTTCCCTCGAGCCACATCAACTAGAGATGGTGTATTATGTGCTCTTGACTCTACTATAGTTCTGCAACTGTTCTTGCTTTCTAGATTGCGTGGTGTTGTCCTGCTCCTTCTGCTACACTGATAATCTGCTCGCTGTCATGTACTTCTTGCCCAAAAGTGGACTTTTCCTGTCTTACTGTCATGGACCTTGCAAACTCATCCTTCAGTCTCAAGAGACTGATTGTAGACAGAGAGGAGTTTTTCCAGCAACACCAGGGTGTAAAACAAGCCAGTGGTTCTGGTATATCTGTTACACACCAGTAAGCACATATTACAGGGACCCGAGGGCTACGACCCCCCCCCTTTTGTGTGGTCGCAGGGACCACGAGACTTCGAACCATCACCAACTGGCTAGACATCTCGGACGAGACTTCATGCTTGTAACCCCTGAGTGTTCGAGGCGCAGCTTGATCCAAACGCTCATGTACACTCGTTGTTCGGGCTTTCAGCGCACCTGGTGTGCTACCACATGAAATGAAATGGATCATTTCCACAACCTCCTTGGAATTCCTAACTTAGCTAGATGCCTGACCCTCTCGTAACATAACCCCTCTTAATTGGAACAACCTCTGTGCTCTTACTATCCTCGGTTCCTATATTTATACATCGCATTCAGCTGTTCGTCTGCCTCGATGATCCTTTGCACCACATGCTCACGCTCCAGGGTAATCATAATATTCTGCTACTTCGTGTGAGTATTAGCCGGATTTCTGAGGTGGGTGGAACAATCATACTTCCGCCTATTTCCCTGTGTGAAAAAATGTGCAAAGGATCATCCCTTGGCCACTTTGGCCATTTTTCGATGGTGGATGCCTCGTGCCAACCATGCAAACCATCACTCCAGGTGCCATCGACCATGCTGCCTTGGTGTATTCCTTATTCCAAATGTGCGTTCTTCTGGCACAATCTGAATCAACTAACGATCATATCTTCCCAGAAGGAAAAAGTCCCATCTACATAATGACTTCTGATGTGACCTAGTCGCAACGCTGCCACTTGTTGTGGACCACTTCTATCTTGCGGCAGAAGCCTCCTGCTTCCGCATTACGTTCCTGTTGGTGCGCCACCCTGCCACCAATCAATCTACACTTGTTGTTTCTTTTTTTTTCTTTTTTTTACCCGATGCGATTCAGGAATCGCGTTGTTCCAAGCCCAACCGATAGGGATTCAACCTGCTACCATTAATCAACTTGGGGAGCATCACTCCATCCAAATGCTGCAACAGTACTGCTCCTCCTGAAGTGATGCTACTGATGCGATACAGACCAAGACAATGCATCTGCAATTTTCCTAGATGTTTCATAAACTTGTTGTCATACAACAGCACCAAGTCACCCTGTTGAAACTATTTTTTCTTAATGTGGCGGTCATGCCACGCCTTCTGGCGATCCTTGTCCATGCCCTGATGAAATCCGACGATAAAGCGATCTTCCTCCAGCTGGACTAATTGCGCTAGACGTTCCTCTAATGCTGCTGCAGAATCCATTCCCGTCATTGATGCTACGCGCAGACTTGGAACAATGTACTCCATGGGCATGATTGCTTCTTGTCCATATACCAGCTTAAATGGTGTCAGACCCGTCAACCTTTTACATGTGCTGCGATGGGCCCACAATACTGCTGGGATTTTGAGATCCCAGTCGTCACGGTTCGCATTGCACACCTTTGTCGGCGCATGTTCCAATATCTTATTGAAATCTTTCGCCGTGCCATTTTCCCGCAAATGATATGGCATGCTCTTTTGATGCTGAATCTGCAGCTCCTTCGTCAGTGTACTGATGGTGCGGTTGAGAAAGTGACTGCCTTGATCACTCAACAATATCTTGGCGCAACCAAAATGAGTGATAATGTTATCAAACAAAAACCGCGCAGCCGTGGCTGTGGAACAATCAACAACTGGTGCAGCTTCCGCCCATCTAGTCAAATAGTCTGTCACAGTGATGATGTATCTAGCACCAGTGCGCTTACCTGGTGGATTGATTGGTCCCACAAAATCCATTGGCCATTTTTCAAACAACTGTAGTGTTAAATGATGCATCAACGACATCTCGTCCCTCATGGATGGCTTCCCAGTTCTCTGACAGACGTCGCAATACCGCGCATAGTCGATCGCATCATTATGGAGCATGGGCCAACAGAGCCTGCACGAAGCACCTCCCTGGCAGTTGCTCGACCGTCGTAGTGTCCTCCAGCCACCCCTCCATGTGCTTCTGCCAATATCTGCGCTTGCTTGTGTGGCAAGACACATTGTTGTAATACCTCGTATGCACCCATCTTGTATAACTCTCCTGCGATGAGCTGGAATTCTGTAGCTTTAACCACCAATTGCTTATTCTGACTACTTGTGATCTCTTCTGGTGCGGTACCTGTTGCCATAAACTTAATGATTTCTTCAAAATAACCATTGGCTACTTCAACCCTAAATAGTTGCGCATCAGGAAACCCATCTTCAATATTAGTCGGCTCCTCTCCTGTGTCAATCCACGATAAGTGATAAGGACCGGAGTTCAACTTCCCTAGCTTCACAATTACTTCAAAGTCGAACTCTTGAAAGAGAATTAACCATTGGCATATCTTCCCTCCCAACACAGGCTTATTGACCAGGTACTTTAATGCCGAATGGTTTGTGAAAATTTTAAAATGTCCGCCCAATAAGTACTGTCGAAACTTCTGTAGCGCATAGACCATCGCCAATCCTCCCCACTCGGTAGTGGTGTAGTTCCTTTCTGCGGATGATAGCTTCCGACTGGTGAAAGAAATAGGGTGATCAAGATCCCCCTCTCCTGGTTTTGCTAGCACCACACCGAGTGCAATTGATGATGTATCAACATGGACATGGAATTCTTTACTACAGTCCGGGAATACTAGTATTGGTGCTAAAGCCATCTTAGCCTTCAGCTACTCGAAACTATCCTAACATTCAGTGCTCCATTGAAATACTGCATCTTTCTTTAATAGCTTCTCCATAGGAGCGGTGATTGCTGCATATCCCCTGATGAACTTGCGGTAATACCCATTATGTCCTAAAGTCACCCTCAGCTGCTTCACAGTGGTCGACGGTGTCAAACTCAAAATAAGCACAATATTTGCTGGATTGACCAACAACCCTTGTTTGCATACGATGTGGCCCAACAATATCCCAAACGGGGCACAAAAAATGCACTTCTTCAAATTTAGTGATATCTGGTGTTGGCGACAGCGTTCCAGTATCAACCGTAGATTGGCCAAATGATCGCAGATCAAACCATAAACTGTCCAATCATCCATGTATACCTGCAAGAACTTTTGGATGAAATCCTTGAATGCAGCAACAACAATCCATGAAAATATCACAGGTGCATTCTTCAATCCAAACGACATCACGGTATACTGAAAACATCCCCATTCAGTCATGAAAGTCGTCCTTTGGCGGTCTTCTTTGGCAATACGGATCTGATGATAGCCTGAGAACCCATCCATGAAAGAATACATCTCCTGGCCACCTACTCCCTCAAGTACTTCATCAGTAAACGGGGTCGGAAAGGGGTCATGTAAGCAGGCGTCATTCAACTTCTGCAGATCGACACAGATGCGTACCTCGCTAGTCTTCTTGTCCTGCACCACCATAGGACTGATCCATTATGACTCTTCGACCAGTTCAATGATACTAGCATCCAACATGCGATCAAGTTCTTCCTTGAACTTCTCCTTATGTCATGGATTGAGTCGATACGGTTGCTGCCTGATTGGTTTCGCATCTAGTTTCAAGGTAATCTTCATTTCCCCTAGATCACCCAAAATACCTTTCATTTCGGAGAACTTCGTAGGAAAAAGGTCTTGGAACTCGTGTAACGACTCAGTAACCTTTCCCATCATCTCATCATCCCAATAATCTCCAACATTCGTGAACTTGGGAGTGGCCTCCCTCCCAATATTGATCTTGCGAAGCTTCAAGGGCTGACTGAACGGATCACTTGGTGGACCAGGAGGTACCACATCGTGACTTCCTTCAGACTTCGAAACATTGACATTCCGCGGATCATCACTATCTTCAGGCCCACCAGTGATATTATAACATTCCATAATTGATTGCATATGGCGATGCGTATGTGGATCCGCCGGGTATGCTGCGGGAACAACCTTTAGAACCACATCGTGAATGATCTGCAGAGCATTATGGACATCCATATTGGAGTCAACAAAACTGAACGTATGTGTAAAACAGATGGTCAACTCCAACCAAATAGTGTTTTCTCCTCGTAATTCAGCAGTCGTATACCATGATCGCGGCATTTCATCCAAAGTATGGATAAATTCATGGACCCACTCATCTCTTGGTCGCGATGCCCATAACGTTTGATACTCCATCAAATGGTCGCCAGGATCATTCTGACCATCATACTTTCCTGCGTGGTAGACCTCGGTATCGTCGAAGCGTACCATCATCAATCTTCTGCATTTCGATCATCCATCAATTGATGCCTTGTGTGTCACCCACCAGCATGTTGGAGAAGCCTTTAGTGCTTCGTCCAATGCCAGCAATCGCTGTGGTTCTGAAACTCTTTCCTCGAACTCCGTCAGAAAGTTAGACAAGTCCGACAGTCCTTCATATATTGGGAGTGTGATTGTTAAAGTCGCGACATGGAATAGCGACTGCGTGATGAATCCACACTTACGGAGCGACACCTCGTGCAAGCGATTCTGGCAGTGTTCTAGTGCGTCATCAGAGTCGGAAGACGCAGAGCTGTCACTGCGCCATCCAAGCTCACCATTGTCAGTTGGATGAATGTAATCTTCTGAAATATTGAATGCATGGTCCCATTCGTTGGGATCTTCATCTTTCACTGGTTCAAGGTATCTACGTCCTCCAGCCGGATCCAATGGGGCGATAACTCTGAGATCTCGATTTTAAAAAGTAATCATTCGTCGCTTGAAGTTGATTATCGCTCCACTGTCGTTAGCCCATCCGATTCCTAGCGATGCGGGATAAGAGCTTCCTCCTTGAACCACTTCGATGACATCGAAGTCATCGTAGGTATTCATGCCTTCAATGTCCACCACTAACCGAGGGACTCTCCCAATCGGCGTCACTTTAGTGTGATTAGCTAACCGGAGCTGGACATGGGACCAACTCAATGGGGGGCTCCCCATTTTCTACCATGCCTGCTTGGTTAAGATGTTGACATCTGAACCAAGATCCAGAATAACTGAGTCGACATCATAGTATCCAATTTGAATATTCATCTGCATCTCCTTTCCAGTATTCCTCCATTGTAAGGAATTCATCGTGGATTCCTGGCGTCCCCTTGGCAAGCACAGCAGGATCCCTTGCCAACAACAAACAGCTTTCCAGGAATCTCTGCAAATTTCCAGACTGCGCTGATGGACCAGCGTCTAATGTTTCATCAAAGACAGGGGCATGTCACAGATGATAGGCTTGCCTTTGTCCAACGCCAATAGTGTCTGCTGGAATGTATCGCTCTTTGAATTAATGTCAAATGACACCTTCTTCGGCCCAGCCAACCAGATCAGTGGATGTGAAGTGTCTTCTCCTGTTTTTGCACCTCCCCGAGTGATCACCGCAATAGCTGCATCATGTGGCCTGGGTTCTGCTAAGATTGTTGAAACATTCGCACCTTGATTCTGGTTCAGCGGTGGATTCCATGGCTAGTTCACATTTTGGTTCACATTCTGAATTGGTTGCTAGTTCTGGTTCTACACCGATTGCTGCACCTGATTCTGCATGGGCTGTTGAGACTAGTTCTGCAATTGCGGAATATTCCCTACCTGCCATCGTGCAATCAACTGCGGGTAGTTCTCTACTATATGGTCTGCAACGAAGCAAAATGTACACTACGTCTGCAATAGTGGGAAATCTCGTTGATAGTGTCCCCATACCGCACAGTGATAGCACTGCACAGGTCCACAACCTCTTCGTCCTCCTCTGCGACCAAATCCTCCACCACATCTACCCCTGAATCCTCCATGGAATCCACCCTGCTGTTGGTATTGTTGTTGATTGTACTGTTGTTGCATCATGCCTTGCCCTTGTTGTGCATACTGCGGTTGCTGAACGTACTATGGCTACTGTGGAGCCATTTGCATCGGATCATATTGCGGCACAAACTGCTGCAGTTGTTGCTGTGATACAAACTGTACATGCGGTTGAGGTAGTGACTGGGCTACCTGTTGCTGCAGTGGTGATGGTTGTACGACACGCTGGTCATCCTTTACATAGAATGCGTCGTATTTTCTCTCATGAAGCAACCCATATGTCTGGCAATCCTTGTCATCATGTCCCACCAATTTGCAGAAAGTGCAATATAGGTTCATCGGCTTGGTGACCATCTTCTACATAGATGGAAATTCTTCATGGCGGTGCCCAAATACCTGACAAACGTGACACCACGACATGCCAACACCATTTAACGGGTTTGGCACTCCTGAAACCAAGTAGTTGCAAAATTCAGGGCAATTGTCCTTCGTATGCCCTTCCCCTTGACATCGTGTGCACCATACCTCTTCACGCTGCTCCTTGCCCTTCTTCAAATCTTGCAGATGTATGGTCAAGTTAGCCAATTGCGTCTGAATTTGTGACATCCCAGCTACATTTTCTCCAATTGGAAACGCCTCCAACCACATTGCAATCTCCAGAGCTTCACTGGGCGTCGAGATGTTTTGTTGCATTAATGGTAGCTGAATATGTGGTAGCAGTGCCGCGATGAACCACTCTTTATGTTGGCAATGCTCATATCGAAACTAACCCTTTCCATCAGCATCTTGAACCGCTGGTCGAAATCCCACATCGTCTCATTGGGATACTGCTTAATTTCTTTCAATTCAGTAATATATTGAACCTCAAACTTGGGCTTTCTAAATTCTGCAATCAACCCATCCTGGATCTCATCTAGTGACTTCTCTAGGGCTCTTGTAGGGACTAGAACAAACTTCATAAACCAATCTAATGCACAACCTAGAAGAGTTGTCGCTAACTATCCTTTCTTAGCGGCATCATCAGTGATCTGTTTTATGGTCCAGACCACTTCACACAAACACCAATGCTGTTTTGGGTTGTCTGTCCCACTCCCATGGAACAACGGTACCTTAGCATCATCGCCCGCCATCCTGGGCTTCCTTCCTGCAGGTACTGAACCACTAGCGATCAAGTTTTGTTGACCTGGTGGGGTCGAAGTGGTGTTTCTCACTGGTTGACAGATAGTGAGCAGAGGTGTGGGTACGTTGCTACTGGGGTTAGGTCCTGCCTCTATGCTGGGCGTAGCCTATGCGTCCTTGTCCGGACTGTGAGGTCGCTTCATCCCGTGTGGTCTTCCTTTGCGAACTTGTGGTTCGATCGCAGCAGGACCTTCTCCTATCCTCTGCCTCTTTTTCTATTGAAACCTTGCTCCTCCCCTTGTAAGACCACTCTCTTCCTCGACTTCACTCACAGTCTCGTCATGACCCTCAACCATCTACCCCTGATCATTCCATGTACCGTCCCCCCTGCTATCGCGATACCCACAGCCTCCTCCCACCAAGCTACTTACTGATCTATATGCATCTTCAGTATACCCTTTTCGCAAATAAGCATCTTAATGGACAGTTGGAGCAACAGCAGGAACCTTTCCTGAGGTTCACAGAAAAAATATCTCTCGGCTTCGCTATAGGAATTTTGTGTATCGACCGTGAATTCAGTAATATACCCCTCCAAGATGCTATCAAGCCACACTTCTAAAGCCATCGATGCTTTTTTATCGACTTCCTGCAGTTCTTGGATCAGCTCTAGGGTCCAGGTCATTGGCTCACCGCCTTGGTGGTTCCTCCTCTGATAGGTCAACTTTGCCAACCATTCAAACAAAAGGATCGGGAATTCACAAAAAAACCATTTGTGTGGACTGTCGTGAATATATCTACCCACCCACTGATCTACCGTCAGTCGATTGTTCTGGCTTTCTTCTTCGGCAAATTCCTGCAACCTCTGATCAAACGAGCTCTGTATCTCCGGTTGCGTCGGATGCCACAACATATCCTCCTTTAACTTCGCACACAGTCCCAACAACGAAACCATTTGTTGACTCAAACCCAATCAACAGGGGTTCCCATCACTGTCGACACCAACCCACCGCGATCTCCCTGAGCACCAGCCCATACAGGTTTTAGCTTGCCCAGCAACACCTGCAAAGAACATGAGGTCTCACCCGAGGTGATCAAGGGAGAGTGGATGGAACCATGTTTCCACCGAATGAAGGAGGATGATTGCGGCAACAATTACTCAACTTATCGCAACATCCAAAATAGATCTATGCATTCAAGATTAACATCATTTGTTTTCATAGCATTATTTAACAGAGTCATTCATTGCAACAAAAACAAGTATAATATTAAAAGGTTAACTGCAGCAAGAAATCATCACAACATGCATTAACACGAAAGGTACACAGGGAATTTCACCAAACAGTTCCGTCTTGTCATATCACTTCAGAAAAACCCTGATACAACATCTCTGCAAAACCAGATCTCAGCGATATCTCTTGATCTCATAACATATGCAAAACAATGCATCTCCAAGATATCCTACGACCTACAACTTTCTATCTATATATAGGCTTCCTCCTTTACAATGCTTGTTCACTTACTAATAACTTCCTAATCGTCTCCTAGAAAAATGCCCCAAAATTTAACTGACACGGTCCAAATGACCCAAAAACCCACCTACTGCGGTACAATTAGCTCAAAATTACATATCATATGGTCCAATGACCCAAAAACCCGCATTCTGCAGTACAAACGACTCAAAAAAACATAAAATAATGCAACCTTCTTCCTTCCGTGACTTCTTCTGACGTGTCACAGGATCGGCGATGTTGCGATTCTTCCTTACCAAACTGTCTTCCAACACTTGTGCATCCTATGAACATGTTTGAAGATATCTATGTGGTTGGTATATCATCATGCAAGGCATGACTAGCTATATAATGAGTCAACTATTGACGATTACTTGTATTGTTTTATATATCCACATGGACACTCTTTGTTGTTGGTCCATCAGGGACATATGACACAAATATACATCATCTAGCTAGTGTATTAGGGTTTTTTAACCAGATTAGATTTCTTCAATGCTAGTTTTCAGTGCTTTCATGCAAGGCATGACTAGCTATATAGTGAGTCAACTATTAACGATTACTTGTATTTTTGTATATGTCCACATGGAATATCTTTATTGTTGGTCCATTAGGGAAATATGAAACAAATATACATCATCCAACCAATGTATCAATGCTTTTTAGATAGATTAGATTTCTTTAGTGCCATCTTTTGGTGCTTTAGGGTGGTCAAATGGGGGGTATGCTATAACTTGAATTGCACTTGGTATAATTTCATTTGAGGAATTTTTTGGCTACCCCATTTGGACCTTTATCTAGTCACGTGCCATCAGATTGATCACTACTGCCATAGATCAATCAACTTGAAAAAGGTGGGGAGTTTTCATTAGTGGACAACTTGCATATTTTCATGAACATGCATGGGAAGCTTACAGTTGATAATGTGACAACATTTTGGCCACTTGGGGATCGTTTTGAGTCCTACCAGACATATTCAACATTATATGGGTCAACGTTGGCATCCTACATTTTATAAATATTAGAGGGTTTTTACACTAAAGCTCGAGGTTCCAAGATATCCAAAATAGCCCATGTTTCTCTACAAACCCTTGGCATCCTTTGCAACTCTCTACACTCATCTCTCTCTGCAAAATTTAGAGAGATGATGCAGACTCTACAGGATGTTTCAAAGGGTCTACCATATATCATTTGAAATATTTTTCTATCAACTCTAATGGGTATTTCACATAATTTCATTTTGTTTCCTGGTTTGTTTGAAGTAGCACATGTCTATACACAGTGTGACCGCATGTACAACAACTTTAAACAGGTTCCACAAACTCCAGATAATGTTTCATAGGATATACCATAGCTCATTGAAAAGGTCGTTTGTTGTCTAAAATGGGTATTTGACTGTTTTTCATTTCGCTTTATGGTTTGAGAGATATCATCAAATGAAGCTCTATAAGAAGACACCTTATAGAAAAGGTAGTAGGGAGAGAGTTAGAATTGGGAAGAAGAGGTCCCAAATTGGCCTCATTGCATGTAATGGTTCATCTTAATGTAATCCTTCTTCTCCAACTCTCTCTTGTATTCTCATGGCGTAATTCATTTATTTATTTCTTGTTTATGTTCCTTATATGAATTTTATAACAGATCTGCATGTTTTATCTCCTCTCTCGGCATTCAAGCCTTCCAGGTCTCAGCCCTCAAGATCCAAATCATCTTGATGGGTATTCAAACACTTTACTAAACCCCATCATGTTCCTTGACTCCATTTCCCAATTTTTTCTACCATGGCACTAGTTTACAAGTTGGAATTGATCGTTTAACTTTATCTTCTCAAAATTTTCTTCCATTTTTTTCTTTCTTTCTAAAATCTCTTTTATTTTGAATTCATGTTTGGAATTTCATAAGGCAAGATCTTTGAAAGATTAATAATTTTCTAGGATAAATTTTGGATTTATGAAATATTTTATAGCCAAGATCTTCATTTTAAATTTTTCAAGTATCTCTTGTGAGAGTGTTTATTAAAAATCATTTATTTTTGTAAGAGCTAGCTCCTTGAAGCTTGATCTTGAATATTGCTACTATTTGTTCTTTTGCAAAATTAATTTTGCATGCTCACTATGGATAACTCATTTTAAACCAAGATCCAAGCTTAAAATCTCAATAAATATCATCTGTAAACTCTAGCAATTTTACCTCATTGAGTAAACTTTGCTTCAAAATTTGATTTTTTTTTGTTGATAGTGGTTAGGAGGACAATTTGGAACCCAAATGCCCCCCTTTTATTGGATTCTAGGCCTTATGGAGAGACCTCTAAGCCAAATCGTCTTCCTAAGTTTTATTGGATTCTAGGCCTTATGGAGAGACCTCTAAGCCAAATCGTCTTCCTAAGTTTTATTGGATTCTAGGCCTTATGGAAAGACCTCTAAGCCAAATCGTCTTCCTAAGTTATTTGCCATTTCTCACTTGTTGCAAAATAAAATTTAAATATTTTTTTTTATGTTGCAAATTATCTTAGATTCCTAAAAAATTTCTTCGAATTAAGCATAAAACTTATTTGAAGGGTCTTAAATCCAAATCGACACTTTCGTAACAGAGTTTTCTATAAGTGCGACGATTTCGCCCGGACAAGGAAATCATCCGGTGACCATTAACCACTTCCGGCAATGGGAAAGTACGCCGCAAGGAATCCAGATATGTCTCCATCTCTGACATCAAATAAGAGAAGATATTCTCCTCTGTGGGACCCCCTACTCCTTCGTCGTTGGTGAAGTCCTTCTGCATCCCAATTCGAATTCGAATCTCCTTTCCCGCTAGACACTGACCAGACCCTGTCTTGCACATACTCTGTTAACCCCGCTCCTTCGGCACCTTCTCCCTCTGCAAATGCGACTTCGACGGAGCTGACGATGATGGTGTCGGTTACGACCTTCCTCTTGCAGGTTTATCGCTATCACTTCATTACTTCATGTCTAACGCATTTCAATACAAGCTCATTGATCTCCAGCTGCTTGTAATACTGGCCATCCATTTTCCAATCTTCAACGCAATCTCTACAAGTTTACCACTTATTCATCTACCCCGAATTCACCAAAGAGTAATATTTCATACATCACAAGCAAAGGAATCATATAAAAGACTTATAGTTGCATGTGGTCGGTTTATACTTATGCAGAGTTTTAACCAGAACCCAACACACTATCTCAAAGGGTGATTTGCTTATGATACCTGGAATTTATGAGCAACGATGGCTATTGATAATCATCCACCCCAGTAGTTTTAATTCCATAATAGGGCGTTTTCTTACCTCAGATATTAAAATATGAGATTCATCTACCAATAGCTATACTGCACGCTTACCAATTCGAGCTGGAACATTCTAACTTCAAACCCGTTTTACATAACAATTTTATAATCATATAATTATGGTGGCTACCCTCAAATAACACAGTCCTTTTATTTTGAGGAATCCACATATAGAAAAAGAATATGGGTGTGAATACTATGTGGATAATCCCAATTCACTTCCTCCATGCTCAGTACTAAGTATTTATGATTTAATAGTTAGTTGCATAATCCTTCAGCCTGAGGCTTTTGAATATAAGTTAAGAACAAGGAACAAGTTCATGATTGTCCAAGATTCATGTATTTTTTCCAGGATATAACAAAAAATAATTAAAATGTCTCTAGTTAGACTCATCCATGTGTTACATAGCTACACAATTAAACAAGTCAACAAAGACTGCATTAAAAAACAAGAATAATAGAAGCATTATTTATATTGCCAAAACAGAGGGCATTCATAGATTCGTAAATTCTTTTGATGCCGAGGTTAGCCCGTAACATGTTTTAATAGTTGTTAGTTGGAAATTCCATTAGTATGAGACCTTTGAATATCCATCTGGAATAAGGAACAACTTCATGATGGTCCAACATTCAAGTATTTGTGCCAGAATATAACAAATCTAAATCTAAATGTATTCTCTCTCTGGTTGTTGCATTGCTACAAAATTAAACAAGTAAATAAATGACTGCAATCAAAATCAAAGAATACTAGAGGCATTATTTATATTGCACACGAGGTCTCATCAAAACAAAGAACATTCAATAATTTTTAAATTCTGTCGATGCTGCTACAACAATTACAATAAAGAATGTGGACCTCGTTTAAGGAAACAAGATACAACTACTCGGACTAAGATAGGATTTATCACGAACAGTTTTGTTGGACTAAATATAGTGTCATTCACTCTAATACATGTTTACTATAGAAAACTCTGCATATTGCAGTCCCAAAGGCATTTGACAAACTCCATAACATTAAGGTCATAGATGATATACTATAAGCAAAGCCTTCTATCTGCATAATATAATAAGAAGTAGACTACATTAAATAAGCTCTTGTCAATGAACATTAGAAAAAGAATTAAGAATATGAAATTTTGTCATCAATACTAATTAAGGGTTCAATGTATGAGCATCTACCTCGTAGTGGAGGCTAATAGAGATATGAACATAGAGGTCTAGATGACCTCTATGGAAATTTAGATATGAATCCCAACAAATAAAAAATGAAAATTCCATTGCTCATGAAAGACTTCAAATACTAGTTTGAATCCCAAACAATTTCATGGTTGATGTGTATGGCTAATACATAATTTTTTTGACAATGTAAGTGCACAATATCATGCTTGCAAGATTTATTTTGAATGGCCTTCTCAGTCCTTGCTCTAAGGAAGTTGAAATGAAAAGGAAATGACATGATTTTACTGAAATTGTTCATTATATTGTCATGCAATCACTAAATTACATATTGTCAATCCAGTGGACTTCTTATTGCTTCTATAGACAAGATGAGAAGGTCAATGCCACCAAAAGAAGCCACATATAAAGGTCTTATCAAAATGAGACCATGAAAAGAAAGACTTTGGCTATTATAGTTTTATGAGTAGATATACTACTATTCTAGAATAAACTTACTAGTTACTCCTCCAGTGCACATTTTTTATCTGGACTGTTGCAGCTAGGTATATGCAGATTTAACAAAGATGCCACTATAGCTTCATACTCCCAATTTGTTCCTGGAATACTATTAACCTGCTCACTCAAAGTTGTCAGAAAATATTAGGTATGATAAAATAATCAATACAAGGATGAACCTAGCCATTTATATGGGAAAGAATATCAACATGCCAAGATTTTCTATTGCAAGAGTAACTCCATTAAATATTAGAACAACAGTTAGAGTGGAGAACTAATTATCACACAGATCCCAACATAACTAGTCACCAACTTGAATTGATTCATTGTTAATTCAATGCTTAGAGAGGGTTAAGTTTCCTAAAATGTTCAAACACAAACCTAAGATTTTGTATTGCCCAAGAGTAACTCCATTAAATATTAGAACAACAGTCAGAGTGGAGAATTGATTCTCACACAGATCCCAACATAACTAGTCAGTAAGTTGAATTAATTCATTGTTAATTCACTCTTCGAGAGGGTTAAGTTTCCTAAAATGGTTAAACACAAACCTGTTTATCTATTAGTTTCATCCCCATGGAAGGACCACTTAAATCAACATTTTTATTCTGGATTTTTGGACGCCTTTGGTGTTTCAAAAAGTTTTGCAAGATGTCTGAAATGAAAAAATTACAAATACTAACATCATTTTTTAATTTTGTGATTTATAAATTAACAACCATTCATTATGAAATGCTCGTTTAACAATAATAAGGAAACATATTTATCACTTTCGATTGAATATAGCATTCAAGACAACTACAACAAGTGCCGCGTAGTGTAGCTGAGAACACATCTCCATATCAAAATATGAATTCAATCCTTAATTGACAGAGCGACCAAAGAAAGTAATAAATTGGATCCAAGTCGCCATATAATCATTCTAATCATTGGGACTAGTATGTACATGCACATTCAAAATAGCAACAAGTTTTTCTTTAGCATGTTGCTATTTTGTAGGAAGTAAGATGGCTTAGATGCATCACCTGGATAGGATCATTTATCTTTTTTGTTGTTTTGTCTTATATTTTATTGTAAACAAGAGTAGATTCTTTACATAAAAAATAGTTTTAACTATTACAAAATTGAATGGGATTTCAATGTTCATAGAATATAAAGGTGTGCAGCTTGCATGTTTATGCATAGTCTAAATTTTTAATGTGTTTGCATATTGCTTGTAGGAATCAATACAAAATGGGAAAGCGAGGAAAATGGGAGGCTATCATGGATCTTGAGGTGTAAGAACTCAAAGAAAATAATTTTTTTTTCTAGTAAAGACCTAGTTTGGTTTGAAATATATCGAGAAAACTAGAGCATTGACCGCGTTGCTTTAGTCCCTTCACATAGAGTTGAGGACTTTATCAAAGGGGAGGAAACAAACCATGATGCTCCATGCACTTTCCTACGACGAAAAATGAAACAACCAGGAAAAAGAGATAGTGTTGCATTATGATATGAAGTGTAAGTATTTTGAAAGTGCAATGGCTACAGATTATTGTTGAGATTGTATTTACCATTCATAGTATTTACTAACTTCATTTTTTAAAATTTCTTGCATAGTTATCAATGTTCATATGGCCTAGATGACAAAAGAGGAGAGCAATTAACTAACCGAAGTACCTCACAGAAGAGGGGATGCTAATTTCATTGTGAAGGTTATGGTTTAGTGTCCTCATATAGCAATTTTAACTTACAATATGTACAAGCATGAAGATGAGGACGGATGGCCCTGTCATGGAAAACATGACATATCAGCTAACACGAGGACATTGCGTAAACCAAAGATTTCAAAGGACATTGTTTCCTATGTGGAGAGTTGTTACTTTTTGGGAGTGTCCATTGATTTGGATTACAAAATCCACATCGAGAGGCATGTTGATGTGAAATTATAAATCATAGCAGATCTAAGAGCTGAGTATACCTCACAGAGAAATAATAAGCTGAAAAGATGAATTAGAGTGAAAAATGTAGTAAAAATGAGTAGACAATTAATCATACATGAGAACTCAGATAGGAGCAGAATAATGTCACATGATCCAATAATCAATATAATGAAAAATGATGTTACAATGGAGAGAATTTGAATCACACAGGAGAATTCGAGTCTCAATTTGTCTAAAATAGGAATTGTCACCATTGGAGTGCTCTAGAAGACCCAAACTCAACCAAACTGATCCTAAACTCAGTTATTTGAAGACATAATCAGTTAAATGACCAAGGAGGGAACATTAGTGAGTTCTCCATGCAAAACAGTTAGAAAACGGTGCATGAGGCAACAATCTATGGCATTCATAGCTCTAACCACCCACAAGAGTCATCTAACTCAGGTGGACCGACCTAGAACACTGAGTAGGTTCCTAAAAAATAGGGAACTGACTAAAGTCATCCTAAAATGATGCATGCAGAGCTCAGAAGGTGGTAGATGGATCTCGGATGACATCTGCATACCACTATGGGGGAAATGAAATCATCAACTACTAGGAAAATGAAATAATGCTAAGTAGGATAAGGATGGAGTATTAAAATATCCTAACACCCTCCCTTAATCCATACTTTTACATCCTGGGCCTTGGTTACTAAGACCAAAGGTCACCCATTGTTGGTGTCCAATATTGTCACCATTTTTTATCATTTAATTTACTCGAAGTGGCATTATTTTTATCGTTTTTGCTATAGTAAGTTGTCTTCCTAGCCATTCATCCCATCAAACAGCCCAGGTATGCACAAATTCATTTACCATGCAAATCTTGTTATATTTTGTATATTATGGTTTATTTATTATTTAAATAATGTTTTTGGGCATAATTAACATTTATGGTTTTAATTGACAGGCTACGATTTGCAAGTAACCCATCATTCAGCCCATACGCTACGTGTTCATCTTAGAACGCTTTTAGCTCATCGTTCATCCCTCCATTCAGCCCGTGAAATCCGTGGTTGATGCATCTCAGACCGTTGAATGAAGAGGAAGACACATGGGTTATGTTTGCCATGTGGCGTTGATGGTTAATGAACCATTGTTCCAGAAGATTCAACCTTAGGATTTCCAAGCCTGACAGCGCATTCTACGTCCACATCAACACTCCAACCTTCGGTTTTTCCGTGCATTCATCCTGGAATCACACACGTCTGCTCAGCTCTTTCTCACGCCATAGTTCTGGAAGGAGTCGACCTGTTCACACTTAGTTGGCCGACATAACTCCCACGTCCACTCTCAGTATGCCAACGTAACTCCTATGCCCATGTCGACGCTCCAGCATATGCTTCTGCTCACGTTTTGAGGAAACGAATGCTCAGCTGTTCGAATTAGAAAGGATTGATGCCGAGGAGATGGGTAGATTCCCCCTGCACTGTTATGTATCATTTAATCAGCAGTTACAGACATTAAACACCTCTATTATTAGAGAGGTCTAATCTGTTGACCCTCTCACCCATTTGTAACTTATAAATAGTTGCCTCTATGATTGAGACAAGTTAGTCTTTAGTTTTTTGAAATGACGATGGTTTTCCAGTCTCAGTCCAAGCATTTGCAGTCATAGATAGTGTGAAGACAGAGTCTGTAATTTTTCTCAAGTTAATGGAAGTAGCAGCTTGTTTATGTTCTACTGGTAGTCGTTTAAGTTGAGCTAGTTCACCCTCCGATTGCTAGGAAGGGCCCCTCATCAACTGGAGGTTTTATTTACATTTTCTGCATTTCTTTTCTTGCAATTAACTAGTTTATTTCCTGTGTGTAATTTAATTCATTTTTCCCGTGTGTATTCTCTTCATCCTTCTGTGATTAATATTATGCTGTCAACACAACCTTCCTTCTTCTGAGTTATAATGGTAGACCAGTAGTCCAATAGTTCAGTAATTTAATAGTCTGTAGTTTATTTTCAGTCCCTCTTCCATCATCATAAATAGATATTGCTTCCAAATTCTTCCCTAGTTAGCATTCCTTTCCTTTTTTTCCCCTCTATTAGTTTTTCTTCCTATTTGTTGTAGGTTAATTCTTCCTTCTCTATTTCCAACCTTCTCCCTTCCTCTATTCCAAATTTCTTCCTATTTCTCATAGAATCATTCTTTCCCTTAGGTAATGATTTGCATAGATAACTTCTTAGCCTCTAATAATCTCTCTATTGCTTCTTGTGCACTATAGGTCATTTGCATAAAGCCAGCTGGTAATTAAACCATTCAAAAACTCTTATTTTCCTCACTTTAAAACATTTTCCTCCATTCGGATCGTCATTCGGACTGCCTTTCAGATCGACGTTCGGATCGTCATTCAGACCTGTGTGTTTTCTGTGTTATTTTAGACCTTTTTTTGAATCTAATTTCTTCTGCCTCTTAATCATCATTCTTCTTATTCCTCCTTAATAGTTTGAGATGTAATTTAATCTTGTTTTTATGTTATTTGGATTTTTTAATTCAATCTTCGTCATTATTTCCTCCTTCTTCTTAAACTTTCTTCCAACCTTCCTCCAAACTTCAGTTCTTCAATATGATATGCTAATTAGTTATTGTTCAGAATTTATTAGTCTTATTCCTAGATAGTTTTTTTTCCAAGTGATAGTTAATAATCTCATTTTCCAAGTTGTTTTAGATTGATAGTTTCTATTTAGTAAAGATGTTCATGTTTTAAGATTTGGATTAATATTAAATATCTTTATCAAGTTTTCTACTTGCTTCCAAATTTAATATAGTTCAGTTTAACATCTTTGTTAAGTCTTATGATTGCTTTTACTTACAATAGTTTCATGTTGTTCACATATGGATAGATAGTAGTTCATAATGTTTAAAATTAGCAGTAGTTTGTTGATTTTTAGTTTACATTTGTTTGTAGAAGTTAAGTTAGATTTACTTCCATTTAGCTTCCTCATTACATTTGAAAGTCATTACGAAACATTTACTCCAGTTCCTAGTACATTTGATGTACGTAAAAGAAGAGTGGACTTAGATGGTTTAGTCTAAATTTATGTACATTTACAAGTTCTCTCCATTAAACATCTAATATCCGTAGCTCTGATTCTGTCCATAGTTGTTATCTGGAAGTTGAATGTGGTAGTTTCTTAGTTTTCTAGAAGTAGTTTGTGTCCAGTATTTGTTTCCATTTTTCTTATTAATTAACCATAGAGGTAGAGTAGTATGATCTAATACTATTCTGATCTGTGATTTAAATGTATTCTTGAACATTTAACTCGGTTTTTCATTTTGAAAGATCTTTCGATCTTTTTCCTTCCGAAACATTTTTAGGTTTGACAAACCTGAAACTGTAGAACCTTTTCTACCTTGGCATATATTTTGCTTTCAACTCTAAGTTTACTGATCCTGGTTGATAATTAATCTTAGGTGTTTTTAATTTGAGATACCTCACACACCCAACATTTTGGTGCCATTGCTGAGGAGTTGAAATAGGTAGAATTTCTCTTCCAAAACTTAGTGGTAACTTAGATTAGGCTAGTGGCGGGTGAGCGGTAAGACGAGAGGTAAGAACCTGCGCATCTGTTATAAAATGAATCCCTAAAACCCAGCAGTAGTAGTTATGCAGTCACAGTTTTTTTTAGTTATAATTTGTTTTCATGAATAGGTCTAGATATTCACAAGGTAGATTTATTAAGACTCAAATTCCTAATAAAATTCCTACTAACCTATACGGGGGACGTACCACCCCAACTACTAACTCAACGGAAAGGTCTCGGAAGACACCTAAAGGGGATAGTTCTACTTGGAAGGCTAATGAAACCTTCTCTGGAAACATTTTAAAGGAAATCATAGGGACATAAGAATAGTTTGTTCATAAAGAAATTCCACTAGAAGAACCTCAAGCTCGTATTGAGACTGAAATTAGACAAGAGGAAACTCTGAAGGGTAAAATTTTGAAACTTCTTAACCCTCCATTTGTCCAAAAGCCCAAAGACACTACTTTTTCAATAGTGGGTGGTTCAGATTTGGTAGATTTTGTCAATCCTGCACAAGTAGATTCTCTTTTTGGGATCTCTACAAACATCGTCATATCATAGATTGACACAACAACAGTGGAATCTCCTGGACTAGATTCCCACAGAGCTGATCATTCTCCTCCTAAAAAGAAGATTACCCTTCCTGAAAAAGAACGTTGGGATATTCCATATTGACCAAGAAAAGAGCCATCTAGATTTTCTCTCTTTGGTAATAGAATCTTCATGGAGGATGAACATGAAGATCGTGTCCGATAAGGTGATGAAGATGGAGAAGTTAGAACTGAAGGTACCTTCGGGTTTCCCATCTTAGACACCGCACAAGATGTTACTATGAAAAATATCCCTCCTTCCTCACTACCAAATTTCTATGGGAAAAGTAGTGAGGATCCGGACACATTCTTATTTGAGTTTGACATTCTGTGTAGGAGTTACAATTACCTACAAAATGGCCAAAAACTAAAAATTTTCCCTTCCACATTAAAAGATTCTTCTCTTCGATGGTTTATGGGATTGGGAGAGTCTAGTATTAAGTCTTGGGAAGACACGAAGAATGCATTTCTTCGGAAATATCAAGATTATTGCAGATCAAAGGACTCTCTCAATGATATTTTTAAAATTCAACAGCTTGAAGACGAGAGCCTGGAGGACTATCGCAAAAGATTTAACTATGTGTTACACAAGTCTAAATATAGTGATATTCGAGAAGATGCAGTAAGAACACTCTTCCTTAAAGGAATCTTAGAAGAATTCTTGGATATCCTTAATCTCATGGCAGTAGGAGATATTTCTCATAAATATTTTCCAGAGATTTGTGAACTATGTAGGAATTACTCTAGAAGCAGAGGGAAAGGTGGAAGACACTTTTGAGAACCTTATGTTAGAAATCCAAAAGGAAACTCATCCAGTCCTGGTGGAGTTACAAGGGTAGAGATAGGGAACCTCTTAGAAAACTTCAAAACATATATTTTAGGGGCTATGGGTTCTCAGCTAGATGCATTACAAGCTAAAAAGAGACAGGATGAAGAGCGTGCAATAATGAGTATTTTCTGCCCTAGGTGTAGAACTAAACATCCTCAAAGAGAATGTCCATTAAACAATGTTTCAGTTTGTCACCTCTGTACGGAACAACACCCCATTGATAGTTGTCCATCGTTGCCCGGGTTGCAAGCTATATACAAGAGTGGAATTTTTGGTGAAACATCTAGGAGGCCTTGATAGCCTAGGGATCAACCTTCGGGTCAGGATCCACCATTCCAATTTCCACCTTACTACCATCCTTATCAACCTCCGCAACAATGGAACACTTCAGGTTGACAGAATTGGCCACCGCAGTACCCTCAAAATGCTCAACAACAGCAATGGCCTCATGGATGGAGAGGACAAGCTTTTTCCCAACCATCTCCTCCTATGCCTAACTATCCTTACCCACCTAATGTTCAGCAATTTTTACCTTGATATGCACCTTCTTCACTACCCCCTATCCCAAATCAGCCTCCTCATTTCCAGAATATGAACCCTCCAAGACCCACAATATTACCCGCACAACCAATACCGAATCCTAACAACAAACCAACCCAAGCTCTTAATAGCATTGGGTTGTTACCTCTTCCATCATATTCTATTTCGTCCGCACCAATACATGAAGTTCAATTGCGGTCTGGAAGAGTTTTGCAAGATCATCCTAAGTCATCAGTTGTTATTCAAGAAGAAAACGCACCTAATGAAAATTTAAATGATGTCATTCTTGAAAATGTGGTTGTTCCTAAATCTTCAACACATAACCTTCCTCATAAAGAAGTAATATCGGGAAATAAATTACCTCCATATCCGGAGCGTCTAATAATAGAAAAATCTATAACTTACCCAGAATATAATATCATTAATGAATTGAAAAATATTTGCATTAAGATTCCTTTACTACAATCCATTAAAGATATACCAATCTTAGGTAAAGTGATAAAAGAAATCTGCATTAAGAGACCAGGTAAGAAACAAAAAGACCCTCCAACAATACATGTCATAGGTGAAATCTTAGATTGTATAGCAGAACAGCCTAGAATTCCGAAGTCTACAAATCTAGGGAATCCTGTAGTAACTGTTCTCATTAACAACACTGCTATAGGGAACACACTCATTGATCTAGGGGATGCTATTAACCTAATGACTACTACAGTTTTAGAAGCTCTCCAATTAGGACCATTCCTCCGCCCTAATCCAACAATGTTAGAACTAGCAGATCATACTATGTTACAACCTACTGGGATATTAGATGATATTATGGTATCAGTAGCCTCATGGGAATATCCCTTGGACTTCATGGTTATTCAATCAAAATACCCGTCTAGGGGGCATCCTATCATTTTAAGAAGACCCTGGCTGGCTACTGCAAACGCATTCACAGGATGTAGGGATGGAGAGATGGTCATCTTTGATGGGTTATTTACAAGAAGACTAGCTTTATACCCACCAGCACAACCCGTAGCTAAGAGCTTATTTTGGTTAGATTGTCCTTTTGGAGAAGAAAACCTGGAAGAAATTTCCCTTATTAGTGATCTCTCCTGGGCACTTCAAGAACAAAATATTGAAAACATGTTGAATCAATTTATTTCTTCCACCACATGTATACACTTTCCTCAGTCTTTTTCCCAACTTGACCATATTTTTGGAGACGAATTTCACGAAAACATGAGTCTCTCAACATTTACTAGTACACCTTGTGTCTTTTCAATTGAGGAACAACTAGGATCTTATACTGTACCATGTGAGGTTAGTTCCAAAAAATTCCTACATATAAATGCAGGTTTAGATGAGAGTCAACAAAAGAAATTATTAAAAGTTCTCAAAAGTCAAACTAGAGCTTTCGCTTGGGAATACACCGATATGAAGTGTATACACCCATATACTTGTATTCACCACATTTACACAGACACAAGTATACCTCCCTTCAGACAACCCTAGAGGAGAATGAACCTAGCTCTCAAAGATATAGTAAAAGAAGAATTGCAAAATATTCTTAACGCTAGATTCATTTACCCAATTTCCAATAGTAAGTGGGTGTCTCCTCTGGTAGTAGTTCGAAAGAAAGTCACGGGGAAGTGGCGTATCTGTGTTGATTTTCGAGGATTGAACAAGGCCACTCTTAAAGACTATTTCCCTCTACCTTTTATAGATCAGGTGTTAGATACCCTATCGGGGAAACAATACTTTTCTTTCTTGGATGGGTATAGTGGATACAATCAGATATTAACAGCACATGAGGACCAAGATAAGACTACCTTTGCTTGCTCTTGGGGGACTTATGCCTATCGAGTGTTTCCTTTTGGCCTTTGTAATGCACCTGCTACTTTCCAACGTCCAGTTCTAGGTATCTTTGCTGACCTTATACATGATTCTGTAGAGGTCTACATGGATGATTTCACAGTTTATGGTAATATCTTCCAAGAGGCCCTTGACAACCTCGAGACAGTTCTTATTCGATGTCAAGACACAAACTTAGCCCTTAGTCATGAAAAATGCAATATTTTATTAACCGAGGGCATAGTTCTAGGACATCATGTCTCTCTTCAAGGTATTAAGGTGGATCCTTCTAGGATAGAGATAATTGTCAATCTTCCTCCTCCAAAGACTCTGAAGGAAGTTAGAAGCTTTCTTGGCCATGCAGGTTATTATAGGTGGTTTATAGAAAATTTTACCAAGATAGCCGCACCTATGTTCAAACTACTCATGAAGGACACAGAGTTTCAATGGACTGAACCTTGTCAACAAGATTTCGAAACTTTAAAAGCAAAGTTATCAATAGCACCAGTACTTAGGGGCCCTAATTGGTCCCTCCCTTTTCATATCTCTATTTATGCATCCGACATAACTATAGGGGCAGTCTTAGGTCAAAAAAAGGAAAAGTTATCTTATGCCATTTATTTTGCTAGTAAAAAATTGACTCCTGCAGAATCAAAATACACTGTTACCGAAAAAGAGTTCCTCGCAGTAGTCTATTCCATTAATAAGTTTCATCATTATATCACAGGATATGAAATTTTCATACATACCGATCATTCTGCTATCAGATTTTTGATGAATACACCAGTCACCAATGGCACAGTGACTCCGTGGCTTCTTCTGTTACAAGAGTTTAATATTACCATTGTTGACCGTCCTGGTCGAGAGAATGTAGTAGCAGATTTTCTCTCCCATATTCAAATTGACAATGATGATAGTCCTGTTGATGATAGATTCCTAGATGAACATTTATTCACTGTATCTGTTCGAACCCCATGGTTCACAGACATAGCCAATTATTTGGCAACTGGAAAGCTACCAAACCATCTCTCTCCACCCAAAAAACGTAGAATCATAGTTCAAAGCTCTAACTATTCTTGGGTGGATAATGATCTCTTTCATACTGGTCCTAACCTTATTATTAGAAGATGTGTACGAGAGGATGAGATGGCAGAGATTCTTCATGCATGTCATGGTGGACCTTGCGGTGGAAACTTTTCTGATAAAAGAAAAACATATAAGCTTTTACATCCTGGATATTATTGGGCAAGCATCTTCAAGGATGCTTCCAAATATGTCAAAGGATGCGATAGTTTCCAAAGAATGGGCAGACCTACGCCATCTGATGAGATGCCCTTGCAACCTTAATTTATGATTAAGCCTTTTGAAAAATGGGCTCTAGATTTTGTTGGACCAATTTCCCCTATGTCTCGTAAGAAAAAGTACATTCTAGTCTGTACAGATTATGTCACCAAGTGGGTAGAGGCCAAAGCTTTATTCTGAGCCACAGAGAAATCAGTGGTAGAGTTTATGTATGAATAGATATTTACCCGATTTGGTGTACCTAGGGAAATTGTAACCGATCAAGTATCTCAATTCACTTCCAAGTTAATGAAAGAACTAATAAATATGGTATTAGACATTTCAAATATTCACCATATCATCCTCAGGAAAATGGTCAAGTAGAAAGCACAAACAAGGTATTAGAAGCTATCATGACCAAGACCATTTAGTTACACCACGAGGACTGGGCAGATAGGCTCCCAGAAGCCTTGTGGACTTATAGAATAACTTGGAGAAACACCACTGACCACACACCGTATGTACTCGTTTATGGAAAACAGGTTCTCCTACCTATTTAATTTCAGGTTAAGACATTTTGTATGGTTGCTCAGTTGGGAATGAATTTAGAAGAAGCACAGAAACAATGAATCCTACAAATAAATGAATTAGATGAAATTAGACAGGATGCTATCCAACGAACAATCTTAATACAAAATCAACGTAAAAAATGGCATGACAGAAACATTAAACAAAAACAATTTAAAATAGGAGATTGGGTATTACTTTTCGATTTGAGATACAAAAATTTTAAAGGTAAATTGACTACTCACCAGATGGGTCCTTATGAAATTGTTACAGCTTTCGATAATGGATCCGTTAAAATTAAAACAATTGATGATTCTCAAACTTCCTTTGTTGTAAATGGCCATAGACTTAGACTTTATCACCAACCTATATCTAAACAAGACTTTGTAAAGAATGCCTTACAACAGCAGGAGATGGAACTAGTATAAGAGGAAATCATTCCTCCTCCTCCTAGTCCCTGAATTTCTAAAGGATTGTCTTTATTTGTACATATGTAAATATCTTGTGTTTTTGTTTTATTTATAATAATGAAGAATTATTTTTGACAAGTTGATTGTATCTATACAGGGAATTTCATTTGTATGATCAACTTATGAAATTTTTGCCATTAAAAACAGGAAAACTTTTCTCCCTTTTTAGGTTTCTTATGACTTTTTTTTGTACATATGTTTTGTTTTGAATAAATCAAAATCATCTAAGAACAGTTTTGCAACTTAATTACAAGGACCTTATCCGCTCATGCAATATTATTGAAAGGGAAATCACTTAAAATAATTTTTTTTTACCCTAATCCCTTCTTTTTTTCAATTATTGTTGAAATTGACATTTTTAGCAAAAGATAAAGTGTTCTTTATATTATCTTGCAACCATTTCATTCATGATTTTGAATATGGTATTTGATTCAGGCATGCACGTTTTTTATTATCGTTTAGAACTGTTGCTTAAAAGACCTATCTTAATTGCTATGATTTTAACAAAAAAATACTATCTTACACCTATGGATCATTGGCTTATCCTAGACTCATTATCAAAACTTGTCTCTTAAAGCATCTTTTAAAGGTAACTTAGAAGTGAATGTTATTTTTATTCTTGTGGGGAACATTACTAAATTTTTATGAAACAAATTGATATAGATCAAAGAACAACTTTAGGTTATTATCTTTTGACATGATCTTAACTTTGGCTATTATAAGTAAAAGTTGCTCATAAAGGTTCGTTCTAATATTTCGAATTACGTTTTTAGAAGGCTTATCACACTCTAGTGCCAACCGGCTTCCTTACAAAAAAATATATATATACATATACATCATTATACGAAGCAAACCCGTCGGGGTACTGAACAAGCCTGCTGGCAGCGGGTCCATGATAAGTAAAATCTTAAACAAGGAAGGTAGGTAAATGCAAGTAAACCCGCCGGGCTATTGAACAAGCTCGCTGGCAGCAAGACTATGCTTGCATGGCACCAAGATAAACCCACCGGGGTACTGAACAGGCTTGCTGGTAGCGGGTCAATATCAGGTACAAGAGATCGGTTAATGCATTTCTAAGCACATGATTCATATATAAGAAACTTGAGTATACAAACACATGTTTTGGCCAATCATCTATACTGTCATTAGAGAATTGTTGATGTATATTTAACTTCGGAATGTATTTCATCTATGTATTTCATATATATTTATTGTACCCTTATTAGAGATGTGTTATTCCTCTATAAGGAAGTGTCGTCATGTGGATTGACAAGTGTCGCAAGTGTGTGTACTTGCCGATGGGTTATTAGACCACCATGTGTGGGGTCGACCCTAAAATATATATATTATAATGTGGATGTACCTAGCTAGACAAGTCGGCCCCATAAGGCCACCGGGCAAACAAGTTAGTATAAATAGAGATGAGGTGATCTCTATTTAGATCATTCGGAAAAGTGTATCTCTCTCTCAGAAAGTGGCGCACTAGTGAGGAGGAGGATCATCTGCTACTAGGAGACTATCTCAGTGTATTTTGGTTGTACTTTGGTTGAGCCATTTCTCTCTCTATTTCTGAGGAAGTTGTGGGGTTTTTCACCTTAGGGTTTTCCCCACAGAAACTCTGTGTCTCTTGTCTGTCATGCTTTTGATTCTTATGATGCTTGTCATGCTTATTGTGATTTTCATGCATTGATATACTGTATATGTTATTCTCTCAGTGAAGATCCTAGAGTATTGTGAATTAATGCTCAAAATTTAACATGGTATCAGAGCTAACCTGAGAAGAAGACATTTTGCAGTGACGAAAACTTGAGTTTCTTGTTTATTGGGTTTCTCTCCACAGATTTTGGAAAAGCAGTATAGGAGATTGACTCTACTCATCAAGGGGCATCTATCTGTCTAATCATAATTCAATTCAGAGCATTTTCAGATTTGGCCCTAAAAATTAGGGTTTCCACAAAAATAGGAATTTCTGGAATCTGAAGACATAGCTGGAAGCTCCTTGCAAAAATATAAGTTTAGAGCTTTGGATTGAGATTTTTGGCTGGGTAGATCTCCGGGAAACTCAAACCCTATTCAGGGCTCTTCCTAGTGAACTCGGGAGGACAAAAAGTCAAATCTGAAGGGTAAAACTTTGCTGATCTCAAATTCTGAATGCACTAGGCTGATCAGCTCATCAAAGCGCATCTTTTTATCCTTTCAGAAATTTGAAATTCACATTTTGAATTTTTAGGGTTTTTCCGACAAACCCTAATCCAGGACTAGATCCAATTTTCAACATTTCAAGTGGTAAGACCTAAATCTTTTCTATTTCCATTTGATGTACTCTTTAAGATGTTTCACCACACCAAGCTCGAGGATAAGCTTGAAGGGGCTGATAGCTTCCGAGCTTGGAAGTATAGGATTGGGTTAATCCTGGAAGAGAATGAGTTGGACTCATATATAAAAGAAGACATCCCTATCCCAGAGGATGAAGAGGCCAAGGTATTGCATAAGAAGAACTTGGTCAAGGCAAAAAGAATCATTGCCGATTCTATCAAAGACCATCTCATACACCATGTGTCTTCTCTAAAGACACCCAAGGAGATGTTTGACTCTTTGACCAAGCTATTTGAAGGGAATAACATAAATCGGAAGATGACTCTGCGGAATCAATTGAAAGGGGTCAAGATGTTGAATGGAGAAACCATTCAATCTTACTTCTCCAAGGTCTCTCAGATCAAGGAGCAACTTGAAGCTGTGGATGAAGTAGTGGACAATGGTGAAGTTGTTATGACCACTCTGAATGGCCTACCTAGGTCATGGGACTCCTTTATTCAAGGAATCTGTGCAAGAAAGAAATTGATCTCTTTCAGTAAACTATGGGAGGAATGCTCTCAAGAAGAAGCTAGACTTGTAGTTCATGAGGAAAAGATGGGAGGTGAAGATCAAGGTCTCGTAACTCACACCAAAAGAAGCAAGCACAAGAAGGAGCACTCTCGCTACAAAAGATCCTATCAAAAGAATAAGAAGGATCTAAGATGCTTCACATGCAATGAGAAGGGTCACTTTGCTTCAGATTGTCCCAAGAACAAAAGGGATAATAACAACAACTTCAGCAAAAATAAGAAAGGCAACAAAAGAAAGTTCCATGCTCATGTTGCTGAGGATGATGAACCTCCAAAGAAGAAGGCTAGGGAAGAAAGTAGTGATGATGACTCATCAAGTGAAGAAGAGTATGTTCTAATCTTTGCTCTCACAGGTACTATCTCCCATGGTTGTAATGATTGGTTGATTGACAGTGGGGCTTCCAAACACATGACTGGGTTTAAGGAATCTTTTGTGAATCTATCTGAACATGAATCACCCCATAAGGTGAAACTTGGGGATGATTATCAATACCCAATCAAAGGAAGTGGTGAAACTCCTACAACCTAGATTCTGGAAAATCTTTGAAGATGAAAGAAGTACTTTATGTACCTGGGCTCAAGAAGAACTTACTCTCCATCTCTGCATTGGATGCAAAAGGTATGAGGGTTGCATTTGTGGATGGCCAAGTCCTAATGTGGCCAAAGGGAAAGACCATAGATGATGCAGTAGTGATTGGAGAGCAAGAGGGAGGATTGTATAAATTGAAGGGACAACCTGAACATGCCATGGTGCATGAATCCATGGAGCCAAGTGAACTTTGGCATAGAAGACTTTCTCATATGCACTATAGGGAACTTCCAATTGCAAGAAAGGCTATAGAGGGTCTTTCTAAAATCAAGACCAAACATGAAGGTGTTTGCAAAGGATGTGCAAAAGGTAAGAACATTAAGAAGGCTTTCCCAAGCAGTGAAAGCAAGGCAAAAGATATCTTGGAAATCATCCACTCAGATGTATGTGGTCCTATGTCATCCAGTTCTCTAAGTGGGTATGTTTACTATGTCTCATTTATTGATGACTTCTACAGGAAGACTTGGGTATACTTCTTGAAGAACAAAGATGAGGTGTTTGATAAATTCAAGGAATTCAAAACCTTGATGGAGAATCAAACTGACAAAAAGATCAAAACACTCAGATCCAACAATGGTGGAGAATCGACCTTAGGTGACTTCATGACCAGGATCTACCTATGCATATATGGGAAGAAGCAGCTAGAACAACTGTATATGTGCAGAACATAACACCCCACAAGATATTGGACAACAAGACACAAGAAGAGGTATTTTCTGGTAAGAAACCTGAAGTTAGCCATCTCAGAATATTTGGTTGTCCAGTATACACTCATGTCCCAAAGGAAAAGAGGACTAAACTAGATCCTTTAGGAAAGAAGGGTATCTTTGTGGGTTACAGTGAAAGCTCAAAGGCTTACAGAATATACTTTCCAGGGTTCAAGAAGATTGATGTCAGCAAGGATGTGACATTTAATGAAAACTCAACATTCATCAAATCAAGGAAGACACCTATTGAAGTTTATGAAGAACCTAAGGAAACTAGATTTCAAGACACTACCATGACTGAAGCAGTTTCGGAAGTTGTTCGTGAGTTTGAAGATCCACAAGAACTTGTAGATCCACCCCGTGAGGATAACTCTCACAAGAGGAAACCTGCATGGGCTAGAGAGCTCATTCAATATGTAGAAAGATTTGGAATTCCAGAAGAAGAACACAGAGAAAAGAAGAGAACCAGGTCACATACCAGCTATGTTGCTTTACTCTGTGACATTATGAACAAAGAGCCTTCCAGTTATGAAGAAGCAGCAGAAAAGAAAGAATGGAAGGATGCCATGGTTGAGGAATACCAATCAATAATGAAGAATGATGTTTGGGATGTTGTCCCAAGACCTAAAGAGAAGTCTGTTGTGACTTCCAAATGGATTTACAAAATCAAGCATGTTGTAGATGTCAGTGTAGAGAAATACAAGGCAAGACTCGTATCTCGTGGCTTCTCTCAGAAAGAGGGAATAGATTATGAAGAAACTTTTGCACCTGTAGCCAGGTATACTTCCATCAGAATAGTACTTGCCCTAGCTGCAACAATGAAATGGAAAATACACCAGATGGATGTCAAGACTGCTTTCTTGAATGGTGTAGTTGAAGAGGAAGTATATGTGGAGCAACCACTCGGTTTTGAAATACATGACAGGGAGTCATATGTGTGCAGATTGAAGAAAGCCTTGTATGGCTTGAAGCAAGCTCCTAGAACCTGGTATGGTAGGATGGACAGTTTTCTATCTAGTTTGGGCTTTACCAAGAGTAAAGCAGATTCCAACCTTTACTACAAGGTTGAGGAAGGGAATCCTGTGATTCTACTCCTGTATGTGGATGACTTATTTGTAATAGGAGATGACATATTAATTGCAGATACAAAGAGGAAGCTTGCTATTGAGTTCGATATGAAATATTTGGGAATAATGCATTATTTCCTAGGTATGGAGGCGTGGCAGAGCACACGTGGGATCTTCCTTGGTCAAGGGAAGTACACAGTAGATATCTTGAAGAGATTCGAGATGATGGATTGCAAGGCCATGGCCACACCTATGGCATTGAATCTGAAGCTTCTATGTGATGCTTCATCTGAGCCAGTTGATGTCTCTATGTATCGTTAGATGATTGGGTCCTTGATGTACCTAACGAACACGAGACCAGATATTTTCTTTGCGGTGAACACATTGAGTCAGTTCCTGACAGATCCAAGGAGTGTTCATCTGGTGGCTGTAAAGCATGTTCTGAGGTACCTGAAGGGTACAGTGGATTATGGGCTCAAGTATGAAGCGAATCAAAAGTTTAACCTGCAGGGTTATGTTGATTCAGATTCGGCTAGCAGTGTTGCAAATAGGAAGAGCACATCTAGGTGCTGATTCAGTATGGGATCAGGTGTGATCTCTTGGTTTAGCAGGAAGCAGTCCTGTGTAGCACTGAGTAAAGCTGAGGCAGAGTATGTTGCAGCCTGTTCAGCTAGTTGTGAGGCAGTATGGCTATGGAAGCTACTGTCTGAGTTATTTGATCTCCCGTTGGATGCTACTAGTATCTTCTGTGATAACCAGAGTTGTGTGAAGTTGTCTGAGAACCCAGTGTTTCATGACAGGTCGAAACACATAGAGATCAAATATCACTATATCAAGGATATGGTGCAGAGAGGAGCTGTGAAGCTCTTGTATGTTGCGACGGACGAGCAAATTGCAGATGTGCTGACAAAGCCACTAGCCAGGGTGAAGTTCGAGTACTTCAGAGAGAGGCTTGGCATTCTTCAGATCGAGGACACTTCGAGGAAGAAGTGATGGACACATTTGTTGAAGCTATTCCAAGCATGTTGGAAGGAGGATCCTTCACATGGCTGTGTATGTAAGCACTGGATGATGAGCATCAGGATGATGTTCTGGTTTTTGCTTTGAATGATCAGTTGGATCATTTTTATATGTATGTACGCATCATCTTGGATGATGGATATGATCAGTTGGATCATTTATATGTATATTTATGTACGCATCATGTTGGATGCTGGATATGATCAGTTGGATCATTTATATGTATGTACGCATCATGTTGGATGCTGGACATGATCAGTTGGATCATTTATATATGTACGCATCATGTTGGATGCTGGATATGATCAGTAGGATCATTTGTATGTATTTTGTATATGCATCATGTTGGATGCTTAGACCATGTATCTGTATATGTATCAGGTGGATCATGTATGGTGATATGTATCATGTATTTGTATTTGTATCAAGTGGATACATTGTATGATCAGGTGGATCATGTATGATGATATGTATCAGGTAGATACTTGGTATGCATCCGGTGGATGCATTGTATGATCGGGATGATCGGGGATGACAAGCTTCAGGATGTTGCTCCAGATGACATGCAGCAGGATGTTGCAGTGATGATGATCAGGATGATCATGTGTACATCAGGATGATGTATGGTGAGTATCAGGTTGATACTCTATGGCCATGGATCAGGTTGTGTAGATGAGCATAGAATTTGGCCCTGGGAGATTTGCAGATAATCTTTCGAGGTTTTGCCTATGGCATATAATTTGGCCCTGGGATATCTGGCAAATGCTCTTTCGAGGTTTTGCTTTGGGAGGACACATAATTTGGCCCTGGGAGATCTGCAGATAGTCTTTCAAGGTTTTTCCTATGGCATATAATCTGGCCCTGGGATATCTGGCAGATGCTCTTTCAAGGTTTTGTCCTATGGCATATAATATGTCCCTGGGAGATCCGATAGGTTGGGCTGTGTGCCCGTAATAAGTCCCAGGATGCTGTTGCGAGGTTTTTCCATGACCACATATAATCTATCCCTCGGAGATCCTATAGGTAGAGATGTGTGCTCGTAACATCCTGGGATGCTCTTGCGATGTTTTGTGGTGACCACATATAATCTGTCCCTGGGAGATCCTATAGGTAGAGCTGTGTGCTCGTAACAGCCTGGGATGCTCTTGCAAGGTTTTGTGGTGAGGTCACATATAATATGGCCCTGGGAGATCCTATAGGTAGAGTCGTGTGCTTGTAACAGTCTGGGATTCTCTTTCTAGGTTTTGTGACGCACGTAATAAGTCCTGAGGATTCCACAGTATGGCCAGTGATGATGAAGACCTGCAGGTGGTGGGCCTACATCCAGTATGAAAAAGGACTAGCTCTGTAGAACTTCCTATGACGAGTAGAGACAGAGATTGGTTGAGATAGCAACAGCAGTGACGATGACGATGACGATGCATCGATGACGATGATCCCGAGAAGAAGACTTGTCTAGCAGATCTGTGTCGAGAAATACCTTCCTAGTTAAGAGGGAGTGTTGATGTATATGTAACTTCAGAATGTATTTCATCTATGTATTTCATATATATTTATTGTACCCTTATTAGAGATGTGTTATTACTCTATAAGGAAGTGTCGTGATGTGGATTGACAAGTGTCGCAAGTGTGTGTACTTGCCGATGGGTTATTAGACCACCATGTGTGGGGTCGGCCCTGAAATATATATATTATAATGTGGATGTACCTAGCTAGACAAGTTGGCCCCATAAGGCCACTGGGAAAACATGTTAGTATAAATAGAGATCAGGTGATCTCTATTTAGATCATTCAGAAAAGTGTATCTCTCTCACTCAGAAAGTGGCGCACTAGTGAGGAGGAGGATCATCTGCTACTAGGAGACTATCTCAGTGTATTTTGGTTGTACTTTGGTTGAGCCATTGCTCTCTCTATTTCTGAGGAAGTTGTGGGGTTTTTCACCTTAGGGTTTTCCCCACGAAAACTCTGTGTCTCTTGTCTCTCATGCTTTTGATTCTTGTGATGCTTGTCATGCTTATTGTGATTGTCATGCATTGATGTACTGTATATGTTATTCTCTCAGTGAAGATCCTAGAGTATTGTGAATTAATGCTCAAAATTTAACAAGAATAACTGTAAGTTGAACTTGGACCTTGTCATCTAATTCAAACAATATCTAGGATGTTATTATCCTAGAAATGGGACCCATAATTATGAAAATCTCACAAGCTTTACGGTACACCTTATCTATATCTTGGGATGACAATAAATCTTTAAAATGAGTCATGGATGGCTAGTTTTCCTGTGGCATCTTTCATATCAAATTGTATTATCATTCTTCATATGGTTCTTTTAAGCACTATTCTATTCTTTATAATAAATGTACATATTTGAATCATCTACATGTTTAGTTAATATTTCATTTTATTGAGAAAAGTATTACAACATTCTTCAACTATTGATAAAATAATTGAATATCTAATGTTGTTTTTGTTGACTTGAGGACAAGCCATATCTTTGGTTTGGGGGTGGATTAGAACTGTTTTAAACTATTCTTTTCTATTTATTTTTATTAAAGAAAAAAGTTCATTTATCTCTGAAAGTGATAGATGTTTGCAGGTTAATGCAAAAACAAAAGGCGAATTGTTATAATTAAAGACAAAAAAAAAGGGGACATGACTTAAAAGTTTTAGAAAGCAAATTTTATAGCATTTTCTGTGCACTAACAGCCTTAAAATTTCCTTGCAAAAATCAGTTCCAGTTGGCTTCAGAAATAAAATTTTGTATAGACAAAAGTCTGTATGAAAGGCTGAATGACGGATTGAATGCCGATCCAAATGAAGTGACTAATGCAGGGGTGGAAACGCGAAGGTGGGTAACACTTTGGTGAGAATCGGCGGGGTAAGAACTCTAGCATATGTTATTCGGCCGAATAACGTTAATTATTCGGCCGAATAACTATAATTATTCGGCCGAATAATTATAGTTATTCGGCCGAATAATATAGTATTTATTCGGCCGAATAATCTTTAACGGGCCACCGTTGAACATAACGGAGGCCTCGGAATATGTGCCATGGGCTAGCCGGACGGAGCAAACTCACGGCGGTGGAAATAATTGTTCGGCCGAACACTTGTTCGGCCGAACAATTATTCGGCCGAACAATTATTCGGTCGAACAAGTGTTCGGCCGAACAAGTGTTCGGCCGAAGAATTATTCGGCATAAAAGCTCGGTCCCGGCCTCTCTCCCGTCACTTTCGTGGGATCTCGTGGACCCCTGTTGTGTTGGTAGTGGCCCGTCTGCTCCGTCACCCCGCTGCCCTGTCGCCCGTTAGCCACCCTATTGGTCGACGGCGTGTGTTGTCGACCTGTAAGCCTGCGTGTAAGTCAACCGTTCGTCGTTGTTTCGCCTCTCCTGTCCGTCCGTCAGAAAGCGTCTGGTATCGCCACCTGCACGTAAGTAATACTGTTTGCTGCTTGCTGCTTGCTGCTGGTAAGTGGTGGTGTTCTGGTGCGCAGGGAGGATTCGGCAAAGACGTTGCTGCTGGTATGTAATATCGTTTCGGCTGGTATGTAATATTGTTTGCTGCTTGCTGCTGGTAACATCTGTAGCAGATTTGGGCTTGTAGGGCTTCACAGCGTGTGGTCGAACGTCGTTGAGAAGTTGCGGGTGGTGACAGATCGACACGGCGTTTGCAGAGGTAGAAGGTATCGTTTTTCTGTTTTGTAGATGTGTATTTTATTGGAGGGTGTTATCGCTATTTTTTGTTGCTAAAATGTTATTGATTTTACGCAGGTCTCCCAGTTCGTCTGCTACGACTGCTCTGTTTCGGGTGGAAGAAATTTTATCTGCGCTGTCGCCCGCAAGATTTCAGGTCGCGCTCATTTGTTTTGGCTGCGTTTTAGAGGTAAGGTGGATAAATCTTTCTAATTCCCGTTTATATAAATTGTTTTCGATCGTTTTGTAATTCCCATATTCTCTGTATATTGCACTCTGTCCAACTGGGCAGAGGCCATGGGCTACAACAGGACAGAGTCCATGGACTCTGTCCAACTGGGCAGAGTCCATGGACTCTGCCCAGTTGGACAGAGTCCATGGACTCTGCCCAGTTGGACAGAGTCTATGGACTCTGCCCAGTAGGACGGAGTCCATGGACTATGTACAGTTGATTGAGTTCTTGGAGTTGGTCGAATTGAATGTCCAGAATGTCTTAAATTAAAATATGAAGAGGAGTATTTAAATTTAAATATAAAGAAATTTTTTGAGTATTTTTTTAAATTGTTGTATTTGGCTGTGTTTAGAAAAGAAATTAACATTAATTTTAATTTGAAAGAACATTTCTAAGTTGTATGTAGGCTTGTTTTACTTAAGAACTCTGTCGACTCGTCTAAGTTGACAGAGTTCATGAACTCTGTCGACTCGTCTAAGTTGACAGAGTTCAGAGATTAAGATATTAATTATATTACCAACTTTGGCAATAGATAGTTCAGATACAAACAAATTTCAGATAGTTCAACTCTATTTTTGATAAAACAACAATGTAAATGGACTTGAGGTACAAGGAAACTAAAGACATGAATAGATTTTAATTTATAAGTATTATAGTAAGTCTTATGTAATTTAACAATGATGACATGAACTCTGTCAACATGTTTTAGTTTAGCTTAGATACAGTCTATTTTTGATAAAACAATAATTTAAATGGATTTTATGTAAAAGGGAACTATAGACATGAATAGGCTTTAATCTAAATGTACTATAGTAAGTTTTATAAAATACTAGGTGATGTTATGTCAGAATGGTTCGAGTTTTATTCTAGTAAAGGTGGTAAATTGGTATTGTGTTTTCTTTTGTTTGCAACATGGCTGACTTGGAGAACATAATACCAAGAATTGTTACCATTATTAGATTGAAATTAAAGATCATTGTCAAACGAGGCCAATTTGAGAAACATGACATTTAACTCAATCATAATACTTGAACAGTAATTTTTTTTTTGTTCTATGGAACAATGAGATTATTTGTAGATATAATTTATGTCTAGAGTAATATAATTTCTGGTTTAAATTTGTAGTTTAAGAAACTGAAAACGATTATCAAATGGCAAATTTTGAAAACATAAAACATGAATTGTCAATTTTTATTTTATTGTCAATAATGAAAATATTTTCAAGACTTAATTTATGTTTCAGATATTAAGTTATGTATTAAGAAGGTGAGAGAGATTCATGATTTATGCTTTAGGTATTAAGTTATGTATTAAAAAGGTAAAAGAGATTCATGATTTATGTTTTAGGTATTAAGTTATGTAGTAAAAAGGTTAAATAGATTCATGATTTATGTTTTAGGTATTAAGTTATGTATGAAGAAGGTAAAAGAGATTCATGAACTCATACACATTAAAAAAAAACCCATTATTTAGTACTTAACTATATTGGTTCCATTCATTTTAAACATCAAAAACACCTAAAAGATTGGTACATTAATTCATCATCTAACAATATTAGCTATATTTTTTTTGAAAATTGTTAGATGATAAATTAGGTAAATCTAGGTACTTGTTAAATAACTTAGTCTATTAAGTAGTTGGTTTTTAGAGTTCATAGAATTAACTTGTAGGATTTGAATATGTAATTAGTTGATTCGTCTTTAGGTGTAGGCATTATATATCAAATGGAAAGAGAGGATTCTTTAAGGCGAAAGCGTAGGAGGTCTTCACAATCTTCTGGCGTAGGTGGTACGAGTGATAATCGGAGGTTGTCAACCTCTCCTCGGGACTCTAATTTATTGTATAGTTCACACCGACAAGGTGAAAGGGGTACAAATGATTCCCCTGTATCTTCTATGGGAGAACGTCGATCTCGACCCTCTATTGGTACATATGAATATCAATCTTTGAACATTTATATATGCAAATTGTTTTTTTGAGAGTGCAAAATTTGTAGTTGTGTTTAAACTAGACTTTGTCATTTGAAGCAGAGCATGGTTCGGAAGATGCTCCTAATTCTATAGGGAGGGAGACAGGGCAAACAAGGGAGACGGATGACGGTGCAGAGCAAGGTTCTCAAGAGGCTCACCATTCGGCACGAGGTGATGATGGTAGAGCTAGGACACAATATGTTGAATTAACTGAGGGTTGTACACCCATTACGACATATCCATCTGATCTACCTCGGGAGCTTCCATGGGAAGGTGGTAATCATCAAATGACTCTTGAAAGATGTAGATCTCACTATGAAAAGTTGCAAAATGATTTGTCTACTATGGATCTTCCTCCGGAGAGTAAAAAAAGTTTGGAGATTGTCTTGGGATCATTGCAAAACTTCATTCAAGCATATGAGAATCTTGGGCCGACTACAGATGGTTTTGTAGATTTGATGCGAAGACGAAGGGATCAAGTGATGGGTCCAGACAAATGGGATGTTGTGAAAGAAAGAGTGACAAGAGAGCAGGCCAAATCAATGTTTAATTTCAAAGAAGGTTTGAAAAAAGAAATGTTGAAAGTGCAATATTTCAAACATCCTCATCTGGCACACTTACTTTATGATCGGTTTCTTGCTGCCTATGGTCGTTTTCCATGGAACGATGAGGTTTCTCAGTATTTTGCTAGATTTTTTTATGCTGAGTTTTTTTTAAATATGAAGCCAGATTATACTGATGTTCATTCAAAATTTTATGGAGTTGGGAAGGGTCGAATATATGATCGAGAGGGTGCACATAGAGATCCTGCAACTCTTAGACCTCCGCCCCAGATATCTCGTCCACCTAGGTTGGTGGCATTAAAATCAGAGATGGAGCCCACATCTCAACTTGGGACGACAGCAAGGAATTTTGTTGGTGATGGGCTATCATCAGTATTAGTGGGAGTAGATGTGGGGTTGGTTAGAGAAAGGGCTCGTTCTGCTATTCGTCAAAAGTTTGTTTATAAAACTGATGATGAAATAGATGGAATGAGCATTGAAGATCTCAGGGCATATGCAAAGATTTGTCGTGACTTAGCAGCAAATGTTATATCCAACGACACATCGAGTTTGGGAGAGGTTCGTTGACTACATGATATGATTTGATTTGAATTAAATATTTTATTTATCTTGATTTTATTTTTTTTGTTACATTATCATAGGTACATTATGTAAATGTTTAAATTGGTTGCAGTTTTCAAGAATGATGAACGAACATTCTTTTCACATTTCAACTAGCGAAAATGTAGGGAGAGAGGTACATATTTATTATCAACATATTTGTACTTATGTTTGAATTTGATATATATATATAAATTATTATTTTTTGAATGATAATTTAACTGTGTATTTTATTGTTAATTTGACTCATCCATGCAGGTTTCTTTAGATACCAACTTTATAAATGATTTACCATCTATTGTGAGCTAATGTTTTTTAAATTTTTTGTTTTAGTTTTAAGTTTTAATTGGTATAGTAATTTTTTTGGTTTGTATTATATGTTTTATTTATTAATACAATTTAAATTTTAGGGTGGAGATATAGGTTCTTTGCTTAATGACGCAGATATTGGTAGAGAGGTAATTTCATTGATTGCTTTAATTTTGCTTTAATTTTGTTTATTGTTTTAATATTTTAATTTTTGTGGATTTAGATTTATGAGATTCATAAATTGATTTTATATATGGATTGCAACTTGGGTCTCTCAAATATTTTGGAGGCAAAGGAAAAAGTCCTTTGGAGGATGGTGGTGGACAAGCATTTGGAGAATTTGATGTAATATTGTTAATATTTGAATTGTATTTTGATATATTAGTTTAATATTTTAATTTTTTTATTATAGTTTAAGTAATTTAAATGATATGAACATAATTTTTTTTTACACATGTTGCAGGGAGGGTTGAGTCCAGGGGGAGGCTTGAGTGGAGGAGGGGGAGGTCCGAGTGGAGGATAGCACATACATTTTAATTTTATAGTTCATGGTGTCCACTATTTTTTGTTGTTGATATGCATTTAGATTGGAAACATTTGTCTTGGACATGTTGAGGAGGTTTATTTTTGGACGAGATATATACATATATGGATGTACATTGAATTTGCATGTTCATGATTATTTTTTTGGAGATTATATACATATAAATTTTGAACTTACATATTTCGTGAATCATGGTTTTTAAATGATTTCTAAGTTTATTTTTGTTTATTTGACATATTTGGTGTTAAATTTAGTTTAAAATATGTATTTGCATGTTTGAATGAATGAATATATGTAAAACTGAATGTTAAGAAACATGACATTCTTGAATATTATTAAGTTTAAGAAATGTTATTTAGGAAGTTTAAAAATGGATAAACATATTAGGTTTAAAGTTCATAAATGAGGAAGTTTTGATTGAAGTTTAAAAAATGTTATTTAGGAAATTTTTAAAAGTGGATGTTCACATATAGGTTTAGAGTTTATAAATGAGGAAGTTATAATTGTTCGACATGAATGAATGATAAGATTGAGTGTATTAAGAACAAGAATGTTAGGAAGTTTAATAATTTGTTAGAAAGTTTTGATAGTTATATGGATCAGGTAGTTTAAAAATGAATGTTGTCTTTGAATGTTAGAATGCTTTGAAATGTTAGTTTTTATACATATCGATGAATCAGGAAGTTTAAAAGTGATTACATTCAAACTTTAGAGATGTTAGGAAGTTCAAGAATGTTTGAAGTTTTAATGAAAATATGGATGAAATATAAAGTTTAAAAATGAAATTTAAGTAAGGTTGAATGTTATTTTCAAGGATGTTATGAAGTTTTAGGAATGTTAGAAGTCTATAGAAATATGGAAGAAATAGAAAGTTTAAGAATGTTATATAAAGTTTTAGAGAATGATAGAAGTTTTGATAAAAATATTGTCTTTGAATGTTAGAATGCTTAGAAATGATAGAAGTTTTCGTACATATCGATGAATCAGGAAGATTAAAAGTGATTACATTAAACTTTAGAGATGTTAGGAAGTTCAAGAATGTTTGAAGTTTTGATGAAAATACATGGATGAAATATAAAGTTTAAAAATGAAATTTAAGTAAGTTTGAATGTTATCTTCAAGGATGTTATGAAGTTTTAGGAATGTTAGAAAGTCGATAGAAATATGGAAAAAATAGAAAGTTTAGGAATGTTAAATATAAGTTTTGATAGAAAATATGGATGGATTAGGAAGTTTTAAAGCAAATATATGTTAAGTTCAAATTTTGATATAATGGATTTTTAATTAATTTAATTTTTATTTACAATGTTCAGGTACATTTGATGCGGCTGAAATCATGGCAAATGGGGGTAACGGTTTTTTGTTTTTTAATCATAAGCGAAGATTCCAGGATTGTGAAGTTTGTGCTAAATTAGAGCAATGATTTTAAACAACAATTTGATGAATTTTCATTGATTTGTTGTAAATAATCATTTCTCTAATTTAGCATAAGCTTCACAATCCTGGAATCCTTGCTTGTGATTAAAAATCAAATGATCGTTATCTCCATTTGCCATGATTTCAGTTATGTGAATTTGCACAAGCGATATTTTAAATTAAAGATTTGGGACGGAGAACTTGGTGACAATTTTAAGACATCTATTTAAGATCATATTTATGGTGAAGTATGTATTAAAGAAACATGTTCGATGGATTAAAATAATACAAAATTTAATAGGTCTTTTTGTGATTTTTTGTTAGTATCAATCAATCAAAAGTAAAAATTCGGGGCGGAGTGGGGATAGCCACATCCGTTATCTCATCCCTTAGTGGTCTAATAGACATATGGGGACCCGAATAAAGTACTTTTGAATTTTCAAATTATATTTGAATTCATTTTTAAGCATGTTAAAGTACAACCATTTAAGCTTTTGTGTTAGTGGTCATTCAAGAAAATATTCATAAAATTTCAATGAAAAAATAAACCATTTAAGCTTTTGTGTTAGTTGTCATTCAAGAAAATATTCATAAAATCTCAATGAAAAAATATACTGTGCACAACAATTTTGATAATTGGACAAAAAATATATTGCACACAACAATTGACATGGACAAAAATATAGATCAATTTATTTTTGATATGTAGTTAAAAACATCGCAATGGAATACCATCTTCAACTATCCGTTCATGGTCACATATGGATAGTTTCCATTTTTTGGTTTTTAACTGTTTTTTTGATGGAACTTGTATCAATTTTATTCGAGATGCACATATTAAATGACTATATTGACAACATATAACATCGGGTTCATAATCTTGAAAGTAGACATAATTTTTAGTCATATGCGTCTGCTGAAAAAAGTAGCCTTTTAAAATGATGGATCCTCTTTCGTATGTAAATCCGTTGTCGTTGTAGTCCTCCAATAATTTCATTTTTCCTTCAGTGCATCGCATCAAATAATATTTGACATTTTCGTTGTTGTCTACAGGTGCAATCACAGCGAAAACATCTCCTGTGCAAGTTATGATTGGTGTTAGCGTATTTAAATGAATTGAATTGACTACTTATGGCGAAGGATTAGAATGAACAATTGATTAAAAAGTCAAAAACAAGTTTATTACCTTCTCTTACGAGATCTGAAATTCTATCGCCATCAAACGATATTGCTATTTCTTCTGATTCTAATTCTTCAACACTTGCCAGTGGCATTTTTCCTTTTGGATTAATCTCTGTGTGTCTCCAAGCTTTTACGTAGTTGTTTGTTATGTTTTCACAAACTTCTGTAGACTCGACATTTTCAATGCAAATATGACAAAAGCATGATTGCTTTCTACTGTCAAATGCAAACACGTTGTGAAATGATTTTGTTTGAATAGAGTGAAGATCTCTAGTTCCATGTATGGTGCTAGCGTCATATGGTATTGATCTATTTATATCTTGGACCCCAACAAGCCAAAAAAACCTACACAATAAATAGTGTACATGTGTACTTAAATGTTAGTATATACATTTTTTTTAATTTTAAGAAATAATATAAATTAAAAAAATAGTGGACATACCTGCGCACGTCTTTTGATTGTTGATTATAATCATGGCTTAGATTTAATTGACACCATTGGACAACCTCTGCAGCTGAATGAAACCGTGCTGAAGAATAGTTCATTTTCCATCTTCGAAGTGCTCTTTTCACGCATGCTCCTGCACCATCATGCTCACCTTTTCCATGCCCAGTTTCAAAGAAATTCCAGCGATGTTTAATGTTCAGCGCTTTATGAAGTCGACATAACCAAAAAAATGATCGTGAAGATTTAAATTGACCCGCACATCCATCAGACCATATCCAATGCTCTTTGAATTTGACTTCGCGTTTTTTCAGTGAGTCATAGAAAATATTTTCTATACAATGTTGGACAAAATGTGTGTCGTGTGTACGATCATCGCTGATATAGAAGTGATATTCTTTAATCACATCTCGATTGTCACATGTGCTTTCAATGCCATCGATATCCTGTTGAGAATGTCTATATACAACATGGACAAATATCGAAACTTGGTCAGAGTGATAGTATTCACTCTGTATTTCGTTTTGTGCAGCAAATGTATAGTTTTCAGCAAAATCAACCACCGACAAAATTGTTCCGGGTGGAAAAATTTCACAAGACTGTTTGAATTGAAGATCTTGCCATCGTGCTCTATGTGAATGCTGGGTGTATTTATAAATTTTGTTTTCAAATTTTTTGAGAAAATCTGTGACGCATATCTTGTCTTCTAGCAAATCAATTCTTTTGGAACGTGAATCACTAGAACTTGTATTATAGTTGATGTATTCGTATCTCTTCCAATCAACATTTACATTTGACAACGATTGATCATTATCGATAGGGTATTTATTGTGGAATAACACCAAATTTCCACAATGATGACAATGTTTTCCATTGACACATTTCTTTGAATAAAATACTTCATCATGATTTCTCTCACATAAAATTTGAGATATGACTTCACGTATCGTCGACGGAGGTGGTGAATTTGTCCAAAACATTTTACCAAATTCAAGAAACGTGTCATAATATAACTGAAATTGCACATGATAACGGCAACAACATGTATCACGTATAGTTATAGGTCGAACATACCATGGTTTTTGTTGCACAAATGTAGTGATTGATATATTAATTCCACGATGATCTTCCTTGAATTTATTGAACAATTGTACTTGTGTCATGTCCATTCTATGTTTTGGTTGGATTTCATATACATTTCGTGATATTCTTTTGCGTATCACATCTCTTGCATTTGGTGAAACTCGAGCATGTTCCAACCAATATTCTCGTACAATATCTTTAACCCCTGCTCCTAATCTATCTTTGTAAGGTTGTCTACAAATAATTGCCCAACAAGCAAGTTCATTATTTTTATCTATTTGCATTCTGAATTTGCTATGTTTGTATAATGTTTTTCTTGATGTTCCAACTGCTTTTGCTAGTTCTGTTGTCAAACGCTTTTGTTTAGTACTAGCTGAAAGAATTGCTGTATGAATTGCTTTACGTGCAGCACTGATATCTTTCTTCCTGGATTTTCCAAATTTTTTTATTGCATCGCCTATATTTTCCATCACATTTTGTTTCAATTTCGACTCTTTTGTTACTTTGTGAATACCCAATAACGATGTAGCACCTTCTAATTTCTTGGACACTAATAAACATCTCAAAATTTGTGCTTGTCCTGCTATTGAGTAATCTTTGAGAACTTCATCATAAAATTTTGTAGCACGATATCGTGCAACATGTATTGGTAGTTTTTCTCCATATTTGTCGCAATCAATGTCTTCTAACATTTCATCATCAATAGTAAAAGTACCTATACATCAAGTTAAATTTAATTTAACATATATCAAAAAATAAAATTCATTATAAAAAAATGAATTTGGAAAATATATGATATATACATACCAGGTTCAATTTCTGGATTTTGAACTTGATCTTCAATATTGATTTCATCGACATTAGCATGTAAATCACTATTTACATCTTCTACAATGTTCTTTTCAACTTCAATTTGTTCTTCTTGTACTCTATTTTCAATTTCCATTTCTTCAAAATTGTCATGTAAATCTGTATTTATATCTTCAATAGTTCTCTCTTCCGTTTCAGCAACCCTTTGTTTTTTGGCAATATATCTGAGTTTTTGTTTCTCTCTATTATCATCATCATCACGTTTACGATCAGCTTTTCTTTTACGATTTCTCTTATTGCCCATGGTTTTTTAATCTATAGACGATAAATTAAAGAATCATGTTACTTTATAGTAAAAACAAATAAATTAAGATTTAAAAACATTTACGGCATTTATAAAAACATGAACTGAAATTTACTTTACCTTTTAAAAATTTTGTAAGAGTCTTTTGAAGAAGATTTCTTTGGAATTAACTTTCCTTTGAAAAAATTCTCTGAACAAAAATCTTCTTTGGAAAATAATAAAAACACCTTGTGCCAAGGAAGAAAATAAAACACGTTGTAAATAAATCTTTGTTGTAAAATTCATTCCAAGAATACTTTTTTGAAAAAATATCTACGAAAAAAACCACTAGAAAAAAATATTTTCAATAAAAACTTATTTATAAATATATCTGGGAAAAAATCATTGTAAAGAAACAACTCTTTGAAAAAAACCCAATTTCAAAGAAATAAGAAGTACAAAATTACTTTGTAAAAAATCCTTTGCAAAATAAGATAACTATTTGAAAAAACTCCTTTCAAATAAATAAGAAGTGCAAAACTACTTTGGAAAAAAATCATTTGCAAAATACCTTAGCAAAACAACTATTTGAAAAAACCTCTTTCAATTAAATAAAAAGTGCAAAGCTACTTTGAAAAAAAAACATCCTTGCAAAGAACCTCCTTGCAAACATGTCTAAGAAAAGAAATATTTTGAAAAAACTCCTTGCAAATATCCCTTAAAAAAAACACTTTCAATGTGTCTTTTGGAAAAAAGAAGAAGAAACATACTTTGTAAAAATCTCTTTTTCAAAAAAATGTTTTCTTTGCAAATATACAACAAGAAAATAAATATTTGGAAAAAACTTCTTGCAAATATGCCTTAGAATTTTTTTTTCTTCAATGTGTCTTTGGAAAAAAGAAGAAACATACCTTGTAAAAACCTCCTTTTGCAAAAAATGTTTTCTTTGTAAAAATGCAATAAAAAAGAGATATGTTGGAAAAACTCCTTCAATGTGCCTTTTGTAAAAAAGAAGAAGACATAGCTTGTAAAAACCTCCTTTTGCAAAAAATGTCTTCTTTGTAAAAATGCAATAAGAAAAGAGATAGTTTGGAAAAACTCCTTGCAAATATGCCTTAGAAAAAAAAACTCCTTCAATGTGCCTTTTGTGAAGAAGAAGAAGAAACATAGCTTATAAAAATCTCATTTTGCAAAAAATGTCTTCTTTGTAAAAATGCAATAAGAAAAGAGATAGTTTGGAAAAACTCCTTGCAAATATGCCTTAGAAAAAAAAACTCCTTCAATGTGCCTTTTGTAAAGAAGAAGAAGAAACATACCTTGTAAAAACATCCTTTTGCAAAAATTATCTCCTCCTTCCGAAATTAGTTTGACAAAAAAATGCGAAATTCAAACATGCGAAAATAATGAATTAACTTTACGTTTATTTATATGAGTATAATTTTTATTTTTTTTTTTTTTTTTTTTTTTTTTTTTTTTTTCGGCCGACGTAATTTTTTTTCCGTTTAGTTATTCGGCCAAATAACCTTCGCCATAAGTTACGGCGCCGTTACGGAAAACAGTTATTCGGCCGAATAATTATTTCGGCCGAATAATCTCTGAAACATGACCGATTAAGATCTCTGCAAAAATTTCAGGTTTCTCTATTTTCGGAAGGAGAAAACCACCTCTTACACAACAAAACGAATGTCGGACTTCATACCAGTAGATTCATCATTGAATCTACTTTACGAGGGTATAAATTTTGTTGTATATAGATAAGAACTGATATTTTTTAAGTTTTATATTTGTAACATGTGTCGAGTTATGATTCAGCTCTTTAAAAAAACAGCGAAAAGAAAAATCCATAACTTTGTAAATACAACACCAAAAAAATCGAAGAAAATGTGAGTCGATTCATTGACGTGTCTACTTCAAAAGGGTGGTCGTAGATTTTTTGATTTTATAGCGGATTGAGAGAAAAGTGGTGCAACAAAAAGGTTGTTGAAAATCGACTGAGTTTCCCCATGGATCGACTTTAAAAAAATATAATAATTAGTATAGAGGTCCATTGGATGCAAACTTATAGTCAGACGTTAGTACATTGTGTGTAGATTGTCGTAGCATTTTCAGTTTTTGCAAAACACAAGTCTAACAACGATTTTAGTGGTGCAACAAATCATAACTCTTTTGTAGTCTTTTCATTTTATAAGAACACACTGTCAAACATTTGCGAAATCGACATATCAAATCTTAATAAAAAAAATTGAAAAAATTATGAGTAGAAAGCTAACATAATTCTACAAAAGTTTTCTTTTTACGGCAAAGTGAAATTTTAAATAAAAATATCACTTTTGTTCGCCCGAAGTTGGAAGACATGAAAAAAACAGAATTATTTTCTCACGAGACCCCCCAAAATAGACACCCATCTTCATTTTTTCACCCGCAGCAAATAAGCAACGTTTTGAATAAAAGTGCTGAAGAAATTTTAGCTTATATATTTCAAATAGAATGCTAGATATTTTTGAAAATTCTGACTAACCAATGATTATAGGGATCAAGCAAACGTCAAATCTCGCACTTGGTTTTATTTCCTTATTCATCTCATCTTGTTAAATGAACGAATCTTGTGTCATTTTGAATCATTGTATGACCACTATGGCCTTACCTGTCGTATAGATTGCCAACATATGGATTGGATCCTTGTGATCTTCCACGTGTAGAATATCCCATTACGTGAATCTCGTTCAACCTGTCCAAAGCTTGGCTTTGGACACGGTTGAATTTGCTATACGAAACACATACTGAATTCACGCACTTCAATACTGGCACTTAACTCAAGATATTCAAATTACAAGTGTGATCTTTCAAAACATGCTTTACCTATGACCATCCAGCCATCCAAATAGACTTCAATTTAACTGATGGCTGTGTGAAATTCTGCTTCATTCTGTACACCCTTCATTTCTCTCTTTGCGAGCTACGTCCTCTGTAAATTTCTTATATCCCCTGCATTTATCTGTCGTTTTCCCCTGTCCTCTATCAGCAATGCCTAACCGTTGCGAGGTAGGTAGCTACCAAGATCTTCTTCATATCCCTGAGTTTAAAAGATGCCGTGAGTTATTCTCTCAAGAAGGTTGGAATCCGTTTCTCCACCGCGTTGATGGTCACGACCATGAAATTTCGTTGCTATTTGCCAAAGGTTTCGATGGCAAAACGACCAAGGTTGGCCATCTTGTTTTCTCCGTGACAGAAGAATCAATAGCGTTAGCTACGAAGCTCCCTAGAGAAGGTGCCCGATGGCACAAGAATTTGTTTCTTCCATGAGAAGCTCATCAGTTCACTCTTAAGCCCGATTTTCAACACATTACTAGCACCAAAGGTTTTCATAGAGAATGGATCAAGCCAGAGTACTTGGATCTTTTGACCATTATCATTCACTTAGTCACTTGCGAGGGTAAGTTCACTGTTTTTAAAGCTTGCCACGTTAGACTGTTAGCTCATTTTGTCAATAATCAGACCTTAAATTTTCCATTCTACTTTCTAAAGAGTTTGGAAAAGATGTCGAGTCAAGTTAGAAAGAATACCATTAACCCTTCTGGCAGCTTATATCACCATTGTCTCATTAATATTTTAATCATTCATCAACTAGAGGAGAGAGGTCATACTTGGGGCCATTTTTTTTTTGAGATATTAAACCCCCATTTATCTACTGTCAAATCTTCCCCTTCTCAAGAACACCTTCACGACCACTAAGAACCAAACACTAAATGTGTACGATTTGATGAGAGTTCCTTGGATGATATGCACTCTGTCCATTCAATACATTCTCCTACTGAACCTAAAGAGACAAATCATGACCAGTCCATTGATTAGCTTGACGTTTAGACTATCAGTCAGCCCCCATGCTCAAATATTCAGTTGGATGATCATACCTTTGAGTCATCCCTCTTCACACTAGCTAATGTATTCATTCAGATGAGTGAAGCTTGTGTTGCTAGAAGCCCTCCTGCATGTAATAAAGATAAAATCTCTGAAGAACAGACTATTAATGTTGAGACATCTCCAAAAGAGAAGAGTCCTCAAATGGACTTGTAGCATGGTATATAAAAACCTATTTTGAGTCAGCAAAAGAGGGATCAATTAACCCAAGAGATAGCACAATTAACAGAACAAAGTCAAAGCTATGTGGAGACAATCTCCGAGCTCCTTGAAGAGAATACGATGTTGCGTACACAGTTGAAAAGCATTGAATGCTCGGTTAACACCAAAATAACATTCAATGCTATCCTTAGAGTAAAGTATAATTCTTTAAGGGGTCATTTCAAGAAGCTCCAGGCTAAGCATGCATCTCCATCATTCGAGTCGAAGATCGCTGCTACCGCAGCTCGGCCTTCTTCCTAATTACTTTTTGTTTCGCTCAGTGGGACCTGGCATGACTCTGGTTTGGGGGAATGTTGGTGTCCAATATTGTCACCATTTTTTATCATTTAATTTACTCGAAGTGGCATTATTTCTATCGTTTTTGCTATAGTAAGTTGTCTTCTTAGCCATTCAGCCCATCAAACAACCCAGGTATGCACAAATTCATTTACCATGCAAATCTTGTTATATTTTGTATATTATGGTTTATTTATGATTTAAATAATGTTTTTGGGCATAATTAACATTTATGGTTTTAATTGACAGGCTACGATTTGCAAGTAACCCATCATTTAGCCCATGCGCTATGTGTTCAGCTTAGAACGCTTTCAGCTCATCGTTCAGCCCTTCGTTCATCTCGTGAAATCCGTGGTTGATGCATCTCAGACCGTTTAATGAAGAGGAAGACACGTGGGTTCTGTTTTCCATGTGTTGCTGATGGTTAATGAACCATTATTCCATAAGATTCGAATGAATTCAATGCAATGGAACCTAGATTTGTTGTGGAAATCAGGATTCTGGTGCACTACTAAAAGAATATTCTCAACCTATGCTCAATGGATCTGATACCATGTGAAATTAAAAATCACAACAGATCTAAGAGCTGAGTATACCTCACAGAGAAAGAATGAGCAAAAAAGATGAATTAGAGTGAAAACTGCAGTTAAAATGAGCAGACAATTAATCATGCATGAGAAATCAGATAGGAGCAAAATAATGTCACATGATCCAACAATCAGTATAATGATTAGTGATGTTACAATGGAGAGAATTCGAATCACACATGAGAATTCAATTCTTAGTTGGTATAGCATAGGAATTGACACCACTGGAGTGCTCCAGAAGACTCAAACTCAACCAAACTGATCCTAAACTCAGTTAAATGAAGACACAATCAGTTAATTGACCAAGGAGGGAACATTAGTGAGTTTTTCATGCAAAACAATCAGAAAAGGGATCATGAGGCCACAATCAGTGGAATTCGGAGCTCTAACCCCCCACAAGAGTCAGCTAACTTAGGTGGACTAACCTAGAACACTGAATAGGTTCCTAAAAAATAGGGAACTGACTAAAGTGGTCCTAAAATGATGCATATGGATCCTGGATGACATATGCACACCACTAGGGGTGAAATGACATCATCAGATACCAGGAAAATGAAATAATGCTAGGTAGGACAAGGATGGAGTATTAAAATATCCTAATAGTTGACATGGACCCGACGACTCGAGATAGGGATTTATTCCTACATAGGAAAGATATTGTAAACATATACACCCAGTTGATGAAGGGTAAATACCAACTTCACCAAAAGGATGAAACGAGCATCAACTTATGGTATCAAAAGCGACCGAAAGATTTCTTTTTTTAACCAAAATCCCAATGGTCGTAGTATCTCTTTTATCATGGGAATTCAATCAAAATGGATGTTGGAGGCCATGGTAAAGCTATCCCACAATAGCATAATAGCCATGGATTCAACGTTTAGTACCAATAGCATAATAGCCATGGATATCAAAGAGAGAACGATGATGCTCACACAAGAAATAATTTGCTACCACTAGCCCGTGGAATTGGATGAAGAGAGTGGTGGCATTAGAAAAAGGGAGCAATAAGCAAAGTAAACATGACCCCAATTTGGTAGTGTCTAACGACATGACCCCAGTTTGGTAGCATCTAACGAGTTATACACACACACACATATGTAATTTAATATTACTATAATTAGCATGTTTAATATGCAATCCATTGGATTTAGCAATTTTGAGTATTTTAAAAATGCCATAAATAAACAATCATGTCACAAAGCATATAGAACAAGATTCAAGTTATGGTTAGAAACACTGCAAACTGTTGACAAACCTCCATCGTGCATGAAACAAAAAGTGAAAATACAACTTATTTGTGTGTTACTAGGATTTAAAATGCCTAGGATTCTTATAATGAAAGGCTATGTTTATGGTGTTGCACTTAGCCTCACACTAATCCATAGAAGAACACTGTCCATCCTTGGAATGAATGATAACAACTGGGACTCTCATAACAAGTTTTGATGCAATAATAATGGAAATGAAATTGATTTCAAAGTGACAATGTCAATCAAATCAAATGTATTTGTTGGCTTCTCAGTATTGTGGCACGAAATTTTCTCTCCCTCCTCCACATCATTCATCACAAAATTAGTATTAGGAACATATCCTGCCTCCATCTGTCTTGACAATTTCTCTAACTCTAGATAAGATTTTTTGCATATGTGGGTGTGACCTGTCTCCTACCAGGAAAGCATGTACATGTTTATTGATATCAATCCAACTGCAACTAGGTGTCTTTTGTATGCCTGTGTCTTTCATCAGTTTCCTTAATTTTTTAATTTCGTTCCACCTTGAAGCTGTAGCACATATGTTTCATAGAAGCACATAAGGTTCAACATCTTTACAGCCTGGAAATTTAGTTCTGCTATGTATTCTCCCAATTGTAAATTGTTATACATGCTATAGGCACTAAGCAAAAAACTCCACAAGGAAACATCAGATGCTATTGGCATGTTGATAACTTCTTGTGCTTCATGGAGGTAGACAACATGGCTAGAAGGCTAACCATGCAGCTGTAATGCTCCATTACCAAGTCGATCATGTTGATGTATATGTAACTTCGGAATGTATTTCACATATATGTATATTGTATTCCTATAGAGATGGTATTATTCCTCTATAAGGAAGTGTCGTCATTTATATTGTAAGTGTCGTAACTTATACTTGATGGGTTATTAGACCACCTTATTTGGGGTCGGCCCTGTATAAGTCATGTGGGTCAAAGGGTTATTAGACCACCCTATTGGGGGTCGGCCATGTGGGTCAAAGGGTTATTAGACCACCCTATTTGGGGGTCGGCCCACTCAGCATTATGTTATGTGGTAAAGTTCGAGCCTACATGAGTTAGGTAAAAAGGCAAGTCAAGTCAAGTATAAATAGAGTGTGGGAGGCACTCTATTTACTCACTCACTTCTCACACATGCACTCAAGGAGGAGTGGCGCACTTATGGAGGAGGAGGATCTGCAGCTAGGTTATGGCTATCTCTCTTGGTTGGTTGTATCATTGCTCTATCTATCTCTGAGGAAGTTATTGGGGTTTTTCACCTTTATGGTTTTCCCCAAGTAAATCTTTGTGTCTCTTGTGTGCTTGCATTATTGTATCCATGATTGATATGCTGTAGATATGCTGTACATGTTGTTCTCTCAGTTAAGATCCTAGATCATATTGAAGTAAATTCTGAAAATCTAACATGGTATCAGAGCTAGCCTGAAAGAAGGCATGATATGGCATGTATGACACTTGTTGCACTTACGATGCTAGGGCTTGATATAGCAAAAACCAGTCATCATAGCACTTTCGATATAAATCCGTTTTGGAAAAATTTTCGGATATGAAATTGTTACAGGCTGAAGCTAAGATCTCCAGGCATCTTGTGTCCAAAGGACAACCTCTAATTCGTTGTACTTTGTGATTTATGATCTGTACAATATAGGGTTTCTGCCTCTTCCAGATCTGAGTCAAAATCAGGTGACCTTGGGAAAAAGGTCATATCTTGGGCTAGGAAGCTCCAAATGAAATTTCGTAAATAGTGAAAGGTAGTACACAGTATGTACTATCTCAGAAAACTTTTTCAGAGGCCGAAGTTGAACCAGTGACACGTGGAACGCCGTACAAGTTCGCTCTCCTGTATTATCCCATAAATAGGTCACGTTGCGACATTTGGCATAACTCTCTCTCAGAGAATCCAATTGAGGTCAGACCTGTCAGGATGGAAAGGTAACAGGCCGAGCGATCTCAGAAAACGTTTTCAGAGGCCGAAGTTAAAACAGTGACGCGTGGCACGCCGTACAAGTTCGCTCTCCTGTTTTATCCCAAAACAGGTCACGTTGCGACATTTGGCATAACTCTCTCTCAGAGAATCCAATTGAGGTCAAACCTATCAGGATGGAAAGATAACAGGTCAGGATATCTCAAGAAACTTTTTCAGACCCTGTGGATCAAAAATTTCAGAGTTACACCAGAAACAATCAGGTACATATTTCTGTCAAAACAGAATTATTTTTTGGTACCTTCATTCATGGCTTCCGGAATTTAGGGCTTTGGAGAAAGTTGGAATTTTTGTAATCGGAGACCACGGCTGGATGCTACTCATCAAAATAGAAATTTAGAGACCAAGATCAAAATTTTTGGTTGGGCAGAAGGCCGGGCTTGATTAGACCCTAGTTCGGGACTTTGATCAGAAAAGTGGAAAATTAGGGCTTCTGTAAAAATGGGTATTTTTGAAATCCGTGACCACGACTGGAAGCTCCTCAGAAAAAATAGAAGCTTATAGCTTTGGATCAAACATTTTGATTGGGCAGAAGAGTGGGCTTCATCAAACCCCAGTTCAGGGTCACGTCCAGTGAATCCAGAAGTTTCAAAAGCAAAATTGAGGAGTGAAACTTTGCAGTTTTCAATTTCTGAATATACCAACTTGATCAGCTCATCAAGGCACATATTTCTATCCTGTCAGAAGTTTGAAATTCAAAGTTTGAATTTTTGGGGTTTCTCTGACAAACCCATATCCAGCTCAAGGTCCAGTTCTTGCAAATCAAGTGGATTGGGTTAATCCTAGAAGAAGATGGATTGATCACCTGCATAAGTGAAGAAGTTCCTGTCTCAGAGGGAGATGAGGATAAGGCCTTACATAAGAAGATTACAAGCGATCTCGACAGGTATGACTCATCGAGGTATGTTTTGATATTTGTCCATGATTAAGTTTATGGTATGTTTGTCTTCATGTTATTACGGTTAGTACAATTTTGATTTTAGATTTGTTGTATCACCTTAACAAAATTATGAATGCATGATAGAAGATATTCATTGGTTAGGGTGTTGACACTTATGATTGTACTAATGCATTATGGTGTTGTATGAGGTTTATGTTGTCTACTAACATAAAAGGTACACCAAGAAAGACAGATCATGTTCTGGTCTAAGAACATATGATCATGATAACATGAGGACAAAGATTCATCCATTGTCATGGATCTCATAGAAGATCCATTTACGAGGTATGTATAACTTGGTTTTGTGATAGTTAACCTATGAGATATACAGGTTACTAGCACAAGTCATTGAAGAAGAACAAGAATACATCATGTGAGTATGTTAGACATAAATAGCTAGCATGCTAATCCAGGTATGTTTTTCCTATATCAAGTTAGAATCTCACCTTGTGATAAGATCCTTTATTTAAGTATACTTGGCATGATTGATTATGATTATTCATTGAAGTTAGTACTCATGGGTTTAGGCATATTATGATTTTTACTTTGATTGATGATATGACTAACTAGAAAAGTCCTATGGTCAAATAGGAATATAAGTAAAAGAATTATGTCTCTTATATTGATTGATTTGACTAACCAGAAGAATCATGAAGGTATAGGTTTGAATAATCACAGGTTTTATGCATATTATATCTCTTATCTTGATTGATGATTCAACTAACCTGAAGAGTCATAGGTTTGAGTAATTATAGGTTTAGATATGTTATGTTTCTTATGATTTGACTAACCATAAGAATCCTGCATAAACATGCTTACTATTTTTGTTTGAAATGATCATGACTATACATGCTTGAGATTACTGTGTTTTAATAGTATACTAATGAATGTATATTAGACCTAGAGGATAACACAATGATGATACTAACAAGCATGCATAGGGATCGAGAATGTATATAAGTTCAAGGACAGGTAATCCAGGGAGCAAAGATCAAGAGGGAGTACACTTCAGTAGTTTCTGCAAGAATGCAGATATTCAGAGGGAGTTGACCATCTTTCTACATTCCACAACAGAAAGGTGTAGAAGAAGCTACTGCAGATTAGGACTCCAGCAGCTCCTGCAAGAAAGCAAAGACTCAGAGGGAGTCCACCCAACGAACAAACAAAGATAAGTATTTTAATTATCATTTCTTGCATATGTGTTTGTTTAAATAAAATTGTTCAATGATGTATATGTTCATGTTCCTAGCCTTATGATATGTATAGTTGCATTGATGAACAGTATACTACTAATATACATGGGTAAGTGGCCTATGGCACTGTACAACATTCCATTGCTACTTATCTAGAATGAAACCTCTTTGCTAACATGTTGGGAGTTGTGAACACTCTTAACAATGTTCTGGTAGAGATTGGAAGGCATCTAGAAAGTTATGGGATATGGATAAATGTTGTATTGAAGCATTGGCTAAGATAATTGCATGACTGTATAACATATTTCTTTATGTGTAAGAATTTGTTCTGAAAACTATGAGATGTTTTCTAATCATGCAATTTAACTTTTTGTGTAGGAAAGATCGTATGCCATCTCCTACAAAAGGACTACAACATTTGTTCCAGCAACAAAGATATTTATTGAAGATATTGAAGTTCCCAGGATCTGGGATGAAGAAATAGAATGCCATGATCCGTCGATCATGAAGAATGATGTTTGGGATGTAATCCCAAGACGTGAAGGGAAGTTTGTTATGACTTCCAAATGGAACTATCAAATCAAGCATATTGCAGATGACAGCATTGAGAAATATAAAAGTGATGAAATAGAAGATACACCAGATGGATTTCAAGACAGCATGGTGTAGTCAGATATGTGTGCAGAACTTGGTATGGTAGGATAGACAGCTTTCTATCCAGTTTGGGCTTTACCAAGAGTAAAGCGGATTCCAACCTTTACTACAAGGTTGAGGAAGGAAATCCAGTGATACTACTTTTGTATGCAGATAACCTGTTTGTTACAGGTGGAAATAGATTGATTGCTGACACGTAGCGGAAGCTTACTACTGAGTTCGAGATGAAGAACTTGGGGATGATGCACTATTTGTTTTTGGAATGGAGGTGTGGCAGAGTGCAGATGGAATCTTCCTTGGACAAGGGAAGTATGCAGTAGAGATCCTGAAGAGGTTCAGGATGATGGATTGCAAGGCCATGGCCACACCTATGGCATCAAATCTGAAGCTTCTATGTGATTCTTCATCTGAGCCGATTGATGTCTCTATGTATCGCCAGATGATTGAGTCCTTGATGTACCTGACGAACATGAGACCAGACATTTGCTTTGCTGTGAACACATTGAGTCAATTCCTGACGGATCCGAGGAGTGTTCACCTGGTTGCTGTAAAGCATATTCTGAGGTACCTGAAGGGTACAGTGGATTATGGGCTCAGGTATGAGGCGAATCAAAAGTTTAACCTGTAGGGTTATGTTGATTCAGATTGGGCTGGCAGTGCTGCAGACAGGAAGAGCACATCCGGGTGTTGCTTAAGTATGGGATCAGGTGTGATCTCTTGGTTTAGCAGGAAGCAGTCCTGCGTAGCACTGAGTACAGCTGAGGCAGAGTATGTTGCATCCTGTTCAGCTAGTTGTGAGGCAGTATGGCTACGGAAGCTACTGTCTGAGTTATTTGATCTCCCGTTGGAGGCTACTGGTATCTTCTGTGATAACCAGAGTTGTGTGAAGCTGTCCGAGAACCCAGTGTTTCATGACAGGTCGAAACACATAGAGATCAAATATCACTATATCAGGGATATGGTGCAGAGAGGAGCTGTGAAGCTCCTGTATGTTACGATGGAAGAGCAGATTGCAGATGTGCTGACGAAGCCACTAGCCAGGGTGAAGTTCGAATACTTCAAAGAGAGGCTTGGCGTTCTTCAGATCGAGGACACTTCGAGGAAGAAGTGATGGACACATTTGCTGAAGCCATTCCAAGCATGTTGGAAGGAGGATCCTTCACATGGCTGTGGATGTAAGTGCTGGATGATGAGCATCAGAATGATGTTCTAGTTTCTGCTTGGATATGATCAGTTGGATCATTTTTATGTATGTATGTACGCATCATGTGGATGCTGGATATGATCAGCTGGATCATTTTATGTATGTATGTATGCATTATGTGGATGCTGGATATGATCAGTTGGATCATTTTATGTATGTATGTATGCATCATGTTGGATGCTTGGACCATGTATCTGTATATGTATCAGGTGGATACATTGTGTGATCAGGTGGATCATGTATGGTGATATATATCATGTATTTGTATTTGTATCAGGTGGATACATTGATGATCAGGAGGATCATGTATGATGATATGTATCGGGTAGATACTTGGTATGCATCAGGTAGATGCATCAATGATCAGGATGATCATAGATGACGAGCTTCAGGATGTTGCTCCAGATGACATGCAGCAGGATGTTGCAGTGATGATCAGGATGATCATAGATGACGAGCTTCAGGATGTTGCTCCAGATGACATGCAGCAGGACGTTGCAGTGATGATGATCAGGATGATCGTGGATACATCAGGATGATGTATGGTGAGTATCAGGTTGATACTCTGTGGCCGTGGATCAGGTTGTGCAGATAAGCATGTAATTTGTGCCCTGGGAGATTTGCAGATGGTCTTTCGAGGTTTTGCCTATGGCATGTAATTCGGTGCCCTGGGACATCTGGCAAATGCTCTTTCGAGGTTTTGCTTGGGAGGACACATAATTTGTGCCCTGGGAGATCTGCAGATAGTCTTTCGAGGTTTTTCCTATGGCATGTAATTTGTGCCCTGGGATATCTGGCAGATGCTCTTTCGAGGTTTTGTCCTATGGCATTTAATTTGTGCCCTGGGAGATTTCAGGTCGGAGTTGTGTACCCGTAACATCCTGAAATGCTCTTTCGAGGTTTTTCCATGACCACATGTAATTTGTGCCCTGGGAGATCTGATAGGTTGAGCTGTGTGCTCGTAATTAGTCCTGGGATGCTCTTTCGAGGTTTTGTGGTGACCACATGTAATTTGTGCCCTGGGAGATCCGATAGGTTGAGCCTTGTGCTCGTAATCTGTCCTGGGATTCTCTTTCGAGGTTTTGTGGTGAGGTCACATGTAATTTGTGCCCTGGGAGATCCTATAGGTAGAGCCGTGTGCTCGTAATAGCCTGGGATGCTCTTTCGAGGTTTTGTGACGCACGTAATAAGTCCTGAGGATTCCACAGTATGGCCAGTGATGATGAAGACCTGCAGGTGGTGGGCCTACATCCAGTATGAAAAAGGACTGGCTCTGTAGAACTTCCTATGACGAGTAGATTCAGAGATTGATTGAGATAGCAGTAGTAGTGACGATGATGATGACTCGATGACGATTATCTAGTGACGATGATCCAGAGAAGATGACTTGTGCTAGAAGAACTGTGTTGAGAAATACCTTCCTAGTTAAGAGGGAGTGTTGATGTATATGTAACTTCGGAATGTATTTCACATATATGTATATTGTATTCCTATAGAGATGGTATTATTCCTCTATAAGGAAGTGTTGTCATTTATATTGTAAGTGTCGTAACTTATACTTGATGGGTTATTAGACCACCTTATTTGGGGTCGGCCCTGTATAAGTCATGTGGGTCAAAGGGTTATTAGACCACCCTATTGGGGGTCGGCCATGTGGGTCAAAGGGTTATTAGACCACCCTATTTGGGGGTCGGCCCACTCAGCATTATGTTATGTGGTAAAGTTCGAGCCTACATGAGTTAGGTAAAAAGGCAAGTCAAGTCAAGTATAAATAGAGTGTGGGAGGCACTCTATTTACTCACTCACTTCTCACACATGCACTCAAGGAGGAGTGGCGCACTTATGGAGGAGGAGGATATGCAGCTAGGTTATGGCTATCTCTCTTGGTTGGTTCTATCATTGCTCTATCTATCTCTGAGGAAGTTATTGGGTTTTTTCACCTTTATGGTTTTCCCCAAGTAAATCTTTGTGTCTCTTGTGTGCTTGCATTATTGTATCCATGATTGATATGCTGTAGATATGCTGTACATGTTGTTCTCTCAGTTAAGATCCTAGATCATATTGAAGTAAATTCTGAAAATCTAACAGATCAATCACAGTTGATATCAAATTTAATATTTGCACCTACGGAGTAGAAAATGCACCAGCAAAACCACACAAACAACTTATTCAGTCAAAGAGCCACCGAACGTGGTAAAAGTATTCACAGAAAGAAACATACTACAAGAAGACCAAGCTTGAGTTCTAAACTTTGCTTTCAGTTATAAAACTACGAATTATAACATATGATAGATGGATCTCTTCTTAGATATTATTTTTTAATAACCAACATAATTATGTCATAGAAAGTGTATTAAGAGCCAAGGTTGATATTGCATAATCCAAGGGAAGCTATGGAAATCTATCGGACATTCATGAAATAAGGCATGGAACCAAGAAATGTAGGTCAAAAAGATATACTAGAAAATCCAAAATGTTAATAGGTAAAAAGCACTAGAAATTTGTATGTAACAATAATAATCCCCTTCCTAGATGGCCACACCTAAAGGTGGTAACCTTACGATATAACATAATATTGTTTACTACGATAATTATGATTAATTAATCTGTCACAACATTTGCAACACATTGTTGACTCTTGAGTTACTGTGTATCCAAGATGTTACTGATGGCTACATCATTAAGTGGGGTGTCATAATCTTGAATTGCACTGCATAAGAGTTATTAAATCGATAATATACTTGACTGGAGATATTGTAGGACCACTTCATGTCATATACTATGGAAAATCTCATATTCCATAAACTCGAAATTTGCTTTTCAAATATTCAAAGTATTTACAACAAAGTTTTATATAAATTGAGAAACAAGCATAATGTTAAAATTACAATTCAAGGTAACCATATCTAATTCCAAAGATCCAACAAATCAGGGAAAGAGACAACATATCTGAATTTCATATCACTCTGCAAAGTAACAAATGGTCAATCTGACAAAAATACAAACTTGCAAGCTCGACCTGCTTGAGTTCTCTCAATTCAATTCACACTCTAAACTCAACACATACTCATCCGAAGCATCCAAGTTATGGAGGGGGACGACTTGCAGACAAAGAAGAAGACTAACATCACACTTAACTCTTCTAAACTTATGAAATAACTATTCTAAAAGGGGGGCCTGCTTGAGGGATCAACATACTAATAATTTTTCAACATGCATCAAGTGGTCTTCGGTGGATCTAAGATTCTCTTTCAAATAAGGTGCACTATGAAAGAAGAGAGTGACACTAGGAGAGATAAGTGGTGGGTATGGGATGCTTCTTTCTAGAGTTCATCGTCCTCACAGCTTGGGGAAATGGTAAACAATTTTTTGTTTGATGTCATAGATTCCATCATGAATGTCACACAGTATATTTTGGTTGTCGATAGCATCTATTATTCCACCCGCTACTCATTTGTTATTCTTCATTTGTGAAGGCAACTGATTAGATTAGTCAAAGGGTAAAATGAAGCCTCCGAGCAGAGGAATGTTATATTCTATCGCCTTGGGTATTTATTGCAGTGTTGTTTCCATGATCCCTTGGGACTGGCCATAACATTCACATTCACAACATATTTATCTCTATTTTCAATTATTTTTAGAGTCGTTTTACTTAAATTTAATTGATGTTCAGTATGACTATTGTCAAGCGGTTTTGATGTGCTATTGTCCTTATGTGATTGTGTACAGACGCTCAGGAAACCTATTGAAGAAGTTGTTCTATGATGGAATAATTTTTTGGTAAGTTCACTACAAACCCTAGTTTGAATTTATTTTGACAAAACTCCCAAAATGTTATTTCGAAGAGAAGTACCAGGCTAGGTGTCTCTTTTGGAAAATACACACAGGGTTTGCATTAGGTCTTAATTGCATTTGAATTGGATGAGATGAGATGATCCTCAAGTCCATAAAGGGATTTGAACTTTGGTGAGTGGAAGCATATGATTATATCTATTGCCTCTAACGCTGGACCTTTTGGTGTTTTTATACTATCTTCCTCTACCTCTGGATCTGTCTTCTACCTCTTTGTCTTGTTGCATAGCCTTTGGAATTTTATATAAGACACATAAATCAAAACATTAGGTTTTGATTGTACTTAACTGATTTTTTCTTAAATGTCATTCGAAAATTGGATTTAAATAATCTTCAATTTAATTGTTTTGTGGCATTCCATGCCATAGTTCAATAGATCATTCCTAGCATAATGCTTTCCTTCGACAGTGAGAAATTTGAAACAATTTAAATTCTCTTTTGGGGGTTTTGTTAAAGCCAATATAAACCTTTAAGGATGTTTATATTGATTCCAACCATAATATGCATTTGTTAATTACACATATAGGAAGTGGAAATCTTGAAATTTTCTTTTGTGATTCTCATTATGTGAAATTTCTTCCCTGATCCATTTAGCTGGTATATTTCTCTTGGTCTAGGTGCAATTTTTGTAGACATGTCCTAGAAAAGGAGTTCTATGTAGTGATTTGTTTATATAAATATGATTGATCTATTTTCTTGTTCTTTCAATTGAATAAAGGATGCAAACCTATAGAAAGAATGCATTCCTATATAAATTTGATCTATAACAAGGTGAAGGAACTATTAAACTTATGAAAGATTCACTTGTTGACTTGTAGTAATGAAGTGTTGCAAGAGAATGATAAGCCCGACACCTTCACCGTCATCCCCGTCACTGTCAGATCTGTTGTAGTCGCTATCATTGTCATAGAGAAGGTGTCGAATGCCATAGAGGGGGCAGAGTTTGTAACAAATTATGTGGTGGTATGGGTCTGCGCAGGGTCTGGCGGGGAATGAGCATTCCAATTGGGAGGGAGTAGGAGGATTTCACCAACCCCGTCCACTTGCATTTACTCATGTTCGAAGTTCACGTCAACGAAGGGATTGAAGGATAGGGGTCCATGTCGATATCGTCTCTTATTCGATGTCAAAGACCGGGATCCAGATTCCTCGCAGGAGGAATTTCCTGTTGCCGGAGGGGGGTTTGACAGCCACCGGGCGATTTCGTCATCCAAGTGAAAATGTCTCACTTGTAGACAACTCCCTTTAGTAACGAACATCTCCATTGTAAAATCATTGTTAAATAAAAATGTTTCACATTTATACCACTAAAGAGATGTACATCTCCTCTTTCTAATGTAATTGGACCTATTATGAGATTGGCCCATCATCATAAAAAAGATCTGGTTATAATTTTCTTAGGGGTCTAAAAATTTAAATAAAAATTTATAATTTCATTTGAGCCCCAACTAATTTCTTTCAAGTCTAAGGACTTGGTTTAAAGCCTCCTCACAAGTGAAATCAACTCCCTTCTTTGTTGATGGAATGTTAAAGCAAATATTTATATCCATAACTCATTTGGCAGTAGATCTTAACTTTTGAACAAGAGATTTATTAATAAGTAGTTATTTAAGCACAAGTATTTTGGGCAATTGAAATGTATTGATCTATCTTCTAGCTCACTTTACTAGCTTATTGAGTTATTTGGATTGTTAGGAGGAGCTAACATTTTGATGATTTTGGTATAATCTAAGTTGTTAAGCATTGGATTATAGCTAAAATTGTTGAAATTTCCTTGAGGAATATCTATTACATAAATGTTCTTATGAAGAGGATGTCTTCCTATGGATAAACTCCACATTTTCATGAAAAATTTAATTGGATTAGGGTAAATCCCACTTTGAACAAGAGTTATTTGAAAATTACTTTATATCATTTTCAACATATTGTTGTACTTAAGTTGGCCTTTTAAGCTTGTACTCTAGCCCTTGAAATCACCATTTGTTGGTTTACTTATTATTTTTCTTGGGCTGACCTGAGTTCTGCGTAGTTCCTTATTGTAGACCCAACAAAATCCCCTTCAATGGCCCTTTCGGCATCAACCTGCGAACAAGCTGAAGTATCACCCGAAGCGAATATGGGTGGTTATAGAATCAAGTTTATGCAGCCTTGGTGATGCGCAGTTAGGTTATGCAAGCTTGTAATGTACATCCTTCTTGACATATGCTTAATACAACAATACCAACATGTAACTGTGCACTTCACAGTTATCAACAACCTACATACTTCGCTGAATCGTTGCCATCTTTACTCTTCTAACTACGCATTTATCATACTTAACATGAATTCGCAATGTCCATACATGTGTGTTCCGCTTACTTAACATATCATTCTCATTCACATTCATATGAAAGAAAATACATAAGTATTATCATACATGAACACAAAGTGTAACATAAATTCACACACATGCACAAATATTTACATGGTTCACCCCCCAGATGGGGGCTACATCCACATGAACTGTTCTTATATTACTAGGAAGGGGTAACAGTTCCAGTCTACGCACTCAGCTACAAACTCTTCTATACAATAGATCTCTGCACACTCAGTTGCAGAGTCTATATCCTCTCTTAGATCTCTCTCAGTCTAGATCTAACAACCTCTAACAACAATAATCTAACCCTTCCTTATACAAAATTTCCCTTTATATAGATTGTGCCCGAAGGTCACATCTTTAAAATAACTACGGGCCAACCCCCATAGTACCCTTAAACCCAAACTGGCATGTTTCTCCTGTTGACCACGCTTTTCCTTAACTTCATTGGAGCTCTTCTGTCCTTTTGTGCCGCTTCTCTGGCTCTGACGCTTCTCTGACAGTCGTATTTATGACTATGCGGCTCTGACACTACAGTGGTGCATCCTTTGCATCATTCTGCTTCTTTACTCTTCGCTTATGTAGCTGATAGTCTGTTGCTTCATTCATAACTGCTCCCAAAACTAGTCGATGTTAGGCCTCGCCTAACTTGTACTTTTTTCATCAAAAATTCCTCCACTTGAGCTGCACCCAACATGCCCCTAACACTTACTTTTGGCTCTCCCCCAAGCCACTTTCACTGGGATTCTTCGATTGAACATCCCCTGGGATGTTTGACTTCGCAGCGAATTCCTAAACATTTGCACTCAACCTCGCAATTGTTTCCTTAGTCTCTTGCTCAAACTCCTTAATTATTTCGAGAATCATCTATGAGGCAACCTCTTGCAATTGCTCCTTCACTGTATTCTTGTTAGAATATTTTATATTCCTTGGAAGCTAATAATGTCTTTGTATTATGTCAGAAGATATCCACAATGTTATTTAAAAGAGTAATACATTATATCCCATATTCATTATGGTAAAATATACTCTTGATATTCATTATTATATAAAGAGATGTTATTATGGAGAATTATATTATCCCACATGTAATATGTGAGAGTAATTCCTCTTGATCTCTTAGTATAAAATAGATTCAAGGGAGTCACATCACTCATCATGATCTTTACTTATTAACACAAGTATTGCTATATTGTATTCGGGTTATTGGCATTGCTCCCTTGTAAGATTAAGGGAAATGTGGAAATAATAGAAGAATACCTTCACGTGGACATATCCCAATTGGGTGAACCACGTATATCTGGTGTACTCTTTTCTCTTGTTCTCTTTTTTATACTTATTGTTGATACATTATTGTTTTGCATAGATAGGTAAGCTAGTTTAGCTAGATCCATATCTCTGTCATGGTATCAGAGCTTGTTGCTATGATCTAGAACCTTCTATTGCTTTCAAACAATATTTTATCATTTGGGCATTGTTTATTTCTTGTTTTTTTTTTTTTCTATCTGGTAGCCATTAGGTTTCTCTTCAGATCTGGGCATATTTCTGCAGTTTTTTTTTCTAACCCTAACCTTGTTGTGTAGATTTTTGCAGAATTTTTTCAAGGGTTTATTTAATATTTTTTTGTAGATTTATACGTTTTTTGGATTCTCCTCAGGGAGATCTATCTTTCGATTGTCAAATCAACAATTTTCCTACAATTTTGGTAGACTTTGTGCAGGTTTCCGTGTTCGGCATAATCGACATTGTTTTCGGCCTTAAACTGGACACTCGTGACTTTTCTTTGCAGAGACCCGCAGTTAACCATGACTGTTCCTACTGCGAACCTGCAAATACACTGTAGACTCGCGGCATCTTAGTGTGCAGACCCGCGTATGCTTTGGTATACTCACGACTGTTCCACTATTGAACCCGCATTTACTTCAGTTTATTCGCAACCCTTCCTGTGTTGAGCTCACGAATGCTTCGGCAGAACCACAACCTTACGTTACAGAGACCCGCGAGTAGCCACGACTCCATTATACCGCAACCCGCGAGTAACCGTGACTCTTACCATACATAGCCCGCGTTTTTTCAGTGTTATTCACGAGTCCACTGTGGAAAAACCCACGAGTGCCTTTTCTTATCACTTTAAAAAGGGTTGTAAGTAAAAGTTTCTTTCCTTTACTGTTTTTTCTACTATGTTTCTGTAGTTTAGTACGGTAAAGTATATTAGTTTTCTATTATTCCTTCTCTTGTCATTTCTAGCATTTGGGTTTCTTGTCAATATTTCTATCATTATGACTTCAGAAGTAGCTTCTATTCCTTGACTTGTTGGTCCTAACTATCTTGCATGGAAGAGAAAAATGATTGATGTTCTCAGGAGTAAGAATCTATGGAGGATTGTTAATGGTGAACACACGAAACATGTTGATGCTCAATATTTGGCTATATGGGAAGATAAATGTGATCAAGTAAGAGGTCTCATTGGTCAAACGATTGCAGATAGTCTCAAGTAAGTATTGAGGCAGAAGACATCCCGGTTGAGGTATGGAAAATTCTTGCTTCTTTATTTGATAAATCTGATGATGTTTCTGCTTATTACCTTGAAAAGATGATTTTTGAGCTAGATCCTACTAACTTTGAAAGATTAGAATTATATCTTGCTGAAGTGAAAAATTAAAATGAAAAATTAAATAATTGTGGTAAATATTACAAGAAAACAAACATTGCTCTTATAATTCTTGTAGAACAAAAATTGCCATCTTGTTTTGATATGTTCATTCAAACTAGGAATAGAGCTCTTGAATTGTCTTCAAATACCACGAAACTTACTTTTGATGATTTTTGTAAAGGGTTGATAAATGAGCAAGAAAGGTTAATTGTTTCAGGACAACTCTTACCTAATAAATCTCTAATGGCACATAATTAGAATCATAAGAGAAGTTTTAATAATGTTAACGGTTCTAATTCAGACACTTCAAATCCTACTAATAACTCTGGTAATGCTTCTAATGCACAGCATGACAATAGTAAGATGAAGAAAGTGTATCCTCCTTGTAAACATTGTAGTAAAACTAACCATCCTGAAAAGAATTGCTTTAAATTGAAACTTTTAAAGGCTAAGGATAAAAAGAATAGTTCTGATGAATCACAAGTAGCTTTGTGTTATTCTATTGTTTCTTCTAGTAATTCTTCTTCTAATGTGGAATGGATAATGGATTCATGTGCTTCTAAACATATGACTGGTGATGCTTCTTTATTTACATCTTATGACAATAATAAAAACACATCTAAGAAAGTATCTATAGGTGATGGTAAACAACTTTCTGTAATTGGTTATGGTAATGTCAATGTTGCTAATGGTCAATTGAAAGATGTTTTTCATGTTGAAAATATGCCCATCAACTTACTTTTTATTTATCGTGCATGTCAAAAAGGATTTAAATTTGAAGCTTGGCCTAATAAATATGTTCTTAAAGATATCAATCAAAATTTCAAAGTAGTTTCTTTTGGTCCTTTTGATCATACTACTGGTTTATATAAATTTGTTGGTTTTAATTCAACTAAAAGACAACCTTTTTATTCCTATGTTGCTCATGCTGATGAAGTAAGTAAATTATGGCATGAACGATTAGGTCATTTGAATTATGGTAAAATGAAAATGTTAACTAAATTGGTACTTGGTTTGCCTAATATTTCTTCTACTAACGGTGTTTGTGAAGGTTGTGTTCTTGGTAAACATCATAGAGAAATGTTTGATAAAGGTAAATCTTGGCATGCTAAAGAACCTTTGCAATTAATTCATAGTGACTTTTGTGATCCTCTTGAAGTTCCTTCTATGTCACATGCAGTCTATTTTCTTATCTTTATTGATGACTTTAGTAGAAAATCATGGGTTTATTTTTTGAAACATAAAAGTGACACTTTTTCTAAATTTCAAGTATTTAAATCCTTGGTTGAAAATGATTTTGGTAAAAAGATTAAGACTTTAAGAACTGATAATGGGGGGGAATTCATTAAGAAAGAATTTGAAGTATTTTTATCTAAACATGGAATTCAAAGTCAAAAGACTGTTCCTTACACACCTCAACAAAATGGTGTTGCTGAACGGAAAAACATAACTTTTGTTGAAATGGCTAGATGTATGCTTTATTCTAAAGGATTACATAAGAAATTTTGGTCCGAAGCCATAAGTTGTGATAAATTTATTTTAAATAAAGTTCCTACAAAATTTGTTAAGCATATTACCTTTGAGGAAAAATGGAATGGTAGAAAACCAGATATTAGTAACTTTAAAGTGTTTGGTTGTGAATGTTGGGCTCATATTCCTGATGAAAAATGGAAAAAGTTAGAACCCAAGTTTCACAAGTGTATATTCATTGGTTATTCTGAGGATTCTAAGGCTTCTAGGTTTTTTTATCCTTCTAATAAAAGTGTCATCATTATAAGATATGTTCAATTTATTGAAGTCTCTCCACCACCTAAGTCTGTCGAACCTCATGTTACTCTGAATATGCCCTTATCACCTGTTACTCATATCTTGATTGCTCCTTCCAGTTGTGTGACTGATCTTAGTTCACCTTCTTCTTCTTCTTCTTCTTCAATTATCCCACCTGAATTTCTCGAAGCTCCTGAAGTGACTTCTGTCCCTTCGAACCTTCCTGTTTCGGCCCAAAAAACTCTTGAATCTGCAGGATGTGATATTGAAATCTCTTCCGATAGTCATAGAACTAGATCTAACTTTTCTCTTATGACCAAAGTTTTGGCCACAGATGATCCTACCTCTTATGCTCAAGATAAGGGTAAACCTCATTGGGAACAAGCTATGCCTGCTGAGTATGGTTCTCTTATGAAGAACGAGACTTGGTCTCTTGTTCCTCTTCCTTCAGGAAAGAACTTAGTTGGTTGTAAATGGGTTTATAAAACTAAATTTAATGTAGAAGGATAGATTGAAAAGTATAAAGCTAGATTAGTTGCAAAAGGTTTTAATCAACTTGAAGGTATAGATTATAATGAAACTTTTGCTCATGTTGCTAAATTGAATACAATAAGAATAATTTTATCTATTGTTGCATCTTATAAATGGGAAATACACCAAATGTACATGTTAAAAGTGCTTTTTTAAATGGTGATCTTAATGAAGACATTTATATGCAACATCCTCCTAGTTTTATTAATGATGAATCATCAAGTTTAGTATGTAAATTACACAAGTCTTTATATGGTCTTAAACAAGCACCTAGGGCTTGGTATGATAAAATTGATGCATATTTCTTGAATAATGGTTTTAAGCGTTGTATATCTAATCCTAACTTGTATGTTAAGCATGTTGATGATAATATCACTGTTATTGATTTATATGTGGATGATCTTATTATCACTGGAAGCCAACTTGTTCTCATTCAAAGTATGAAAAGTGACCTTCAAAAGCAGTTTGCAATGACTGATCTTGGTATATTGCACTATTTCTTGGGTATTCAAATTTGGCATCTGGAAGATGGTAATTTTCTCTCTCAACCAAAGTATGCTATAGATTTATTGGCTCGTTTACACATGAGTGATTGTAAACCTGCTCCTATGCCTTTTCAGTCCGGTGTAAAGTTAACTGTTGAGTGTACTACTCCTATTGTTGATGCTACTCTTTATCGTCATCTAGTCGAAAATTTGATATATTTAACTCACAGCAGACGAGATCTCTCTTTCGCCGTCAATATGGTTTCACAGTTCATGCAAAAACCTCATGAAAGTCATTGGAAATAAGTAAAGAGAATTCTGAGATATTTACAAGGGACATTGTACTATGGTGTTTTTTATTCGAGTAGTACTACAGTTTCACTTTTTGGTTATACAGATTCTGACTGGGGAGGTGACAGTTCTGATCGACAGTCAACTGCTGGTTATATATTTCAACTTGGTTCAGGTCCAATTTCTTGGTCCAGAAAAAAGGTGAAGACTCTTTATTTATCTTCGTGTGAAGCAGAGTATAGAGCATCCAAAGAAGCAACAAAAGAAGCAGTTTGGTTACGACATGTTCTCACTGAGCTTGGTCTAGTTTTAAAATCGTCCACTTTGTTGAAATGTGACAATTAGGATGCAATTCAACTTACTTATAATCCAGTATATCACTCCAAGATAAAGCATCTCGATATTGATGCTCATTACATTCAAGTTCTCGTCGCAGATGGTGTTCTTTCTCTTGAGTATTGTCCTACGGAGCAATAAGCAGTCGATATCTTCACCAAATCCTTGACAGCAACGAAGTATGTGCATCTTCATTCCTTACTTGGGATGAGGGAAGTTGCAGTCATCAAGGGGGAGAAGTAATGTCTCCTTCCTTCCTTTTTTAGTGGGATTTTATCCTAGCCATTATTAAGGGGGAGTGTTGGAATATTTTATATTCCTTGGAAGGTAATAATGTCTTTGTATTATGTCGAAAGATATCCACAATCTTATGTAAAAGAGTAATACATTATATCCCATATTCATTATGGTAAAATATACTCTTGATATTCATTATTATATAAATAGATGTTATTATGGAGAATTATATTATCCTACACGTAATATGTGAGAATAATTCCTCCTCATCTCTTAGTATATAATAGAGTCAAGGGAGTCACATCACTCATCATGATATTTACTTATTCATACAAGTATTGCTATATTGTATTGGGGTTATTGGCATTTATCTCTTGTAAGCTTGAGGGAGATATTCTGGAGATAATAGAAGACTACCTTCCCATGGACATAGCCCAATTGGGTGAACCACGCATATCTAGTGTACTATTTTCTCTTGTTCTCTTTTTTGTACTTATTGTTGATATATTATTGTTTTGCATAGATAGGTAAGTTAGTTTAGCTATATCCATATCTCTATCAATTCTCTGTTGTCCGGAGTTCCTACAACTTCTCCTCAATTTCCTCAGAAAGTTTCAGTACCTCTTCCTACATCGACTGTAACTTCAATGAAGTTTCAGATTCCTTCATTCTTAGCGCTTTCATCTCCTTCTGAATTTATTTCATATCTGTGAACTTCTGGATCCTTTGCCTTGGCGACAAATCCTTCATAGCCGTGTTCATAGAATCAATATCTTTCTGCTTTTGCTGAACTTCATCCTGAATTTTCTATAATTCAGGGTCTTCCTGCAACATAACCCATACCTTAGTGATTTCTTCATGTAGATCTTGACATCTCGCCACCTCTGCGGAGATGTTTTCTGTTGAAGTCTTCAACTCCTTGTCTCTTGCTTCTTTCATATATGGCAGAGTGTCAGGTTGTTGTCAAGAATCCGAGTCAACAATCTTCTCTTTGTAGCCAATCTACAGATCCTCCATATTATCTTTGATATTTTCCATGGTAGCACCGATATTCAGTATGGTTGCTTCTACTTCAAGCTCTTCTGCACAGTCTGGGATCCTCACGCAGACTTCAGCGACAACTTTCTTCAAATTTTTCTGCTTCTCTTGCTCGTATTCTAACTCATTGGTATTCAGTGTGCATTCATCCTTCTATTCATTGTAGCTATCCTCCAACTTCAGATGTTGGTTATAAGAGACCATGTCTCTATCTTGGATTTATTCCACAACCTGCAAGTGCAGATTATGTAATCCTTCGATGGGAAACATCCAAACGTTAATGTCCGGATGTGAGAGCTACTTCACACCTTCAGTAAGCTCATCGATCGGGAATATGACATTCATTGGTTCTATTCTGACTAGACAAGGTCTCATTGTCAAGGCATGCACCTTTCTTTTCCTTTGGCTTGACACGCCTGTCCTATCTTTATAATATAATTCCCTTACTAAGTCTCGTTAGACTTGTTCAACTCTTACTACCAGAATCTTTAGTTCTACAAGGCTCTCGATCATGCATGCTTGGAATACTTCTTGCTTGATGTCCTTCAATGCAAGTGTCTCTTCAATATGCTCATTTAGTCGGGCTGCAATACAGTCATAATCGTCATCATGAAACTGCACATTGAACAGATCCTTATTTTATTTATGTTTCTTTATTTTTGCTCCTTATGGTACGGCTGTGTCAGGATTCTTCCTTTTCTCTCCTGCTAGTAAACCAACAGCTTGTTGTTGTTCCTCTCGTTGATCCAACTCTGCTCTTTGCACGCTTGTTTTCTCATCGTCTTGGTTCTGCATATTTTCAGTTGCACTCTCCTATTATGTAGTGATCAACGTTGTTGCCGCATTGATATTCCACTCCGGCGGCCAGTATTCTATGATCAGATCAATTTTCTATCCATCTAACTGATATAGCCCTTCAAACCATTCAGGATTCTTTAGTTGTGCTCTCGACTGAATGTAGATGAAGTGAAGTCTAGCTTTGAAAGTCATATTACGAATATAGAGAGTTGTTACTTCTTTAGTGATACGCAGGGTCCTCTGGAAGACTTTGCATAACTGCTCATAATAAGTGAACAACTGTATGTTATTTATCCTTTGTCTGTCCAGCTTCGATTTTTACCACATGTTCGGAAACCTCGGTCCTCGACAATCTCCAATGAATACCAGGATATTCTTATGATAGTTAGGCTCTTTCCATCCTACAAAGGTGATCAACACTAACAACCAATTGTAGTGGAACAGATGTCCACCATCTTGTGTATATCGAATATCATTTAGAAATTCATTCAGCAGATAGCTCACCCAATTGTAATGAAGTCCATCCTTTGCCTTCACAGCTAAGGAGATCGCAGTGGCTGGTACTTTGTTCTGTCTACATTTCCTTAGGATTTTCCCTGCAAGCAATTGAACTATGAACCACGTATCTTGGTCCTTGATTCCAGCTGTTGTATATCCGCAATTTCCCTAGAGAAAACCAAATTCGCTCTTCATCCTTTTGGAAAGCTCTTTGTCCTTGTTTTTTCCTACGAATTCAACTACAGATCAACACCTCTCTTGCTCAAGTGTGTGATCTGGTAGATGAGATCTATGTTGATGTCTATCTTACGGTCTAACCACAAGTATCCCTGGTGTGTGCATGAAAGAAGTGTGCGCACAACCGCTGTGAGCTCTGGGATAATATCAAAGTGTGGGATGTGCATCAAGTTCAACAACCCTGATAGCTGCAATGATGTAATCTAGTCTTGCGCTTGAATGGTTGTATGCTCGTTGAATTCATCATGTTTCCTGCACATGTACTGATCTGGTTGAAACTATGGGTGCTTTGCTTCTTGCAGCAAGTCATGGTCTACAAATTTTCACTCTGGAATTTTACCAAGCAAATTATCCTTAATTCACACATGACTTGACATGGGCAGCAACAGAATCTCATACTATGGATTCTTCATGAGAAGCACCGCTGGCGCATCGCCTTTCCTTGGAGGGATGTACTATGGAACAAGCAGGATCAACCTATTACAAGGTAGTTCTGGTGGAAATGGTTTCGGAATACTCGCGGCCTTTGGCTTTTCTTATTCAGTGGCCTTCTGCTTGTCTTTCTATTTCGGCTATGATACATTTCGCAGTGAAGCTCTAGATGATCCACCTCTCTCCGACACAGATTTCTTCATGGGCGTCTTCATGACTCCTTCCAAACCAGAATGTCATAAGTCTCTTAAGATTTCATCTAAGGTCGACTACTCAGACATACACTATCGGATTACTAATGCTCTTGATTGGTACAAGCTTGTAAATTACAGGAAGTAAAAATTAAAATTCACGGTAAAATCGGTAAGTATGCAATCTTTACTATTTATAGGCGCAACAACACTAAGGCGCACCCAAAAACGGATAACTTAGCATTAAATGCCATGTCCATTGGCCAAACATTGCTTAGATATTGGTCCTTTCTCTTCATTTAATGTGTCTTCAACGGATGAATATGCCTTAAAAGCATAAACATCTGGTTCCGAAAGTACTGTCTAACGACTTTGTTCCGACCAAAAAGCTGTAATGACTATTTTTCTTTTACTTCGCCGACGATTAGGAAAATCGTGAGGTTCACTGCGCATTTCCCTTCTTTCATCTTGAACTTCGTAGACTGTTTCCCTTCTTTTAATTCGCAACTTAGCTTGCTATGTGTGCTTCGCAGCACATCTTTCCATTTTGTGGAACTTCACATTTTACCAAAACTGTGTGTAGACTGTTCCCTTTATTTTTAATGTCCAATTTCAACTGCACATGACACTTAAAATTTTATTTCATAGCTTAACTGAGTAGGGCCATCCATGTAAGGCTTCAATCTATTCCCATTAACAAGTCCTTGTAAATTTTCTCCAAGTAATGTGGCTAATTGCACTGCACCACCATTAGTGACATGCTTAACAATGTATGGTCTTAACCAATGCATTTTGAATTTTCCACGAAATTTCATAAATTTTCTATCATAGAGGAGGACAAGGTCTCCTACCTGGAATAATTTATTCTTGATGTGTCTATCATGCCATACCTTTTCTCTATCTTTGATTACTATGGGACTTATCCATTCTGATTCTTCTACTAGTTCAATAATTCTCGCGTCAAGCATTTTATCGATTTCTGCCTTCATTCTTTCTTTATATATAAGATTTAATCTATAAGGTCTTTGATTAATATACTTCGCATCAGGTTTGAGATGTATTGTCATAACTCCCAATTCACCTAAAATGCCTCTCATTTCAGAAAACTTAGTAGGAAATAAATCTTGATATTTACGCAGCAGGTCTGCAATCTGTCCTACTATTTCTTCATCCCAGTAATCCCCAATAAATGAAAACTTCGGTTCATTACTGGTACCAATATTGATCTTTCTGGTCTTCACAGGATTATTCAGGTCTAGAATTTCTAAATCATGCCCTTCTATATCGTGTTTTCCTTCAGACTCAAGTATATTCACATCACGAGGGTCTTCATATTCATCTTGATCTTCATCTAGCGTGAAGTTATAATACTCAAGGGCATGCTACAACTTTAATTCCTAATCTGGTTGTTTATATACAGGAAACAAGAAATCATTAAATATCTTCTTTTTAATAATCTATAAAGCCTCATTGACACTTGGAAAATCATCCTCAAAACTGAAAGTGGATTGAAAGCCGTTTACCGTTATGTGCCAATCCGTTGTACCTCTGGGAAGTTCTGCTTCTGTATACCAGTTCTTTGGTATTTGATCCAATGTGTGCACAACCATATGAACCCATTCTATCTTTGGTATATGCATCCATGTTTTCAAGAAAAACTCTATATGATCTCTAGGATCAGTCTGTCCATTGTATTTTGCTTGTACAATCTCAATTTATTCTGCAAAACTGATTTCCATCATGTGCTTACATTCTTCCCATGTGTTCAGGTTGTCTTTATGCACAACCCACCATTTAGCAGGTGTAGCTCACAATGCTATATCCAAAGATGCTAACTTATGTTCATCTAAAACTAATACTAGATATTCATGAAGAAATGCGTGGATATTACCCAAACCATAATAAGTAGGAATTAGACTTACATCTATTCCAATCCAACGTAGTGACTTTGTTATATTCGTACATCATCTTGTTGATACTTCATGCATTCGGCTCTGCCATTTATACATTCCTGCTTCTGATTCTGATATGAAACAACTGTCGCATCTCCAGCTCAATGTTCCATCATCTGTAGGGTTAATGTAATCTGCTTGATTCATTGTCATCTTGTAGATATTATCAAGTTCTTGAGATTTGCATTCTTCTCAGACTGGTTCAACATACCTAGGTCCTTGTGAAGGATCCAAGGGTGCGATGACCCTAATATCCTGTCCTTCAAATATCATTTTTTTCTTTAGATTGATAATTGCAAGGTTATCAATTTCCTATTCAATTCCCAATAATGCGGGATAAGGATTACTGTCATCTATGATCTCAATAATCTCGAAGTCTTCTTTACTTCGTACTCCATCTATGTCAACAAGAACATTTGATAATCTCCCAAAAGGTATAACCTTTTGCTGATTATCTAACCTCAACTGTATAGGTGACCAAGATAACTTTGGCTTCCCCATTTTTCCCATGTTTGTTTTGTCAGGACATTCACCTCTAATACTAGGTCGAGAATGACCTGTTTCATTTCAAAATATCTAATCTACGTATTTATCCTCATTTCTCTTCCTATCATTCTATGGTTATTGATATGGTGAACTGCTCTCTATGCATCATTTACTGTATTGCATTGTTCGTAATGTCCCAATAGGTTCTGTAATTATCCCAAGGAATTTCCATGCTTTAGAAGCTTTATTTAGCTTTGTAGGAACTGCGTAATAGGACTTATCCATTCTGGAAAAGTTTGTGATCCATCATATGAGATTGACATGTCTAGTACTGGTGTCTGATCACTTCACAACTGGGTCCTTGTGGTCGAAGGTTCCAAGTCCTGAAATCCTTTTATTGCTTCCATGAATACCTTTTTCTCTTGGTCAGGGTTGAATGCAGGCATCTTTCCAGTTGCTTTTCTTACCCAAGGCCCATCAGTAGGCTTTGGTATATTTATGTGATATTCATAATTCAAAGATTTGTTTGTCTTATCATTTCCTTTCATGACTCCACTTCCCGTCTCAAAATGGATGTTGTAATCTTCGTTTCTTTTGTCAACTACGATCATCTATATATTCTGGTTCTATCCTTCTGGTCTTTTCTCTTGTATTTTTTCTTGCAAAATTGGACATGCTTCGATGACATGGTCAAATGAATTACAATTCTTACAAGTAGTGCAAGGATTCTGACGTATCTTGCTAAATGTCTTGGCTAAGCACAATTATAGCATACAATCGGACCTCTTCCTCATCCTTGTCCAATGTTACATCCTCTTCCTCTAAATCCACCACGTACTCTATATGTGCCTTGATCATACTGCACATTTTCATTATTATGCGGTGTTTCACCTTGGAATCTGTAGACATCATGCTTTCTTTCTATCATGAGGTCATATGCTCTGCAGTTGGTATCATCATGGCTAACCGATTTACAAAATGTGCAATATAGGTTCTTTGATGTTTGTACATACTTCTAAATTAGGTAGCATTCCTCTCGGTGATGTCCTCTACATCGGGAAATCTCGCACCATGGTCCTTGTTGTTGATTCAATGGGGTCAGTGCTCCATGAGCGATGTAATATCTGAATACAAGACAATGTTCCTTGGAATGTCCTTCTCCTTTACATTTAGTGCACCAAACTTCTTCTCTTATCTCTTTTCCTTTCTTCATATCTTGTAGTTGTAATGTCAAGTTTGCTATCTATGTCTGTATCTGTACCATTCCTGTGCTAGTTTCTCCTATGGGAGAAGCTTCTAGCTTCATCACGATTCCAATGCTTCTTTCTACGATGATACTTTATGTTGCATTAGGGGTAATCTAATGTGGGGAAACAATGCAGCTATGAACCATTCTTGATTCTGTTGCGGTGCAATTTCAAAGCTAACTTGATCTAACAAGGCTTTGAATTTCTGATCAAAATCCGACACAGTCTCATTAGGTTTCTGTTTGATTTCTTTTAACTCAGTAATGCACTGATATTCTGACTTAGGTTTTTTAAATTCTCTAATCAACGCATTTTTTATATCGATTAGTGATCTATTCTGTCCAACAAAATATTTCATGAACCGTGTTAAATCTCTGTCTCTGAATGTGGTAACTAGCTGAGCTTGTTTTATGGCATCATCCTGTACTTGCTTAACATTCCATATAGCTTTGCAGAGAATCCAATGTTGCTCTAGATCTTCTAGACCGGTTCCTTTAAAAATAGGTAGGTTAATGTTGTCTTCCATTCTTCTTCTAGGAGGTGTAGTGTTCTGAAACTCGGAAGGTATACCACTATTTGACTGATTCTGAGTACTTGTTCCTGCAGTATTACTACTGCTAGTGTTCTGTGAACTAGTAAGATTTATGTCTTCAACTATGGGTTTCTGCAGAGTAATAGGATGATAACCAATACATCTAGGTTATGTTTCACTATCAGACTCAACTTGATATGAGTTTCTATCACTTCCTAACTTAGTTTCTAGGAATGTGCGAGGTTCAGCTTCATGACACCTCTTTCTAGTGCTAACTTTATATCCTTTTCCACTTCGCAAAATATCAATAAATTCGTATGTGTCACTATATGTATTATTGAACATTATAGACTCAAACCCTAGGAATCTGATTTCATTCTTAAGACTCCTTTTTCAGTTAGTAGCATTTTAATGTATACACTAATGTTTTTAAGGTACTTACCTTTGAATCCTTGAAATAAATATCCCTTTGCTGCATTGTAAGACTTCAACATGTCCACGACAAGTTCTTTAACATAGCCTTCCAGTAAGCTATCCAAACAAAAGTATACTACTCTTGAAATTTGGTTGTCAATCCCTTTAAGCCTCTAAATCAACTCTGGATTCCAATATGTAGGTTCTCCACCCTGAAAACAGTTTTTCAGTTCTGCTATCCTCAATATCCACTCATGTAACTCAGTTTCAAAATATTCAAAGAAAATTTCATGCAGGTCAGTGAATATATACCTCTACAACCATTGTTCTATGGTAAGACGCGGATGTCTGTTTTCTTTCTTCGCAAACTCAAGTTATGTCTAGCTTACCTAGTTCTGTATTTCTGTCTTCTCTGGATTCCACATCAATATGATACATCAATTTTGCACAACAGTCTCAAGGAAACAAAAGCATATGTTTCTCCTTCTTCTCTTCTATGATGACACCTCAACATCGCATATGACCAGCTCTAGAGCGGCAAGGGAACCATTTGTTGATTCCCTTCTTCACATCCACATAACACATCACCAGTTCAAGCGCAACAATAGAACCATTTGTTGGTTTACTTATTATTTCTCTTGGGCTGACCGGGGTTCTGCGTAGTTCCTTATTATAGACCCAAAAAATCCCCCTTCACTGGCCCTTTCGGTATCAACTTGCGAACAGGCTGAAGTCTCACCCAAAGAAAAGATGGGTGGTTACAAAATCAGGTTTCTGTAAACTTGGTGACGCGTGGTTAGGTTATGCGAGCTTGTAATGTACATCTTGCTCGACATATTCTTAATACAACAATACCAACATGTAAATGTGCACTTCGCAGTTATCAACAACCTACAAACTTCGTTGAATCGTTGTTATCTTTACTCTTCTAACTACACATTTATCATACTTAACATGACTTCGCAATGTTCATGTTAAGATTCAATATGCTAAGATAGAAAATATCAGTATTACATTCCATTTCACAACAATAGCATATACAAGATCACTAAAAGAACAACGAGCACAACATAAACACAAGAGACCCAGATTTATCCTAGGAAACCCTCATGGGGTAGAAAACCCAACAAAGCTTCCTCAATATAGATGACCAGCAAATACAAAGATGTAATCCCCAAACATGAGCTCCTTCTCCTCCATAACAAATCTCTCTCTCTCCTATGCGCCAATCACAAGTGAGTGAATGTGTGTTAAATGAGGAACACACCTCCTCTATTTATACACAACTCCGACTTGACTTTTACACTAACTAGGTTGGCCCCAACTAAACTACTTAACATAATGTGACAGGTCCGACCCCACTAGGGTGATCTAATAACGCTTTAACCCACATGACTCATATAGGGACGACCCCACTAGGGAAGTCTAATAACCCAAGTTACCACATTCTCCACAGAGGAATAAAACATCTTCGGATATACAATAGGGTCTCCACGGAGGAATGAAACATCTCCAGAATAATAAAGTACAAATATAATATTCTTAGAAGTTACAATATCTGAACACTCCCCCTTAACAAGAAGGATATTATAACAACATATGCAGGAGCAAGGAGTCATCAACTACATGATACATCTATAAATTATTGGAAGCTTTCTTCATACATCATCAATAACTCAAATAGTTACTGGAACATCTTCAAGATCTTCAATACTGGAACATCAACATCTTTAGTATTGAGTCTTCATCTTCTGTAGCACTTGAACATCTACAGTAACATCATCATCTGGATCTCTCCATCAACATCATCAACATCTGGATCCTCTCAATTAACATCATCAAAATTTGGATCTCCTGATCAACAACATCAACATCTGGATCCTCTCGATCAACAACATCAACATCTGGATCCTCTCGATCAACATCATCAACATCTGGATCCTCTCGATCAACAACATCAACATCTGGATCCTCTCGATCAACAACATCAACATCTAGATCTCCCGATCAACGGTATCGTCATATGGATCCTCTCGATCAACAGCATCGTCTGGATCTCTAGATCAACAGCAGCATACCCTGCAACACACATGATCCAATTACATGATGATTAATCCCGCTCACTTTAGGACATGATTCCAAGGATGATACAATCCTATCACATGCATTTTGAACCAAACGGTTAGGGACGATGCAGTCCTATCACGTACATTTTGAACCGAACATTCAGGGACGATGCAGTCCTATCACATACATTTTGAACCAAACGTTCAGGGACGATGCAGTCCTATCACGCACATTTTGAACCAAATGTTCAGAGACGATGCAGTCCTATCACGTACATTTTGAACCAAACGTTCAGGGACAATGCACTCCCGATCTGCTTATAGGATGATCAATCCTTCTCACTTTAAGACACCTTTCATGTCTAGGGACGATGCAATCTCGATCTACTTACAGGATGATCAATCCTTCTCACTTTAAGACATCTCTCATGTCTAGGGACGATGCAATCTCGATCTACTTACATGATGATCAATCCTTATCACTTTAATACATCTCACAATGTCTAGGGACGATGCAATCCAATCGACTTACAGGATGATTAATCCTTATCACTTTAAGACATCTCACCATGTCTAGGGACGATGCAATCCCAATTGACTTATAGGATGATTAATCCTTATCACTTTAGGACATAAGTCCAAGGACGATGTAATCCTGATCCATTTACGGGATGATCAATCCCTATCACTTTAGGAAATGAGTCCAAGGATGATGCAATCCCGATCCACTTACGGGATGATCAATCCCTATCACTTTAGGACATGATTCCAAGGACGATGCAATCCCACTAGTCCTCTTAGACAAAGTCTAAGTACCACTTCATCGACCTCATTGTCGGAACAGGTAACTTCATCATCGATACAAGTATCCTCATCATCAACACAAGTATCTTCATCATCGATACAAGTATCCATATCATTGATACAAGTATCCTCATCATCGATACACGTATCCATGTCAACACAGGTATCCTCATCATTGACCTTACCATCAATATAGGCAATCTCATCATCGATACAGGTATCCACATTGATACCAGTATCCAAATATCATCATCGACCATATCACTCCCCCTTTCGAGGAGGGTCCTTCTGAATGACACCAAGCTTGTCTCGAAAATACTCAAACTTTACTCGAGACAAAGGTTTGGTCAATATATCAGCAACTTGTTCATCAGTGCTCACATACTCGAGCTTGATAGTTCCTTTCTACGCCATATCCCGTATATAAAAATATCAGATCTCTATGTGATTTGACTTATCATGGAACATTGGATTCTCTATCATCTTGATACAACTCTAGTTGTCACACAAGATCACAGTGGAGTCCATCTATAAGTCAAACAATCCTAATAACAACTTTCGAAGCCATATCGCTTCACAATAAGCAACTATATATTCCGCTTCAACTGTACTGAGAGCCACATTAGACTACTTCCTTCTAAACCATGAGATCATGGAAGATACCAGACAATAACATCCACCCGATATGATCTTCCTATCTGATACACTTCCTGCCCAATTAGCATCTGTGTAGCCATACAATCTGAAGTCATGATCTCCAAGATATCATAGAACAAAGTCTATCGTACCCTTTAGGTACCTCATCACATGCTTTGCAGCTATCAGGTGAACACGCCTAGGTTCCACTAGATACTGACTCAAGGTGTTCATAGCAAAGCATATATCTGACATGGTATTCGTTAGATACACCAATGACCCAATAATCTGTCTGTATAGAGTCACATCCACTAACTCTAATGAGTCATCAACTAATAGCTTCAAGTTGGAATCCATGGGAGTGGTCATGGATTTACATTCCAACATATAAAATCTTCTCAAGAATTCCACAACATACTTTCTCTGGTTGTGAAAGATTCCTTTTGGGATTTGCCATACTTTCATAACCTAGGAAGTAATGCATCAATCCAAGATCTTTCAGCTCAAATTCTGTAGCTAGCTTCTTCTTGCTTTCCAAGATCTGTTTCTCATTCCCTGTCAGAAAGAGATCATCCACACACAGTAATAGTATGGCAGGTTCATCATCCATAACCTTAAGGTAAAGGTTAGGATCAACTTTACTTTTGGTAAAGCCCAAGCTTGTTAAGAAGCTATCAATTCTCCCTCTATGACTGAACATCATTCATACTCTGCATTGAGTGATCTTCTGCATCCATGTCATCTCTTGTTAGATGGGTCTACTAATATGAGCCTCAATATCATTTGAACTCTGTGGTGAGTTCCTTCTTGCATCCATATAAGAGAAGAATGTCATCTGTATATAGACACCATCTTCAACCTTGTAGCAAAGGTTGAAATCTGCATCGCCCATGGTGATCATTAAGCTCATCAAATGACTATCGATCCTAGGTACCCGTACAGAGCTTTCCTCAATTGAATCCTGGGATTTTTCTCGATTCACACTTCTTCTTCAATTACACCATTAAGAGAATGGTCTTATCTATCCACTTGGAGCAAACATATCGTCCTGATCATCTTCCTCTTTCCAAGAGAATCTTCTAGCTACGAGCCTTCTATAGTATGTTTGATTTGTAAGTCTTCTTGTTGAGCATCCATCACTTGTTTAGTGTTCATCATTCTCCATGATCTTTACTACAAAACAAAGTTAATTACATGATTAGTAATACTTCATAATCATCAAATAATGTTGTCATTTCAATGATAACCAATTATACATACTGATATGATTCACATAGTTATGCAACTATCTTGACCAATATTTTGGCACAACACTTTTCCATATCCTGTATGCATACAGTGGCTATCTAGATGCCTTCCATCTCTACCAGAACATACTGTCAAGAGCGTGCACAACTCTCAGCATGTCATCAAAGAGGTTTCATTCTAGATAAACAACAATGGAATGTTTGTCCATATTACCCATCATATGCATATTAGTATTATACTGTTCAATGTTATATGAATGCTTACACTATGCATGATATATTCTAGGAATACAAATATGCATACAACTATTACAAGCAATATCATTTACTATTTCAAAGATTCAAATAACAACTCAAATACTTATCTTTTATGTTTGTGTGGTTTCCTCCCGCTTGATCTCTATATGTATTTGGACTTTTATTCATTATGTACCACTATGCATGCTTAAGTGTGCACTAGTGTCATTCTCATGATCTCATACATAAACATACATTCATTAGTATAATATCAATACTATCAAAACATTATGTATGGTCATGATCATTTCATACACATGTATACTTACCTAAGATACTAACACAAGGTAGGATTCTAACTTGATATAGGAAAACATATATGGATTATCATGCTTGGTTATGTCTTAACATACCCAAACAATATCTTCTTTGTTCTCTTCAATGATTTAGAGACCTTGTGCTAGAACCTTCATATCTCATAAGTTAAGCATAGTAGAACAAAGTCATACATACCTCGTAAGTAGAGCTTCTATGTGGTCAAATACTATGGATGAGTCTTTGTCTTTATGTCATCATGGTCATAGAACTTGATTTGTCTTTCTTGATGTATCTGTATCTTGTTAGCAGACAACATCATCCTCGTACAATACCACAAGTGAATTAGTACAATCATAAGTGTCATAACCCTAATCAATGAATGTCTTCTATCATTCACATGCATTCATTATCAAGCAATCATAATTGTACTAAAATCAATAACATGAAGACAAACATATTATGAACTTAATCAAGAATCGGATTTCAAAACATACCTATATTTCCTCAAGTCATACCTGTCACGATTGCTTGTAGTCTTCTTATGTAAGGCCTTAGCCTCATCTCCCTCTGGAACTGGAACTTCTTCACTTATGCAGGTGTCCAATTCATTCTATTCTAGGATTAACCCAATCCACTTTGATTTGATGAAACTGGATTTGGAGCTGGATTAGGGTTTGTCAGAGAAACCCTAAAAATTCAAACTTCTGAAAGGATGGAAAGATGTGCCTTGCTGAGCTGATCAAGCTGGAATACTTCAATTTTGAAATCTCCAAAATTTGACCACTCAAAATTGCCTTTGAAACTTCTGGATCTTCTAGACAGAATCCTGAACTACGGTTTGATAAAGCCAGGTCTTTTTCCCAACCAAAAGGTTCGATCTTGTGCTCTACACTTTGATTTTTCTGAGGAGCTTCCAGCCATGGTCTTAGATTCCAAAAATTCCAACTTTTGCAGAAACCCTAATTTTCCACCTTTTCGATCAAAATCTTGAACTGGGGTTTTATCAACCCCGGCCTTCTGCCCAACCAAAAAATTTGATCTTGGTCTCTAAATTTCAATTTTGATGAGGAGAATCCAACCGTGGTCTCATATTCCAAAAATTCCAACTTTCTCTGAAACCCTAATTTCTCGTAGCAGTGATAAGCCAAAAAATGAGAATGCTCAAAATCCAATTCTATTTCACAGAAATATGTCCCTTATTGTTTCTAGTGTAACTAGGAAATTTTGGATCTGCAAGGTTTGAAACTTTGGCCTACGGTAACCTGACCTGCTATCTTTCCAACCCCATAGATATGACCTCAAATGGATTCTCTGAGAGAGAGTTATTCCAAGTGTCGCAACGTGACCTATTTATGGGATGAAACATGAGAGCGAACTTGTACGGCGTTACACGTGTCACTCTTTCAACCTCGGCCTTTGAAAATTGGACCTGTGAAACTAAAGTCCATTCCTTACATGTTACTTTTTACAAAATTTCAATTGGAGCTTCCCAGCCCGATATATGACCTTTTTTCCTAGGTCACCTGTTTATGACTGAGATCTGGAAGAGGCAGAAACCCTAACTTGCATTGATCATATCTCACAAAGTAAAACAAATCTAAGGCTGTATTTTTGTCACAAGGTACAGGGGGATGTTATCTACGACCTATAAAGGTTTCAGATCTTGAAACTTTTCCAAAATGGATTTATAGTGAAAGTTCCACGATGACTGTTTTTTGCTATATAAAACCCTAACTTTCAAATTATCGCAAGTGAGACAAGTGTCGTAAGTGCCATGCATTTCCTTCCTTTAGGATATCTCTGATACCATGTTAAGATTCAATATGCTAATATAGAAAATATCAGTATTACATTCCATTTCACAACAATAGCATATACAGGATCACTAAAAGAACAACAAGCACAACATAAACACAAGAGACATAGATTTATCCTGGGAAACTCTCATGGGGTAGAAAACCCAGCAAAGCTTCCTCAATATAGATGACCAACAAATACAAATATGTAATCCCAAAACATGAGCTCCTTCTCCTTCATAGCATATCTCTCTCTCACCTATGTGCCAATCACAAGTGAGTGAATGTGCGTTAAATGAGGAACACACCTCCTCTATATATACACAACTTCGACATGACTTTTACACTAACTAGGTCGGCCCCAACTTAACTACTTAACATAATGTAACAGGGACGACCCTACTAGGGTGGTCTAATAACCCTTTAACCCACATGACTCATACAGGGCCGACCCCACTAGGGAAGTATAATAACCCAAGTTACCACATTCTCCACGGAGGAATAAAACATCTTCGGATATACAATAGGGTCTCCACAGAGGAATGAAACATATCCAGAATAATAAAGAACAAATATAATATTCTTGGAAGTTACAATATCTCAATAGTTCATACATGTGTGTTCCACTTACTTAACCTATCATTCTCATTCACATTCATATGAAATAAAATACATAAGTATAATCATACATGAACACAAAGCGTAACATAAATTCACACACATGCACAAAATATTTACATGGTTCACCCCCCAGATGGGAGCTACGTCCACGGGAACTGTTCTTTTATTACTATGAAGAGGTAACAGTTTAGTCTACACACTCAGTTGCAGACTCTTCTCTACAATAGATCTCTGTGCACAACTGTAGAGTCTTTCTCCTCTCTTAGATCTCTCTTAGTCTAGATCTAACAACCTCTAACAACAATAATCTAAGCCTTCCTTATACAAAATTTCCCTTTATATATATTGTGTTTGAAGGTCACATATTTACAATAACTATGGGCCAACCCCCATAGTACCCTTAAATCCAAAATGGCATGCTTCTCCTGTTGACCACGCTTTTCCTTAACTTCGTTAGAGCTCTGTTGTCCTTTTGTGCCGCTTCTCTGATAGTCGCAGTCTGACCACGTGGCTCTGTCACAATAGTGGCACATCATTTGCACCATTCTGCTTCTTTACTCTTCACTTATGTAGCTGACAGTCCGCCACTTCATTCATAACTGCTCCAAATACCCTTGATTGTCCTTAGTACTTCGTCTTTATGTAATAGCCCCATTTTTACCCTTATAATATTTTGGGCTATAATGTAAATATTGTATGCATATTATGTATGGCTCATAGCATGGAGCTCAAGGCCAAGGCCCCGCTAGTGAACACTCGACCTTGAAGGGGCAAGTATTGGATATTATGTTGCCCATGTGCTAGAGAACCATGGGAATTGTAAATATGCATTTTAATATAAATGCCCACAACTAGCTATGCAATGCAATAAGAGATGGGGCCATGATGTTACAAGGAATTGGGAGGGAAATATTCAAACCCTTGAGCCAATCAAGTCAATGCAAGTGTCAATGAGAGAACCTATGAACCCTCAACTACCCATGTTGACTTTTGTGCCCAATCATTCATTTCTCCCAAGAGTTGGTTGAGGTAGTTAATGCCTTGGGGAATGGAGAGGTATGGATGTCCAAATTCGAGTATGGGCAAGCCACCCTTCCTAGAATTTCATGTTTGGCTTCTTGGACAAGAAAGGAGCCACAAAATTACCCCCAAGCCATTATTTACTCATCCATTTTTATCTCCCATGAGTTTTGAGCTACGTGGGAATTTTCCTCCATGGATTTCCTGTGTTTTCCTTCATTTTTGTAGTTGGGAAGGGCGTTTTTTGTTGTGGATAACAGTGGGGAAGAAGAAGAAACGATTTAGGGTTTTATTGAGGCCGTTTTGGCCCACTGAATGCTCATACATCTGTGGGAGAAATTGGTTTTCTTCCTTGGGGTTGATTCCCTCTTCCCACAATCCGTTTTGGGTGTGCCACGGTTTTGGGAAAAACCCATAGACCCTATTATGTGAATCCCATTGTTGAAATGTATATCCATGCCCAATTTTGAGTTGCTGTGTGTAAAAGAATGTTGGGGCTGAGATGGGTATCCATTGCTTTGGGCTATGCTGAACTTGAGAGTCCCCTTTTCCTTGTAGATATCATGCCCAGCTCGGGGGTGGTCTCTGAGTGCTGAAATACTACAGGCTGGGAAGAGACCTATGGTTGGGTGGAACGTTGCAGCGACATAGCTAGTTGTTTGGGACAACATGGCAGTGAGATAAGTATATTCTCTTATATGTATTTACTTCTGCACTGTTTTAATTAAAGGATGGTTTCTCTTGATATGGTTGATGCATGTGAAACGTATGTGGATGATGTTTTATTCTGTTGTACATGTTTGCCAGATTGTTGGGCAATTGTTTATATTTATATGAATCATGAATGTTGAAATGGGATAAGTTTTATAAAGGCCCAAATTTGGGTATCATGTTCTTTTCCTTGTGTTAATAGATGGGAGGGGGTGTGACAGATGGTATCAGAGCTTATGGTTCAATACTACGGCTGTTGGGCCCTTCATAGAGATATTAATCATTGTGTGTATATATAGTTAGTATTTGGAATTAAAATGCATTAAAGAAACCTGAATATCTCATGGATTCTATTTGTTTAGGATGAGGAATAATTCCCATGATTGTTTTGGGGATTATTTCAAAACTGCTTGTATTGATTTCATCTTATGAAAGTGAGGAAGGAGGGAGAAAATCCCTTTTCAGGTTGAATGATTGCCTTACATTATTTCCAATGCGGTAGCATTTTGTTTTGTATTTGTCTATTTGCCTCCATGGAGGAGGGAAAAGAGGTGCAATTTCATGACATATTGTTTTGTTATATGTGAATATGATCTCTAAATGGCTTACTTCTGTAAAGCAAAGAAGGAAATATTTCAAGAAAAAATTCTAACTGTTTTTGAAAATTTGAAAATTTTCTAAGTGTTTGTTGCTAAGCCTGTGGCAGTGATTTTAGCGTTAACTTTTGCGATGCGTGCGGTGAAATTAATGTTAATTTCATGTTAATTTCCGCGATGCACGCGACAAAAATAATGTTAATTTCTGCAACGCGCGTAGTGAAAATAATGTTAATTCTGTGACACTGGCGGTGAAAATAATGTTAATTCCGTGACACTGGCAGCGAAAATAACGTTAATTCCACAACACAGGCGGCGCTTTTTAAGCTAAATATTCGCAACATGGGCGGGATTTTTAGACTTAATTTTCGTGACACAGTCGCAGTGGAAAAATTGAGTCACCAACCGAAGAGTGATGGTTGGTGATTTTAGCATAAATTATTGCGACACGGTCGGAGGAGACTTCGATAAGTCCGCCAAACGGGGAAAATAAAACAACTTTTCACTGAGATTTTCAGGTGCCGAAAATGGAAAATCGCCATGGAACTTATGCGCCAAATTGCGTGAAATCAAAGCCCCCTTGACCCCCGTCATCCCCCGGAGACAGTCATTGAAAGTGTGAAATGCATTCTCTATGCTTGGGATGAGAAGCAGGGATTGCATGGAAGGTTTGTGTAAGCCTTATTAATTAAGAGTAATTGGCTGTAATATGCATTGCGGGAAAAGCAATGGGAGCAGTAAGGCAACGTTGATGAAAGGGAAATCTCTCACCTTAAACTACTTATGTTGAAAAATATCATGAATGAATGTTATACACGTATGTATATATTGAATTTCTAATTCGTGAGAAGATCATAGCTAATGATTGCTTCTGTGCATGGTAGAGAGCCCATGAAATTGGATCAGCTATGATGTGGAAGAGGAAATTCCATGCTACAATGAGGAAATTGAAAAGGGAGAATTCCTTAACTCCTCTCTTGCTATTGTATTTATATTTCATGAGTTTTATATACTCAAAATTATGGCATAGGGTTGTTGGAAATGAAAGAGAGTAGCAAATTAAATATGAATTAGTGTGCATGATTAAAGAGTCATTGCATAGTGCATGTGAATTGCTTATGCATGAGCATGATGTTGCATATGGGTAAAGGTAGTGAAGTTACACATGCAATTTCCCATTAATGGTAATGCCTATGGTTGATGACAATTAATGATGTCGATAATGGTTGTATGTATCAGACCATAGAAGCATGACTGAAAATGCAAGAAATTAGATAGATGATATGAATATGCATTAGATGGAATATAAATAAACATTGCACAGTGCATGTGAAAATGTTTCTGCACATATACGATATTGCATATTGGTAAAATAGTGAGGTTTTACACATGCAATGAGCCACTTAAGATAATCATTGTGGTTGCTAATAATTAATGGTGTCCGCATTGGTTGTAGGACCAAAGATGACCAAAGCATGGCTAAAGATGTGGATGATTTTGTTGCATATGACCAACAACCTTATGAAGAAAGGTTGGGGCAACAAATCTATGATCATGAGGATATCAAAAGGACTGTGAAGCCTTGGTAAGAGGCCAACTGATCAGGTAAAATCAAGCGATGTTAATAACAACCATGTAGGTAAGGGTTAACTGTGCTTAATTGCATGAATGTTGAAAGAGGATTTGGTGAGATCCCTTCAACTATGTTTAAACTATGTTGAATTGTTTGCATGTGAGACTGAGTGCTTGAATGTGAATATAATCCTACCAAGTATGGTCAGGTGTGGGTAAGTGAAGGCAGGAATCCTTACACCCTATAGTTTCTTAGAAACCTCAATGCATTCATATGATATTTTATCATGCCATTTGTGTATGTTGGTTGTGAGTTAAACAACCAAGGAAAGTGAGGACTTATGGTCCTGTCATGGTAGTGCATGCTATGTGGGGAAGTCATTGTTAGGCCATAATATGTTTGAATGCATAGTATTCATGAATTAATGCAAGGTTGCATTGAGGGGATGCACATTAAAAGATTATGTGAGTATTGTAAAGTGCATACATAGGTATGGGTGCTCATGTTGAGATGCATTATGTGAATGCATGGTTGTGGTGTATGTTTCATGGCACTTAGACAATAGATGAAATGGTGAACTATTGTTAATCTTGAGTCCATTTCATGAGTTGTTGTGAATGCAGGAGAATGATTCAATATAGAAGGTAGACATGTTGATGGGATACCAAGAGTGCTCTGCTGAAAGGACAGAGTTGCAATAAAATGATATGGCTATGAAGTAATGAGTATCTAAAGCTTCATTTAAATTGCATAAATGATGCGACTGTGTCTTGAAATCCCATTATGATAATGATGCATATATATATATATATATATATATTTCATTGCATTTCAAATATTAATAGATGAAAGTGTTTGAATTATTGAGTGTTATAATTTTGAGATCACTTCAGTGACTGTCGTAGCAATGAAAGGATTATATGCATAGATACTCACAATATGTTTGGCTGATTGAAGTTCATATTTCAGGTAGAAAAGTCTTGCGTATGGCAATGAGGATAAGTCCTTAGTAAAGACCAGGATCTACCATGTGCAGAAGCCAAAGGTTATGAGAAGGTTCTCATGATTGTGAAATTTAACTTATGTATGAAATAGACATGGAATTTTGTCTGATTTAATTTTATGAGAATAATCTCATGGTTACGAATCTAATTTCTGTAGGAAAACAGATTTGTAGATTTCAAATTTGAGGATTTGCTTATAATTGCTAATCATAGTTGACTTGCAGAGAACTGTGTCAGAAGGATGTGTTGTAAGTGGATGTTCATGTAGCAAGCGTAAAATCCCTAATGGGAAGAGGGATTCAACTTACAAGGGACAAGCAATATGAGGATAACCTCATGACTAAGCAAGTCGATTTCTGTAGTAGACATAATTGCAAATTTATATCGAATTAAAAATTTATGACATTGATTGGTTATGGAACAATCAGATTTGAAGTTTATTGTTAAAAGTTGCTGATTGTTTGTCTATTTGATAAGTGTGCTAGGAAGACACGTTGTAGGAAGACCATGTGTAATGGCCTGCATAAGCCAAACTTCATGGGAAAGACCCCATGCTTTGGAAATGAGTTTCGGGTGAAACACCATTGCATATTTTTAAGGATAACGTCTCCACTGAACTGTATGTTGGAAAACCATATGAGTGAGATGGTGAAGCCATGCCAAGAAGGCATGTGTGGGTGATGGAACGTGAGAATATTGGGGTGGAAAACCGAAGGACTATTTCCTCAAAGAAGGGAAGCCCCATTCTTCACAATGAAGAGAGACTACATCTGAAAAAGGATAAGTATTCTGTAACCCTAACTAAGGATATACATATCTGGTTAATAGATTTAATATGCAGAGCATGTTCAATCTTATTTATATTATTTCAGACTGCTTGAGTGTGATAAAGGCCTACATGGCTCACATTGGAAAGGGGTTCACACCTTTCGAATGTTGGGTTATGATAGGGTTTTCAATACTGACTACACCCTAAGAGAATGGACACATTCCTGGTGTTTCAACAATTGATAGCGAATGTTATGAATTATGCTTTAATTTTAGAGCAACAATACTGATGAGTTTGCTTATCCCTCTTGTGTTGTCAGCTAAAAAAGATGCAATTTGGGGCTGGGAAGAAGCATAATTGAAGGGTTGTTGCATGCCTAATAGACCCATTCAGTGCATTGGTTTGGCATTATTTACTTGGATGTTGTGGGTGTTGTGAAGGTTGTTATGAAGGGTTGTTGCATGCCTAATAAACCTAGTCAGTGCACTGGTTTGGCATTATTTACTTGGATGTTGTGGGTGTTGTGAAGGTTGTTATGAAGGGTTGTTGCATGCCTAATAAACCCAGTCAGTGCACTGGTTTGGCATTATTTACTTAGATGTTGTGGGTGTTGTGGAGGTCTTGATGAAGGGTTGTTGCATGCCTAATAAGCCCATCAGGGTACTAGTTTGGCATTAATTACTTGGTTGTTGTGGAGCTATTAGTGAACAACTATTATATGCCTATGGCTCTGTAGTAGAACTTTGACCTATAATGGTCAGTGGCGCAGTTTCCTTCCATTGGTCGATGACCCAGACAAATGTGCTAGCTCGGCAATGGAGAGGGCCAATCAGGTATGGGATTGGTTGGGCACCACAAATGCTTGCTAAACCCAGTCGGCGTGAATGTGTAGTGGTTAGGAATTAAAAATCCACCCCAAAGGTGATCCAAGGCTTGTAAAGCAGAGAAGGAAACCTGTGGAGTAGCAAGGAACTTCCCAATACAAATAAGTATTTGATTTTCATTCATTTTTGGATAATGGAAATTTCATGAACAAGTCTTATGATAGCCAAGCTGATACACTATTGTTTCTTTGTTGGAAACTTTGGTCTTTGCAGGAAAGCAAGACGCCTTAAAGGCATCCTAGGGATGCATTTGGACACGTGATTGTCCTCAAAAGATCAGTATGAGCAGCAATGATAAGAATGATGCTAGTGGATATGTGTGGGCGAATCCTAGAAGCCAAAGGTTTTGTAGAAAAACCATGGGGAGGAGATTCCCTGATGGAGGAAAGCCTTAGACAGACCTTAGACACTAAGTGTCATAGCCGAGAAAGGGCAAGTCAAGCATTCACATTAAAGTGAAAAAGGCTAAGGAGCATAGAACCAAAGTGATGGTGTGGATCCGGATTGAAACAAGAATAAGAGAGGAAATCTCTTACTCTTCTCTTTCGTTTTTTACTGATGCATCTTAGAAACATAAAATTGTTTAATGCATGTCATGACTGAAAAGTCTATTGTGTTTATTTTCTTAAAATAAATTGTGAATGCTGAAAAAGCTAACTCCCTGTGAAAGGATGAACATGAAGGAGTTCATAACTATGTTGGGAAAGCATGAAAAGTGTGGAAGTCTCATGAATAAAGCATGGACGTTCCATGTCAATTGGGAAATTAATTGACTAATTTTAATGTTTATGTTATGCTTGGCCTAACAAAGAATTGCAATAATGAATTTCACAGGTGAGAAATTGAATGCAACTGGTTGTAGCTAAGTGGTGCTAGCAAGCGAGGAAAGATGTGCGCATTGACCATAGTAGCAGACCAAGGGCTATTGGATTTAGCTGAAAGCCTTCTTCAAACAATTTCCAAGACCCAAGAAAATCTTGGAGAGATGCTCAATCTAAAGAAGCAGCAGAATGTGATGAACCACGAGGTTTTGTAGGACTCTATTCGTCTACAAAAGGAGGTGAAATGTATTCTGGGAGAAATCAATAAGGGAAAGGAAAGTGGACCAATGATGAAGCATTCATCCTATCACCGCATCAAGAAACTCCCAAGGCTGGAAGAGAGCAGGAATGTTGAAAAAGGAAAACAGAGGCAATTACCTCCAATAGAATGTTGGGGATGTGGAGGAAGTCACCTCCTTCGCGAATGTCCAGCAAGGGGCCGCAAGAAAAGCGATGGCCAGCAGGAGCAATGTGCAGGGGTTCAAGAACCTCACCTTGACATCTCTAATCAATGAAATGCAGGACAAACCTGCCACATTTTGTGAATTTTGGACATATATAAAGCGTGTATGTATTACCAAGTTATGGAACACTGAGGACGGTGTTATTCCAAGGGTGAGGGGAATGTAATACCCCCATTTTTACCCTTATAATATTTTGGGCTATAATGTAAATATTGTATGCATATTATGTATGGCTCCTAGCGTGGAGCTAAAGGCCAAGGCCCCACTAATGAACACTCAAACTTGAAGAGGCAAGTATTGGATATTATGTTGCCCATGTGCTAAAGAACCATGGGAATTGTAAATATGCATTTTAATATAAATGCCCACAACTAGCTATGCAATGCAACAAGAGATGGGGGCATGATGTTACAAGGAATTGGGAGGGAAATATTCAAACCCTTGAGCCAATCAAGTCAAGCCAAGTGTCAATGAGAGAACCCATGAACCCTCAACTACCCATGTTGACTTTTGTGCCCAATCATTCATTTCTCCCAAGAGTTGGTTGAGGTAGTTAATGCCTTGGGGAATGGAGAGGTATGGCTGTCCAAATTCAAGTATGGGAAAGCCACCCTTCCTAGCATTTCATATTTGGCTTCTTGGGCAAGAAAGGAGCCACGAAATTGCCCCCAAGCCATTATTCATCCATCAATTTTGCTCTCCCATGAGTTTTGAGCTACCTGGGCATTTTGCTCCATGGATTTCCTGTGTTTTCCTTCATTGTCGTAGATGGGAAGGGAGTTTTTGTTGTGGCTAACAATGGGGAAGAAGGGGAAACAATTTGGGGTTTTATTGAGACCGTTTTGGCCCACTGAATGCTCTTACATCTGTGGGAGAAATTGGTTTTCTTCCTTGGGGTTGATTCCCTCTTTCCACAATCCATTTTGGGTGTGCCACGGTTTTGGGAAAAACCCATAGACCCTATTATGTGAATCCGATTGTTGAAATGTATATCCATGCCCAGTTTTGAGTTGCTGTGTGTAAAAGAATGTTGGGGCTGAGATGGGTATCCATTGCTTTGGGCTATGCTGAACTTGAGAGTCCTCTTTTCCTTGTAGATATCATGCCCAGCTCAGGGGTGGTCTCTGAGTGCTGAAATACTACAAGATGGGCAGAGACCTATGGTTGGGTGGAATGTTGCAACGACATAGCTAGTTGTTTGGGACAACATTGCAGTGAGATAAGTATATTCTCTTATATGTATTTACTTTTGCATTGTTTTAATTAAAGGATGGTTGTTCTTAATATGGTTGATGCATGTGAAATGTATGTGGATGATGTTTTATTCCACTGTACATGTTTTCCATATTGTTGGGAAACTATTTATATTTATATGAATCATGAATGTTGAAATGGGCTAAGTTTGATAAAAGCCCGGATTTGGGTATCATGTTCCCTTCCTTGCCTTAATAGATGGGAGGGGGTGTGACACTTTACTAAGGGGACAAGTCCTTTTTTGCCACTTCGCTTCGCTCCATACCCTTCTCCCGGGAATTACAGAGTTGCTTCTTCCAAAACTGGTCGATGTTAGGCATCACCTAACTTGTACTTTTTTCATCAAAACTTCCTCCACTTGGGTTGCGCCCAACACCATTCCTTGAGGAATATCCTTGAATCAAGTCTCTTTTAAGACACCTAGCACAAGAATCAAAGTCATTATTCTCTTGTATCACCCGACACAAATGATCTAGAGTGATTGTTGTCGTTGGCCATTATGACTTTGGGGTTGATTATTTCCGCTTTGGATAGACCCCCTTGTGCAATTGTGGGGAATAACTTGTCTCATTCTTGGTGGCTTTAGAGAAACTACAGTGATTATTATCATTGGTTACTCTAATGGTACACTCTTGACTTATGGTATAAATGGCATTTGTGAATGACTACTCACATAACACTTAAGTCATTAATAAGAGAAGCATCGACTTCTCAAAATCTAAGTAAATAATCCATAATTTTAATTTGATCATCTTATTATTTGGATTAATTATTCTTCAGTTGATGATGATAGTTTATAACTTTATGCCATTTGATTTAAATCATTGCATGATTTGCAAAGTACTTGTTGCTATATCATTGATATGAATACGATTTTTTTATTACTCAATATATTAAGTAACAAGTTGGATTTTCTAGTTTAATGAAGATAATTTTGTTGTTTTTGGTAGAAGACATGTGACCGAGATTCACTAATTTGTATTTCCTCGATCTTGGATACTACCCTTTTGTACAGACTGGTTCGATAGACTTTGACTGAGAGTTTACATGGTTGTTCCTGGATAGATGGATGATGTGTTCCACCACTGTTGTGCATTTCAATACCTATTTAGGAGTATTTACATATAGTGCTTCTTTGAAAACATAAGCTTGAACCCTATCCTATATATCCTGGTTTGGGTAAAACATGATATATTGAGTAATATGTTGTTATATCATTTGTCTCATGTGATGTATTGATGTTGCAAGTGCTTTAATGTTCATATCATGCATCATGTTTAAATGATAATCTTTTACTTTGTATATTTATTTCAATTAATGCCATTTTGACTAGTTTATGGTGAATGTGCTTTTAATACTATCATCAATAACCACCTTAAATTAAAGTGTGTCTAGCTATCATACTTTCCAAACCTTTAGACACCTCCTTTCAAATCTAGTGCTAGGTGTATTCTTGGGGTTGTTATTAGATAATCCTAAGCAAAAGCTTGGCCAAGGACTCCCCCTTGGATAGTCTAAACTTATTTATTGCTGGTTGTAGGAATCCAAAATTGACGAATCCCTTTCCGTTAGTGACACATTGGGTTGGGGGTTCATAGTTGTTTCATATTAGCAACCAATTAGGTTTTACATCATCTTGGATGCTAGTTTGTGCATCAAAATTTTCTAGCACTATTGGGGGGAAGGATAAGCCTTACTTGGTTCTCCTCTATGATATATCTTGTGGTGAAGTTAATATCTTCATCTGGAGAATACACATCTTGACTCCACCGAGGAAATATTACCCAAAGGTGACTCCAGTAGGAAGCGAGCCTTAAAGTATAAAAAATTCAAAGTTTAATTTTGGTTGGGATATGAAGGTTGTATCCACAAAATTTCTCATGCAAAAATGGTAGGCACTCTTTGGTCCTTTGGACTTTACATATATCCCAAATCCTCAACAATTATTCCACTTTAATTTATGCAAAACACGTGCTCCTATATTTGGATATCATGATTTAGACCCCCCATCCTTTGTCTATGGTTTCCTTAACTTCATTATAAAATGTAACCTAACCCATGAGGATGAAGTCATAAAGATGTTTTCCCTTTTTATCTCGTGGCATTGTAAGGGATGGTATTCTAGTCTTCCTCGAAAAAAAGACATTCATTTTGTGCTCTTCTAGTGGATTTTCAAGAATATTGGATGGATTTAGAAGATCAATGGAAGGGTTTATATGATGCTGACCTTTGGGTTCATATTTGTGAAATGAAGGAAAGTGAAATTAATAATTTATAAAAAAAATATGAATTCAACCCTACTAGATCCCTCCTTGATGAGATCAAATCTCATCAGGAGTAATTATCTCATTTGACTAATCTTGCTAGGGGAAAATGTTGCAAGAAATTTAATCTCTCTAATGACCTTGATCCTAATGAAGTAACTCATGATGAATATATGACTGAAGATCTTATTCCCTCCTTAGAAAAGGTAACCATTGATGAAGGATGAATATGAGATTCCAAAGATGAAGATGGGAATGGCAGGGTGGATTGAAAAATTGAGGTTTTCCCCACATAATATAAGGTTGTTGATCCTAACGCTTCATGAGATAAAGGATATTGGTCAAGGAAATCATTATAGTTTCCATACCCTAAGTTAGGATAAGGTTCAAAATCATATTGATGGGACTAATATTGATCATATTCACTTATGCATATATCCAAAGGGATTTGATCAAGATATGAATGAGAAACAACTTCAAATTTAGGAGGATCGTAAGTGGAATTTTCTAAGGATTCATCATAGGAATTTTGGCACCAATCCCAAGATGGTAGGGGTTCTAAATATTCTTGATCTTGATCAAGATGATTCCAAAGAATACCATCATCATGAGATTGTTCTTCTAAATATTCCTCTAAATATTCCCCACAAGGACTATTTAAAGATGAGTTAAGATTTGCTTCAAGGATTGTGACATATTGGTCTCTTGAACCATAGGTTATGTCTGAGTTCTCATTTATACATTCTGAAGATAAATAAGAGAAATAATTTAAAATGAACCTTTGTAGATCGCTTCCAAGTTCTTCTTTATATGTGAAAGAATTTTTCCTAAGATATGCCATTACTTCCTTGTTTATCAAAGGGATATTCATGAGATCTATTACACATACTCGGACAACTTGTCAGGAAGATATCTCATCCATTTGAGGGGCCTGATATAAGTATACCCTAGGGGATTCCAGAATATTTTCATCATCAATGGTTACATCTTCTAAGGATGGAATAGGATCTCCAGTCATAGATTGATCATGAGTTACTTCATTAGGATCAAGGTCATTTGAGAGATTAAATTTCTTGCAACATTTTCCCCTAGCAAGATTAGTCAAATGAGATAATCCATCTCATTTAACTTGTGCGATTTAGTACCTACTTGGGAGTATTTACATATAGTTCTTCTTTGAAAACAAAATCTTGAACCCTGTTCTATATAGACCGATTTGGGTAAAATACGATATATTGAGTAATATGTTGTTAGATCATTTCTCTCATGTGATGTATTGATGTTACAAGTGATTTAATGTTCATATCATGCATCATGATTAAATGTTAATATTGTATTTTGTATATTTATTGAAATTAATGTCATTTTGTCTGGTTTATGGTGAATGTGCTTTTCGTTGAGTAATGATATCACCAATAATCACCTTAAATTAAAGTTTGTCTAGATATAATACTTTCCAATCCTTTAGACGACCCACCTTTGAAAGCTAGTGCTAGGTGTATACTTGGGGTTGTTATTAGATAATCTGAAGCAAAAGCTTGGCCAGGGACTTCCCATTTGATAGTTTATACTCATTTATTGTTTTTTATAGGAAGCCAAAAGAGAATCCCTTTATGTTAGTGACACGTTGGGTTCGGGGTTCATAGTTGCATCATATTAGAAGTCGATTAGATTTTCCATAATCTGGTATGTGAGTTTGTGCATCAACATATTCTAGCATCATTTCCAGGGGAGGATAATCCTTACCTAGTTATCCTCAGTGATATGTCTTGTTATGAAGTTAATATATTCATTCAGTGAATCCACATCTTGAATCCATTGAGGAAAGATTACCCATATGTGAATCCATTTGGAAATGAACCTTAAAGTATAAACATTTCAAAGTTCAATTTTGGTTGGGATATGAAGAATGTATCCACACAGTTTCTCACACAAAAAATGGGAGGGATTGTTCGGTCCTTTGGAATTTACATATATCCTATAGACTCATCAAGTATTTCACTTCAATTTATGGAAAACACGTGCTCCTATATTTGTATCATGATTTAGGCCCCCCATCCTTTGTCTATGGTTTCCTTAACTTCATTATAAAATGTAACCTAATCCCTAAGGCTGAATTCATGAATATTTTTTCCCTTTCTATCACGAGGCATTGTAAGGGATGGTATTATAATCTTCCTCCAAAAAAATACCTTTATTTTGTGCTCTTATAGTGACTTTTCAAGAATATTGGATGGATTTAGAAGGTCAATGGAAGGGTTTAGATGATGTTGAAATTTGGGTTCATATTTGTGAAATGATGGAAAGTGAAATTAATAATTTATGACAACAATATGAGTTCAACCCTACTAGAGCCATCCTTGATGAGACCAAATCTCATTAGGAGTCATTATCTCATTTGATTAATCTTTCTAGTGGAAAATGTTGCAAGAAATTTAATCTCGCTAATGACTAATCGTAATGAAATAACTCATGATCAATCTATGACTAAAGATCCTATTCCATCCTCAGAAGAGGTAACCATTGATGGAGGATTAATAGGAGATTCTAAAGATGAATATGGGGATGGGAGGGTGGATTGAAAAAATGAAGTTTGTCCCACATCATATAATGTTGTTGATCCTAACTCTTCATGAGATTAAGGGCATTGGTCAAATAAATAATTAGATTTGTTGTACCCTAAGTTAGAATAAGGGTCAACATCATATTGATGGGACTTAGATTGATCATATTCACTTATGCATAAATCCCAAGGGATTTGATCAAGAGATGAATGAGAAACAACTTTAACTTTAGGAGGATCGAAAGTGGAACTTTGTAAGGATTCATCATAGGCATTTTGGCACCAATACCAAGAGGATAAAGGTTCTAAATATTCTTGATATTGATCAACATGATTCTCAACCATACCATCATCATGGGATTGTTCTTCTAAATATTCCTTTAAATATTCTGCACAAGGGATATTAAAATATGAGCAAGGATTTTCTTAAAGGATTGTGTCATATTTTTCCTTTGAACCATAGGTTATGTCCGAGTTCTCATTTATACCTTCTAAATATAAACAAGACAAAGAATTTAAAATGATCCTTTGCATATACCTTTCAAGTTCTTCTTGAGATGTGAATGAATTATTCCTATATATGCCATGTGACTTCCTTGTTTATCAAAGGGATATTCATGAGATCCATTACATATACTGGGAAAATTGGTTGCGAAGAGATCTCATCCATTTGAGGGGCTTGATCTAAGGATACCCTAGGATCTTCCAAAATAGGTTCTTTATCAATGGTTACCTCTTTTAATGATGGACTAGGATCTCCAATCATAGATTAATCATGAGTTACTTCATTAGGATCAAGGTCATTGGAGATATTAAATTTCTTGCAACATTTCCCCCTATCAATATTACTCAAATGAGATAATAATGATATACAACAATAGAGCAGCTATGGTTCGATTAGAGGGGAAAAAAGGGGGGGCCTATGGAAAAATAAATCATGTTTTTCCAAGTGTTAGTGTTAGGAGTCATCCATTTTATTCCATGTGCCTTAAATGATGTATTTATCTCTTTTTACTCATTAAAATTGATCATTTAAATGCATGTGAGAGGTTGGTGGGAAAGTATTCTCATGTCCTTATCGAAGCATGAGTTGAGGATACTTCTTATGGAAATTGTAAAATTCCTATATTCATAGCAAGACATTATGTCAACTGTCTTTTCATCAGTCCTTTCATTTTAAATTTAACTTTATCATTCACTCTCTAGTGTTAGGATAATTGATACTCCAACCTTGTCCACCTTAGTGTTATTAGTCTTTTACTAGTACTGGATGATGTCATTATCCCCCTAGTGGTATGTAGATGTCATCTAGAACCCATTTTCCACTTGATGCGTCTTGCATGCATGATTTTAGGACATCCAGAGTCAGTTCCCTACATTTTAGGAGCTAACGCGGTGATCTAGTTCATCCCACTTGAGTCCTTGACTCTAGTGGGGGGTTTGTGCTCCGATTGCTGGTAATAGTGATCTATTGCGCCATCTCTATCCTGATTGCATGATATTTTCTCAGGCTTAGTGATATGTTGCGTTCAATAATTTCACATGGTATCAGAGCCCAATGGGGCTAGTTTATCTCCAATTTGAGAGTTTTTGCAGGATTTTGAAAGTTTTTCAGTGCAGCAGTAGCAACAGTTTTAGTTTGTATTCACTCTATTAGTTATACATGGAGAATTCAAATGCTCCTTTGTCTCCAAGAATCCTGACACCCTTCAATTATCTTGATTGGAGGGCTAATATTTAGATGTTATTGTGAAACAAGAGTCTATACAGGGTCACAATGGGAAAGGAGGTCGAACCTCGGGAAGCTGTTGAGAAAGAAAAGTACATGAACAAATTAGATGAGGATTTTGGTTTTATGTGTATTCACATATCCATAGATTTTCTCTTCCACATTGATGGATTGAAGACACCAAGATAGGTTTGGTTGAAGCTTGAGTCTCTCTTTGGCAAGCAAGATGAGCCGAGAGGCCACATTTTGGAGAAAGAATTAATTTCTCTTCAACCCAGCAGTTTCAAAACCATACAACATTTATTTTCAAAGTTCAAGTCCTTGGTTATGTAGTGCAAATAATGTGGAATTGAGGAGAAGGATGATCAACTAGTGTTATCCATCCTAAGCAAGCTTGGTTCTGAATTTTCAATATTTGTTTCTACCTTCCATTCAAGGAGATTGTCAATCCTCAATTGGAAAATGGATTCTTTAGTTGCATTCATTAAATATCTACCCCGAGAAAAAGACAACCTGATTCAAATGGGCGCCTTGAAGTCCTCCAACAATCAAGCTCTTATGGTTGGGGACTAAAAAAGGGTGAATGCTAAAGGGAAGCAGAAAGGTAAAGAAAAGAAGCAATTTGAATCCAAGAAGAAGGAGAAGTCTATTCCATCAGAAGGATACTCCAACTCCAAGAAGTATAAGCAAAAGAGGTTTGAGAAAACCAAGTGTACATATTTCAAGAAAGGAAACCATCCAAAGAGATATTGCATGAAGAAGACCATAGATCAAATGGCCAAACTTATTGAACAACACAACATTGCCCTCCCAGAAGGCACAAGGAAGACTGATTCTGGAAGCAAGACAAATTATCAGGAGAGATTCCATGCACTGAAGGATAGATTCTCCCAATCACAATCCTTCCTCATAGATTATGGATCCTCCAACCACATGGTTTCCTCCAGGGAGTCATTCTCTTCTCGAGATCGCATTGATGGTCCTAGTATTCACATGGGAGATTATTCTCAAATCTCAGCTGAAGGGAAGGGCACAATACAAATTGAGCATGGAAAGTTAAACAATGTTCTGTATGTGCCTTCTCTATCAACAAATTTGTTATCTATTTATCAGATGACACACATAAGCTCACCAAAGAAATTTGTTTTTGGACCTGACACAATTGTGGTTGCAAAGATCTCATCTAGAAAAAATATAGCCAAAGGTGTTGCAAACCATGAATCAAAGGCATATGAGTTCTCCTATTTTTTTCCATATTCACATCAAAGTGCTCTCTTGACTCATGCAAATGAGACTAGAAGACTCTGGAATGAAAGATCCAGACATCTAAATTTCAAGTACTTGCAGTAGTTGCACAAGGAAGATATGGTTGAAGGATTTCCTGACATAAAATTCTCTAAAGGAATCTACACAGGTTGCTTGGTAGGGAAGCATCCAAAGAGAAAGTATGATATTGGGAAGGCAATGAGAGCTTCCTCCACACTTGATTTGATACATAGTGATGTCTCAGGACCGATGGCCACATGTAACGTACCTTCCCATCTATCCAATTCCAGGAGGGGAACATGATGCCAATCTGGGGCTTTTACATAAACTTAGCCCATTCATTAATTTCACAGCAATTAAAAATCAAATGTGTGCAGATGCAATTTAAAGCAAACATGCACAGCGGAATAACATCATCCACACACATTACATGATTCCATTCAATTTAACACAGTCAACAAATTAATACATTTGCAGAAGTAATTACACATAAGAAAATACTCATCTTGACGTAATGCTATCCCAAACAACTAGCTATGTCGCTGCAACGCTCCACCCAACCATAGGCCAGTTGTGTTCATCAATTATCTCAACACAACTGCCACCCCTGAGCTAGGCATGATTCTTACAAGGAAAAGGGGGCATTCATACTCATACATCACCCAATAATCAGTGCATCTAAGCCAAGCCAGTCCACAGCTGGGTTTATCAGGCTAAATACGAACCTTGGATGCATGCACCCAACTCAAGCCAATACAATGGATACCCATCCCAACCCCAACCTTCTCTTACACGTAGAAAGTCAAAAACTGGGCATGGATACACATTTCTAGAAATGGGATTTACAAATAAGATGGCCATGGACTTTCCCAAATCATGGGCACACCAAAAATGGACTATGGGAAGGGAAATCCTCCACAGGGGACCAACCCGATTTTCCATGGGTATTTTTGGGCATATAAATGGCCAAAACGGCCCCAATGAAACCCCAAATCAATCTCCCATACTCCCAGCCACTCTGTAACACAAAAATGCCTTGTTTCCAGCTACAAAAATCAGGAAAACCATAAAAACGTGGAGAGAAAACGCCCAGGAAGCTCCCAACTCGCGAGAGAGCTAAACTGGTTCATGGGTAATGGCTTAGGGAGCAATTCATGGCTGTTTTCTTTCCCAAGAAGAAAAACATGATTTTCCATGAAGGGTGGCTTTCCCATACTCGAATTTGGGAAGCCATACCTCTCCATTCCCCAAGGCATTAACTACCTCAACCAATTCTTGGGAGAAATGAATGATTGGGTACAAAAGTCAACATGGGTAGTTGAGGGTTTGATGGGTGCTCTCATTGACACTTGGCTTGACTTAATTGGCTCCAAGGGTTTGAATATTTCCCTCCCAATTCCTTGTAAAATCATGCCCCCATCTCTTGTTGCATTGCATAGCTAGTTGTGGGTATTTTATTAAAATGCATATTTACATGATATCAAAATTCCAAAGTGCCTGGCTAGCACATAAACCATATGCATCAATAATCGATGGTGGGGCCTTGGCCTTGAGCTCCTCACCATGATTTTATAACAATATTACATCATTTACATTTTAATATAATGGGGTCAAAATGGGGATATTACATTTCCCTCCCCCTTGGAATAACATCGTCCTCGGTGTTCCAACACTTAGGAATAAATACCCACTTTACACATGTCCAAAATTCACAAAACGGTGGTAGGTTTGTCCTGCGTTCATCTCTTTAATTGAACTTTCAGGAACAAGTACTTTGGCTTCCACAAGCTGCTCTTGTTGGTTTTGATCTTCCAGCTCTGCAGGTGGGCATTGCTCCACAACAATCCCTTCCTTTTATTTACCCTTCACATGATCTACAAGTCTAGAATTCCATGGAGGCCATCTTTATTGCTGTCTTGGAAACTATTTGAGGAATATTTTCACCCAAAACATATAGCTTTTGGTCTGCTGCCATGATCAATGTGCACAATTGGCTCTCACTAGCAACACTTGGCCATTACTAGTTGCAAACAATGGCTTCAATTTCTCAACCATGAGATTCATCATGACAATTCCTGCTAGGACAAGCATAACACAATATTAAAATTAGTCAATTATTTTCCCAATTGACATGGAACGTCCATGCTTTACTCATGAGACTTACATACTTTTCATGCTTTCCCAACATACACATGAACTCATTCATGTTCATCCTTTCACAGGAAACTTACTAGTTCAACATTCACAATTCATTTCAAGCAATTAAACACAATCTATTTTCAGCCATGACATGCACTCAACAATATTTTGTTTCAAAGACGCATCAGTCAAAAGGAAAGAGAAGAGTAAGAGTTTTCCCCCTCTTAGTCTTGTTCCAATCCGGAGCCACACCATAACTCTGGTTTCATACTCCTTAGCCTCTTTCACTTCAATGTGAATACTTGATTTTCCCTTTCTTGGCTATGACACTTAGTGTCTAAGGTCTGTCAAAGGATTTTCAATGTGGGAATCCTTCCCATTGTTGCCTACAGAACCTTTGGCTGCTAGGACCCACACATTTCCACTAGCACCATCTTTCATTACTGCTCATACTGAGCTCTTTAGTACAGTCACATGTCCACATGCATCCTCCAGATGCTTTCATAGTCCTTGCTTCCAGCAATACCTACACTCAAACATTGAGTCAATTCATATGTTTAGTTTATTTCCATACGGTTTATCTCCAGCAAGAGTTTAAGAAACCATAACCAAATCATATACACACGTATATTCATATTTAAATAAGCAAGAAGCTGCAAGATAACCAAATACTTACCTGTATTGGATGCCTTCACTTTATTCCACAGGCTCCTTCTTTGCTTTACAAGCATTGGATTTCTTGTGGATGCAATAACAAATGTTGGGCTGGCACGCAGGATACTCCACAACCATTCGAATATGCAATGCCATGCTAGTACACCGACTGGGTTTTATCAATTAATTAAGGAATGTTTGGCCAACACGTCGGCTGCTCCACAACATCAAGTGGTTAATGCTCCCACCAACTATTCTCTGAATTTATCGAGCATCAGTTACTCTCTGGATTTACCAAGAATTTTATAGTGCACAACCAGTTACTCTCTGATTTTACCAAGAATTCATATTGCACAACCAGTTACTCTTTGGTTTTACCAAGAATTTATAGCGCCCAACCAGTTACTCTCTGGACTTATCAAGAAATTTATAGTGCCTTTCAGGGTCCTTGCTTTCCTGCAATTCCCAAGGTTTCCAACAAAGAAACAATAGTGTATCAGCTTAGCTGTTAGAAGACTTATACCTGAAATCTTCATTATTCCAAACAAGAATAAATGAAAATGAATACTTATCTGTATTGTGCATTTTCCTTTCTGGTCCACAGGGTCCTGCTTCGCTTTGCAAGCCTTGGGATAGCCTATGGACTTGGATGTTTGGACAACACCAATGCTGCTCCACAATATCAAGTAGCTAATGCTCAACCAGTACACCTTCATGCCAACTGGATTTACCAAGCATTTGTGGTGCCCAACCAGTCCCATACCTGGTTGGCCCTCTCCATTGCCGAGCCCACACATTCATCTGGATCATCAACCAATGGAAGGAAACTGCGCCATCGACCATTATAGGTCAAGGCTCTACCACTCTACCTTAGGCTTGCATCATCCTTTCACCCGTGTCACAACCCTTCATGCGCATAACAATTCTTCATCCACACAAGGATGGCATTCCTTCTCCCAGGAAAACCAACGGTTCCCTTTAGGAACTCTATAGGTGGCTTTCTTGACTGCAGGCTATCATGACCCCATGACACCCACTCACACTACACAAAGGTTACCACTGCTCATACAGTCCTCTTGAGTACCCTTTCTTCACTTTTCCTCTTAATGTGCAACACCAAATTTCATTTGTGTAAGCTGATAGCACAAGAAGGATAAGCAGACTCATCAATATTGCTGCTCTAAAATTGTGACCATATTTCATAGCATTCACTATCAAATGTTGAAACACCGGGAATGCGTCCATTCCCTTAAAGTGTAGTCAATATTGACAACCCTATCATAACCCAGCACCAGAAAGGTGTGCACTCCCTTTCGGATGTGAGACATGTAGGCCCTAATCATAATCAAGCAGTCTGGAATAATAATGAAATAATAAAACATGCTCTATATATTAAATCTAGTAACCATACATGTATATTCTGAGTTAGGGTTACATAATACTTATCCCTTTTTCGGATGTATCTTTCTTTCATTTGCGAAGAATGGGGGTTCCCTTCTCTGACTCAACAATACTTCGGTTTTCCACCCCATTATTTTCACATTCCATAACTCACACATGCCTTCTTGGTATAATTTCATCGCCTCACTCACATGCAGTGTAGCTGAGGTGTTATCAAAATTTACAATGGCGTTTCCCCCGAAACCCATTTCCAAAGCATGGGATACTCCCCATCTAGTTTGGCTTCTATAGGCCATCACACATGGTCTTCCTGCAATGTGTCATCCTGGCACACTTATCAAATAGCCAAACAGTCAGCAACATTTAGCAATAACTTCAAATCTGATTGTTCCATAACCAATCAATGTCATTAATAATTAAATTCAATATGAATTTGCAATTCTGTGTACTACAGAAATTGATTTGCTTAGCAATGAAGCTGTCCTCATATTGTTTGGCTCTCGTAAGTGGTATCACTCTGTCCATTATGGTCTCACCTTTGTTACCATACATGAACATCCACCTACAACATGTCCTCCTGACACCATTTTATATAAGCCAAACAGTTATTAGCAACATTTAGCAAAATCTCAAATCTGAAATTTGTAAATATGTTTTCCTACAGAAATTAGATTTACCACCATGAGATTATTCTCATAAACTTAAATCAGACAATTTTCATATTTGTTTCATGCATAAGTTACAATCATGAGAACCTTCTCATAACCCTTGGCTTCTGTACATGGTAGATCCCGGTCTTTACTATGGACTTATCCCTATTGCCATACGTAATACTTTTCCACCTGAAAACTGAAACTTCAATTATTCAAACACGTTGTGAGTATCTATGCATATAATCCTTCCATTGCTACAACAATCATTGAAGTGATCTCAGAATTATAACACTCGGTAATTCAAACACCTTCAGTTGTTAACATTTGAAATGCAGTTAAATATATATATATATATATATATATATATGCATCATTATCATAATAAAATTGCAAGACACGGGTACAATGTGCATGCAATTTAAATAAACTATAAATACTCATTACTTCACATTCCATGCAACTCTGTCCTTCCAATAGAGTGCTCTGGTAGCCCATCAACATGTCTACCTTTTTCATGCAATCATTCTCATGCATTCACAACAGCTCATGAAATGGTATCAGAATTAACAATAGTCCACCATTTCATCTATTATATAACTACATTGAAACATATATATGTGAGACCCATGCATTCACATAATGCATCTCAACATGTGCACTCACACATATGCATCCACATTCACAACATTTACATAATCTTTTAATCTGCATTCGCTCAATGCATAACCCCTCCATACAACCTTGCATTAATCCATGAATACTATGCATTCCAACATATTATGGCCGACCCACGCTTGTCTCATATGGCATACACTACAACATGACCATAAGTCATCACTTGCTTTGGTTGTTAAACTCACAACCGACATACACAAATGGCATGATATAATTTCATATGAATGCATTGAGATTTCTAAGAACTATAGGGTGCAAGGCTCCTTGCCATCACTTACCCATACCTCACCATAGTTGGTAGGTTGACATTCATATTCAGGCACTCAATACCACATGCAAATCAATCAACATAGTTAAAACATAGTTGAAGGGATCCTACCAAATCCTCTTTCAACATTCATGGAATTAAGCACAAATAACCATTACCTGCATGGTTGTTATTAACATCGCTCGATGTTACCTGATCAGTTGACCTCTTACCAAGGCTACTTGGTCCTTTTTCCAACATCATGATCACAGATTTGTTGCACCATCCTCTCTTCATAAGGTTGTTGGTCTCGTGCAACAATGTCATCAACTTCTTTAGCCATGCTTCAATTGTATTTTTTTCCTACAACCAATGCGGACACAACTAATTATTAGCAACCACCATAATTATCTCAAATGGCTCATTGCATATGTAAACCTCACTATTTTACCAATATGCAATATCCTATTCATGCACAAACATTTTCACATGCACTGTGCAAGGTTTTATTAATATGCCCTCTAGTGCATATTCATTTCATCTATTTAATCTTTTGCATTTTCAATCATGCCTCTATGGTCTGATTCATACAACCATTATCAATAACATTAATTGTTATCAACCATAAAAAATACCATTAATGGGCTATTGCATGTGTAACTTCACTATTTTACCAATATGCAACATCATGCTCATGCATAACAATTCACATGCATTTATACAATGACTCTCTAATCATGCCCACTAATCCATATGCATTTACTTTGCTACTCTCTTGCATTCCCAGCATTCCTATGCCATAATTTTCAGTATATGAAACGTAGGAAATATAAGTATAATAGCAAGAGAGGAGTTAAGGAATTCTCCCTTTCCAATTCCTCATCATGACATGGAGTTCCTACTCCACATCATAGCTGATCCTTTTCTTGGATTCCCTACCAAGCATACAAGCAATCATTAGCTATGATCTTCTCATGAATTAGCAATTCAACATATGCATATGTGTAATCATTCATCCTTGTTATTTTCCAAATATGCAATTCTTATGTTATAAACATAAATAGTTTAAGGTGAGGAAGTTCCCTTTCATCCTCCATAATGGATATTACAACCCATTACTCTTACTGAGATTCCACAACCCTTTCTATCCAATTCCTGCTTCTCATTCCAAGCATAGAGAATGCATTTCATACTTTGAACAACTGTCTCCGAGGGACGATGGGGGTTAAGGGGGCTTGCCCCCTTCTAGACTAAAAATCGCCGACCGTCGCTCTCCGATTGGCGACCCAACTTTTCCACTACGACAGTGTCGCAAAAATTAAGTCTAAAAATCCCACCCGTGTCACAGAAATTAAGGTTAAAATTGCCACCGGTGTCGCAGATTTTAACGTTATTTTCACCATGTCACAGATTTTAACGTTATTCTCGTCGTGCATGTCGCAGATTTTAGCATTATTTTCTCCGCGCGTGTCGCAGATTTTAATGCTAAAATCGCCGACCGCGTCACAGAATTTAACGCTAAATCCGCCGACCGCTTCGCAAAAATTAAGGATAAAATTGTCGCCACGTCGCAACTTTTAAGCCTAAAATTGCCGACCGTGTCGCAAATTTTAAGGCTAAAATTGCCACCGCATCGCAACTTTTAAGCCTAAAGTTGCCGCCTATTTCGGCGTTTTTCTGGCTTATCTTTTGCCGACAGAGTCTTTTCTCCGCGACCGTTTCGAGGCAAAATTAACCAAATTTTTGCCTACCATGTCGCAGCAGTTATGGTTAAAATCGCCGACAGAGACTTAGGCAAAATTTCAAAACATTTAGAAAATTTTCAAATTTTCAAAACAGTTAGAAAAAATTTCTGAAATATTTCCTTCTTTTCTAATGTTTAGTGTTGGGCAGGAGGCATACTTACCTATGCAACTGTGATAGGTAGCCCATGAAGGCCCAATGCTGCAACCAACAACTCTGATACCATTCTGTAATGTACCCTCCCATCTATCCAATTCCAGGAGGGGAACTTGATGCCAATCTGGGGCTTTTACATAAACTCAGCCCATTCATTAATTTCAAAGCAATTAAAAATCAAATGTGTGCAAATGCAATTTAAAGCAAACATGCACAGCGAAATAACATCATCCACACACATTACATGATGCCATTCAATTTAAGACAGTCAACAAATTAATACATTTGCAAAAGTAATCACACATAAGAAAATACTCATCTTGATGTAATGTTGTCCCAAATAACTAGCTATGTCGCTGCAACGTTCCACCCAACCATAGGCCAGTTGTGTTCATCAATTCTCTCAACACAACTGCAACCCCCAAGCTGGGCATGATTCCTACAAGGAAAAGGGGGCATTCATACTCATACACAAACCAATCATCATTGCATCTAAGCCAAGCCAGTCCATAGTTGGGTTTATCGGGCTAAATCTGAACCTTGGATGCTTGCACTCAAGCTCAAGCCAATACAATGGATACCCATCCCAACCCCAACCTTCTCTTACACACAACAACTCAAAAACTAGGGATGGATACACATTCCCAGCAATGGTATTTACAAATAAGATGGCCATGGACTTTCCCAAATCATGGGCACACCAAAAACGGACTGTGGGAAGGGAAATTGTCCACAGGGGACCAACCCGATTTTCCATGGGTATTTTTGGGCATCTAAATGGACAAAACAACCCCAATGAAACCCCAAATCAAGCTCCCATACTCCCAGCCACTCTGTAACACAAAAACGCCTTCTTTCCAGCTAGAAAAATCAGGAAAAACCATAAAAACATGGAGAGAAAATGCCCAAGAAGCTCCCAACTCGCGAGAGAGCTAAACTGGTTCATTGGTAATGGCTTGGGGAGAAATTCATGGTTGTTTTCTTGCCCAAGAAGCAAAACATGATTTTCCATGAAGGGTGGCTTGAGATCCTCACCACGATTTTATAACAATATTACATCATTTACATTTTAATATAATGGGGTCAAAATGGGGATGTTACACCACAACTTCTATGAATTTATCTAGATACCTTCATACCTTCATCGATGATTTCTCTAGGTTCTGTTGGATCTACTTTCGTAAGCAGAAGTTTGAGGTATTCGAAACTTTCAAAGTTTCTAAGGCCTTAGTTGAGAAAACTACTGGGAATAAGATCAAAGCACTCAAATTAGATAATGGAGAGGAGTACATCAAGAAGGATTTGCAGCAATTTTGTGCTTCTGAGGGAATTCAAATGCAACATTATGTCCCATACACACCCCAACAAAATGGTGTAGCTAAGAGGAAGAATAGGTCATTGAAAGAGATGGATACCTTCTTGCTTGAAGCAAGGTATATTCCACCATATCTATGGACAGAAGCAGTGAACTGTTCCACATATATTCAGAATAGGGTACCCCACAAATCTGTGGATGGGGTCATGCCATTCAAAGCACTTAGGGGACACAAACCTGATGTCTCTCATCTGAGGATTTTTAGATCCAAGGCATGGTCCATAATCCCCTATAACAAAAGTAAATATCTTCGACCCCAAAGTAGAGAATGCATTCTGTTGGGATATGTAGAAGATGAAAAAGCTTACAAGATAATGGAGATTACAACCTAAATATGCTTCATTGAAAGAAGTTTCAAGTTCGATGAAGATACATTGAAATATCTACATCCAGTTGAAAAACAAGGCATAACTGATTTTCCTACTCCATTTTCTCCTAATGATGTTTTTTCATATGATCTACATTTAGATTATGAAGATGCGGACCAAGATGAATCAGATCTTGATATTGAGTATGAATATCAAGTAGATATAGATCCATATCCAACACCTATTCCCAATGCAAATCCTAAATAGGCTAAAAAATTCCTTGAGTATGCTGGGAACATAGTTGGAGATGCAACTGACGATATAAGAACCAGATCTGATCAGTACCAAGATGCAAATATTTCACTATGTCATATAGATCGACTTCTCCCTGAGAAGTGCTACATGATGGTAGGGTCTGATCCACAGTATTTCAGATAAGCTTTCCATGATCAAAGATTTCAGGCTGCCATGGATGAAGAATATGAGTCACTGCAGAACAATTAGACATGGGATCTTGTCTCTCTTTCCGCAAGGAGAAAGTTATTTTAGTGAAAATGGATCTACAAAAAAAAACTTGTTTATGATGGATCTACAACCAACTACAAAGCTCGGTTGGTTGCAAAGGGATACTCAAGGTTTGGACTACAATGAGATATTCGCTCCTGTAGCAATAATGGATTTAGTAAGAATTTTTGTGTCCATTGTAGCTTCGAATCTATGGGAGGTACATCACAAGGATGTAAAGAGTGCCTTCCTGCATAGTGACTTAGAATAAGAGATCTATATGAAACAACCTGATGGGTACACTGATGATCCATCCTTGGTATGCAGACTGAGGAGATCATTGTATGGGCTCAAGCAATCCCCAAGGGCATGGTATTCCAAGATGGATTCTTTATTACTGTCACAAAATTTTGAGAGATGAAAATATGACTACAATGTCTACATGCAGCAGAAGGGAGGTTTCCCACTATTGATTGTTTTGTATGTGGATGACTTGCTCATCACCGGATATTCATTTATGGGTTGAATAAAATCAAGTCTGCTTTGAGTAAAGCCTTCTCCATGACAAATCTAGGGATGTTGAAACAATTTATTGCCCTCGAGTTAATTCAAAATGCTTCAAGGATCATGATTTCACAGTCTAGGTATGCATATGAATTTCTCAAAAAGTTCTGCATGACTAATTGTAAAGATGCAACTTTTCCCTTCCTCTCTGGCATTAGATTGGAAGAAGGTGTTTCTACTCCTTTGGTTGATAGCACTCTGTACAGAAAATTGACTGGTATCTTGTTGTACTTGACACATTCGAGACCAGATCTATCATATGTTATTGGTTCTATGGATAGGTACATGCATGATCCACATGAGCTGCATTGGAAGGTGACAAAGAGGATATTGCACTATGTGCAAGGTATGAGAGAGTTTGGCATTCATTATTCTACTAGTGCTTAGTTAGATCTGGTTGGTTTTACTGACTCAGACTAGGATGGAGACAACACTTACAGGAAATCTACTTTAGGGTATGCGTTCATGTTGGGATCAGGACCATCTATTGGTCAAGCAAGAAACAAGCAACATTCAAACTCTCTTCAGCAAAAGCAAAGTACAAAGGGGTTGTGAAATCAATTATCCAGACAATTTGGTTACATGGGATCTTGACAGAGTTTGTCATTCGAACTTATCCTTCAGTAGACCTTTTCTGTGATAATCAAAGTGCCATAAGGATCTCCAATGATTCAGTTAAGAAGGAAAGGACCAAACATATTGAGGTTCACATGCACTACATCAGGGAACTAGTGCACAATAGGACCATCTCACTACATTATTGTTCTACCAAGGAGATGATTGCAGGAATTTTCACAAAATTTTTCCCTCAGAAGCCTGATTTTCCTATCTTATATCTCTACTTCTTGTGAAAGCTGTTTGAGTTCCCTGTTGTTCATTTTTTAGGGGTGATTTTTTTCCCATGAGGTTTTCCCCCTTTCCCATTTGCTTAGTTTCATGAACAAATTATTTTTATTATTTTTTATTGTATGGGTGACCTTTGGTATCAGTAACCAGGGCCCAGTATTGTCTAAGTTTGGATTAAGGGGGGTGTTAGGATAATTAATACTCCAAGCTTGTCCACCTTAGTGTTACTAATATTTTCCTAGTGCTGGATGATTTCATTATCACCCTAGTAGTGTACAAATGTCATCTATAACCCATTTTCCACTTGATGGGCCCTGCATGCATGATTTTAGGACATCTAGAGTCAGTTCCCTACATTTTACAAGCTAACTCAATGATCTGGTTCAGTTCATCTGAGTCCCTAACTCTAGTGGGGGGTTTGTGCTCCGATTTCCACTGAATGTGATCTAATGTTCCCTCTCTATCCTGATTGCGTGATATTTTCCCAGGCTCAATGATATACTATGTTCAAGAATTTCAAATCCATTTCATGTTCTACGTAGCATGTGTTTTTCTCCATTGACAATAAGTACCGGACTAAAAAATTAACCGAAAAAAATAATATGAAGGGATAATTGCAGGCATTAGAGGGAAGATGATGGTTGTAGGTGAGCATAAAATCCAGAAAAAATTAGGAAACCTTCAACCACTATACATGTGTTGTTCTTTGGATGCTTGAGAATCCAAGTATTGAATTTTAAGGAAATTCTCTGGAAGCATACATCAGGTTGGACCCTTTTTTCACACACTAAAGAGCACTACAAGGGAAGGGTGTTTCAAGATCATGTTGATCATAGAAATAACATGCCTTCCTTGCATTGTGTGGGGTAGTGGAATAGAGTTCCATGGTTGTGTTGATTTAATGAGATGTTTATAATGCTCTGTGGCGAACAAATTGACTATGCATGAGATAAAATGGGTTAGGATAAGAGAGGGACAAGCCTTTAGTTGTTTCATTTTCCCTAGTGGTTTCATACTATCATATAGCCTAGTTTGGGGTTGGTATCTGGAGAATTTACTTGTTGTCGGGTGAAAAATCGCTCTTACATAACCAATTTCTTAGATCTTCTTCATCTAAAAGATAAGTGTTTATCATTATCTTTGAATGTGAAAATTTTACATTTGCTTTCTATTATGAATATTGTTTTATTATTTATGTTGTGTGTGTGAATATAATTATGTTCTTCTACATATTAATTTCTACAATTGCACATGAATTTACTATTTTGGTACTCATGGGAGATATTGGCCCCTTCGTTTTTGAAGACCTAGTTGCGAAATATGGATGGATAGTCAACGCAGTAAGAATTGTGCAAGAGGATGTGGTGGAGGATAAGTGAGATATTAAATGTGTCCAAGCAGAAGTAGTTGAATTCTAACTATATTGACACGGTCATAATTAACCATTGTAACATATAAAATCTATGCAAGGGTTAAGGGGTCGAGTTGGATTCCTAGTTGTATTGGTTGAGTTCTTTCTTATATGAAGGTTGTTATTGTTGATGTATATGTAACTTCGGAATGTATTTCATATATGTTGTATGTACTCCTATAGAGATGGTTTTATTCCTCTATACGGAAGTGTCGTCATTTATATTGTAAGTGTCGTAACTTATACTTGATGGGTTATTAGACCGCCTTGTTGGGGTCGGCCCTGTATAAGTCATGTGGGTCAAAGGGTTATTAGACCGCCCTATTGGGGGTCGGCCATGTGGGTCGAAGGGTTATTAGACCACCCTATTGGGGGTCGGCCCAGTCAGCATTATATTATGTGGTTAAGTTCGAGCCTACATGAGTTAGGTAAAAAGGCAAGTCAAGTCAAGTATAAATAGAGTGCGGGAGGCACTCTATTTTACTCACTTACTTCTCACACATGCACTCAAGGAGGAGTGGTGCACTTATGGAGGAGGAGGATCTACTGCTAGGTTATGGCTATCTCTCTTGGTTGGTTGTATCATTGCTCTATCTATCTCTGAGGAAGTTATTGGGGTTTTTCACCTTTATGGTTTTCCCCAAGTAAATCTTTGTGTTTCTTGTGTGCTTGCATTATTGTCTCCATGATTGATATGTTGTAGATATGCTGTACATGTTGTTCTCTCAGTTAAGATCCTAGATCAGATTGAAGTAAATTCTGAAAATCTAACATGGTATCAGAGCTAGCCTGAAAGAAGGCATGATATGGCATGTATGACACTTGTTGCACTTACGATGTTAGGGCTTGATATAGCAAAAACCAGTCATCGTAGCACTTTCACTATAAATCCGTTTTGGCGAAGTTTTCGGATCTGAAATTGTTACAGGCCGAAGCTAAGATATCCAGGTATCTTGTGTCCAAAGGACAACCTCTAATTCGTTGTACTTTGTGATTTATGATCTGTACAATATAGGGTTTCTGCCTCTTCCAGATCTGAGACAAAATCAGGTGACCTTGGGAAAAAGGTCATATCTTGGGCTAGGAAGCTCCAAATGAAATTTCGTAAAACGTGACAGGTAGTAAACAGTCTGTACTATCTCAGAAAACGTTTTCAGAGGCCGAAGTTAACATAGTGACACGTGGAACGCAGTACAAGTTCGCTCTCCTGTTTTATCCCAAAACAGGTCACGTTGCGACATTTGGCATAACTCTCTGTCAGAGAGTCCAATTGAGGTCAGACCTGTCAGGATGGAAAGGTAACAGGCCGAGCTATCTCAGAAAACGTTTTCAGAGGCCGAAGTTAAAACAGTGACACGTGGAACGCCGTACAAGTTCCCTCTCCTGTTTTATCCCAAAACAGGTCACGTTGCGAAATTTGGCATAACTCTCTCTCAGAGAATCCAATTGAGGTCAGACCTATCAGGATGGAAATATAACAGGTCAGGCTACCTCAGGAAACGTTTTCAGACCCTGTGGATCAAAAATTTCAGAGTTACACCAGAAACAATCAGGTACATATTTCTGTCAAAACAGAATTATTTTTGAGTACCTTCATTCATGGCTTCCGGAATTTAGGGCTTTGGAGAAAGTTGGAATTTTTGTAATCGGAGACCACGGCTGGATGCTACTCATCAAAATAGAAATTTAGAGACCAAGATCAGAATTTTTGGTTGGGCAGAAGGCCGGGCTTGATTAGACCCTAATTCGGGACTTTGATCAGAAAAGTGGAAAATTAGGGCTTCTGTAAAAATGGGAATTTTTGAAATCTGTGACCACGGCTGGAAGCTCCTCAGAAAAATAGAATCTTAGAGCTTTGGATCAAACATTTTGATTGGGCGGAAGAGTGGGTTTCATCAAACCCCAGTTCAGGGTCACGTCCAGTGAATCCAGAAGTTTCAAAAGCAAAATTGAGGAGTGAAACTTTGCAGTTTTCAAATTCTGAATATACTAGTTTGATCAGCTCATCAAGGCGCATATTTCTATCCTGTCAGAAGTTTGAAATTCAAAGTTTGAATTTTTGGGGTTTCTCTGACAAACCCATATCCAGCTCAAGGTCCAGTTCTTGCAAATCAAATGGATTGGGTTAATCCTAGAAGAAGATGGATTGATCATCTGCATGAGTGAAGAAGTTCCCGTTTCAGAGGGAGATGAGGCTAAGTCCTTACATAAGAAGATTACAAGCGATCTCGACAGGTATGACTCATCGAGGTATGTTTCGATATTTGTCCATGATTAATTTTATGGTATGTTTGTCTTCATGTTATTACGGTTAGTACAATCTTGATTTTAGACTTGTCATATCACCTTAATAAAACTATGAATGCACAATAGAAAATATTCATTGATTAGGGTGTTGACACTTATGATTGTACTAATGCATTATGGTGTTGTATGAGGTTTATATTGTCTACTAACATGAAAGGTACACCAAGAAAGACAAATCATGTTCTAGTCCAAGAACATATGGTCATGATAACATGAGGACAAAGATTCATCCATTGTCATGGATCTCACAGAAGATCCATTTACAAGGTATGTATAACTTGGTTTTATAATGGCTAACCTATGAGATATATAGGTTACTAGCACAAGTCATTGAAGAAGATCAAGAAGACATCATGTGAGTATGTTAGACATAACTAACTAGCATAATAATCCAGGTATGTTTTTCCTATATCAAGATATAATCCTACCTTGTGTTAGGATCTTATACTGTTGTGTTGTTTGATAATGATTATTCATGAAGTCATAGGTTTGAATAAGTCATGGCTGTATGCATATTATATTTCTTACCATAATTGATGATATGACTAACCATAAGAATCATGAAGGTATAGGTTTGAATAATCACAGGTTTTATGCATTTTATATCTCTTATCTTGATTGATGATTCAACTAACCTGAAGAGTCATAGGTTTGAGTAATTATAGGTTTAGACATGTTATGCTTCTTATGATTTGATTAACCATAAGAATACTACATAGACCTTGAATGCTAATACTTATTATTTCTGTTTGAAATGATCATGACTATACATGCTTGAGATTATTGTGTTTTAATAGTATCTAATGAATGTATGATTTTATATGAGATCACAAGGATAACACATTCATGATACTAATAAGCATGCATAGGGACCAAGGATGAATATGAGATTCAAGAACAGGTAATCCAGGAAGCAAAGATCAAGAGGGAGTACACTCCAGTGGTTTATGCAAGGATGCAGATATTCAGAGGAAGTTGACCATCTCTCTACATCCCACAACAGAAAGGTGTAGAAGAAGCTACTTCAGACTCAGAGGGAGTCCACCCAACGAACAAACAAAGATAAGTATTTGAATTGTCATTTCTTAAATAATACTGTTCAATAATGTATATACTGATGTTCCTAGAATTAGGTTGTGTATTATGCATATTAGAATAATTGCATTGATGAACAGTATACTCCTAATATGCATGGGTAAGTGGCCTATGGCACTGTACAACATTCCATTGCTACTTATCTAGAATGAAACCTCTTTGCTGACATGTTGGGAGTTGTGCACACTCTTAACAATGTTCTGGTAGAGATTGGAAGGCATCTAGAAAGTTACGGAATATGGATAAATGTTGTATTGAAGCATTGGCTAAGATAATTGCATGACTGTATGGCATATTTCTTTATGTGTAAGAATTTGTTCTGAAAACTATGAGATGTTTTCTAATCATGAAATTTAACTTGTTGTGTAGGAAAGATCATATGCCGTCTCCTACAAAAGAAGAACTACAACATTTGTTCCAGCAACACAGATATCTATTGAAGATATTGAAGATATTGAAGTTCCCAGGATCTGGGATGAAGAAATGAAATGCCATGATCCGTCGATCATGAAGAATGATGTTTGGGATGTAATCCCAAGACATGAAGGGAAGTTTGCTATGACTTCCAAATGGAACTATCAGATCAAGCATGTTGCAGATGGCAGCATTGAGAAATATAAAAGTGATGAAATAGAAGATACACCAGATGGATTCAAGACAGCTTCCTTGAATGGTGTAGTTGAAGAAGAAGTGTATGTGGAGCAGCCACTTGGTTCTGAGACACATGATAGGAAATCATATATGTGCAGAACTTGGTATGGTGAAGATAGATTGATTGCCGACACACAGCGGAAGCTTACTACCGAGTTCGAGATGAAGATCTTGGGGATGATGCACTATTTGTTTTTGGCATGGAGGTGTGGCAGAGTGATGGAATCTTCCTTGGACAAGGGAAGTATGTATTAGAGATCCTGAAGAGGTTCAGGATGATGGATTGCAAGGCCATGGCCACACCTATGGCATCGAATCTGAAGCTTCTATGTGATGCTTCATCTAATCCGGTTGATGTCTCTTTGTATCGTCAGATGATTGGGTCCTTGATGTACCTGACGAACACGAGACCAGACATTTGCTTTGCTGTGAACACATTGAGCCAGTTCCTGACGGATCCGAGGAGTGTTCACCTGGTTGCTGTAAAGCATGTTTTGAGGTACCTGAAGGGTACAGTGGATTATGGGCTCAGGTATGAAGCGAATCAAAAGTTTAACCTACAGGGTTATGTTGATTCAGATTGGGTTGGAAGTGCTGCAGATAGGAAGAGCACATCTGGGTGCTGCTTCAGTATGGGATCAGGTGTGATCTCTTGGTTTAGCAGGAAGCAGTCCTGCGTAGCACTGAGTATAGTTGTGAGGCAGTATGGCTACGGAAGCTACTGTCTGAGTTATTCGATCTCCTGTTGGATGCTACTGGTATCTTCTGTGATAACTAGAGTTGTGTGAAGCTGTCCGAGAACCCAGTGTTTTATGACAGGTCGAAACACATAGAGATCAAATATCACTATATCAGGGATATGGTGCAGAGAGGAGCTGTGAAGCTCCTGTATGTTGCGATGGACGAGCAGATTGCAGATGTGCTGACGAAGCCACTAGCCAGGGTGAAGTTCGAGTACTTCAGAGAGAGGCTTGGCGTGCTTCAGATCGAGGATACTTCGAGGAAGAAGTGATGGAAACATTTGCTGAATCCATTCCAAGCATGTTGGAAGGAGGATCCTTCACATGGCTGTGGATACAAGCGCTGGATGATGAGCATCAGGATGATGTTCTGGTTTCTGCTTGGATATGATCAGTTGGATCATTTTATGTATGTATGTACGCATCATGTGGATGCTGGATATGATCAGTTGGATCATTTTATGTATGTATGTACGCATCATGTGGATGCTAGATATGATCAGTTGGATCATTTTATGTATGTATGTACGCATCATGTGGATGTTGGATATGATCAGTTGGATCATTTTATGTATGTATGTATGCATCATGTTGGATGCTTGGACCATGTATCTGTATATGTATCAGGTGGATACATTGTATGATCAGGTGGATCATGTATGGTGATATGTATCATGTATTTGTATTTGTATCAGGTGGATACATTGATGATCAGGAGGATCATGTATGATGATATGTATCAGGTAGATACTTGGTATGCATCAGGTAGATGCATTGATGATCAGGAGGATCATGTATGATGATATGTATCAGGTAGATACTTGGTATGCATCAGGTAGATGCATTGATGATCAGGAGGATCATGTATGATGATATGTATCATGTATTTGTATCAGGTGGATACATTGATGATCAGGAGGATCATGTATGATACTTGGTATGCATCAGGTAGATGCATTGATGATCAGGTGGATCATGCAGCAGGATGTTGCAGTGGTGATCAGGATGATCATAGATGACGAGCTTCAGGATGTTGCTTCAGATGACATGCAGCAGGATGTTGCAGTGATGATCAGGATGATCATAGATGACAAGCTTCAGGATGTTGCTCCAGATGACATGTAGCAGGATGTTGCAGTGATGATCAGGATGATCATAGATGACGAGCTTCAGGATGTTGCTCCAGATGACATGCAGCAGGACGTTGCAGTGATGATGATCAGGATGATCATGGATACATCAAGATGATGTATGGTGAGTATCAGGTTGATACTCTATGGCCGTGGATCAGGTTGTGCAGATGAGCATGTAATTCGTTGCCCTGGGAGATTTGCAGATGGTCTTTCGAGGTTTTGCCTATGGCATGTAATTCGGTGCCCTGGGACATCTGGCAAATGCTCTTTCGAGGTTTTGCTCTGGGAGGACATGTAATTCGTTGCCATGGGATATCTGCAGATAGTCTTTCGAGGTTTTGCCTATGGCATATAATAGCGCCCTGGGATATCTGGAAGATGCTCTTGCGAGGTTTTGTCCTATGGCATGTAATTCGTTTCCCTGGGAGATCCGATAGGTTGGTCTGTGTGCCCGTAATCAGTCTTGGGATGCTCTTGCGAGGTTTTGCCATGACCACATGTAATTCGTTGCCCTGGGAGATCCTATAGGTAGAGCTGTGTGCTCGTAACAGCCTGTGATGCTCTTGCGAGGTTTTGTGGTGAGGTCACATGTAATTCGTTGCCCTGGGAGATCCTATAGGTAGAGCTGTGTGCTCGTAACAGCCTGGGATGCTCTTTCAAGGTTTTGTGACGCACGTAAAAGTCCTGAGGATTCCACAGTATGGCCAGTGATGACGAAGACCTGCAGGTGGTGGGCCTACATCCAGTATGAAAAAGGACTGGCTCTGTAGAACTTCCTATGACGAGTAGATTCAGAGATTGATTGAGATAGCAGCAGCATGACGATGATGATGACTCGATGACGATTATCCAGTGACGATGATCCAGAGAAGATGACTTGTGCTAGAAGAACTGTGCTGAGAAATACCTTCCTAGTTAAGAGGGAGTGTTGATGTATATGTAACTTCGGAATGTATTTCATATATGTTGTATGTACTCCTATAGAGATGGTTTTATTCCTCTATACGGAAGTGTCGTCATTTATATTGTAAGTGTCGTAACTTATACTTGATGGGTTATTAGACCGCCTTGTTGGGGTCGGCCCTGTATAAGTCATGTGGGTCAAAGGGTTATTAGACCGCCCTATTGGGGGTCTTCCATGTGGGTCGAAGGGTTATTAGACCACCCTATTGGGGGTCGGCCCAGTCAGCATTATATTATGTGGTTAAGTTCGAGCCTACATGAGTTAGGTAAAAAGGAAAGTCAAGTCAAGTATAAATAGAGTGCGGGAGGCACTCTATTTTACTCACTTACTTCTCACACATGCACTCAAGGAGGAGTGGCACACTTATGGAGGAGGAGAATCTGCTGCTAGGTTATGGCTATCTCTCTTGGTTGGTTGTATCATTGCTCTATCTATCTCTGAGGAAGTTATTGGGGTTTTTCACCTTTATGGTTTTTCCCAAGTAAATCTTTGTGTTTCTTGTGTGCTTGCATTATTGTCTCCATGATTGATATGTTGTAGATATGCTGTACATGTTGTTCTCTCAGTTAAGATCCTAGATCAGATTGAAGTAAATTCTGAAAATCTAACAGTTATTGGGGTTATGGGTAGAGTATAGGAAGAAGCTGTGAGAAATGTTGAAGAAATGTATGATTTGAACAATGTTCTGTATATTGTTGTGAGAAGATCAATACAATGATGGTTTTGGGTGCCTCCTTAATTTTCTGTTACATGATGGATGATTAGATATATGGTTAATGTATAGACTTGCTTCTGATTTGATGTCTATTTATGCATGCATGTTTTCTGATGGTATATAGTGCATATTGTTCCCTGTCCAACCTTTTTAAAGGCTAAAATGAACTCTACACTCTTATATTTTTTTGTTCACTAGTATTTCCTCCACCTAACACTAGTCTCGACTATGCTTTAGGTGATACTTTCTTTTATTTCCAGAAGATAAAAAATGCCAGTGCATGTAGACTACAATGGGCCTTTTTTGGATCCTACGCATAATATTGGTCTTTAACTTTGCACTAATAAATGGTTCCATTGTCAGGACATGTTTCCAATTAGAGAAACATTAGTTGAATGGTCAAGAGAATATATAAGTACTAGATTTAAGATTGGTGGGACAAATGGTTCAAATATTTTGTGTTGAAAGAAGCCCACTTGCAAAAATGAGATTAAGTAATATGTAGTGCAAGGAGTTTATACTATATGTTGGACCTTTATTAGATCAATATGATATTTTTTGGTGTGATTTTCCTATAAACCTATATAAGTGGATAAAAAAGACTCGTGGAATCCCTAGAATTTGATAATTGATACACAAAAACTCTTCAGTGGACTCCTCAAGACCTGGCTACAGTACATAGATTTGATCACAAACTTCACTATGTTGTAGAATTATGGGCGGAAAACACAATCAATAGATACCTAGTGGAGTTTGTTGTAGAAAATCATTAGTATTTTTTAAAAGTAGAATCTTATTTCAAGCAAAATGCTCATGTAAGACTAATATGGGAAATCCCATTGTGGATCAAGGTCTAGTTGGTGGAAGGAGGATTTCTTCCATTTAATCACCTTGATGGACGAGTAAGCAATTGCACTATGGGGAGTCGCTGGGAGTGATGCTGGTAAGTCACGAGAGGTGGAGGAATATGATAATGATGGGGAGGATTTCAAATATCAAGCAAGGGACGATCAAGATGCAAGAATTTTGAATATTAGAGAGCAATGGTGGAAGAAATAGATGATTATAACAATAAAGAAGAGTGAGCAGTTGCAAAATGAGATTTGTGACATGGGAAATGATGAGGAAAGGAACGGATAACGAAAGGTGATGAGATGTGGAGATTTGGCGATTTCCTGGTTGAGAGAAGTATAATAGTAGACGACAACCCAAATGAAAGACATTGGGGAGAAGAGGTTTATACAAAGGTAGGAGACAGAGGTAATGATATCATTAAAAGAGATGTTGGAATGCAAACCAACGATGTAGAGCCAGTTTGAGGACAAGTTGTGTAACTTCTAGAGCTACATAAGAATGAAGGAAGTCAAGATAATGAAACCCCCTTTGTCAAAGAAGAAATGCTAGAGATACATGGATCCATTTTGGTGTGGACCACTCCCCAGGATTCTATAAATAATATGGTACTCTCTTTTTCTAGTTCTACTTTATTTTTACCTTGGTACATATATAATCCTAGTAGTAGTATCCATTTAGTTGTTGTAGTATGGGAGGATTGGTTCTATTAGGAACTCCAATCAATAAGATGGAAAGGGTACATAGGGGATCTTCCATGCAATATCTAGAATTTTGGGGTAAGGGAGCTGAAGATGTTGTGGAGAAACACTAGTTTTTGTGTGCGGCTATTTGGAGGTCAAGAGGGGTTCAGGATGCCTCCAAGTAAATAGAATTCCAAAATACATTGAGGAGGTGGACTTTACAATGGTATGTGAATTTTTTTGGAACACCGTCCTCCCAACATTCCACCTCTTTCCTTGCTACATATGAAGAAATTGTTCATTGAGAAATTTCATTTGTCAAAATCAAAACAATAGGGAATTTTAGAGCTGAAAGAAACTCAACAATATGAAGGAGAGTCAACTTGGGAATATGCATACATATTTAGGGGTGTGATGAGTAAGTTGTCCTTTCCTATTCATGATATGCATCACAAGGAGTGGTTTATTCAAGGTTTGTTTCCATTAACTTGAGTTCCCCTATCCCAAAAAAATATTGATACTTATTGAAGTGCATTGGAGAAAGATATGAATATTGAGGCTATGGATAAATATTCAGGGAGTACTACGACTTCTATACATATGGTTGGACTTGGCGTATTGCAATACCATAATCAAATAGTTATCTAAACTAAAAAGATATAAGAGTTAACCATTCTTGAGGTGGACCGGAAACATGTATGGTGTGCTGGGTGTATTATAGAAGGGAATCATGCTTTTGAGTGTCCAAGGTTGAGAGGGGAAACTACTCTTAAAACCCCAACATGAATAGGCCAGATAAGATCCTTAGTAGGAGTTGCACAAGTAAGTACTTATAACCCTTTTCATGGAATAATATAGTACCTTGCTTTCGCAAATATACATAACTCTCAACCTAGAGAATATTGTGAGATCTATAAGACATACAAGAACCCTCCTTGATAGTGTTTGATGTTTCAAAAGTATTCATATGTTCCTAATACTATCTATTGTGAATTTTGTGGTTCTACTATCCAAAATATAGATAAATGTAGGGACTTATATGAATTGGTATATAAATTGGATCTCTCTACATATGGGGTGTTTGATATTTCTCAACATCAAGGAAGGGGAGGCAGAGGTTGGGGCTAGGGAGGTGAAGATAGAGGATGGAGAACATGAGGTCGAGGTGGAGATATTTGACGTTACAACTGCAATGAGATTGGCCGCAGTGCCAGGGATTGTCCCTTGTCATGATGTCCCTGGTTTTTTTATTGTTAGGTGAATACCCACATTGTTAAGGACTGTCCAAAATCAATTTCCAAATCGAAAGACAAAGTGAGGAACAACCAATGAACTTGATTAACTTATATCCCCGAGATGGTAATAATGTATCTAGTCCAATAATTAGTGCTATCACTCGTGTAGGGGAAAGGATAAGTGTTGATCATAATTCCTTCAAGATTCCATAGATTCAAAAAGCGGGTCCAAAGGTACCACCGTTTGACCCCGTTTAGTAGAGGGGAATTTTATTATGCTTCTGTGAGATGTTTCAATATATGGTAATCCCTCCATTGCTCATAGTTGTTGAACAATGCAGATATCAAAAGATGGGTTCGAATCCATCCTTATCTAGCTACATAAATAAATTAGAAGTGAAATCCCTAGGTACCTCTAAGAAAATTATTAATCTATAGCTTAATATGTTTTCCTATATTATAGAATATGAAGGATTAACACAAAAGTTTTGAAACACACTCTGAATCCTTGTGGGAATTGAGGAAGAGAAAGACTTTATCTTGGATAATCTCCCTCAAATAAAAACTATTATAATAAGAAAGAAGAAGAGGGTTGGGAGGGAATTCAGGCTAGATGCTCAAGTAGATGTCATCAAATTTCCTAAGAAGTCTTGGTAGGTTATTGGTAACCATCCATTGATATATTCTCCTATCCAATTGTGCATGGCCAATCAATATATGATATTTCCCATAGGGGGGATGGAAAATATGGAGATTGATCTAGCAGGGATAAATAATTTTATTGACTTTGAGGTGATTGAGATAGTGGATAAGAGTAGTCCTTATCTTGCATTATTGGGGATATATTGGGTGTTTGAGAACTATGCAACCATCAACTTAAAAATGAAACTATGATTTTCAAAGCTGAATGAACCAAATTCTTGCAGCCATTGGATCCATTTCAAGGGCCCCTATACATGGAACTTGTCAATGAAAATATGGAAAGAGATTTCTTAGATTAGATTTCTAATATAACCACATGAGAGATGAACAACTACACTAACCTCATAGAAGATGGTTTAGTAAGTTGGAGGAGTATTCGGTCCTTTGAAAATGATTCAGAGGATGATTTGAATGAATGGTAGAATAGAAGACATGATATTTCCCCATGATGTTGCAAAAATATTAAATCAATCATATGGATTAAGATAGACATCTAGGATTATCCTCTTTATGATGGAGTCTCCATTCTAAATGAACTCCTCACATAAATGAATATGGAGTTGTAGAAGAATATAAGGTACCTATACTAGATATTGCACTACAAGGTACTCTTGAAAGATGGCGGAGCACTCGCAAAGTGGATCTTCATTCCTAGTTGTCAGTTCAGAAAACTATGATTCGTAGGTTGATCCTTTTCCTAAGTTTGAATGTTTACATATTTTAAGAAAGACAACTCCAAAATCTATAGCCGTGGAAGTCTATAATGGGGATATAGATCCTTTTGTATATGTGGAGCATTGTACACAACAATGGGAAAGAGAAGGACTATGACTTAACCTTTGGGTCCACGAATTTATTCATGGTCTAGGCCCTATTCCAAGACATTGGTACCGACATGAAAAAAGTAGAAGGTAGACCATAAAATAGAAGACTGTGAAAACTCGGGTTTGTGAGGATTTCTATTTTTTGGAAAAGTCTAAGATTATCACAATTGAATTAAATATGAACAAGGAGGATATGTTTACAGAGAGGTTGTAGAATATAAGTAACCCCCCTATCTGCTACTACCATCAAGATTTGATTAAAACACAAATACCTATTAATGAAATGGAAACACCCCGTTATTATACAAAAATAGTTAAGGATGATTTAGAGCACCTAAGGCATATATATTTCAAGGAGCGAGAATGATCTCAATAGAAAAATCCAAGAAATGAAGTAGGAAGATACTAGTATCACCTATACAAAAATGTTGATGTTGTGAAATTTTAATATTGGCTTTGAAGAAAAATCCAAAATGACATCTATTAGGGATTACTAGGATGTCAATCATATTGAATTTGCATTTGTTTCTTTTCTCAAAGAGTATGAAGACCCATTTTTACATAGTTTCAGTGAACTAAAATGGATTCAAGGTGAATTTGGTGAGATGAAAATCATGCTAAAACTTGATGCTAAACCTATAAAGCATCACACATACAAACTCAACCCTATAGTTAAGGACATGTTCAAGAATGAAATAGATCGCATGTTGGAAACTAGATTGATTTTTCCTATGGATGAATATGAGTGAATTAGCCCCATTGTTATCCATAGTAAGAAGGACTCAAGTGACATCAAGGTTTGTGTTGAATTTTGTAGTCTTAATGTAGCTTGTGTTCATGATCCTTTTCCTACCCCCTTCAACAATGAGTTATTGGATCAAGTGGTAGTGAATGAAGCGTACTCTTTTAGTAATGGATTCTCAGGGTACCATAAGTTATAATTGTGCAAGAAGATAACAATAAGACTACTTTCACAATAGACTGGAGTTATTTTTCCTACAATGTAATTCCATTTGGATTTAAGAATGCCCATATAGGCTTCTTAAGGATTGTGATTGTTTCCTTTAGGGAATTTATACACAATTTTTTAGAGGTTTACATGGATGGTTAGACTATTCACAACTTGTTCAAAGAAAATGTTAGTATCTTAAGAATAATGTTTGATAGATGTCATCAAATTTAGATTTTGTTTGTTTAAGGATTCCATGGTCAAATCTATTGTCCATCTTGATTTATGGATAACCCACAAAGAGAGATTATAAGTCGATGTTTTGAACCTTTAGTAAGGTTCATCATCAGGACTAGAAAAATTCAAGAAAGAATAAGGCCTCCAAAACCAATAAATAGAGAACAACGGAGAAAGATCCAAAACAAGGCAAGAGAGAGGAAATCTAGGTCGACAAGAAAAATCAAAACCTTAAGAATGATAAAGGACATAAAAATTAATAAAATGAAAAAGAAAAAAGAGGGGGCAAGCTTATAAAATAAATAATAATTAAAAGCTATAAATTAGTGAAGAAAATAAGCAAAGAAAGAAAAAATAAATAATTAATAACAATAAAATAATGAAATAAACAAAACAAAGAAAGAAAAATTAAAAACTAAATGAACATAAAAGGATAAATAAAAGAATAATTAAAATAAAATAAAAGAATGAAAAAATAAAAACAAAAACAAAAAAGATTAAAAAAAATCAAGGACAAAAGGGAAAAGGACGCTGACGGGAAAGGAGGGACATAAAGATCTAGAGAAAGGGGAGAAAACAAAGAAAGTAGGGGGCGAGGGGGATCAAATAAAGGAAATATGACAAAAACCCAAAGAATGAAAAGAAATAGGGACGAATCTAGTTACATAGTAAGGGGATCTAATGGCTAGCAATATCCCAACCACCATCCCTATTTAGATTGTGCAAATGTTTTATGATTTCAATGGCCTCCCTTACCTTGGACTTGGTATAATTTTATTCTTTGGAAAGAAATTTTACATGATCAAGCCATAACATATGTTTGACATTATGAGAGCTCTCTGCAAGGGAGTAGGACTGGGTTGTGTTGAGCTTGATGTTTGATTCATGTTCTTTTATCCTTTTATGAAAGGAGCAACTAATTTATCCAATATAAGATCTCCCACATGAACAAGGTATTTCATAAACTCCTTTTATTGATGAGGACCAATAGGGTCTTGTTGTAGTCAAGTGGATTGCATAGTTACCAACGATACATGTTATAGAATAAGCAAGCAAATAGATAGATATGAACACAAGATAAGTAATGGAGGTAGAGTCAACAAGTATTTCTATTACTCATAATAAGTATAGAAGTGCATTACAATGTCTTAGTGCCTCTCATGTATCCATCTCTCCAACCTATATATACGGTTTAAAAATGGTTATATAATGGTTTGTCGGTTCACTAACCAACTCGACACAACGGTTCGACATGTTCCACGAAGTGGTCGAACGGAGGACCTAGTTGGGCGACCGACTTAGGCTCCAACAACATCTCCCCCACAACAAAACCTTTCTTTGTCCTGAAGGAATAGGGAGTTGGAGCTGAACTGGAGTTTTAAATGACAAAATTGTAACTAACTGAGTACTAAGAAAAAAAATGTGTTATTGTTGGGACTGACTGGTGCTGGAAGATAGTTTTTGTTGAATACATACTTCGATAATGGATTCGGAGGAAACTGAAAGTTGGTTCTGGAAGTCTTCAGCATGAATTGAATTATGTATGTCTATACTAAGGGTAGTAAGGCTAGACAGGTTCTCCATTTTGTCATGGATCGGTCGGTCTCAAATATTGATCATGTCTTTCCTGAGGATGAGTGTTATGTTGTCAGCAGTGGAGAGCCGTAGATGGATATCTGGCCTGATATTGCCTACTTTTGAAAGGATTACTCGATCTTGTGTGATCCCTTGATCCTCTTTCTTCTCCAGTTCGTTTTCAGGAGCAATGGTAACAATAGTGGTCGAGGTTCGACAATATGCGTTACTCCCTTGTCGATCAAGAATTTTAATAGAAGCGTCGGTAGAGAACAAATAAATTGTTTGGTAAGGTATTTATAGAACCTATGCTTCACGTTATTGATAGATACTCGCTCCTGAATCGTGCACTCTCACAAAACTCATCAGCAATTCTTTCACGCCATTCAGATAAATTTGTGCGGCTTCCTCTGTTTAGTTTTGTTAGCAATTGTCGATCTTTTTCATCTACCGGTATTTTCATCCAGAATATTCTTCAATGCGAACGCCACGGAATCAACGAACTTCTCATTTGTTTCATAAAAGAAATTCTCCCTTGCTTGAGCGATAGTCAACTTGTTTCTTCTAGTATAATTTTGCAGATAGTTTTCTATCTTTCTCTCCCACCATTCCTTTATCTCATGTTCCGATATCATTGGATCATGCTCATTATCATCCTATGCATTTATCATCAGCAACAAAACCAATGTTATATTCAAGTGGATTGCATAGTTACTAGCGATATATGTTATAGAATAAGCAAGCAAATAGATATATATGAACACAAGATAAGTAATGGAGGTAGAGTCAACAAGTATTTTTATTACTCATAATAAGTACAGAAGTGCGTTACAATATCTCAGTGCCTCTCATGTATCTGGATATCTAGCCTATATATATGTTTTATAGACGGTTACATAATGACATGTCGGTTCACTAACCGACTCGACACAATGGTTCGACATGTTCCACGAAATGGTCAAACAGAGGACCTAGTCGGGCGACCAATTTAGGCTCCTCCAACAGGTCTTTAACGGATCTCATTAATCCCTTGGTTCTTTTAGTTTTGAAATTTTTCATAATGTTCTTTTTTATAAGAATCCTAGTAGTGTTATCAATAACACCTTGGATGAAAGGAAGGACAATATTCAAATTGTCGTCTCTCTCTCTTATTTTATTTCTAGATCGATCTGGAATTAAAATTTCAAATGTTGTTCTTGATCTAATCCTCTTTATATCCATTCTTCATAATTCCTTGAATTAGGTGTTCATGTTCCTTAGATAGGTGGTCTTTATTCGATATTTTGAAGGCCTTTATTTCCAGATTGTTGATAACACATAAGTTTTGGGAAGTATGATGGTGGCAATTAGCATGAAGGTATTGATCAGTGTGCGTATCTTTTATGAAAACTTGATGGATCATGGGATAGGGTGTCGTCATGTTTTTTTGTCTATCTTGACATCAAGAGAATGGATTCTATCACTATCCTCAATTTGCATGGAAAACTAGATGTGCTCGGACTTGCTATTTAAGTGATGAATGAATTTATTGATCTCCTCATTACCATGGGGCCAATTGACGTTAGTATCGTCAACATATCTATTCAATAATTTGGGCTTAATGGGATAAGCATTCAAGGCCTTAGTTTCAAAGGAATTGATAAAGATATCGGTGACAATAGGGTAGAGGGGAGAACCCATGGCCACACCACTAGTTTGTTCATAAATTTCCCCTAGGAATCTAAAGAACACGGGTCTGAGACAAATTTCAATTAGGTTTGTTGTGTCATGGTTAATGACTCTTCTAATGTCCTCCATGGTGCTATCGATGGGAATCTTAGTGAATAATGACACAACATCAAAACTAATGAACATATCATCATGATCAATTGAAGTGTCTTTAACATATCCACAAAGGTACTTTGAATATTTAACGAAGGAGCTGGTTTGAACAACAAAAGGTTTTATGACTCCAGTAAGGTATTTGACTAGCTAGTAAGTAGTGGAGCCAATATTATTCAAAATGGGTCTTAAAGGAACACCATTTTTATGAATCTTGGGTAACCCATAAATTCTTGGGACCACAGGGTAACTCAGTATCATATGTTTCTTGGTATTGTCCTCCATAGAGGAATTCTAGATGGATTTTTTGGTAGCAATGGTGATTTTAATTAGAGGGTTACCAGATATTTTTTTGTATCTACCACTAGATGGAAGGTGCTCTAAAATATTTTTCTCATATTCTTTTCTATCTAGGATTACCATCACTCCTCCTTTGTTTGCTTTAAGAATTACAAGGTTCTCATTCTTTCAAATGTTCTTCAGAGCCATGAGTTATTATTTCTTTAAATTTTTTTTTGAGGCTTAGCATGTTTTAGGGAAAGGGATACGTCTTTCCTAATCTCATCCTTTGTATTCTCTGGAAAAATTTTGATGCTATATTCCACTCTGTAGATGATGTCTTTGATCATAATGGAGTTGGGTACAAGATAAAACCCTAATCTATTTTAAAGCGCACTAATGGAGTTTTTTTCCAATTGGTGGGTGGATATATTGATAATGGTTTTGGTTTTGTTGTGTCAATAGGGGTGTTGCGATTTTGGAGGTGCACAAATTTTCTTTCTCTTCTTCGCGATCCATCCACGATTGGACACGTTTAATGCACCACATGCATCAATTCTCAACTAGAGGACCATGTCTATCATGTTTGATAGCTGGAGATGCAAGTGTAACATGCGTTTAGATAGGGAGGCTAGGTTGGATATCAACCTTTTTATTTCACTACATACCAATGATCTAGTGCAATGGAGAACACCAAATCATTCCATCTATTTTGTAAATGGTGATTAGCCACATTAAAAATATGAATAATGTTGGAATATTTGCAACGATTTAGAAATACGAGGTCAGCCTTTTTATTCTTGATCCGTATGCGTAATCATTCCAGACAACGAACAAATTCATGAGTTTCTCTTCCATACAAGTCAGATATCAATTGTTTAAGGCTTATGTGGCCAATTCTGTTGTCCATCTTGATTTCGGAAAACCTGCAAAGAGAGATTATAACTCAACATTTCGAACCTTTAGTAAGGTTCATCATCAAGACTAAAAAGAGTCGAGAAAGGAAAAGGCTGCCAAAACCGATAAATAGAGAATATGGGAGAAAGATCCAAAATGATATAGGGGAGAGGAAATCCAGGTCAGCAAGACAAATCAAAACCCTAAGAATGATAAAGGACATAAACAATTAATAAAACGAAGAAGAAAAAAGGGATCAAGCTTATAAAAATAAATAATAAACTAAAAGCTAGAAAATAATGAAGAAAATAAACAAAGAAAGAACGATAAATAATGAAATAAACACAATAAAGAAAGAAAAATTGAAAACTAAATGACCCAAAAAGAATAAATAAAAGAATAATTAAAATAAATTAAAAGAATGAAAAAATAATAAAATAATAAAAAATTAAGTAATAAAAATAAAATGAAAATGAAAAATATCAAAAAAAGATCAAGGAAAAAAGGGAAAAGGAAGTGGATGGGAAAGAAAAGTGGGGACAAAATGATCTAGAGTGGGGGAGAAAACAAAGAAACCAGGGGGAGAGAGGTATAAAAGAAAGGAATGAAAACTAAAACAAAAAAGAAGGAAAAGAACTAGGGACAAATCTTGTTATGTAGTAAGGGGATCCAATGACTACTAATATCCCAACCACCATCACTATTTAGATTGTGCAGATGTTTTATGATTTTGATGGCCTCCCTTATCTTGCGCTTTGTATAAATTTCTTCTTTGAAAGAAATTTTATGTCCTCATGGCATAACATATGTTTTGTCTTATGAGAGTGCTTTGCAAGGGCAAGGGACTGGGTTCTATTGAGCATGATGTCTGATTCATGTTCTTTAATCCTTTCCCAAAAGGAGTGATCATTTTATCCAATATAAGATCTCCTACATGAACAAGGTATTTCATAAACTCCTTTAACCAATTTCATTGAACCCTTCATGGTTCTTTGAGGTTTGAAAGTTTCATGATGCTCTTTTTTCTAAGAATCTTGGCAACCTTATTAGAAACACCTTGGATGAAAGGAAGGACAATATTCAGATTGTCATCACTTTCTCTTATCCTATTTCTAGATATGGAATTAACATTTCAAATTTTGTTCTTGATTGAGATTATTTATATCCATTCTTCATTAATTCTTGAATGAGATGCTCATGCTACTAAAAGCGCTAGTCTTTATCCGAGGTTACGAATTCCCATGTTTATTGAGTGCTGATAACACCTAATTTTTAGGAAGGATGATGATGGGAATTGGAATGGAGGTACTGATTAGTATGAGTATCTTTTCTGAAAACATGATGGGATAGGGTGTCATCAGGTTTTTTGGCTATCCCAAATGTTAACACCCAAAAATTGTTCACCTAGCTCATCTCCCTAGTCACACAACCCATTTACCCCTTTTTCCTACATTTTTGGTCTCCAAAAACCCAAAAATCCCTAAATTGGTAACCAAATGGGCATAGAATCATTATTTCCCTCATCAATTAATGAAAATACTCCAAAAAGGGATAAAATCCAATAAAAAAGGGTCAAAATACCCAAAAAAGAAAAAGAAAAAAAGGGGGAAAAGTCAAAATAAAATAAAAAAGAGGGAAAACTCAAAATACCACTACCCAATACTATTGGTTTCCCAATACCATGAGTCAATACTCCACCACCCAAAATTGATATAAAAGGGTGATGGGGGGGCTCCATTTTACATCCATGATCAACTCTTCCTACCCTTATGCTGCCAAATTTCCTGTTGAACTTTAGCCTATCACCTTAAGCTTTTGTTCCCCATTTAGTTGAGTCTTGGCCACCTCTTGAGCATTTGTAGAAAAGCAAGGAACTCTGGAGACCCGTCACGATACTCTTCGTACAGCTGTGAGGGCCCACATCCACTCACCTTCTGAGGTAACTCTTACTATAAACCCTTTTTTACAACATAATACAAAATATACTTCATGGGTTCCGATCTATTTGTTATTTTTACTGCAGTAATTAGTTAGATTTATTTTCATTGTTATTTACACTCACACATTATCCATTTTTGAACTGTTACTAAGGGTTACATAATACTTAGTATGTGCTTTTTAGCACAGGATGGTGTGAAAACACTAGCTACACTAACTGTTAGTACTAGAATTGTACCCTAGACTTTAACTTTTCTTTTCATTTTTTTTCATTTGAAGCCCTTTAATGTTTGATTTGGGTCTTTTAAAGTCTATTTGATTCCATATTACCTAACACCCCTTAGGTTAGTTTTAATGTGTTTCTTTTTAGTAATGGGTTTAGCTTGGATATTATATTTTAAGTAATCTCTTCTAATGATATAATATCATTAAATTTTTCATGGTTTTGAACTTTATTTTACGAGATTTGTCCAAAGTTTGATGAAATTTTCAAACTTGCAGCATTCCGACAGCGAATTGTAAATATGTTGTATATGTTTACGCTGTCAGGATGCCTTTAAGTGGTGAAATTTTAAATTTGGTGCTTAATCAATCAATAAGGTGATTTAATGATGTTTGGGAGAAGGGTTTGTATTCATGAAATGTTCAAAAAACCTGACCACATTATGAATTGATATGACATCACTTAGTTTGAAACATCATGAATTGGTGTGCCCAAGATTTCTCACCTACCAAAGTTTGGGCAAAATTGTTTGAATTTACATGCAGGTTTTCATGCCATCTGGAACTAACATTTTATTGAATTTTGTGTTGGTTTACAGTTTGTGAACATGTGTTTTTCCACTCATCAGTCGCAGACGTGAAGAAAACATGGTGGTTTTCTTTCTTTGAAAAGATTAGAAGATACAATGTAAAGGTTACACAATAGTTTTCTCGTTGGTTTACAGGCTCGCAGGTCATGAACATTTGGATTAGAGGACTGAAGGGAAAATACCAAGCTTCATACTTATCGCCCAGAGTCCTCAAATAAGTGTCAAAGCACACGAATCCATCAACAACTTAAGGCAGGGAGCTACCAAGTAAAAGTACTATGTTTTTATCTGTTTTATTCATTGTCATTGGGCACAAATTACGAGGATATGGAAGTTAATTTCATAAAACCAAAAGAGGTTTTTGTCAAGAATGGAATCATTCACAAAAACCTCCCTCATTTTTACAACAGGTGTCATGGTTTGAAATATTCCAATGGATATTTACGGCCTATGTTTCCAGGTTTAAACATTTAATGATTTCCTGTTTCAGTAATTATCTTTGGGCACGTATTCCGATCAATTGGAGAGGAATATTTTAAAACAAAAATAGGTTTTTGCTCATCATGTACCTATTCACAAAAGTATCTCTCATAATTTAAACAGTTGTCATAGTTTAGCAGATACAAGTGGTTATTTTAGGCCATTGTTTCCAGAAAATTCGCCAAATTTCCCTTAGAATCATGTTTTTTCTATTTTGGGCATATTCGACCCTAGAGTTTTGGATCTAGAAACTATCTTCAGATATGTAATTAGTTATAAATGTTGATGTATATGTAACTTCGGAATGTATTTCACATATATGTATATTGTATTCCTATAGAGATGTTATTATTCCTCTATACGGAAGTGTCGTCATTTATATTGTAAGTGTCGTAACTTATACTTGATGGGTTATTAGACCACCTTGTTGGGGTCGGCCCTGTATAAGTCATGTGGGTCAAAGGGTTATTAGACCACCCTATTGGGGGTCGGCCATGTGGGTCAAAGGGTTATTAGACCACCCTAGTGGGGGTCGGCCTAGTCAGCATTATGTTAAGTGGTTAAGTTGAGGCCGACCTAGTTGAGTAAAGGTCAAGTCAAGTTAGTGTATAAATAGAGAGTGTGTCTCTCTCATTTTACACATTCTATTCTCTCACTCACACTTGGGAGAGTGGCGCACTTGTGGAGGAGGAGGCTATGCTACTAGGAGAAGACTATCTCTTGTATTCTGGTTGTATCATTGCTCTATCTATCTCTGAGGAAGTTATTGGGGTTTTTCACCTTTATGGTTTTCCCCAAGTAAAATCGGTGTCTCTTGTGTGCTTGCATTATTGTGTCCATGATTGATATGATGTAGATATGTTGTACATGTTGTTCTCTCAGTTAAGATCCTAGATCAGATTGAAGTAAATTCTGAAAATTTAACATGGTATCAGAGCTAGCCTGAAAGAAGGCATGATATGGCATGTATGACACTTGTTGCACTTACGATGTTAGGGCTTGATATAGCAAAAACCAGTCATCGTAGCACTTTCACTATAAATCTATTTTGGCAAATTTTTCGGATCTAAAAATTTTACAGGTCGAAGATAAGATCCCCATGTACCTTATGATCAAAGGACAACCTCTAATTCATTGTACTGTGTGATTTATGATCTGTACAATATAGGGTTTCTGCCTCTTCCAGATTTGAGTCAAAATCAGGTGACCTTGGGAAAAAGGTCATAACTTGGGCTATGAAGCTCCAAATGAAATTTCATAAGAAGTGACAGGTATTACATAGACTGTACTATCTCAGGAAAATTGTTCAGAGGCCGAAGTTGAACCAGTGACACGTGGCACACCATAACAGTTTTATCTCCTGTATTATCCCATAAACAGATCACGTTGTGACACCTGGCATAAATCTCTCTCAGAGAATGCAATTGAGGTCAGACCTGTCGGGATGGAAAGACAATAGGTCAGGATATCTCAGGAAAACATTTTAGAGGCCGAAGTTGAAACAGTGACACATGGCACTCCGTACCAGTTCGCTCTGCTATATTATCCCATAAACAGGTCACGTTGCGACACTTGGCATAACTCTCTCTCAGAGAATCCAATTGAGGTCAGACCTATCGGGATGGAAAGATAACAGGTCGGGTTATCTCATAAAAACGTTTCAGACCCTGTGGATCAAAAAGTTCGGAGTTACACCAGAAACAATCAGGTACATATTTCTGTCAAAACAAAATTATTTTTTAGTACCTTCATTCATGGCTTTCGAAATTTAGGGCTTCGGAGAAAGTTGGAATTTTTGTAATCGGAGACCAAGGCTAGATGCTACTCATCAAAATTGAAATTTAGAGACCAAGATCAAATTTTTTGGTTGGGCAGAGGCCGGGATTGATAAAACCCCAGTTCGGGACTTTGATTGGAAAGATAGAAAATTAGGGATTCTACAAAAATTGGAATTTTGGAAAACTGTGACCACGACTAGAAGCTCCTCAAAAAAATCGAAGCTTAGAGATTTGAATCAAATCGTTTGGTTGGGTGAAGCTCCAGGAAACTCAAAACCTAATTTAGTGTCCTCCGCAATGAATCTGGAAATCTAAAAGGCAATTTCGAGGGGTGAAACTTTACAGTTTTCAAATTTTGAATATACCAACTTGATCAGCTCATCAAGGCGCATATTTCTATCCTTTCAGAAGTTTGAATTTTTGGGGTTTCTCTGACAAACCCTAATACAGCTCCAGATCCAGTTCCTGCAAATCAAGTGGATTGGTTTAATCCTAGAAGAGGATGGATTGGTCCCCTGCATAAGTGAAGAAGTTCCTGTTTCAGAGGGAGATGAGGCTAAGGCCTTACATAAGAAGATTTCAAGCAATCTTGACAGGTATGACTCATCCAGGTATGTCTCGGGATTTGTTCATGATTAAGTTTATAATATGTTTGTATTCATATTATTACAGTTAAAACAATCTTGATTTTAGACTTGTCGTATCACCTTAACAAAATTATGAATGCATTCATTAGGGTGTTGACACTTATGATTGTACTAATGCATTATGGTGTTGTATGAGGTTTATGTTGTCCGCTAACATGAAAGGTACACCAAGAAAGAAAAATCATGTTCTAGTTCAAGATCATGATGACATGAAGAGAAAGATTGATCCATTGTCATGGATCACATAGAAGATCCATTTACGAGGTATGTATAACTTGGTTCTATAATGGTTAACCTATGAGACATGCAGGTTACTAGCACAAGTCACTAAAGAGAACCAAAAGACATTATGCGGGTATGTTAGACATAACTAGCTAGCATGCTAATCCAGGTATGTTTTTCCTATATACAGCTAGAATCCTACCTTGTGTTAGGATATTATATTGTTGTGTTGTTGATAATGATTATTCATGAATTCATAGGTTTGAATAGTCATGGCTGTATACATATTATGTTTCTTACCATAATTGATGATATGAGTAACCAGAAGAATCATGAAGGTATAGGTTTGAGTAATCACGGGTTTATGCATTGATGATTTAACTAATCAGAAGAGTCCTAGGATCAAATAAGAATATGCATGAGTAAAAGAAGACTTCCCTGAAACCTTGAATACTAATGTTTATTATCTGTGAATGATCATGACTATACATGTTTAAGATTATTGTGTTTTGATAGTATTAAGATTATACTAATAAATGTGTGATTATGTATGAGACCTCAAGGATAACACAATGATGATACTAATAAGCATGCATAGTGATTAAGGATGGATGTAAGTTCAAGGACGGGTAATCTAGGAAGCAAAGATCAAGAGGGAGCACACTCCAGTTGTTCCTATAAGAAAGCAAAGGAGCACACTTCAGTAGTTTCTGCAAGGATGCAGATATTCAGAGGGAGTTGACCACTTCTCACAATCCACATAAGAATGGAGTTGTAGAAAAGAAGTAAAGACTGAGAGGGAGTCAACCCAACAAACAAACAAAGATAAGTATTTGAATTGTCATTACTTGCATATTTTATTGTTTAAATAATACTGTTCAATAATGTATATACTGATGTTCCTAGCATTAGGTTGTGTATTATGCATATTAGAATAGTTGCATTGATGAATAGTATACTACTAATATGCATGGGTAAGTGGCCTATGGCACTGTACAACATTCCATTGCTACTTATATAGAATGAAACCTCTTTGCTGACATGTTGGGAGTTGTGCACACTCTTAACAATGTTCTGGTAGAGATTGGAAGGCATCTAGAAAGTTACGGGATATGGATAAATGTTGTATTGAAGTAGTGGCTAAGATAATTGCATGACTATATGACATATTTCTTTATGTGTAAGAATTTGTTCTGAAAACTATGAGATGTTTTCTAATCATGCAATTTAACTTGTTGTGTAGGAAAGATCGTATGCCATCACCTACAAAATAAGAACTACAACATTTGTTCAGCAACAAAGTTATCTATTGAAAATATTGAAGATATTGAAGTTCCCAGGATACGGGAAGAATGCCATGATCCGTCGATCATGAATAACGATGTTTGGGATGCGGTCCCAAGAGCTGAAGGGAAGTCTGTTGTGAATTCCAAATGGAACTATCAGATCAAGCATGCTGCAAATGGCAGCATAGAGAAATATAAAAGTGATGAAATAGAAGATACAACAGATGGATTTCAAGACAGCCTTCTTGAATGGTGTAGTCATATATGTGTGCAGAACTTGGTAGGATAGACAACTTTCTATCCAGTTTGGGCTTTACCAAGAGTGAAGCGGATTCCAACCTTTACTACAAGGTTGAGGAAGGGAATCCTATGATTCTACTCCTGTATGTGGATGACCTGTTTGTAACAGGAGATGACAGATTGATTACCGACACACAGTGAAAGCTTGCTGCCGAGTTAGTGATGAAGAACTTGGGTATCATGTACTACTTTCTTGGTATGGAGGTGTGGCAGAGTGCAGATGGAATCTTCCTTGGACAAGGGAATTATGCAATAGAGATCCTGAAGAGGTTCGGGATGATGGACTGCAAGGCCATGGCCACACCTATGGCATCGAACTTGAAGCTTCTGTGTGATGCTTCATCTGATCCAGTTGATGTCACTGTGTATCGTCAGATGATTGGGTCCTTGATGTACCTGACGAACAGGAGACCAGATATTTGCTTTGTGCTGAACACATTGAGCCAGTTCCTGACAGATCTAATGAATGTTCACCTGGTTGCTGTAAATCATATTATGAGGTACCTGAAGGGTACGGTTGACTATGGGCTCAAATATGATGCGAATCAAAAGTTTAACTTGCAGGGTTATGTTGATTCAGATTGGGCAAGCAGTGCTACAAATAGGAAGAGCACTTCTGGGTGCTGGCTCAGTATGGGATCAGGTGTGATCTCTTGGTTTAGCAGGAAGTAGTCCTACGTAGCACTGAGTACATCCAAAGCAGAGTATGTTGCGACGGATGAGCAGGTTGCAGATGTATTGACCAAGCCATTGGCTAGAGTGCAGTTTGAGTACTTCAAAGATAGGCTTGGTGCACTTCAGATCGAGGTTCATTCCAAAGGGAAGTGATGAGTCCGGAAGATGCATATGCACATGAGCTTTTCTGACATGGTTGATGTGTTCTCCCATGTTCGTGATGTAATTGCTGAGCCATTCTCACATGGTGGTAGATGTGTTCTCCCATGGTGTAGATGTAAGGGCTGGAGCCATTCTCACATGGTGGTAGATGTGTTCTCCCATGGTGAAAAAGTAAGGGCTGGAGCCTTCCCCGAATAGTGGTAGATGTGTTCTCCCATGTCGGTGGTGTAAGTACTGGATGATGTGCATCTGGGCTATGCTTCATGGACGATGAGATGATCTGAAGAAGACAATGCTATGATGATCAGGAGGATCATGGATGATGAGCATCAGGACGATGCTCCAATTACTGCTCTATATGTATATCTTACGCATCACGTTGGATGCTGGATATGATCAGTTGGATCATTTATATGTATATGTATATGTACGCATCATGTTTGATGCTAGATATGATCAGTTGGATCATTTGTATGTATTTTGTATATGGATCATGTTGGATGCTTGGACCATGTATCTGTATATGTATCAGGTGGATACATTGTATGATCAGGTAGATCATGTATGTTGATATGTATCAGGTATGATCAGGTGGATCATGTATTTGTATTTGTATCAGGTGGATACACTGTATGATCGGGTGGATGATGTATGGTGATATGTATCAGGTAGATACTTGGTATGCATCAGGTAGATGCATGATATGATCAGGATGATCGTGGATGATGAGCTTCAGGATGTTGCTCCATATGACTTGCAGCAGGATGTTGCAGTGATGATGATCAGGATGATCATGTATACATCAGGATGATGTATGGTGAGTATCAGGTTGATACTATATGGATGTGGATCAGGTTGTGCAGATGAGCATAATAATTTGGCCCTAGGAGATTTGCAGATAGTCTTTTGAGGTTTTTCCTATGACATATAATTTGGCCCTGGGATATCTAGCAAATGCTCTTTCGAGTTTTTGCTCTGGGAGGACATATAATTTGGCCCTGGGAGATCTGCAGATAGTCTTTCAAGGTTTTTCCTATGGCATATAATCTAGCCCTGGATATCTGGCAGATGCTCTTTCGAGGTTTTGTCCAATGGCATATAATATGTCCCTGGGAGATCCGATAGGTTGGGTTGTGTGCCCGTAATAAGTCCTGGGATGCTCTTGCGAGGTTTTTCCATGACCACATATAATCTGTCCCTGGGAGATCCTACAGGTAGAGCTGTGTGCTCGTAACAGCCTGGGATGCTCTTGCGAGGTTTTGTGGTGACCACATATAATCTGTCCCTGGGAGATCCTATAGGTAGAGCTGTGTGCTCGTAACAGCCTGGGATGCTCTTGCGAGGTTTTGTGGTGAGGTCACATATAATATGGCCCTGGGAGATCCTATAGGTAGAGCTGTGTGCTCGTAATAGCCTGGGATGCTCTTTCGAGGTTTTGTGACGCACGTAATAAGTCCTGAGGATTCCACAGTATGGCCAGTGATGACGAAGACCTGCAGGTAGTGGGCCTACATCCAGTATGAAAAAGGACTGGCTCTGTAGAACTTCCTATGACGAGTAGATTCAGAGATTGATTGAGATAGCAGTAGCAGTGACGATGATGATGACTTGATGACGATTATCCAGTGACGATGATCCAGAGAAGAAGACTTGTGCTAGAAGACCTGTGTCGAGAAATACCTTCCTAGTTAAGAGCGAGTGTTGATGTATATGTAACTTCGGAATGTATTTCACATATATGTATATTGTATTCCTATAGAGATGTTATTATTCCTCTATACGAAAGTTTCGTCATTTATATTGTAAGTGTCGTAACTTATACTTGATGGGTTATTAGACCACCTTGTTGGGGTCGGCCCTGTATAAGTCATGTGGTTCAAAGGGTTATTAGACCACCCTATTGGGGGTCGGCCATGTGGATCAAAGGGTTATTAGACCACCCTAGTGGGGGTCGGCCCAGTCATCATTATGTTAAGTGGTTAAGTTGAGGCCAACCTAGTTGAGTAAAGGTCAAGTCAAGTTAGTGTATAAATAGAGAGTGTGTCTCTCTCATTTTACATATTCTATTCTCTCACTCACACTTGGGAGAGTGGCGCACTTGTGGAGGAGGAGGCTCTGCTACTAGGATAAGACTATCTCTTGTATTCTGGTTGTATCATTGCTCTATCTATCTCTGAGGAAGTTATTGGGGTTTTTCACCTTTATGGTTTTCCCCAAGTAAAATCTATGTCTCTTGTGTGCTTGCATTATTGTGTCCATGATTGATATGCTGTTGATATGCTGTACATGTTTCTCTTAGTTAAGATCCTAGATCAGATTGAAGTAAATTCTGAAAATTTAACAATAAATGTAATGAATCAAATGGTAGAGGGGCTAGATTTTATAGATGGTCAAGAAAGTGAATATTGGTTGTGCAACAAGGATGCTTGTCTCTTTGTAAGCCATGTTTAAAGATCATTTTGAAGATGATTTATATATATGATATGAGTCAGCTTAACCATTAATGAATTGTAGATTCAAATATGATCTGTTTGATTTATTTTTGTTTATGAATTTGTTTATGATGAAGTTTTCATCGTGAATTCTCATATTAAGTTTATGTGTTTACAATTCTTCTTACCTAGAAAGTGTTTCTGTTAAGAATATTTTTAAATCTTGATATATAAGTGATGTCTATACCTTTGATTAGGAGAATTGACCTAGTTCATCTTATGTGTATATCTATGTTTTCTAGTTTTTAAATCATCTTCCTTGTACTATCAAGGCACTGCTGAAGTATACTTGTTATAAGTTTTAGTTTCTTGACCCTTATATATTTTTCCACAACTAGAATTTAATTGTATCCAATCTTGAAATCGATATATTTTGACTTGAAATGCCTGGGATTTGTACCATTGTAGTCTAGTAAAAACACCGACATCAAGAAAATGGATGCTACCATTATCCTCAATTTCCATGGTAAACTGGATTTGCTCGAACTGGTTATTCAAATGATGATCAAAATTATCGAGCTCCTCCTTACCATGGGGCCAAATGATGTTAGTATATTCAACATATATATTCCATAATTTGGGTTTATTGGTATAAGCATTCAAGGCCTTGGTTTCAAAGGACTCCATAAAGATATTGGTGACAATACGGGAGAGGGGAGAACCCATGGCCACACCACTAGTTTGTTCATAAAATTCCCCTATGAAGCTAAAGAATGTGGATTTGAGACAAAATTAAATTAGGTGTGGTGTTTCATGGTCAATGAATCTTCTAGTGGCCTCCATGGCACCATTGAGGGGATTCTTAGTGAATAATAACACAATGTAAAAACTAATAAACATATCATCAGGATCAACTGAAGTGTTCTTTAACATATCCACAAAGGTACTTGAATCTTTAACAAAGGAGTTGGTTTGATTTACCAAGGGTTTTAAGACTCTAGTGTTGGGTACGTGGTATATTATTTGAATGTGTGTGGTGTTTTTCATCTATATGAATACATATGTACGATCCCTCTAGGGAGGCGGGGGGGGATTGACAGCCTCCCTGTTCCGCGAAACGAGTCCAAAATTTTTCAACTATTTTTGGGTTTTTTCTAAAATATGTAATTTAATTGCAATTAATGGATTGGGGCTTATTTCTAATTCGGGTTAACGGTTTAGGGTTTTGGATGCTATGGAATACCTACATATTTTATTGTGAATGGTTAATAAATATAATGAGAAAGTGAGAGGTGCAACTCTAAGTTTTGTTGGTTTTCCAGTCAAAGTTTTCTAGGGTAAATCTCTGTATATTATGTGTAAATGTTGTGGTGTAATCCATATTTTTCTTAAAAGAATCTATATGCTTTGCTTATCTGAATAGGTTTAAAACTCACATCGACAGAGGTATTCAGCTAGGTGATCAGTAGGGGAGCCAATAGTATAATGTATCACATACATCAATTTTCAACTAGAGGACCACATCTATCGAGTTTGACAGCTAAATATGTAAGCATAATACATGTTTAAACAGAGACGCTAGGTAGGATCTCAGCCTTTTTATTCACTACGTACTAATGATCTACTACAAGTGGAGAACACCAAATCATTCCATGTATTTCGTAAGTAGTGATTAACCACATCGAAGACATGAATAATGTTGGAATCTTAGCAACAATTTAAAAATATGAGTTCAACCTTTTTCTTTTTGATCTGTATGTGTAATCATTATATATAGTGAAAAAAATCATGTATTTCTCTTCCATACAAGTCAGAGATTAATTCTTTAAGGATTCCATTGTCAATTATGTTATCCATCTTGATTTTAGTATAACCTACAAAGAGAGATTATAAGTTGATGTTTCAAACCTTTACAAAGGTTCATTATTAGGACTTGAAAGAATCGAGAAAGAATAAGGATTCGAAAACCAAAAAATAGATAACAAGGGAGAAAGATCCCAAATCCACCAGGAGAGAGTAAAGCCAGGTTGACAAGAAAAATCAAAACCATAAGAATGGTAAAGGACAAAAAAAATTATTAAACACAGAAAAAAAAAAAAGTAGGTGGGTTTATAAAAAGTAAGAATTAACTTAAAAAAATATAAATTAACGAAGAAAATAAACAAACAAAGAAAAATTAAACAATTAAAAAAAATAAAATAATGCAATAAACAAAATAAAGAAACGAAAATTAAAAACTAAATGGCCAAAAAAGAATAATAAAAATAGAATAAAAGAATGAAAAAAAAATAAAAATAAAAGTAAATAAAAACAAAAAAGGTAAAAAAAAATTCAAGGACAAAAGGAAAAAGGACGTGGATGGTAAAGAAAAGCAGAGACATAAATATCCAAAATGATGGGAGAAAATAAAGAAATAAGTGGGAGAGGGGGATCAAACAAAGGAAGTAAGACGAAAACAAAAAAGAACAAAAAGAGCTAGGGACAAATACTTTTATGTAGTAACGGGATCCAATGCCTACTGATATCCCAACCACCATCCTTTTTTAGATTGTGTGGATGTTTTATGATTTCGATGGCCTTCTTATCTTGCATTTGGTATAGTTTTATTCTTTGGAAAGAACTTTTACGTCCTCAAGGCATAATATATGTTAGTATTATGAGAGTTCTTTGCAAGGGCAGAGAATTGGGTTATGTTGAGCCTAATGTCTAATTCATGTCCTTTAATCCTTGTATAAAAGGATCAACCAATTTATCCAATATAATATCTTTAACATGAATAAGGTATTTCATAAAATCTTTTGTACTGACAAGGATTGACAAGGATTAATAGAATATTTAATTGATCTCATTAATCTCTTAATGGTGCTTTCAGGTTTGAAAGTTAGGGTTGTTGTACAAGGGTATGATTATAACCAATGTTTCTGGGGGATTCGTTTCTTTTTGTGAAGAATAAGGATGTTTCTCTTCGGATTTGTATTGCTTACATGAATTTGAATTGGGTGATGGTTTAAAACCAATACCCTCTACCTCATATATATGACATGTTTGACAAAATGAAGGGAGCCACTTTTTCTAAGATTTCTTTGCGGTTTGGATATCACAAGCTCGGAGTTAACGAAGACTATAACCCCAAGAATGCTTTCACAACTTGTTTTGGCCATTATGAATTCGTGGTATGTCATGATGCTCTTTTTTCGAAGAATCCTCGCAATCTTATGGGTAATGCCTTGGATGAAAGGAAGGACAATATTTGGATTTCCATCCCTTTCTCTTATTCTATTTTTACATATAAAATAAATTATTGAATGAGGTGTTCATGTTCCTCATCAAGGTTTTGTTTATCTGATATTCTCAATGCCCTTGTTTCCAAAGTGTTGATAACACCTAATTTTTTGGAAAGATGATGATGGGAATTGGCATGGAGGTACTTATCAGTGTGAATATATTTTTTGAAAAATTGATGGGATAGGATGTTTTCATGTCCCCACTGACCCCCTTAGGCCATGGGAGACCCGAATACATTTTTTTTTCTTCCTAATTCGACTGAATACACCCACACAGTCAGAATGGCTCGGATCCACAATCCTCAACTACAGATCTGCAATCCACAATCCGCAATTGCAGATGCGAAAGTGCGAAGTCCAAACGTAACTCGAACTTCTTTGTTTCCGCAATCCGCAATCCGCATTGTGGATACAGGCATGTGGAACAATGCTCCTGCAAGGTAACTTTCCACAAAGACTTCTGAGGGGCATAACTTCCTCATCCTTGGTGCAAATGAGACAAGGTCGGTACCATTGGAAAGATCTTGTAGAGCTCTATCCAGTGGTGAAATCCCTTCCCCATCTGAGCAGTCATACCATGTTAAATGTCCCACAGGATTTATCATCCATAAATTCACTTAAAAGACTTAATCCTTCTTCCTGCCATGATATTCCCTTCCACCTAAACCCCAGAGGGGTTCTAAAACACTCCAAGGAATTCCCCTCCTTTCCAAGGATCAGATGTGGTTATACAACTCATTCACAGGGTCAATCAAACATATCATAACATGTAAAATGCATAAATTTAGATCTAACAATTACATCTATCATATGCAAGGCTTATAATGCATTAAACTCATACAATACCATATAACAAAGAACTCAACCCCTTACTCAAGCCTACACATGACTTCTTGTCAATCAAATTCATATAAACATGCATTCCACAATTGAACATAAGCAACCATAATTCATAACAATGAAACATCATCATTTAACATAGCAAGAATTACTTATCTTTCAATTGAAGTTGCTGAGCAACTGGCTAAGTGAGAGCAACGTTCCACCCAACCTTAGATCTCTGTCCAGCCTGTTGGCGTCCATTTTTGTCACCATTTTGATCAATAAACATGCTCTGATTGGCGTTATTTTCACTATTTTGATATGATAAGTCATTATCTTTGCCAATCAGACCATCAAACAAACCCAAGTATGCATTTATTTGAATATCATACGAATCATGAATAATTATCATCATTTTTATGGTTTATTGACAATCATATCATATTTCTAAACGTGCTTGGCATTTAGTTTTTGTTCTACAGGTTATGGTCGTCATTCAAACCTTCATTCAGCCACGCGTTCACGCCGAAGATGCCTTGCTGCATCTGAGCCGTCGTTTAGCCCTCCATTCGTACCCGTGGAATCGTTGGTTGAGATATTTCGGGACAATAAAAACGAAAACGATGATGTGGGTTCTGTTAAGGATGTGTCGCTCACGGTTGGCGAGCCTTTATTCTAGAAGATCCGTCCTCTCATTCGCTCAACTTACCAGCACATTCTCTGCGCACATTGACGTTCTAGAAGTTCCTCGTCCTCCCACGCCCATATTGCCAACACATCCTCTGCCCATGTGTTGACGCAATGTCTTACGACAGGGGTTCACTTCGTACTGTCGCCAACAAACTATCAACCCAAACTCCCTTATACACCAGCCTGAAAAAGTGTGACCCTTCCCAACAACACTTGCGGAGCAAGTGCAGTCGCACCCAAGGTGGACAAGGGGGTTGCTGGACCCAAGTTTCCATAGTGATGTAGAGGATATGCACACATTACCTCGCACTAACCATAGATTATAACATTCATAACATACCATTAACTCATCATTCGCATCTTATGTCATTCACAGTTTCTAACAAGCATTCAGAACAACATACTTGACATACTTATTCAGATTACAACATATTCGCATTAGACAACATAAAACATTCACATAACCCATTATTCATCATCACATCATTGCACAAAGACAGAATCCATGTCCTAACTGAACATCTTCATTTATTCATCAAACCTGCAGAATTAACCTCGCAGAAACTGTCAAGACATCATATCACGGATACAAAATGAACCCAAAAGATAGGATTAATCTCCAAAACTTCAATGCCCTTAGGCTTACAATCCTACTCTATTTATATGCTTGTTGGTGTCCAATATTGTCACCATTTTTTATCATTTAATTTACTCGAAGTGGCATTATTTCTATCGTTTTTACTATAGTAAGTTGTCTTCTTAGCCATTCAGCCCATCCAACAGTCTAGGTATGCACAAATTCATTTACCATGCAAATCTTGTTATATTTTGTATATTATGGTTTATTTATGATCTAAATAATGTTTTTGGGCATAATTAACATTTATGGTTTTAATTGATAGGCTACGATTTGCCAAGTTATCCATCCTTTATCCCATGCGCTACGTGCTCAGCCTAAAACTCTTTCAGCTCATTGTTCAGCCCTTCGTTCAACCCGTGAAATCTGTGGTTGATGCATCTCAGACCGTTGAATGAAGAGGAGGATATGTGGGTTCTGTTTTCCATGTGGCGCTGATGGTTAATGAACCATTGTTACAGAAGATTCGTCCTTATGCTCACCAAGATTGACATCACATTCTACGTCCACATCAATGCTCCAACCTCCGGTTCATCTGCGCATTCAGCCTGGAATCATGCACGTCTTCTCAACTCTCTCTCACACCATCGTTCTGGAAGGATTCAACCTGTTCACACTCAGTTGGATGACATAACTCCCACATCCACGCTCAGTATGCCAACGTAACTCCTTGTTGAATATTGTAACTTCTAAGAATATTATATTTGTACATTATTTATTCCGAAGATGTTCCATCCCTCCGAGGTGATTCTATTATGTATCCAGAGATGTTTATTCCTCCGAGGAGTTGTGGAAACTAGGGTTATTAGACCCACCATGTGGGGGTCGGCCCAGTCAGTTATAATAGGGTATTTAACCTAATGGTTAAATACGAGCCTACATGTACTTGTGTAAAATATATGTCAGAGTAGTGTATAAATAGAGGAGGTGTGTTCCTCATTTGGTACACTCACACACTTGAAAAGAGGAGCACTTGTTTGGGATATTTGCTAAGGAGGATTAGAAGGAGGGAGCACATCTTGTATTTTGGTTTATCATCTTATTGAGGAAAGCTTTGCTGGGTTTTCTACCCCATGAGGGTTTCCCAGGATAAATCTGTGTCTCTTGTGTTTATGATATGCTTGTTGTTTATTCAGTGATCCTGTATATGCTATTATTGTGAAATAGAATGTAATGCTGCTATTTTCTGTCTTAGCATATTGAATTTTAACATGGTATCAGAGCTAACCTGAAGGAAGACAAGGTATGGCACTTACGACACTTGCTTTACTTACGACAATTTGAAGGTTAGGGTTTTACATAGCAAAAACCAGTCATCGTGGAACTTTCGCTATAAATCCATTTATGCGAAGGTTCAGGGTCTGAAAAGCTTACAGGTCGACGATAACATCCCCAGTTACCTTGTTTCCAAAGGGAACCCTCAGATTCGTTGTACTTTATGAGTTATGATCAGTACAAGTTAGGGTTTCTGCCTCTTCCAGATCTCAGTCAAAATCAGGTGACCTTGGAAAAAAGGTCATAACTTGGGCTAGGAAGCTCCAAATGAAATTTCGTAAAAAGTGACAGGTAGTACATAGACTGTACTATCTCAAAAAACTTTTTCAGAAGCCGAAGGTGAACCAGTGACACGTGTCATGCCGTACAAGTTCGCTCTCCTATTTTATCCCATAAACAAGTCACGTTGCGACACTTGGCATAACTCTCTCTCAGAAAATCCAATTGAGGTCAGACCTGTCAGGATGGAAAGATGACAGGTCAGGATACTGTAGAAAACGTTTTCAGACCCTGTGGAGTAAAAATTTCAGAGTTATAGCAGAAGCAATCAGGTGCATATTTCTGTCAAAACAGAATTATTTTTAGCACCTTTATTCATGGCTTCCGGAATTTAGGGTTTCAGAGAAAGTTGGAATTTTTGAAGTCTGTAACCACGGCTGGAAGCTCCTCAGAAAAATAAGAGTTTAGAGCCTTGGATCAAACCTTTTGATTGGACATAAGGGTGGGCTTCATCAAACCCTAGTTCGGGTTCCTGTCCAGAAGATTCAGAAGTTTCGAAGGCAATTTTGAGGGGTCAAATTTTGGAGATTTCAAAATTGAAGAATGCTAGGTTGATCAGCTCAGCAAGACACATTCTTCCATCCATTCAGAAGTATGAAAGTCAAAGATTGAATTTTTAGGGTTTCTCTAGAAAACCCTAATCAAGCTCCAGATCAAGTTTCAGGGGGAGTTGAGGCTAAGGCCTTACATAAGAAGACTACAAAAAGTCTCGACAGGTATGACTTAAGGAGGTTCAGGTATGCCTTGAAATATGATTCTTGATTAAGTTCATAATGTGTTTGTCTTCATGTTATTTATTAGTACAATCTTGATTAATGTTATTAATTGTCTTATCACCCTAGTAACAATATGAATGCATGTGAACGATCGAATACATTCATTGATTAGGGCTATATGATTGTACTTATGCATTATGGTGTTGTGTGAGGTTGATGTTGTCTGCTAACAAGACACAGGTACATTACAAAAGACAAATCAAGTTCCATGACCATGACAACATGAAGACAAAGACTCACGAGGTATGTATGACTTTGTTATATTATGTTTAACCTACGAGACATGCAGGTTCTAGCTCAGGATCTCTAAATCATTGAAGAGATTGTTTAGGTATGTTGTACATAACTAAGCAGGTATACTAATCCAGGTATGTTATCCTATGTCATGTTAGAATCTTACCTTGTGTAAGTATACTTGGTATGATTGGTTAGTAATCAAGGGTTTATGCATATTATGTCTCTTATCTTGGTTGATGATTTAACTAACTAGATCAAACAAGAATATGCATGAGTAAAAGAAGACTTCCTTGAAACCCTGAATACTAATGATCATGACTGTACATATTCAAGATTATTTAGAATTAGAATGTTTTGATAATATTGAGAATATACTAATGAATGTATGTTTGTGTATGAGATCATGAGGATGACACTAGTGTACACTTGAGCATGCACGGTGGTACAGAATGAATAGAAGTTCAGAAGACATACAGAAGATCAAGCGGGAGGCAACCACACAAACATAAAAGATAAGTATTTGAGTTGTTATTAGAAATAGTAAATGATATTGCTTGTATGCATATTTGTATTCCTAGAATATATCATGCTGAGTGTAAACATTCATAAAGCATTGAACAGTATACTACTAATATGCATATGATTGGTAAGTTGGACAAACATTCCATTGTTGCTTGTCTAGAATGAAACCTCTTTGCTGACATGCTGCGAGCTGTGCACACTCTCGATAGTATGTTCTGGTAGAGATGGAAGGCATCTAGATAGCCATTGTATGCATACAGGATATGGGAAAGTGTTGTGCCAAAGTATTGGTCAAAATAGTTGCATAACTATGTAAATGATATCTGTATGCATAATAGGTTATCATGTCAATATGATTTGATGATTATGAAGTATTACTAATCATGTACTTAATTTTGATTTGTAGGAAAGATCATGATGAATGATGAACTCTGAACAAGCGGTGGATGTTCAACAAAAGATTTACAAATCAAACACACTATAGAAAGCTTGTGGTTAAGAGATTCTCTTAGAAAGAGGAAGAGAATCATGATGAGATGTTTTGCTCCAAGGGACTAGATAAGACCATTCTCTTAATAATGTAATCAGGTTCTGTATGGGTTCCCAGGATCGGTAGTCAATTGATGAGCTTAATGATCATCATGGGTGATGTGGATCTCAACCTTTGCTACAAGGTTGAATATGGGTTCTATACACATATGACATGGATGCAAGAAGGAACTCACCACAGAGTTCGAATGATTTTGAGGCTCATTTTAGTAGACCCATATGACAAGAGATGGCACATATAGATATGTAGAATATCACTCAATGCTGAGTGTGAATAATGGACAATTGACAGCTTCATGACAAAGCTTGGGCTTTACCAGAAGTAAAGTTGTTCCTAACCTTTACCTTAAGGTTGTGGATGATGAACCTATCATACCATTATTGTATGATGATGATCTCTTTCTGACAAGGAATGAGAAACAGGTCATGAAAATGGCTGCAGAAATGAAAATGAAAGATCTCGGATTAATGCACTACTTCTTAGGTCTAGAAGTATGGCAAGATCCAAAAGGAATCTTTTAATTCAAGGTAAGTATGCTGTGAAGTTTCTAAAAAGATTTTATATGTTGGAGTATAAATCCATGGCCACTCCCATGGACTCCAACTTGAAGTTGTTAGTTAATGACTCATCATATTTAGTGGACCTAACCCTATATAGACAAATCATTGGGTCATTGATGTATTTAACAAATACTAGGCCAGATATATGCTTTGCTGCAAATACCCTAAGTCAGTATCTAGTAGAACCTAGAAAGGTTCACTTAATAACTACAAAGCATGTAGTGAGGTACCTAAAAGGTACATTAGATTTTGGTCTATATTATCTTGGAGGTCATGAACTCCGTTTACATGGTTACTCAGATTCTGATTGGGAAGGAAGTGCCTCAGACAGAAAGAGTACATCAGGTGGATGTTATAGTCTTGAATCTGCCATGATCTCATGGTTCAGCAAGGAACAATCTAGTGTGGCTCTCAGTACTGCTGAAGCAGAATATATATATAGCTGTCTGCTCTGCCAGCTGTGAAGCAGTGTGGCTTCAGAAGCTATTATATGGAGTGTTTGACTTAGAAATGAATTCCACTATGATTGTATGTGACATTCAAAACTGCATCAAGATAGAAAATCTTGTATTCCACGATACGTCAAAAACACATAGAGATCCGATACTTCTATATACAAGATATGGTGCAGAGAGGAGCTATCATGCTCGAGTATATAAGCACTGAGGATCAGATTGCTAATATCTTGACTAAACCTCTGTCTCGAGTAAAGTTTGAATACTTCCGAGACAAGCTTGGTATAGTCTAGAAGGACCCTCCTCGAAAGGGGGAGTAGCATAGTATCTGATAACAAGTCTGTCTCATCAATGATGAGGTTACCTATTTACTGCACCTAGTTACTTAGAATTATTTAGATTTAGGAATCTTATATTTTTTCTTTTGATGATAGATGTATACATGCTTTTGATGATATATGTATACATGCTTTTGATGATAGATATTATGCATGTTTTGATGATAGATGTTATGCATGTTTTGATGATGAGGATACATGTTTTGTTATACATGTTTTGATGATGAGGATACATGTTTTGTTATACATGTTTTGATGATGAGGATACATGATTGACACATGTTTTGATGAAGTTCTTGGTAAACATGTGAGGGGATTGGATCATCCCTGGACTTTAGTCCAAAAGAAGAGACGTAGACATATGTCTTCGAGAATGAAGTCCTTGGTGGACTTGAGGGGATTGGATCATCCCTGGACTTCAGTCCTAAAGAGAGCCGTAGACGTATGTCTTCGAGAATGAAGTCCTTGGTGGACTTGAGGGGATTGGATCATCCCTGGAATTCAGTCCTAAAGAGAGCCGTAGACGTATGTCTTCGAGAATAAAGTCCTTGGTGGACTTGAGGGGATTGGATCATCCCTGGACTTCAGTTCGAAAGAAGAGCCGTAGATGTATGTCTTCGAGAATGAAGTTCTTGGTGAATATGTGAGGGGATTGGATCATCCCTGGACTTCAGTCCGAAAGAAGAGCCGTAGACGTATGTCTTCGAGAATGAATTTCTTGGTGAACATGTGAGGGGATTGGATCATCCCTGGACTTCAGTCCGAAAGAAGAGCCGTATACATATGTCTTCGAGAATGAAATCCTTGGTGGACTTGAGGGTATTGGATCATCCCTGGACTTCAGTCCTAAAGAGAGCCGTAGACATGATGTCTTCGAGAACAAAATCTTGAATGAACAGGTAAGGGGATTGGATCGTCCTCGGACTTTGGTCCTGTGAATTGAACCGTAGACATGAGGTCTCCGAGAATTGAATAGGATTGTATCATCCCTGAGCTTCGGTTCAAAAGGTACATGATAGGACTGGATCGTCCCTGAGCTTCAGTTCAAAAGGTACATGATAGGACTGGATCGTCCCTGGACCTCGGTTCAAAATGTACATGACAAATCCTAGAATTGTTCTAGGTTACATCCAGCATGAAACAGGGCTGGCTCTGTAGATGTGATACATCCAGCATGAAACATGGCTGGCTCTGTAGATATGATACATCCAGCATGAAACAGGGCTGGCTCTGTAGATATGATACATCCAGCATGAAACAGGGCTGGCTCTGTAGATGTGATACATCCAGCATGAAACAGGGCTGGCTCTGTAGATGTGATACATCCAGCATGAAACAGGGCTGGCTCTGTAGATGTGATACATCCAGCATGAATCAGGGCTGGCTCTGTAGATGTGATACATCTAGCATGAAACAGGGCTGGCTCTGTAGATGTGATACATCCAGCATGAAACAGGGCTGGTTCTGTAGATGTGATACATCCAGCATGAAACAGGGCTGGCTCTATAGATGTGATACATCCAGCATGAAACAGGGCTGGCTCTGTAGATGTGATACATCTAGCATGAAACAGGGATGGCTCTGTAGATGTGATACATCCAGCATGAAACAGGGTTGGCTCTGTAGATATGATACATCCAGCATGAAACAGGGCTGGCTCTGTAGATGTGATACATCCAGCATGAAACAGGGCTGGCTCTGTAGATGTGACACATCCAGTATGAAAAAGGACTGGCTCTGTGGCTGTAAATCCTAGATTTGATCTAGGTCACATCCAGTATGAAAAAGGACTGGCACTGTGGTTGGGATTGGATCATCCCTAGACATGAGACTTGTCTTAAAGAGATAAGGATTGATCATCCTGGAACTTGATCTGGATTGCATCATCCATGGACCTATGTCCTAAAGAGAGCAGGATAGATCATCCTGTAATATGATCATGTGCTGAGGATGCTGCCGATCGTGTGATGACGATGCTGATCGTATGATGACGATGCTGATCGTATGATGACGATGCTGATCGTGTGATGATGATGGTGTCGATCGTGTGATGATGATGCTGATCGTATGATAATGATGTTGATCGTGTGATGACGATGTTTCCGATCGTGTGATGACGATGTTGATCGTATGATGACGATGCTGCTGATCGTGTGATGACGATGCTGATCGTATGATGATGATGCTGATCGTATGATTGTTGATGTATATGTAACTTCGGAATGTATTTCACATATATGTATATTGTATTCCTATAGAGATGTTATTATTCCTCTATACGGAAGTGTCGTCATTTATATTGTAAGTGTCGTAACTTATACTTGATGGGTTATTAGACCACCTTGTTTGGGGTCGGCCCTGTATAATTCATGTGGGTCAAAGGGTTATTAGACCACCCTATTGGGGGTCGGCCATGTGGGTCAAAGGGTTATTAGACCACCCTATTGGGGGTCGGCCCATTTAGCATTATATTATGTGGTTAAGTTCGAGCCTACATGAGTTAGGTAAAAAGGAAAGTCAAGTCAAGTATAAATAGAGTGCGGGAGGCACTCTATTTGTTCACTCACTTCTCACACATGCTCTCAAGGAGGAGAGGCGCACTTATGGAGGAGGAGGATCTGCTGCTAGGTTATGTCTATCTCTTGGTTGGTTGTATCATTGCTCTATCTATCTCTGAGGAAGTTATTGGGGTTTTTCACCTTTATGGTTTTCCCCAAGTAAATCTTTGTGTCTCTTGTGTGCTTGCATTATTGTCTCCATGATTGATATGTTGTAGATATGTTGTACATGTTGTTCTCTCAGTTAAGATCCTAGATCATATTGAAGTAAATTCAGAAAATTTAACATGGTATCAGAGCTAGCCTGAAAGAAGGCATGATATGGCATGTATGACACTTGTTGCACTTACGATGCTAGGGCTTGATATAGAAAAAACCAGTCATCGTAGCACTTTCGCTATAAATCCGTTTTGGAAAAGTTTTCGGATCTGAAATTGTTACAGGACGAAGCTAAAATCTCCAGGTACCTTGTGTCCAAAGGACAACCTCTAATTCGTTTTAATTTGTGATTTATGATCTGTACAATATAGGGTTTCTGCCTCTTCCAGATCTGAGTCAAAATCAGGTGACCTTGGGAAAAAGGTCATAACTTGGGCTAGGAAGCTCCAAATGAAATTTCGTAAAAAGTGACAGGTAGTACACAGTCTTTAATATCTCAGAAAACTTTTTCAGAGGCCGAATTGGAACCAGTGACACGTGGAACGCCGTACAAGTTCGCTCTACTGTTTTATCCCATAAACAGGTCACGTTGCGACACTTGGCATAACTCTCTCTCAGAAAATCCAATGGAGGTCATACCTATCAGGATGGAAAGATAACAGGCATAGCTATCTCAGAAAACGTTTTCAGAGGCCGAAGTTCAAACAGTGACACGTGGCACGCCGTACAAGTTCGCTCTTCTGTTTTATCCCAAAACAGGTCACGTTGCGACATTTGGCATAACTCTCTCTCAGAGAATCCAATTGAGGTCAGACCTGTCAGGATGGAAAGGTAACAGGTCAGGCTATCTCAGGAAACTTTTTTCAGACCCTGTGGATCAAAAATTTTAGAGTTACACCAGAAACAATCAGGTACATATTTCTGTCAAAACAAAATTATTTTTTGGTACCTTCATTCATGGCTTCCGGAATTTAGGGCTTTGAAGAAAGTTGGAATTTTTGTAATCAGAGACCACGGCTGAATGCTACTCATCAAAATAAAAATTTAGAGACCAAAATCAGAATTTTTGGTTGGGAAGAAGGCCGGGCTTGATCAGACCCTAGTTCGGGACTTTGATCAGGAAAGTGGAAAATTAGGGCTTCTGTAAAAATGGGAATTTTTGAAATCTGAGACCACGGCTGGAATCTCCTCAGAAAAATAGAAGCTTAGAGCTTTGGATCAAACCTTTTGATTGGGAAAAAGAGTGGGATTCATCAAACCCCAGTTCAGGGTCACATCTAGTGAATCCGGAAGTTTCAAAGACAAAATTGAGGAGTGAAACTTTGCAGTTTTCAAATTATGAATATACCAATTTGATCAGCTCATCAAGGCGCATATTTCTATCCTTTCGGAAGTTTGAAATTCAAAGTTTGAATTTTTGGGGTTTCTCTTACAAACCCATATCCAGCTCCAGGTCCAGTTCTTGCACATCAAGTGGATTGGGTTAATCCTAGAAGAAGATGGATTGGTCACCTACATAGGTGAAGAAGTTCCTGTTTCAGAGGGAGATGAGGCTAAGGCCTTACATAAGAAGATTACAAGCGATCTCGACAGGTATGACTCATCGAGGTATGTTTTGATATTTGTCCATGATTAAGTTTATGGTATGTTTGTCTTCATGTTATTACAGTTAAGTACAATTTTGTTTTTAGATTTGTCGTATCACCTTAACAAAATTATGAATGCATGATAGAAGATATTCATTATTTAGGGTGTTGACACTTATGATTGTACTAATGCATTATGGTGTTGTATGAGGTTTATGTTGTCTACTAACATGAAAGGTACACCAAGAAAGACAAATCATGTTCTAGTCCAAGAACATATGATCATGATAACATGAGGACAAAGATTCATCCATTGTCATGGATCTCATAGAAGATCCATTTACGAGGTATGTATAACTTGGTTTTGTAATGGTTAACTTATGAGACATGCAGGTTACTAGCACAAGTCATTGACGAAGAACAAGAAGACATTATGCGGGTATGTTAGACATAAATAGCTAGCATGCTAATCCAGGTATGTTTTTCCTATATCAAGCTAGAATCCTACCTTGGGTTAGGATCTTATACTGTTGTGTTGTTGATAATGATTATTCATGAAGTCATAGGTTTGAATAATCATGATTGTATGCATATTATGTTTCTTACCATAATTGATGATATGACTAACCAGAAGAATCATGATGGTATAGGTTTGAATAATCACAGGTTTTATGCATATTATATCTCTTATCTTGATTGATGATTCAACTAACCTGAAGAGTCATAGGTTTGAATAATTACAGGTTTAGACATGTTATGTTTCTTATGATTTGACTAACCATAAGAATCCTACATAAAATGCTAATGCTTATTATTTTCTGTTTGAAATGATCATGACTATACATGCTTGAGATTATTGTGTTTTAATAGTATACTAATGAATGTATGATTTTATATGAGATCACAAGGATAACACAATCATGATACTAATAAGCATGCATAGAAACCAAGGATGAATATGAGTTCAAGAACAGGTAATCTAGGAAGCAAAGATCAAGAGGGAGTACACTCCAGTGGTGTATGCAAGGATGCAGATATTCAGAGGGAGTTGACCATCTCTCCACAACAGAAAGGTGTAGAAGAAGCTACTTCATATTAGGACTCCAGCAGCTCCTGCAAGGAAGCAAAGACTCAGAGGGATTCCACCCAACGAACAAACAAAGATAAGTATTTGAATTGTCATTTCTTAAATAATACTGTTCAATGATGTATATGCTCATGTTCCTAGACTTAGGATATGTATTGCGCATATTAAAATAGTTGCATTAATGAACAGTATACTACTAACATACATGGGTAAGTGGCCTATGGCACTGTACAACATTCCATTGCTACTTATCTAGAATGAAACCTCTTTGCTGACATGTTGGGAGTTGTGCACACTCTTAACAATGTTCTGGTAGAGATTGGAAGGCATCTAGAAAGTTACGGAATATGGATAAATGTTGTATTGAAGCATTGGCTAAGATAATTACATGACTGTATGGCATATTTCTTTATGTGTAAGAATTTGTTCTGAAAACTATGAGATGTTTTCTAATCATGCAATTTAACTTGTTGTGTAGGAAAGATCGTATGCCATCTCCTACAAAAGAAGAACTACAACATTTGTTCCAGCAACAAAGATATCTATTGAAGATATTGAAGATATTGAAGTTCCCAGGATCTGGGATGAAGAAATGAAATGCCATGATCCGTCGATCATGAAGAATGATGTTTGGGATGTAATCCCAAGACATAAAGGGAAGTTTACTATGACTTCCAAATGGAACTATCAGATCAAGCATGTTGCAGATGGTAGCATTGAGAAATATAAAAGTGATGAAATAGAAGATACACCAGATGGATTCAAGACAGCTTCCTTGAATGGTGTAGTTGAAGAAGAAGTGTATGTAGAGCAGCCACTTGGTTCTGAGACACATGATAGGAAATCATATATGTGCAGAACTTGGTATGGTGAAGATAGATTGATTGCCGACACGCAGCGGAAGCTTACTACCGAGTTCGAGATGAAGAACTTGGGGATGATGCACTATTTGTTTTTTTGGCATGGAGGTGTGGCAGAGTGCAGATAGAATCTTCCTTGGACAAGGGAAGTATGCAGTAGAGATCCCAAAGAGGTTCGGGATGATGGATTGCAAGGCCATGGCCAGACCTATGGCATCAAATCTGAAGCTTCTATGTGATGCTTCATCTGAGCCGATTGATGTCTCTATGTATCGCCAGATGATTGGGTCCTTGATGTACTTGACAAACATGAGACCAGACATTTGCTTTGCTGTGAACACATTGAGCCAGTTCCTGATGGATCCGAGGAGTGTTCACCTGGTTGCTGTAAAGCATGTTCTGAGGTACCTGAAGGGTACAGTGGATTATGGGCTCAGGTATGAGGCGAATCAAAAGTTTAACCTGCAGGGTTATGTTGATTCAGATTGGGCTGGCAGTGCTGCAGATAGGAAGAGCACATCTGGGTGCTGCTTCAATATGGGATCAGGTGTGATCTCTTGGTTTAGCAGGAAGCAGTCCTGCGTAGCACTGAGTACAGCTGAGGCAGAGTATGTTGCAGCCTGTTCAGCTAGTTGTGAGGCAGTATGGCTACGGAAGCTACTGTCTGAGTTATTTGATCTCCATTGGAAGCTACTGGTATCTTCTGTGATAACCAGAGTTGTGTGAAGCTGTCCGAGAATCCAGTGTTTCATGACAGGTCGAAACACATAGAGATCAAATATCACTATATCAGGAATATGGTATAGAGAGGAGCTGTGAAGCTCCTGTATGTTGCGACGGACGAGCAGATTGCAGATGTGCTGACGAAGCCACTAGCCAGGGTGAAGTTCGAGTACTTCAGAGAGAGGCTTGGCGTTCTTCAGATCGAGGACACTTCGAGGAAGAAGTGATGGACACATTTGCTGAAGCCATTCCAAGCATGTGGGAAGGAGGATCCTTCACATGGCTGTGGATGTAAGCGCTGGATGATGAGCATCAGGATGATGTTCTGGTTTCTGCCTGGATATGATCAGTTGGATCATTTATGTATGTACGCATCATGTTGGATGCTGGATATGATCGGTTGGATCATGTATCTTTGTATGATCAGGTAGATCATGGATGATGATGGATACATTGTGTGGATCATGTATCTTTGTATGATCAGGTAGATCATGGATGCTGATGGATACATTGTGTGGATCATGTATCTTTGTATGATCAGGTAGATCATGTATGCTGATGGATACATTGTGTGGATCATGTATCTTTGTATGATCAGGTGGATCATGTATGTTGATGGATACATTGTGTGGATCATGTATCTATGTATGTATCAGGTGGATACTTGGATGATCGTGGATGACAAGCTTCTCCAGATGACATGCAGCAGGATGTTGCAGTGATGATGATTAGGATGATCATGTGTACATCAGGATGATGTTTGATGAGTATCAGATGATACTTTGTGGCCGTGGATCAGGTTGTGCAGGAAAGCATGTAATTTGTGCCCTGGGAGATTTGCAGATGGTCTTTCAAGGTTTTGCCTATGGCATGTAATTCGGTGCCCTGGGACATCTGGAAAATGCTCTTGCGAGGTTTTGCTTGGGAGGACATGTAATTTGTGCCCTGGGAGATTTCAGGTCGGAGTTGTGTACCCGTAACATCCTGAGATGCTCTTGCGAGGTTTTGTCCTATGGCATGTAATTTGCTCCTGGGAGATCTGGACAGGATGAAAAAGGCCTCAGATGCTTCAGCCAGGTTTTGCCATGACCACATGTAATTTGCTCCTGGGAGATCTGGACAGGATGAAAAAGGCCTCAGATGCTTCAGCCAGGTTTTGTGGTGGACCACATGTAATTTGCTCCTGGGAGATCTGGACAGGATGAAAAAGGCCTCAGATGCTTCAGCCAGGTTTTGTGGTGAGATCACATGTAATGTGCTCCTGGGAGATCCGACAGGTAGAGCCGCGTGCTCGTAACAGCCTGGGATGCTTCAGCCAGGTTTTGTGATGGGTCACATGTAATGTGCTCCTGGGAGATCCTACAGGTAGAGCTGTGTGCTCGTAATAGCCTGGGATGCTGCAGCCAGGTTTTGTGACGCACGTAATAAGTCCTGAGGATTCCACAGTATGGCCAGTGATGATGAAGACCTGCAGGTGGTGGGCCTACATCCAGTATGAAAAAGGACTGGCTCTGTAGAACTTCCTATGACGAGTAGATTCAGAGATTGATTGAGATAGCAGCAGCAGTGACGATGATGATGACTCGATGATGATTATCCAGTGACGATGATCCAGAGAAGATGACTTGTGCTAGAAGAACTGTGCTGAGAAATACCTTCCTAGTTAAGAGGGAGTGTTGATGTATATGTAACTTCGGAATGTATTTCACATATATGTATATTGTATTCCTATAGAGATGTTATTATTCCTCTATACGGAAGTGTCGTCATTTATATTGTAAGTGTCGTAACTTATACTTGATGGGTTATTAGACCACCTTGTTTGGGGTCGGCCCTATATAATTCATGTGGGTCAAAGGGTTATTAGACCACCCTATTGGGGGTCGGCCATGTGGGTCAAAGGGTTATTAGACCACCCTATTGGGGGTCGGCCCAGTTAGCATTATATTATGTGGTTAAGTTCGAGCCTACATGAGTTAGGTAAAAAGGAAAGTCAAGTCAAGTATAAATAGAGTGCGGGAGGCACTCTATTTGTTCACTCACTTCTCACACATGCTCTCAAGGAGGAGAGGCGCACTTATGGAGGAGGAGGATCTGCTGCTAGGTTATGTCTATCTCTTGGTTGGTTGTATCATTGCTCTATCTATCTCTGAGGAAGTTATTGGGGTTTTTCACCTTTATGGTTTTCCCCAAGTAAATCTTTGTGTCTCTTGTGTGCTTGCATTATTGTCTCCATGATTGATATGTTGTAGATATGCTGTACATGTTGTTCTCTCAGTTAAGATCCTAGATCATATTGAAGTAAATTCAGAAAATTTAACAATGATGACGGTGCTGCTGATCGTGTGATGACGATGCTGATGATCGTATGATGATGATGCTGATGATCGTGTGATGACGATGCTGATGATCGTGTGATGACGATGCTGATGATCGTGTGATGAGGATGCTGATGATCGTGTGATGACGATGCTGATGATCGTTTAACGACGATGCTGATGATCGTGTGATCGTGTGATGACGATGATGATGACGATGCTGATGATCAAGTAATATCAACTCTGATGATGTTGATGTTCCAGTAACTAGTTGAGTTACTGATGATGATGAATTGAAGAAAGCTTCCAATGATATATAGATGATGTAGTCAATGACTCCTTGTTCCTGCAGATGTTGTTATAATATCCTTCTCGTTAAGGGGGAGTGTTGAATATTGTAACTTCTAAGAATATTATATTTGTACATTATTTATTCCGGAGATGTTCCATCCCTCCGAGGTGATTCTATTATGTATCCGGAGATGTTTATTCCTCCGACGAGTTGTGGCAACTAGGGTTATTAGACCCACCATGTGGGGGTCGGCCCAGTCAGTTATAATAGGGTATTTAACCTAATGGTTAAATACGAGCCTACATGTACTTGTGTAAAATATATGTCAAAGTAGTGTATAAATAGAGGAGGTGTGTTCCTCATTTGACACACTCACACACTTGAAAAGAGGAGCACTTGTTTGGGAGATTTGCTAAGGAGGATTAGAAGGAGGGAGAACATCTTGTATTTTGGTTTATCATCTTATTGAGGAAAGCTTTGCTGGGTTTTCTACCCCATGAGGGTTTCCCAGGATAAATCTGTGTCTCTTGTGTTTATGCTATGCTTGTTGTTTCTTCAGTGATCCTGTATATGCTATTATTGTGAAATAGAATGTAATGCTTTTATTTTCTGTCTTAGCATATTGAATTTTAACACTCCTGTGTCCACATCGACGCTCCAGCATATGCTTCTGCTCACGTTTTGAGGAGACGAATGCTCAGTTATTCGAATTGGAAAGGATTGACACCAAGGAGATGGGTAGATGCCCCCCGCACTATTATGTATCATTTAATCAGTAGTTACAAACATTTAAACACCTCTATTAGTAGAGAGGTCGACTCTGTCGACCCTCTCACCATTGTAACTTATAAATAGTCGCCTCTATGATTGAGACGAGTCAGTTTTTAGTTTTCTAAATTTACGATGGTTTTTCAGTCCTAGTCCAAGCATTTGCAGTCGTAGATAGTGTGAAGACAGAGTCTATCATTTTTCTCAAGTTAATGGAAGCAGCAGCTTGTTGATGTTCTACTGGTAGTCGTTTAAGTTGAGCTAGTTCACCCTCCGATTGATGGGAAGGGCCCCTCATCAACTGGAGGTTTTATTTACATTTTCTGCATTTCTTTTCTTGCAATTAACTAGTTTATTTCCTGTGTGTGTAATCTAATTTTTTTTCCTGTGTGTATAATCTTCATTCCTCTGTAATCTATATTCTGCTGTCAATACAACCTTCCTTCTTCTTAGTAGAATGGTCGACCAATAGTTCAGTAGTTTGATAATTTGTAGTTTGTTTTTCAATCCTTCTTCCATCATCATAATTAGATATTTCTTCCAACTTATTCCATAGTTAGCATTCATTTCCTTCTTCTCTTCTTTCATAGTTTTTATTCCTGTTTGTTGTAGGTTAATTCTTCTTCCTTCTATTCTAACCTTCTCTTTTCCTCTATTCCAACTTTCTTCCTACTTCTCATAGAATCATTCTTTCTCTTAGATAATGATTTGCATAGATAATTTCTTAGCCTCTAATCATCTCTCTCTTGCTTTCTATGCACTGTAGGATCATTTGCATAAATCCAGCTGGTAATTAAATCATTCAAAAAATCTTCTTTCCCTCACTCTAAAACATTTTCCTCCATTCGTATTTTCATTCGAACTGCCTTTCAGACCAGCATTCAGATCGTCATTCGGACCTGTGTGTTTTCTGTGTTATTTTAGGCTTTTTTCCGAATCTAATTTCTTCTGCCTCTTAGTCATCATTCTTCATGTTCCTCCTTAATAGTTTGAGATGTAATTTAATCTTGTTTTATGATATTTGGAGTTTTTAATTCAATTGTCATCATTGTTTCCTCCTTTCCTACTTCTTCTTTATCCTCTTCTCACCTTTCTTCCAAACTTTAGTTCTTTAACCAGTTTTGTTACTTAGTTGCTGTTCAGAATGTATGAATGTTGTTCCTAAGTAGTTTATTTTTAAGTTATAGTTGATAATTCCATTTTCCAAGTTGTTTTAGCTTGACAGTTTCTATTTAGTAAAGATGTTCATGTTTTAAGATTTGGATTAATATTAAATATCTTTATCAAGTTTTCTACTTGCTTCCAAATCTAATATAGTTCAGTTTAATATCTTTGTTAAGTCTTTTGATTGCTTCTACTTACATTAGTTTCATGTTGTTCACATATCGATAGACAGTAGTTCATAATCTTTAAAATAAGCAATAGTTTGTTGATTTTTAGTTTACATTTGTTTGTAGAAGTTAAGTTAGATTTACTTCCATTTAGCTTCCTCATTACATTTGAAAGTCATTACGATATATTTACTTCAGTTCCTATTACATTTGATGTACGTAATCAAGAGTGGAATTAAATGGTTTAGTCTAAATTTTTGTACATTTACAAGTTCTCCCTATTAAACATCTAATATCCATAGCTCTGATTCTGTCCATAGTTGTTATCTGGAAGTTGAATTTGGTAGTTTCTTACTTTTCTAGAAGTAGTTTGTGTTCCAGTATTTGTTTCTATTTTCTTATTAATTAACCATAGAGGTAGATTAGTATGATTTAGTACTATTCTGATATGTGATTTAAGTGTATTCTAAGATATTTAACTCAGTTTTTCATTTTGAAAGATCTTTCGATCTTTTTCCTTACTAAACATTTTTAGGTCTGACAAACCTGAAACTGTAGAACCTTTTCTACCTTGGCATATATTTTGCTTTCAACTCTAAGTTTACTGATCCTGGTTGATAATTAATCTTAGGTGTTGTTTTTAATTTGAGATAGCTCACATACCCAACAATGCTTTTATCTTATTACAAAATGGTCCACATGACCGACTCAACTAACAATTTGTATGCTTTCGCGAATTCCGTGAAGGGTCCTTCTTCCACGGAATGACCCTTCCGCACCTGTCGGCTTCCACACTTCCTGTGGATCTATCTTGTGCTAATAGGACCCCAACACAAACTTGTGGCTTTTCCCAAGCCACCTTAGTTGGACACTGCTGGTTTGGTGTACTGCTGTTGGAAGTCGTTATAGGTTGTTTGAATCTGGTCGACTATCTCTTTGACTGATGCTCGGAGTTGCGCACTCTCTATCACTTGCTAATCTGTTGGGTGGTCGCATACTTTCTGTCATACCTCCTGCAATTGCTCCTAGACCTGTTTTATTACTAGTACTACTCGTGCTATGAGGGCTTCAGCCTTTGTCTGGAGCTCATCCAAATGTGCAGCTCGTTGTTGCTTCCTTTCGTGGGGTTTTTCAGCCCACTACTTCATACTTTGCATTTCCACGGCCTTTGCTACTCGCATCATTGTGGGAAACATTTTGAATGATCCCTTCAAAGTTTCCAACTGCTCTTCTGCTTCACGGAGCGTTCTCTTTAGTGCGGTTAACTGGTCATCCTCAACCAACCTATCCCAAAAATCTGTGAGGCTTACCGCAACTTGCTATGCCGCTTGTTCCATCTTCTGAATCTCTACCACTACTTCCTCTATCGTCGTCTGTTGACTCTGAATTTGTGCCAATGGTGTGTTGGGTGTCAATCGAGTCTGGAGCTTCGCATTTTCCTTTCTGAGATCGGTAATCGCTATGCCGAGCATAATAGCTTGAGCTTCCGGGGAAACATCTGGATCTAGAGCTACCTTTTCACATGCCTGCGCAAGTGCTCTTTCTAACCTTGTCCACTCCTTTGCAACCTTTTACTTCGTAGTAACTGTTGTAGACTGATCCTCGATGACCTTCTCTTTCCTAGCTAGGGATTCTTCTAATCGAGCCTTCTCCTCGATGGCTTGTATTTTCACAGCCAGTGCTGCGGTGTGTTTATCTCGAAGGTGTTGTGCCTCCTCCTCACGGTGTTGTAGTTGCTTCTTATATTCGACCATCTTGTTGTGCATTGCAGCCTCGTGATTGCGGATTTTTGCGCTTGCTACCGCTTGGACTCGGTGTAGTGTCAACATTGGAAGAAAGTTGAAATCAACCAGACTCAACATTGTTGCGGCCAGACTCTACTGTCTGTTCCTTCGCGTCGGTCTCATGTTTTGCGTTCTCCTTCTGGTTGGCGGAAGCTGCGTCTTCCTTCGCCGGGTCTCGTCATCCTGTTGTCTGCTCCTTTTTTATATCCTTCATATCTACAGGAACCTTCCATGTTTCTGTCCATTTGGTGATGATGTTATCGAGCTTGGCCTCGTTGAGCTTGCACTGTGTCCTCATCCATTGTTCGTTCAGATCTGCGTGGGCCCAGAGGTAAATCATGTGTTCTTCGATGGATATTTGGGCGAGGGGGTGATACTTTGTCACAACTTGCAGTGTGATCTGCGGTATCATCTGTGCGTCCATCCGCATCCTTTCGAGCCATATATAAAACTGTATGACATTTTCCTTCTATCGTTCTTTGTCAGTGGTCGCCCATAAGTTTTGGTACCGCGCACCATCGCACACTCACGGTTCCATGGGATCCACCCCCTGATAGTCATCTAGTTCCCTCCATGATTTTAACACAATGAGGAGGAGTAACCGTGAATATGTGAACGGTCTTCCATTTTCATGTGCATCATACGTGCCCTTGGTCAATTCATGTAGTAGGAACTGAGCCCAGGTCATTTTTTCTCCTGCAGCGCACCGTTCTGCAGCTGTGAGGACACCTGAACTACATTGCAGTGGTCAGTTTTTATGTGTTACTTTGACCACAAGTATCTTCATCGCTACTCTAACTGCATGGTTCTTAATTGTGTTGATCAGGTATCCTTGGGAATATTTCTCTACACCATACTTTATGGCCAATTGTTCAGCTAATTTCTTGTCATTGTCCTTACCCTGGAAAAATTGTGAGGGTCGGCTCCCTCTTGAGGCATGCCGGTGATTCTGGAAATGAGGTCGACTGTGACTGGGATTATTTCATGTAGCCAGAGGGATATTTCATGGAAGCACCCGAGGATTTTCTTGACGCATGGGTTAACTTGTGCCAAGTGCCCAAAATGCGGTAGGAGGGTTAACTTGTGCCAAGTGCCCTTCTTTTTCTCCCGACCAGTGTTGGGGGGTCGAGTCGCGCTCCTCTTTTTCTTGTGGGGGACTGTAGACATGATTTCTGGCTGCTCTTGCATAACCTGTGTGGGGAATGGTCTTTCAGTGCTAGTGCTAGAGACATACACTTCCATTCGGCTCTTTAGATACTACTATGTTTCCCCATCGGCTCCTTTGAGATTTATAACGCTGGTCGGTAGACTCCCTCCAATCGTAGGTCATGATTACCAAATCTAGCCGGGGTGTGCCAAATCCATCACGTGCGTTGGTATTAACTCTTTTTGTTCTCATTTTTTACCATTGTCCCATGTGGTGTAACTGCAACATTTATGGTCTTTATTGTTGGTTTAGACCTTCATGCATCGTGGCAGCTTCTAACTTGGTTATAATGTGTCGACAACTTTTTATTTTTATTTTTTAATTTTTTAATTTTTATTTATTTATTTATTATTATTATTATTTTTTACACCGACACAACGAATGTCACTGTGTCGATACATCGTTGTTGATGTATATGTAACTTCGGAATGTATTTCATATATATTTATTGTACCCTTATTAGAGATGTGTTATTCCTCTATAAGGAAGTGTCGTCATGTGGACTGACAAGTGTCACAAGTGTGTGTACTTGCCATAGGTTATTAGACCACCATGTGGGGTCGGCCCTGAGTTATATATATTATAATGTGGATGTACCTAGCTAGACAAGTCGGCCCCATAAGGTCACTGGGAAAATAGATTAGTATAAATAGAGATCAGGTGATCTCTATTTAGATCATTCGGAAAAGTACATCTCTCTCACTCAGAAAGTGGCGCACTAGTGAGGAGGAGGATCATCTTCTACTAGGAGACTATCTCAGTGTATTTTGGTTGTACTTTGGTTGAGCCATTTCTCTCTCTATCTCTGAGGAAGTTGTGGGGTTTTTCACCTTAGGGTTTTCCCCACAGAAACTCTGTGTCTCTTGTCTCTCATGCTTTTGATTCTTGTGATGCTTGTCATGCTTACTGTGATTGTCATGCATTGATATACTGTATATGTTGTTCTCTCAATAAAGATCCTAGAGTATTGTGAATTAATGCTCAAAATTTAACATGGTATCAGAGCTAACCTGAGAAGAAGACATTTTGCAGTGACGAAAATTTACGTTTCTTGTTTATTGGGTTTCTCTCCGCATATTTTGGAAAACCAGTATAGTAGATTGACTCTACTCATCAAGGCGCATCTATCTATACAATCAGAATTCAATTCCGAGCATTTTCAGATTTGGCCCTAAAAATTAGGGTTTCTACAAAAATAGGAATTTCTGGAATCTGAAGACACAGTTGAAAGCTACTTGCAAAATTCAAAGTTTAGAGCTTTGGATCGAGATTTTTGGCTGGGTAGATCTCCGGGAAACCCAAACCCTAATTCAGGGCTCTCCCTAGTGAACCCCGGAGGACAAAAAGTCAAATCTGAATGGTAAAACTTTGCTGATCTCAAATTTTGAATGCACCAGGATGATCAGCTCATCAAAGCGCATCTTCCTATCCTTTTAGAAATTTGAAATACATATTTTGAATTTTTTAGGGTTTCCCGACAAACCCTAATCTGGGACCAGATCCAGTTTTCAGCATTTCAAGTGGTAAGACCTAAATCTTTTCTATTTCCATTTGAAGTACTCTTTAAGATGTCTCTCCACACCAAGCTTGAGGATAAGATTGAAGGGGATGATAACTTCCAAACCTGGAATTATAGGATTGGGTTAATCCTGGAAGAGAATGAGTTGGACTCATATATAAAAGAAGACATCCCTATCCTAGAGGATGAAGAGGCCAAGGTATTGCATAAGAAGAACTTGGTCAAGGCAAAGAGAATCATTGTTGATTCTATCAAAGACCATCTCATACCCCATGTATCTTCTCTTAAGACACCCAAGGAGATGTTTGACTCTTTGACCAAGCTATTTGAAGGGAAGAACATAAATCGGAAGATGACCCTGTGAAACCAATTGAAAGGAGTAAAGTTTCAGAATGGAGAAACCATTCAATCTTATTTTTCAAGGGTCTCCTAGATCAAGGAACAACTAGAAGCAGTGGATGAAATGGTGGAGAATGGTGAAGTGGTGATGACCACTCTAAATGGCCTACCTAGGTCATGGGATTCCTTTATTCAAGGAATTTGTGCAGGGAAGAAGTTGATCTCCTTCAACAGATTGCGGGAAGAATGCTCTAAAGAAGAAGCTAAACTTATAGCTCATGAGGAAAAGATGGGAGGTGAAGATCAAGCTCTTGTATCTCACACCAAAAGAAGCAAGCTCAAGAAGGAGCACTCTCGCCACAAGAGATCCTATCAAAAGAATAAGAAGGATCTAAGATGCTTCACATGCAATGAGAAGGGTCACTTTGCTTCAGATTGTCCCAAGAACAAAAGGGATAATAACAACAACTCCAGCAAGAAGAAGAAGGGCAGCAAAAGAAAGTTTCATGCTCATGCTGTCGAGGATGATAAACCTCCAAAGAATAAGGCTAGGGAAAAAAGTGATGATAGTGATGTTGACTCATCAAGTGAAGAAGAGTATGTTCTAATATCTGCTCTCACAGGTACCATATCCCATGGTTTTAATGATTGATTGATTGATAGTGGAGCTTCCAAACACATGACTGGGTTTAAGGAATCTTTTGTGAATCTATCTGAACATGAATCACCCCATAAGGTGAAACTTGGGGTTGATTATCAATTCCCAATCAAAGGAAGTGGTGAAGCCTCCTACAACCTAGATTCTAGAAAATCTTTGAAGATGAAAGAAGTCCTTTATGTACATGGGTTCAAGAATAACTTACTCTCCATCTCTGCACTATATGCAAAAGGTATGAGGGTTGCATTTGTGGATGGCCAAGTCCTAATATGGCCAAAGGGAAAGACCATAGATGATGCAGTAGTGATTGGAGAGCAAGAGGGAGGTTTGTATAAATTGAAGGGACAACCTGAACATGCCATGGTACATGAATCCATGGATCCAAGTGAACTTTGGCATAGAAGACTTGCTCATATGCACTATAGGGCACTTCCAATTGCAAGCAAGGTTGTAGAAGGTCTTCCTGAAATCAAGACCAAACATGAAGGTGTTTGCAAAGGATGTGCAAAAGGTAAGAACATTAAGAAGGCTTTCCCAAGCAGTGAAAGGCAAAAGATATCCTGGAAATCATCCACTCAGATGTATGTGGTCCTATGTCATCCAGTTCTCTAAGTGGGTATGTTTATTATGTCTCATTTATTGATGACTTCTCCAGGAAGACTTGGGTATACTTCTTGAAGAATAAAGATGAGGTGCTTGATAAGTTCAAGGAGTTCAAAACCTTGATGGAGAATCAAACCGACAAGAAGATCAAAACATTCAAATCCGACAATGGTGGAGAATTCACCTCAGGTGACTTCAAGAAGCTTTGTAGTGATTCAGGGATTAAGAGGGAGTTGACTGCTCCTTATAATCCTCAACAGAATGAAGTTGCAGAAAGGAAGAACAAAACTATCATGGAAGCAGCAAGGGTAATGCTACATGACCAGGATATACCTATGCATCTATGGGCAGAAGCAGCTAGAACAGCTGTATATGTGCAGAACAGAACACCCCACAAGATATTGGACAACAAGACACCAGAAGAGGTCTTTTCTAGTAAGAAACCTGAAGTCAGTCATCTCAGAATATTTGGTTGTCTAGTATACACTCATGTTCCAAAGGAAAAGAGGACTAAACTAGATCCTTCAGGAAAGAAGGGTATCTTTGTGGGTTACAGTGAAAGCTCAAAGGCTTACAGAATATACTTTCCAGGGTTCAAGAAGATTGATGTCAGCAGGGATGTAACATTTGATGAAAACTCAACATTCATCAAATCAAGGAAGGAACCTATAGAATTTTATGAAGATCCTAAGGAAACTAGATTTCAAGACACTACCATGACTGAAGCAGTTCCAGAAGTTGTTCGTGCGTTTGAAGATCCGCAAGAACCTGTAAATCCACCCCGTGAGGATAACTCTCACAAGAAGAAACCTGCATGGGCTAGAGAGCTCATTCAAGATGCAGAAAGATTTGGCATTCTTGAGGAAGAACACAGAGCAAAGAAGAGTACCAGACCACATACCAACTATGTTTCTTTACTCTGAGACATTATGAACAAAGAGCCTTCCAGTTATGAAGAAGCAGCGGAGAAGAAAGAATGGAAGGATGCCATGGTTGAGGAATACCAATCAATAATGAAGAATGATGTATGGGATGTTGTCCCAAGACCTAAAGAGAAGTCTATTGTGACTTCTAAATGGATCTTCAAAATCAAGCATGCTGCAGATGGCAGTGTAGAGAAATACAAGGCAAGATTCGTAGCTCGTGGCTTCTCTCAGAAAGAGGGAATAGATTATGAAGAAACTGTTGCACCTGTAGCCAGGTATACTTCCATCAGAACAGTACTTTCCCTATCTGTAGCAATGAAATTGAAAATACACCAAATGGATGTCAAGACTGCTTTCTTAAATGGTGTGGAGAAGCCACTCGGTTTTGAAATACATGACAGGGAGTCATATGTATGCAGATTGAAGAAAGTCTTGTATGGCTTGAAACAGGCTCCCAGAACTTGGTATGGTAGGATGGACAGTTTCCTATCTAGTTTGGGCTTTACCAAGAGTAAAGCGGATTCCAACCTTTACTACAAGGTTGAGGAAGGGAATCTTGTGATTCTACTCCTCTATGTGGATGACTTATTTGTAACAGGAGATGACAGACTGATTGCAGATACTAAGAGGAAGCTTGCTGTTGAATTCGATATGAAATATTTGGGAATGATGCACTATTTCCTAGGTATGGAGGTGTGGAAGAGTGCAGGTGGGATCTTCCTTGGTCAAGGGAAGTACACAGTAGATATCCTGAAGATATTTGGGATGATGTATTGCAAGGCCATGGCCAGACCTATGGCATCGAATCTGAAGCTTCTATGTGATGCTTCATCTGAGTCGGTTGATGTCTCTATGTATCGTCAGATGATTGGGTCCTTGATGTACCTGATGAACACGAGACCAGACATTTGCTTTGCTGTGAACACATTGAGTCAGTTCCTGACAGATCCGAGGAGTGTTCACCTGGTTGCTATAAAGCATTTTCCGAGGTACCTGAAGGGTACAGTGGATTATGGGCTCAAGTATGAAGCGAATCAAAAGTTTAACCTGCAGGGTTATGTTGATTCAGATTGGGATGGCAATCCTACAGATAGGAAGAGCACATCTGGATGCTGCTTCAATATGGGATCAGGTGTGATCTCTTGGTTTAGTAGGAAGTAGTCCTTCATAGCACTGAGTACAGCTGAGGCAGAGTATGTTGCAGCCTGCTCAGCTAGTTGTGAGGCATTATGGCTACGGAAGCTACTGTCTGAGTTATTTGATCTCCCATTGGATGCTACTAGTATCTTCTGTGATAACCAGAGTTGTGTGAAGCTATCTAAGAACCCATTGTTTCATGACAGGTCGAAACACATAGAGATCAAATATCACTATATCAGGGATATGGTGCAAAGAGGAGCTATGAAGCTCCTGTATGTTGCGACGGACGAGCAGATTGCAGATGTGCTGACGAAGCCACTAGCCAGGGTGAAGTTTGAGTACTTCAGATAGAGGCTTGGCATTCTTCAGATCAAGGACACTTCAAGGAAGAAGTGATGGACACATTTGTTGAAGCCATTCCAAGAATGTTGGAAGGAGGATCCTTCACATGGCTGTGGATGTAAGTGCTGGATGATGAGCATCGGGATGATGTTCTGTTTTCTGCTGTGTATGATCAGTTGGATCATTTTTATATGTATGTATGCATCATGTTGGATGTTGGATATGATCAGTTGGATCATTTATATGTATATGTATGTACGCATCATGTTGGATGCTGGATATGATCAGTTGGATCATCTATATGTATGTATGCATCATGTTGGATGCTTGGACCATGTATCTGTATATGCATCAGGTGGATACATTGTATGATCAGGTGGATCATGTATGGTGATATGTATCATGTATTTGTATTTGTATTAGGTGGATACATTGTATGATCAGGTGGATCATGTATGATGATATGTATCAGGTAGATACTTGGTATGCATCAGGTAGATGCATTATATGATCAGGATGATCATGGATGACGAGCTTCAGGATGTTTCTCCAGATGACATGCAACAGGATGTTGCAGTGATGATGATCAGGATGATCATGTGTACATCAGGATGATGTATGGTAAGTATCAGGTTGATACTCTATGGCCGTGGATCAAGTTGTGCAGATGAGCATATAATTTGGCCCTAGGAGATTTGCAGATAGTATTTCGAGGTTTTGCCTATGGCATGTAATTCGTGCCCTGTGATATCTTGCAAATGCTCTTTCAAGGTTTTGCTCTGGGAGGACATATAATTTGGCCCTGGGAGATCTGTAGATAGTGTTTTGAGTTTTTTCCTATGGCTTGTAATTCGTGCCCTAGGATATCTGGTAGATGCTCTTTCGAGGTTTTGTCCTATTGCATATAATATGTCCCTGGGAGATCCGATAGGTTGGGCTATGTGCCCATAATAATTCCTGGGATGCTCTTGTGAGGTTTTTCCATGAACACATATAATATGTCCCTGGGAGATCCTATAGTTAGATCTGTGTGCTCGTAACAGCCTGGGATGCTCTTGCGAGGTTTTGTGGTGACCACATATAACCTGTCCCTGGGAGATCCTGTAGGTAGAGTTGTGTGCTCGTAACAGCCTGGGATGCTCTTACGAGGTTTTGTGGTGAGGTCACATATAATATGGCCCTGGGAGATCCTATAGGTAGAGCCGTGTGCTCGTAACAGCCTGGGATGCTCTTTCGAGGTTTTGTGACGCACGTAATAAGTCCTGAGGATTCCACAGTATGGCCAGTGATGACGAAGACCTGTAGGTAGTGGGCCTACATCCAGTATGAAAAAGGACTGGCTCTATAGAACTTCCTATGATGAGTAGAGTCAGAGATTGGTTGAGATAGCAGCAGCAGTGATGATGACGATGACGATGCATCGATGATGATGATCCCAAGAGGAAGACTTGTCTAGCAGATCTGTGTCGAGAAATACCTTCCTAGTTAAGAGGTAGTGTTGATGTATATGTAACTTCAGAATGTATTTCATATATATTTATTGTACCCTTATTAGAGATGTGTTATTCCTCTATAAGGAAGTGTCGTCATGTGGATTGACAAGTGTCGCAAGTGTGTGTACTTGCCGATGGGTTATTAGACCACCATGTGGGGTCGGCCCTGAATTATATATATTAGAATGTCGATGTACCTAGCTAGACAAGTCGGCCCCATAAGGTCACTGGGAAAACAGATTAGTATAAATAGAGATCAGGTGATCTCTATTTAGATCATTCAGAAAAGTACATCTCTCTCACTCAGAAAGTGGCGCACTAGTGAGGAGGAGGATCATCTTCTACTAGGAGACTATCTCAGTGTATTTTGGTTGTACTTTGGTTGAGCCATTGCTCTCTCTATCTCTGAGGAAGTTGTGGGGTTTTTCACCTTAGGGTTTTCCCCATGGAAACTCTGTGTCTCTTGTCTCTCATGCTTTTGATTCTTGTGATGCTTGTGATGCTTACTGTGATTGTCATGCATTGATATACTGTATATGTTGTTCTCTCAGTAAATACCCTAGAGTATTGTGAATTAATGCTCAAAATTTAACAATCATCGTATCCTTGGTGTCTCTACAGTGGCTAATTTTTTTGGTTTTGCTGGGTCACCATTGTGTACTTCTCGATGTCATTCGTCAGTGATTTTAATTTGATCATTCTGCCTACCGCGGTTAGTTTCGGTTTATTTGGATGCTGCTTAGATAGCCTAGCACACAAGTAGCCAACAATGCGTGCGAACTTGGGGTTTTCCTTCGACCCAATGTTCACCTTCCTTATCTTTAATGGTTGCTGAAGTTTGTGTGACGGCATATCCGGTGCTACCTTACTGCGACTGCCCTCTGATTCTGGTACGTATGTAGCCCTGGGGTCATCGTCATCTTCCGGCTCTTCGATGATGTTATAACACTCCATTCGCATTTCTGGTGTCACGGGCCATTGGAGTGCCATTGGGTGGTCGATCGGTACCGCTTCAAATATCTTTCAGGGGATCGCGTGTGGTGTGGTGTCAATTAAGGGATTTTCGTCTGAGTATGAGAATGATTGGCTGAAGCCAATGGTGATTTGTTCCCAAGATGTCGTCCCACGTTGTAGTTCTTATGTGACATACCAGCTCCGTGGTACCTCATCCAACATGTGTACAAATGCATCTACCCACTCTTGTCATGCTCTCAATCCCCATTGATGTTGACATGCATTCAGATGCACCTTCGGGTCTCCTTGTCCTTCATATCGCATATGTTCATCCTTCGTAGCTTCACCAAACTGAACCTCCATGAGGCGTCGACATACTGGACAACATGTGATGTTTGATTTATGCACTTCCCACCATCGTGCAAGAGTATCCTTCAGGGCTTCCTCCAAGGCCAGTAGATGCTGTGGTTCTGCCACTTTCTCCTCAAATTCTGTGAGTAACGTGCCCAAGTTGGGAAACCCTCATAGGTAGGTAAAACATAATCCTCTATGGCTACCCCTCGCAGGGACTGTGTTATCAGTGCGCATCTTCGAAAGGACACTTTATGTAATCAGTTCTGCCAATTCTCCAGGGCCTCGTCTGAGTCAAAGGATGATGAGTTGTCACTGCGCCATCCTAATTATCCATTCGTGGTGGGATTAACATAATCCTCAGAGATGTTATACAAGTTGTCCCACCCTTCTGCAAGCTCGTCTCTGTCTGGATCTGTATAGCATAGCCCTTCCACAGAGTCTAGTGGTGTGATGATCCTCATTTCCTGATTCTCAAATGACATCCTTTTCTTGAAGTTGATAATTGCTTGATTTTCCATAGCCCAGTCTATCCTCGGTAGTACCGAATACTGACTAGTGTTATCCACAATCTCAATGACATCGAAATCCGCATAAGTTCCGAGTCCTTCAATTTAAACCGACAGTTGATATACCCGACCGAGCGGAGTGACCTTGCTCTGGTTCGCCAGTCGCAGTTGTACTGGTGACCAGGTCATCCGCAACTTCCCATTGTCTCCCACATCTGTTTAGTCAGGATATTTACGTCCAAACCTAATTCTAGAATTATGGAGTCGACATCAAATTCTCTGATCTGTGTTGACATCCACATCTCCCTGCATGTATTCCTTTTATGTATGCAATTAACCCTCTGTTCTAGTCGTGCACCTCCCCATCGTCGCAATATACTAGCTATTTCGTCCAGTGCGTCCGGGTATTTTTCCAAATCCATACAACTTTCCAAGAAGGATCCCAGGGTGTTTACCTTCCTTCACGACTTCGTCGAATCGAACGTTGGTGGCATGTCATAGATTTCTTCCTCAAGAGGTAACTGTCGCCTATTCCTCATTTCCTCCTATGATTTCAAAAATACATCCCTTTCTACTTCTACATCGAAGGTGACCTTCTTCCGCTGTGTTTGTGTTGGTCTAACATTGGAGTGAGACCTATCGCCACCTGTCACAGCCCCTCCTCTTGTCACTATTCCAATCATCACATGGCTACTCTTGGATTTTGTCTATATCCTCTGCACAGTTGATGGCGCATTCTGATTATTTTGGTTCTGGTTCTAGGGTGGATGCTTAGTTTTCCATTTCGCAATGAGCTAGGGGCAGTCCTCTACACTATGATCTCCATCACTGCAGTATGTACACTGTGACGCAGGATTCAGACATCCTACTGGTAGTGCCCCTGCTGCCCATAATTTTAACAGATGATTGGTCGTCTTCCTCATCCAACAGCTCCTCCATGTCCCATACCAACACCCTGACCTCCCCGGAATCCTCCCCCGAAACCTTCGCGTGGTGGTCCATATTGTTGATACTATAGTTTCACATACTGCGGCTACTAATACTATTGTTTCCCATACTGCGGCTAGCCATATGGTGGTGGTGGATATTGCGAGTTCCCATACTACGACTGTCTGTATTTCCCCTGGTCGTATTGTTGTGGTTGGTTAAACTGCGGCTGGCTATACTGCGATTGCTTCTGCACCACCGGCGGCTCTTCTCCCTTCATAAAATACATGTTTGTAGTTCGATCTTGCAGGAAGTCCTTCTCATTATGGCCAACCGATCGAAAAAATTTGCAGTATAAGTTTGTTGGCTTCGATACCATCTTTTGAAAATATACACATTCCTCTAGTCTGAAAGACAATAAACCATGGCATGCCTCCTTGACGAAGGGGGTTTGGCAGCCCTGACTACAAATACTCACGCAATTCTAGGCAATTGTCCTTATGGTGCCCCTCACTTCTGCATCTGGTGCACCATATGTCTCTACGGGTCTCCTTGCCCTTCTTGATATCCTCCAATTGAAGTGTTAAGTTAGCCAATTGTTCCTGAACTTTGCCCATTCCCATTCCTGCTTCTCCGATTGGTGAAGCGTCCAGCTTCATAGCGATTTCTAATGATTATGCCTGTGTTGCGACTTTTTGTTGCATTAGCGGTCCTCAGATATGCGATACTAGTCCTGCTATGAACCATTCTCTCTGTTGCAACTCATTTATCGGAAAAAATCACTTTTGCTATCAACATCTTGTATCGTTGATCGAATTCCCACACTGATTCATTCGGGAATTGTAAGCTCAATGACATATTGCGACTGAGATTTTGGTTTTTTAAATTTGCCAATCATCATTGTTCTAACCTGCACCAATGTCTTGTCCGTTGTCCCCACTTGAACATTTATAAACTTCATGTACCAATCTAATGCCCGACCACTGAGAATTGTCGCTAACTGTCCAATTTTTATAGCGTCGTCCCGAACCTGCTTTATAGTTCAGACTGCTTCGCATATAAACCAATACTGTTTGGGATACTCGATCCCGTTCCCTTGAAATGTGAGAACATTTTCCTCGTCTTCCATCCTAACGTTGCTATTATTTTTGTTCACTGAAGTGCTACTCTTGCCACTTGTTGGAGGGGCCTAGGTCAGCCTGTCGACTAGGCCCTCTGTTCGACCACTCTGAAGTATATGTCAACAGGTTGCATCGACTAGTATAGGTCGAGTCGGTCAGTTAGACCGACAGACGGTTATGTAACTATATTGACAGATATATATATATATATATATAGGCTATTGAGCCGATGTACTAGTTAGATTGGTTCTATGTTGTAATCTGCTATTGTTGGTTAATATAAAGGCTTATGCTTCTCTCCATCTATCTCATCTCTTGTATCTGTATCATTGTGTATTCTTGCTTATAACATAATGTATCTATGGTAACCACATGAACCTGGGGAGTACAACATCTGGTTCCGTTGTCGATTTATGCATTGAAGAAATAGTAGCATGACCTATGATTTCAGAACAGGAAATTAGGCATTGGTGGGAAAAGAAAATCGTGAATTATCTGCAGAACTATGTGCAATGGAACAAGCTAACGATTAGCCAAGCGAGAGATTGATTCTTATCCGACACCCATGAGAAATTTGTAGAGTGTTAAATTTTTAGAATTTACTTCAATCTGATCTAGGATCTTAACTGAGAGAACAACATGTATAGCATATCAATCATGGAGACAATAATGCAAGCACACAAGAGACACAAAGATTTACTTGGGGAAAACCATAAAGGTGAAAAACACCAATAACTTCCTCAGAGATAGATAGAGCAATGATACAACCCAAGAGATAGACATATCCTAGCAGTAGATCCTCCTCCTCCATAAGTGCGCCACTCCTCCTTGAGTGCAGGAGTGAGAAGTGAGTGTGAGTAAATAGAGTGCCTCCCGTACTCTATTTATACTTGACTTGACTTGCCTTTTACATAAATCATGTAGGCTCAAACTTAACCACATAACATAATGCTGACTAGGCCGACCCCCAATAGGGTGGTCTAATAACCCTTTCACCCACATGACTTATACAGGGCCGACCCCAACAAGGTGGTCTATTAACCCATCAAGTATAAGTTACGACATTTACAATATAAATGACGACACTTCCGTATAGAGGAATAATACCATCTCTATAGGAGTACATACAACATATATGAAATACATTCTGAAGTTACATATACATCAACACTCCCTCTTAACTAGGAAGGTATTTCTCAGCACAGGTCTAATAGCACAAGTCTTCTTCTCTGGATCATCGTCACTGGATAATCGTCATCGAGAAATCATCATTGCCACTGCTGCTGTTATCTCAATCAATCTCTGAATCTACTCATCATAGGAAGTTCTACAGAGCCAGTCCTTTTTCATACTGGATGTAGGCCCACCACCTGCAGGTCTTCATCATCATTGGCCATACTGTGGAAACCTCAGGACTTATTACGTGCGTCACAAAACCTGGATGCAACATCCCAGGCTATTACGAGCACACAACTCTACCTGTAGGATCTCCCAGGAGCACATTACATGTGACCCATCACAAAACCTGGCTGAAGCATCCCAGGTTGTTACGAGCACAAGGCTCTACCTGTCGGATCTCCCAGGAGCACATTACATGTGATCTCACCACAAAACCTGGCTGAAGCATCTGAGGCCTTTTTCATCTTGTCCAGATCTCCCAGGAGCAAATTACATGCCATAGGACAAAACCTCGAAAGAGCATCTGCGAGATATCCCAGGGCACCGAATTACATGCCATAGGAAAAACCTCGAAAGACTATCTGCAAATCTCCTAGGGCACAAATTATATGTCCTCCCAAGCAAAACCTCGAAAGAGCATTTTCCAGATGTCCCAGGGCACCGAATTACATGCCATAGGAAAAACCTCGAAAGACCATCTGCAAATATCCCAGGGCACAAATTACATGCTTACCTGCACAACCTGATCCACGGCCACAAAGTATCATCTGATACTCACGATACATCATCCTGATGTACACATGATCATCCTGATCATCATCACTGCAACATCCTGCTGCATGTCATCTGGAGAAGCTCGTCATCCACGATCACCCTGATCATACAATGCATCCATCTGATGCACACCAAGTATCTACCTGATACATATCATCATACATAGTGTATTCACCTGATACATAGATACATGATCCACACAATGTATCCATCAACATACATGATCTATCTGATCATACCTGATACATATCAATATACATAGTGTATCCACCCGATACATAGATACATGATCCACACAATGTATCCATCAACATACATGATCTACCTGATCATACAATGTATCTACCCGATACATATACAGATACATGGTCCAAGCATCCAACATGATGCATATACAAAAATACATACACATGATCCAACCAATCATATCCAGCATCCAACATGATGCGTACATACATATAAATGATCCAACTGATCATATCCAGCATCCAACATGATGCATTCATACATACATAAAAATGATCCAACCGATCATATCCAGCAGAAACCAGAAAATCATCCTGATGCTCATCATTCAGCGCTTACATCCACAGCCATGTGAAGGATCCTCCTTCCAACATGCTTGGAATGGCTTCAGCAAATGTGTCCATCACTTCTTCCTCGAAGTGTCCTCGATCTGAAGAACGCCAAGCCTCTCTCTGAAGTACTCAAACTTCACCCTAGCTAGTGGCTTCGTCAGCACATCTGCAATCTGCTCGTCCGTCGCAACATACAGGAGCTTCACAGCTCCTCTCTGCACCATATCCCTGATATAGTGATATTTGATCTCTATGTGTTTCGACCTGTCATGAAACACTGGGTTCTCAGATAGCTTCACACAACTCTGGTTATCACAGAAGTTACCAGTAGCATCCAACAGGAGATCAAATAACTCAGACAGTAGCTTTCGTAGCCATACTGCCTCACAACTAGCTGAACAGGATGCAACATACTCTACCTCAGCTGTACTCAGTACCATGCAGGATTGTTTCCTGCTAAACCATGAGATCACACTTGATCCCATACTGAAGCAGCACCCAGATGTGCTCTTCCTATCCGCAGCACTGCCAGCCCAATCTGAATCAACATAACCCTGCAGGTTAAACTTTTGATTCGCTTCATACTTTAGCCCATAATCCACTGTACCCTTCAGGTACCTCAGAACATGCTTTACAACAACCAGGTGAACACTCTTCAGATCCGTCAGGAACTGGCTCAATGTGTTCACAGCAAAGCAAATATCTGGTCTCATGTTCGTCAGGTACATCAAGGACCCAATCATCTGACGATACGTAGAGACATCAACCAGCTCAAATGAAGCATCACATAGAAGCTTCAGATTCGATGCCATAGGTGTGGCCATGGCCTTGCAATCCATCATCCCGAACCTCTTTAGGATCTCTACTGCAAACTTCCCTTGTCCAAGGAAGATTCCATCTACACTCTGCCACAACTCCATGCCAAAAACAAATAGTGCATCATCCCAAAGTTCTTCATCTCAAACTCGGCAGCAAGCTTCCGCTGCGTGTCGGCAATCAATCTATCTTCACCTGTAACAAACAGGTTATCCGCATACAAAAGTAGTATCACTAGATTGCCTTCCTCAACCTTGTAGAAAAGGTTGGAATCTGCTTTATTCTTGGTAAAGCCCAAACTGGATAGAAAGTTGTCTATCCTACCATACCAAGTTCTGCACACATATATGACTACACCATGCTGTCTTGAAATCCATCTGGTGCATCTTCTATTTCATCACTTTTATATTTCTCAATGCTGCCATCTGCAACATGCTTGATCTGGTAGTTCCATTTGGAAGTCATAACAAACTTCCCTTCACGTCTTGGGACTACATCCCAAACATCATTCTTCATGATCGACGGATCATGGCATTCCATTTCTTCATCCCAGATCCTGGGAACTTCAATATCTTCAATATCTTCAATAGATATCTTTGTTGCCGGAACAAATGTTGTAGTTCTTCTTTTGTAGGAGATGGCATATGATCTTTCCTACACAACAAGTTAAATTGCATGATTAGAAAACATCTCATAGTTTTCAGAACAAATTCTTACACATAAATAAATATGTCATACAGTCATGCAATTATCTTAGCCAATGCCTCAATACAACATTTATCCATATCCCGTAACTTTCTAGATGCCTTCCAATCTCTACCAGAACATTGTTAAGAGTGTGCACAACTCCCAACATGTCAGCAAAGAGGTTTCATTCTATATAAGTAGGAATGGAATGTTGTACAGTTCCATAGACCACTTACCCATGCATATTAGTAGTATATTGTTCATCAATGCAATTATTCTAATATGTATAATACACAACCTAATTCTAGGAACATCAGTATATACATTATTGAACAGTATTATTTAAGAAATGACAATTCAAATACTTATCTTTGTTTGTTTGTTGGGTGGACACCCTCTAAGTCTTCGCTTCCTTGCAGGAGCTACTGGAGTCCTAATCTAAAGTAGCTTCTTCTACACCTTTTTGTTGTGGAATGTAGAGAGATGGTCAACTCCCTCTGAATATATGCATCCTTGCAGAAACCACTGGAGTGTACTCCCTCTTGATCTTTGCTTCCTGGATTACTTGTCCTTGAACTTATATTCATTCTCGATCCCTATGCATGATTGTTAGTATCATCATTGTGTTATCCTCTAGGTCTCATACGTAATCAAACATTCATTAGTATAATCTTAATATTATCAAAACACAATAATCTCAAGCATGTATAGTCAGGATCATTTCAAACACAGATAATAAACATTAGTATTCAAGGTTTCAGGGAAGTCTTCTTTTACTCATGCATATTCTTATTTGATCATAGGACTCTTTTGGTTTGTTAAATCATCAATCAAGATAAGAGATATAATATGCATAAAACCCGTGATTACTCAAACCTATACCTTCATGATTCTTCTGGTTAGTGATATCATCAATTATGGTAAGAAACACAATATGCATACAACCATGACTATTCAAACCTATGACTTCATGAATAATCATTATCAACAACACAACAGTATAAGATCCTAACACAAGGTAGGATTCTATCTTGATATAGGAAAAACATACTTGGATTAGCATGCTAGCTTGTTATGTCTAGCATACTCACATGATGTCTTCTTGTTCTTCTTCAATGACCTGTGCTAGTAACCTGTATATCTCATAGGTTAACCATTATAAAACCAAGTTATGCATACCTCGTAAATGGATCTTCTATGAGATCCATGACAATGGATGAATCTTTGTCCTCATGTCATCATGATCATATGTTCTTGAACCAGAACATGATTTGTCTTTCTCGGTGTACCTTTCATGTTAGTAGACAACATAAACCTCATACAACACCATAATGTATTAGTACAATCATAAGTGTCAACACCCTAATCAATGAATATTTTCTATCGTGCATTCATAATTTTATTAAGATGATATGACAAGTCTAAAATCAAGATCATAATAACATGAAGACAAACATACCATAAACTTAATCAAGAACAAATCTGAAAACATACCTCGATGAGTCATACCTGTTAAGATCGCTTGTAATCTTCTTATGTAAGGCCTTAGCCTCATCTCCCTCTAAAATAGGAACTTCTTCACTTATGCAGGTGACCAGTCCATCTTCTTCTAGGATTAACCCAATCCACTTGATTTGCAAGAACTGTATCTGGAGCTAGATTAGGGTTTGTCAGAGAAACCCCAAAAATTCAAACTTTGAATTTCAAACTTCTGAAAGGATAGAAATATGCGCCTTGATGAGCTGATCAAGCTGGTATATTCAGAATTTGAAAACTGCAAAGTTTCACTCCTCAATTTTGCCTTTGAAACTTCTGGATTCACTGAACGTGACCCTGAACTGGGGTTTGATGAAGCCCACTCTTCTTCCCAATCAAAAGGTTTGATCCAAAGCTCTAATCTTCTATTTTTCTGAGGAGCTTCCAGCCGTGGTCACAGATTTCAAAAATTCCCATTTTTTACAGAAGCCCTAATTTTCCACTTTTCTGATCAAAGTCCCAAACTAGGGTTTGATCAAGCCCGGCCTTCTGCTCAACCAAAAATTCTGATCTTGGTCTCTAAATTTCGATTTTGATGAGTAGCATCCAGCCGTGGTCTCCGATTACAAAAATTCCAACTTTCTCCGAAGCCCTAAATTTTGGAAGCCATGAATGAAGGTACTCAAAAATAATTTTGTTTTGACAGAAATATGTACCTGATTGTTTCTGGTGTACCTCCAAACTTTTCGATCCACAGGGTCTGAACAAGTTTCCTAAGATAGCCCGGCCTGTTATCTTTCCATCCTGACAAGTCTGACCTCAATTGGATTCTCTGAGAGAGAGTTATGCCAAGTGTCGCAACGTGACCTGTTTTGGGATAATACAGGATAGCGAACTTGTACAGCGTGCCACGTGTCATTGTTTGAACTTGAACCTCTGAAAATGTTTCCTAAGATATCTTGCCCTGTTGTATTTCCATCATGACAGGTATGACCTCAATTGGACTCTCTTAGAGAGAGTTATTCCAAATGTCACAACGTGACCTATTTATGGGATAATACATGAGAGAAAACGTGTACGGCGTGCCACGTGTCACTAGTTCAACTTCGGCCTCTGCAAAAGTTTATTGAGATAGTACAGTCTGTGTACTACCTATAAATTTTTACAAAATTTCATTTGGAGCTTCCTATCCCAAGTTATGACCTTTTTCCCAAGGTCACCTGATTTTGACTCAGATCTGGAAGAGGCAGAAACCCTATATTGTACAGATCCTAAATCACAAAGTACAACGAATTAGTGGTTTTCCTTTGGACACAAGGTACATGGGTATTTAATCTTCGACCTGTAAAGATTTCAGATCCGAAAACTTCGCCAAAACGGATTTATAGAGAAAGTGCTACGATGACTGGTTTTTTCTATATCAAGCCCTAGCATCATAAGTGCAACAAGTGTCATACATGCCATATCATGCCTTCTTTTTGGCTAGCTCTGATACCATGTTAAATTTTCAGAATTTACTTCAATCTGATCTAGGATCTTAACTGAGAGAACACCATGTACATCATATCAATCATGGAGACAATAATGCAAGCACACAAGAGACACAAAGATTTACTTGGGGAAAACCATAAAGGTGAAAAACCCCAATAACTTCCTCAGAGATAGATAGAGCAATGATACAACCCAAGAGATAGGCATATCCTAGCAGCAGATCCTCCTCCTCCATAAGTGCGCCACTCCTCCTTGAGTGCAGGAGTGAGAAGTGAGTGTGAGTAAATAGAGTGCCTCCCGTACTCTATTTATACTTGACTTGACTTGCCTTTTACATAAATCATGTAGGCTCGAACTTAACCACATAACATAATGCTAACTGGGCCGACCCCCAATAGGGTGGTCTAATAACCCTTTGACCCACATGACTTATACAGGGCCGACCCCAACAAGGTGGTCTAATAACCCATCAAGTATAAGTTACGACATTTACAATATAAATGACGACACTTCCGTAAAGAGGAATAATACCATCTCTATAGGAGTACATACAACATATATGAAATACATTCCGAAGTTACATATACATCAACATAGAGTCTCTGCCGACTGCCTTGAAGAAACTTCTAGATGAAAAGACCAGTTAATGGAGTAGAGAAGAAGTTGTTGTCGAAATTGATCAACGGAGGACACACGAATCTGTCAGAGTGGGGCAAAAATATTGCAGACGACTTCTGTGAAGAGTAAGCGATTGAAGACCGTGTCTCTGTAGACGAAGTTAGAAGAAAGTTCTTCACCGATCTAGCTGATCAATTTATGTGTTCTCTGCCGGCCCTATTATTCAATTTTTTTAATGACAAAGGCGTTGCGCATATTTTCGAGACACGACCATTGCTGCTCTCTCCCCTTCCAAGCTCTAATTGGGAAGAGAAAGAACGTAAGTGGGAAAGGTTTGTAAAGGAGCGCAAATGGGAATTCTTCTTGAACAAATGATGGTTTGTACTTCCCCAGTGATCTAGAAAACTTCGGGCCAACATTGGGGGGGTGATGAAGCATGTTTTGATGTACCTAGCTTGATGAAAAATAGTGTATGACAAGATGACATGGCTAGCAGTGGACGAAAATGCGACAAAGAAATACTTTTGAGTCATAAAATCACCCCAGATATCCAGAAAATTGAAAGAGAAAAAAGGAGACAGCAGCGTGAAGAGCTACGGGAGCAGGAAATTGCGCTCTGGAGGACGCGAGGATCAGATGTCGCAACAGATGCAGAAGAAAATCTGCCAAATTCAAGCCAAGCCCCCGATGATCGAGGCATCAAAGAATACCTTTCACCGATGGATGAATACTTGTGGATAGAGTGTGGTAGAGCTCTCCAAGTTCAGATACCTGAAACGGTAACACCTCCTTCTCCATTTCATTTAACACAATGTGTTCGGGTGCAGGAAATTGTCGAGGAAAACCTTGGTCTCGATGTTGTTCAGTCGGGAATTTGGAGTCGTCGAAGTGAAGAAGGTGATGATATCAATAGGTTATTGATTCATCGAACGGAGGAAGGAAATTGGGTGTCCTTTCAACCCGAATTTTCGAATAGAAGCTTTCATCTAGTGTACTCAAAACATGAAGAAGCACCCCCCCTACCAATACCAAATTTGAGTGACTCATTGAGTATGTCGGAAAATCCAAGATTCAGCGAAATCCCGTTTGAGCAGAACTTTAATTGGATTTCGACGGAAGTAGTAGAAGAAGACAGACCCAGCGAAACAGAAGAAGTTCTAGTTACTGGTTCCGAAGACAAAGAACCCAGTCCAGATAGACAGCTAATTCAAGCTAACGAAGCACCAAGTTTTGGTTGTGGAAATAATCCATCTACACCACCATCAAATTCTCAAAACAATACACCAGCAGACATGTCGCACTCAACATCACACCTTCCATTCTATGAAGGTGATGAAGACCCGACAAGACATTGCTTTATGTGAGAATTGATATGGACAACCAATCAAATCACCAGCGAAGAAAGACAAGTTGTTCAGTTTGTTGGTTCGCTGAGAAAAAGAGCACTAACATGGTGTATGGGGTACATAGCAAAATCACCAAATGCAACCAAGGAACAAATTAAACAAATCTTTTTGGCCTTTTTCATGATCGAATATGTGACATACCTAGCGGCCGAACAACTGAAGACAACAGTCCAAAATCCGACAAAAAATGTCGAGTATGAGGAGAGGTTCAAAGACCTCCTGAGCAAGCTAGACTATGAGATCGAAGAAAAAATATTAATCAAATGGTTTATTGTCGCTCTCATAAGTAAAATCAGAATACATGTCTGTCGACAAAGTGTTAATACTTATGCAGAGGCATTAAAAGTAGCACTGGAGATTGAAATGGATGACGAATACCCTCTAGTCTCCATGGACAGACATGTCGACGAACGCCTTGAAAGTATGGAACAAGCAATCTGAATTATGACTTTGAAAGGGCCATAATTATGGTGTACAACATGTCGAACTTCAGGGCATACCAAAGACTCTAGTCGAATTGAAGATCGATGATAAGAAGTTAAACTCATTCAAACCATATGCTTTTGTGATCTGTGCAAAGAATATGACTCGCATACCACAAACAATTGTCCATACAATCTAAAAAGTAAGAAGGAAAAATGGTGTCAAATTTGCGAAGTCAATACACATGCGATTGAAGAATGTCACCTGAACTTGAAAATTTGACAAAATTACCATGCAGTATACCAGACAAACTCTGTCGAGCAGCATCATGATAGAAATATAGGAAGCAATAGGTTTGAGAGAAATGATGGAAGAAATAAAAGGTACAATCAGAACATGAATGGCAGATACCCAAGGTATAATGACCTTCGATATGATGACTACAATAAGCACAGAGGATACCCGAGTCGTGGTCGTGGTGGTAGTGGTCGCGGTGTTCGACCTAATTGACCTGGTTTGTGTTTCACATGTCTCAGCGAGGATCATCGGCATGCAGAATGCCCCTATAAGGAAAGAACTGATCTTAAATTTTGTACAAAGTGTGGGGTAGGCGATCACTTTTTAGAGGATTGCCCTTCCATGATTGAGAAAATAAATAATAAAAAGAATGTTCATGTCTTATCTTGTGTATCCAAAAATGATGTGCTTCGTACAAAAAACTTGCAAATTGTAACTAGGCAAGGTACTCACATTGGTCAAGATAAGCCACAGATAAGTAAAATTGTAGATAAAGAGGGTTACCCAAATCCTATGACACAAAAATCTGTGTACAAAAATGCATCCGACATATTTTATGACTTAGCAGCACATGAAGATATTGAAGAAAACCGACAGGAAGCTCTCAATGAATTGTTCAGATTAATTTCAAATGATGAAGCTGTAGGAAAATTGATTGACCTATTGCATAGATTGAAATATAAACATGTCGAGCAAAGACAAACTAAAAACATTTTCCGACTAAATCAAAAAGAGAAAAATGATGCTAACCCATTGGTCGACCTCGACATAAATGGATATCATGTACGACAAGTCGTACTAGATTTTGGTTCCCAAGTGAATATCATGACTCGTGATACCTGGGACCAACTCAGTCGACCACAATTGCAGGAATCATGCATTTATCTAATGCTCGCAGATCAAGGATTAATTAAGCCAATTGGAGTATGGAAAGGAGTAGAAACTTCTATCAAAGGCATCACTACAAAAGTGGATTTTGAGATCATTAATCCCAAGGATGATGCAAGTTCTTTTCCAGCCTTGTTCGGATGACCTTGGGGGAGAAAGATGAAGGCTTCAATTTTCTTAGACAAAAGTCACATCAAGTTGAAAGGCAACGGGCAGAAGGTTATCGTACCAATCTTCCCATCTCAGGGAGAACCATGGTCGGAACCGGCAGAAGCAAATAATGATATTCGACAGATTTATCGAATAGACAATAATGAAGATCGCATGTGAAGAACCTGCAATAATTAATTAATGAAAACACATGAGATAGCAGAAATAACAGAACTCGAAATCATTTTGATATTGATCGTAGGCCACTTCGAGGGGGAAACCTCCTTTGAGCAAGCTCAATACAAATAACTTCACAGTAGCTTCATTGGTCTCAACACAAACCTATATACTAAGTCTAGGTGCTAATACCATGTGTCAATACAAACCATGGTTCAATACAAAATATGGATCAACAAATCTACAGGACGACTTACAAATCATATGCATCCAACAACATTAATACAAACTATGGATCAACAAATACTATGGGATGACTTACAATGCATATGCGTCCAACAATAATATACTAACAATGTAAATAGAAGGGTTGAAATGGGTTCCTAACATGCCCTCTCCCTTAGAAAAAGCTTTGTCCTCAAAGCTTTAGATGTGGAAATTGATGCAGAATCTGAAGGAGTGGTTCCCCTGTAGCATCCTCGGTTTGCATTCCGTCCCACTGATGCCTTTTGAGTTTCAGGGAGGATTGCTTGGAAGGTTGTAGACGAAGAAGGACCATATCAGCTGCGTGAAAAGTGCGCTCATAACGGTGCTGATCAACTTGTTGTTTCAGTCGAATTCTTGCCATGTGAAGATTGTCCTGCAGAATGAGAAGAATCTGATCGCGGTTCGAAGAACCAAGTCAATTGCCTAAACTGGGGAGCTGCTGAGCATGTATGGAAGAAAAAATGGTGGTGCCTGTCCATAAACTACTTCATATGGTGTCCTTTTAGATGTGGTATTGTTCCACTGGAGCACTTCTAGGAAATCCATATAAATAGTTGTCCACGTCTGTGTAGGAATGGGAAAGGGTTCGAGCAGTCCCGAAAGGAGTGTCGTTTCACCCTTGTTGACCTAGAAAATAACACAGTAAGCAACCATCTGTTGAATTGTCATTTTCAGTCCCTGCCAAAAGAAGTTACATTGTTCCCGGTCATACATTTTGAGGAACCCAGAGTGCCCTGCTGATGAAGAAGCATGGGTTTCATAGAAGAGATAGCCCTGTTGAACAGATTGCAACCGATTCGGAACAACCAGAGAAATAACTGTAAGAGAAATTGGGTCATCAAATGTGCGAGAAGGAGCATTTGTCACCATATTGTCCTTACCCTTCTTGTAAGGTTTCGCATAGGCATAACCCATGAGTTGGATAACCCATAGGTATGGCTGCCACTTCTGTGTTGCATGAAAAATAGCCATCATTTCCTGTTGAGATGTAGATACAGCTAAATTCATACCGAAAAGGTCTCCTGAAGGTGACAAGCCCACTGGTTCAACAAGGACACCTGCATATCTATCCAAGGAAGTAGGGGAGATCGTTGATGGGAGCATCTGAATGGAATGGAGTTGAGCGATGACACCATGTGAATTCTTCTTAAGGATCTTTTCGAGGTGATGTGAACTGATGATGCGGAGAGACCCTTCTTGTAAGCCCTTAAATTTGTGTCGTTTCCCATTGACTGAAAACTGCATCCTCAGCAAAATCCCATAAGATGGGGCCAAGTGTGTGTAACCATTGAATGCTCAAAACCACATCACATCCGCCTAGGGACAAGGAAAACATGTCAGAGCACAGGTTATAATCTTCCAGAGAGATACGGACATTGTGACACTTCCCCTTGCAAGGTAAGGTGCCCCCATTGGCAACCATGACTTCAAAGTTGGAGCAAGGATGGACAAAACAATCAGCATGTTTGGCGATCCAAGGGTCAATGAAGTTATGAGTGCTACCTGAATCAATGAGTATTGTAAGAGGAATCTTCTTGAAGTAACCCCTAACCCGCATTGTTTGGGGGGTGGTGACGCCGGATACAGCATGGAGAGATATCTCTGGTTGTTCATCCTGAGATGGGGGGTCAGTAGGCGGCTCCTGAATGTTGACCTGATCATCCATTGTATCTGGAGTTTCTTGACCAATTGTAGAGGCAGACGGAGAATCCTTATCCAAGAGATAGAGCTTTTGTTGAACACATCTATGTCCCCGAGTGAATTTCTCATCGCAATTATAACAAATATCTTTTTCTCTGCATGTCTACATCTCTGTTTCAGACAAATGCTTGATAGGAGTTGGCGGGATGGGAGGTCGTTGAGAACCCATATTTCAGAAGGGAACAAAAGTGGGTTTGGAGCGTTGTTGGGTTGCAATCTTGTCTTCTGCCAACTTAGCCAACCCTAGGACTTCCATCATTGTGTTGGGACAGAACATTTTAACCTCTGATCGGATTTCATCCTTACGACCACTGATAAAACAACTCCTATAGAATTCATCAGACAATCCTTCTGTGTGATTGGCTAGTTTCTCAAATTCTGTCTGATACTCTCTCACAGTGCCACTTTGAAAAAGTTTAGTGAGTGCTCTGGTGAATTCATCAAAAGCACTAGGACCAAATCATTACAAAAGGAGTTGGCAAAAATCTATCCATTTTGGCTCGTCATGAGCTTTGATGTACCAATGGTACCATTGAAGGGCTTCCTGTTCCAAATGAAAGGATGCAAGTGGAACTTTTTGAACATCAAAAGTATTATGCAGACTAAAATATTGTTCTGCACGATAGATCCATCCAGTTGGATCAGTACCATTAAAGGAAGGAAATTCAAGCTTCGGACCACGGAAATTGATGGAAGAAGAGAACCCATTAGCTGCCAAAGATTCGTGCTATCGGTTATTGTTCATGGCTGAATGCTGAAGATGGAGGCTAAGAAATTTTTTATCCAAATCTTGGAGTTTGGCTTGGATGGCTGCAAGTGCTTCCTCCATGGTTGTTGCTCCTGCACGGGTGACAACCATAACTAGGAGTTTTTTTTTTGTTTTTTTTTTTGGTGGGGGGGGGCGGAATGGATAGAAAAACACAAACAAAATCTTATCTAGTAAAGGGAAATTTTGATTTGGGAAAAACTCGGAGGGGTAATTGGGGTTTGAACATGTTTTGGACACTTTCTGATGGACAGGGAAGCAAAAAATGGGGATTTCAGAAGCGGGGTGAAAGAATGAGAAAATTTGGCAGAGAGGGACAAAGAAGCAAAATTAGGAAAGTAACTGAGTGGTAAATTTTGAAGGTGATTGGGTGAAATCCGAAGAAGTTATGTCAAACCCTAAAAATAGACAAATGTCAGATTTCGGGCTTTAGGAAGTGGAATTTGGGGTAGGGTCCTTAGGAATGCAATATGCAAAATGGGAGTACCGAGGTGTCAGGGAAGTTTCAAGGGAAACGAAGTGAAAATAAGGGAGATATGGCCAAAAAACATTAAATTTTTTATTTTTTTTTTAGGAATAGATCTGCAACGGCACGGAAGGGATCAGAAACAGATAGATCTGCAATGGTGCAGAGTGATCGGAAACAGAGGGATCTGAAGCGACGCCGACTGGATTGAAAACGGTTGGATCTGAAATAGATCTAAAATGGTTGGATCTGGAACAGCTTTCAGAATGGATCTGAAATGGCGCGGCAGTGATCGACAAAAGTTCAGCTGAAAATAGATATGGACCCCAGGTATGTGCGGGTTCCTAATAGTTCAGGGGTTTCACTCGGCCACCAATGTTGTCTGACGGCTTGCATATTGGGGAAGCACCCCTCACTCCACAGCTCAGGTAAAATTGATAACCACTTTGCCACAAACGACAGCTCTTAGTTTACCTCATGGGTGGGAACTAGTCAATCAGGTAGGGGTCATTGCCCTTTTCTCTAGAAGGTCCTCTCAATGGGCTAGCTACTTTGGGGTTCCTATGGTACTCCTCACAATGAGTTTTAAGGCTTATGCCCAAGTACTTCCCACAGTTAAGTGGATAGGGATTATTCCTAGATCCGAAGCTGCAACAGATGCAAAAAAAAAAATTGTCAAAATTTTCACCCAGCGAGCCCAAGAAAGTGCTCTGATACCAGATGTGAAGAACCTGCAATAATTAATTAATGAAAACACATGAGATAACAGAAATAATGAAACTCAGAATAACTTTTATATTGATCGCAGGCCACTTCGAGGGGGCAACCTCCTTTGAGCAAGCTAAATACAAATAACGTCACGGTACCTTCATTGGTCTCAGCACAAACTTATATACTAAGTCTAGGCGCCAATACCATGGTTCAATACCATATGTCAATACAAACCATGGGCCAATACAAAATATGGATCAACAATTACTACGGGACGACTTACAAAGCATATGCGTCCAACAACAATAATACAAACTATTGATCAACAAATACTACGGGACGACTTAGAAAGCATATGCGTCCAACAACAATATACTAACAAAGTAAATAGAAGGGTTGAGATGGGTTCCTAACATTGCATTGAACCAAATTCTAAAGGAGAACTTCACCTTGGAGATCCTATTTAACTCGGATATAATTCCAATGCAGAACTCTATGACTGGCAGATAGAGAATTATGATTTGCATGCGAAGGAATGTTGGACGATGGAAGCCATCTCAAAGAAGCAAAAAAAAAAGTGTCTCTCAATATCATATACACCGAAGATATTTGAACGGAAAATGCAAGCATATCCGACACTTGTTCCAGACAGAAGTTTGCAAACATGTAACCCAACATTGAGGTACAAAGAACGTGATTCACCTGCTGTACATGTCAAACATGTATCAAAACATGTCGGAGAGTGAGTCCGACTACAAAGTCTGGTAGAGACATTTACTGGTCAAGCTACGAGATGGTGGGACACCCATCAGTCGAAACTCCAAAGCTGGAATACTGCATCGACATATTTTATAGAAAGTTTTGGAGGAAGGAAGCCGACGACTCAGGTCGTGCTGTGAATATTTAATTAATATTATTATTTATAAATTAATAGATTATTAGGTTACTAGTGAAAGGGCGTAACCCTTCACTATGCTTCCTCAAATCCCTATAAAGGCAACCTTATTGTAATTTTATAATCATCATCTAATATATTATTCTTATTTATCATTCAATATGAAAGTGGGATTCAACTATTAACAGTCCAACCGGATACGGTTGCTGCATTTGGTATTAGAGCTGCGTTCGGCTCAGCTCCTGCTCTCACGCTACCATAAGTAGCTCCCCTCCCATCACACCCCACCATTCGTTCTTTATATCGCTTCCACACTCACCCTCTCCACGCTCACGTTCACACTGGTGTTCTTATGAGCATTATAAGCACAAAGAGCCCGTTCAAGGGAACTGACACAAAATGTGTTGGGAATAACAACAGGAAAATAGTTAAAGTCGTAATGTATGTTGAGCATGTTCAATTGACGACAAACGTAGTTAAAAGAAGCAATCACACAAGTAGAAAAAGCGTAAATAAAACTTCACCAAGTTCATACTTAATGCAAATACCAAGACAAAATAATCAAAATGAGGCAATGGTCGTAATCAAAATCATATCTCTCAAGTCATCAGTGTGACATATAGCCAGAATAAAAGATGTTATAAGAAAACTCAACTTTGAGGACAAAGCTTTCCCAAGGGAAAGGCAATGTTACAACAATAAATTAGTAAATAAATAGGTTATAAACTATTAGTAATAGTAATTAATTATTATTATAGTTATGAAGAGGAATGTCTCTTCAATAGTGGATGGCCAAGCCATATTTAAGGCAACCATATCCATTGTATTTTATCATCTATTCAATTATTATACATTTATACATTTAATTATTTGAATATGGAACATCTTCCACCCTAGACCCGTATACAGGCTGACTTAATCTGGATACGGATTATCCATTACACTAGATATAGTGTAACAGGCTGACATCCCTATGTTTACATAGGGACAAAATCCTGAAGTCCACATCGACTGTTGCGAAAGAGAATGGAGAAAATTGGGCTATAAAGATGAAAGAGCATGGCCTCACCTCTTCCCCAGAACACTTGATGATTTACCCAATAAATGGTAAAAGATGGAAGAGGCGAGAGGAGAAAATTTCATTTGGAAAGACTTGAAGGAAAATTTCATTAAGGATTTCCAGTTTTCTCCACAGGAAGAGAAGTTGGTCGAAGCAAGCAAAATTATCAAAGAATTTCTACGGCCAACAGAAAATTCAGTACTTGCAGGAAAACAACAGATTACTCATCAACCTACTACCTTCTATAACATAAAGTTGACAGAAAGCCAGCATTCGACAAGATTAAGCCTAGAAACGGAGAAATCGGTCTGGAAGAGTTTTCAATGGAGACAGGATCACCCCAACATGTCAAAGCCCCTAAAAACAATCTTTAGCACAGAGATTGTCGAAAAAGACGAACCCGAAAGGTTGTCGAAAAAAGACTTTCCACCAGCATTCACACAAGTCAAAGAAGGTGAAAGACCGATCAGTGACAGTCATGCACCAGAATGGATGGACATGAAGATTAAAACAAAGGAAGTAGATATTTCAAACAACGAATGACCGAAAATGGAAAGAATTGGAGATTACTAGAATGACGAACAAACAGCAGAAATCACCAGTCTCCTTAAGGAATTTCAAGACGTATTTGCTCGAGATTACAAGGACTTCAAAGGACTTGTGTAGGAGATGGGCGAGATGAAAATTGATATTAAACTAGATGGCAGGCCAATAAAGAAAAGACCCTACAAACTTGCTCACAAATATAAGGATATTGTTAAAAAGGATATTGATAGTATGCTTGCAGCATGAATCATATATCCTATCGACCAGTCGGAGTGGGAAAGCCCAATGGTTGTTCATCCAAAGAAACAAGATCCGACACGACTGATAATCTGTGTCGACTTTCACGAGTTGAACAAGGTAACACTCACAGACCCCTTTCCAACCCATTTCGCAGATGAAATTATTAATGAAGTTGCAGGGCATGAGTGTTACTCTTTCACGAATGGATTCTTGGGGTACAACCAAGTACCTATTGCAAAGGAAGATAAAAAAAAGACAACATTCGTGTGCGAGTTCGGGTCATTCGCATACAAATTCTTGCCCTTAGGTCTGAAGAACGCACCAGCGGTCTTTTCCAAAATTGTCGTCAAGGCATTTCAAGAATATATCTACAAAACTACGGCTGTCTACTTTAATGATTGGACAATCTATACAATGCTAAAGGATCAATGCAAATGGCTTCGACTGATGTTGGAAAGGTGTCGGCAGATACAGTTGTCGCTGAACATTAAAAAGTGCATTTTTGCGACACCTATCGGCATATTACTGGGCCATGTAGTTTGCAAAGAAGGAATCAAGGTCGACTATGCAAAGATCAAAATTATTCTCGACTTAAAACCTCCAGTTAATCCGAAACAAGTGTGGATCCTGTTGGGTCATACCGGGTATTACAGGAAGTTCATCAGACATTACTCCAATATTACTTACCCTCTCGAAGAGCCATTAAAAGATGATGAAGATTACTGGTGGACGGAGTAGTGCAACATCTCATTTAACACATTGAAAAGGAAAATGGTCGAAGCACCCATCCTCCGATTTTCGAATTGGTTGAAAAAATTTCATGTGCATATTGACGCGTTTGGAATAGCAGTCGGCACCATTCTAACACAACCTGAGGAAGATGGAATGGATTATCCTAATGCGTTCAACAGTCGGAAGTTGAATAAAGCTTAAATAAATTACTCAACAACTGAAAGAGAAGCATTAGGTATGGTATTTGCAATACAGAAATACCATCATTATTTATTGGCTAACCCCTTTGTATTTTATATAGATCATCAAGATTTAAAATACTTATTTAATAAACCATTGCATCATGGGAGGTTGTGTCGCTGGATTCTACTGTTTCAAGAATTTGAATTCAAAGTAATTATTCGACCTGGAAAGGCTAACGTCAGGCCAGACCACCTGTCGAGAGTCGACACGGGAGAGGAGCCAACAGGAATCGAAGATGATTTTCCGAATGGACACTTGTTTCGTATTGAAGCAGTCCCTTTAGAACTTGCGGAAATTGCACAATTTCTCGAGGATGGACAAGCCCCTGAAGGAATGACTGAGAAAAAGAGGAATATCCTGGATATGAAAGCAACTCCATACACTTTGATAAATGGATTCCTCTATAAACTTGGCTTGGATGATATATTACGTCGATGTGCACTTGAGCATGAATGGTAGAATATACTTGTAGAAGCTCATTCTGGACTGGCGGGAGGTCATTATCATGTGGACATAACAGGCAGAAAAATTCTACAAGCCAGACTTTGGTGGCTGACAGTTCATCAAGACTATCGAGAATTTGTATCTAAGTGTGATAGATGTCAGCATATGGGTCGACTGCTCCCAACAACAGAAATGCCACTGGTTCCAATCAACCCTAACCGAACATTTGAAATCTGGGTGATCGATTTTATTGGACCATTTCCAATAGTTGGGAGGAGGACAGGTGCTCGATATCTTATCACTGCTATCGAATATGTCACCAAGTGGGTAGAAGCAAATTCGGTCGAAACATGTTCAAGTGAAGTTGCCACCAAGTTTATCTATGAAAATATCATAACACGTTTTGGATGCCCCTTAACATTGATAAGCGACCAAGGTACGCATTTTGTATGCAAAACCATTGAAGCACTAACTAAGGAATTTGTAGTTTATCATAGAATAAGCACAACATACCACCCTCAGTCTAATGGTGTCGTAGAGTCATTCAATAAAACACTCACAAAAGGACTAACAAAAATATGCAACACGAAGAAAGACGACTGGGATGACAAAGTACTTGTTGTTCTCTGGGCATATAGAACAACATACAAAAGAATGACAGGTCAGACACCTTTCTCACTTGTATATGGACAAGAAGCAGTTGTCACATTCCATTTTCGACGACAAGCACCGACTATTGCTGTAGTCTTGCACATTGATGTCGAAGATGCTCGACAAGAACGATTATTACAACTGTCGAAGCTAGATGAAAATCGACAAATGGCGATAGAGCATAGACAAGTCCAAAAACAACAACAGAAAACGTGGCACAACAGAAATATCAAACAGAAGAATCTATTAGTCGGAGACTCGCCACTCCTCTATAATAGCCGTATAAAAGCAAAACCGAAGACGTTGCATACATAATGGATGGGACCCTATTTTGTTGAAACATTAAATCCCAACGGATTAGTCCGACTGAAAATGCTACAAGGAAATGTTTTCAAGAAAGCAGTAAACAATGCTCGACTTAAATGGTACAAGTCATGAATATTAAAAAAAATAGTTAGAAGTAACCGAACGAGAGAAAGTACTATAAGAAATCAAGTAAACAACAAAGCATGACAAAAGCAGAATGACGAGAGATTGGAAGAATAAGGATGGAAAGAGCAAAGAGAAAATCTCGGCGCATAACCGTCGATATTATAGACATCGACAAGAATGCCGACGAGTTGCAGAAGAAAATCAGGCACAAGAGAAACAATGGAGCATAGACCGACAAAATTCATCTAGAGAATCCCGTCGACGTGACACAGCAAACGAGGTATCGCAGAATCATGATGGCAAAGGAATAAAGGAAAAAAATGCCCGCGACGCCAGAAGTAATGCACCTGATAGGGCGTTAGTATCTTGTCCGCTCAATTTAATACCTCCATCAAATCAACCATCAATACAGGCCTCTACGTCCTGTTCACCCGTGCCAAGCAATTCCACCATAAATCCAGAGCTCGAGGATTCTTGGGCACTCTTTTGTCGAGAACTTGAATTCCAAGATACAGAGCTCCCGACCCTGCCGAAGCAACTTTCTCATTCTTGAACCCTAAATCCACCATGGCTCCAAGGAAAATATTAACAACAACCAGGGTCGCTATGACAACGGTTAGAGAGATGGAAAAAGAACAATCGTTGTTGGAAACAAGATTACAGATGATTCGGAACACAAAATCGTTAGAAACGACTTGGAAGAGGGCTTGGAAAGACAATTAAGAGTGGGGGAAGGAATCAAACAATCGCTGGAGGGAAGAAGGACATCGACTGCAGACAACTACAATTTTGCAGTACATGAAGGCACCTCTGTTGGATAGCTTCGAAGGACTTAAAGAAATAATTGCACAATTTATTGTTAGCAGGTATCACAATGGAAAGCTATATTTTGATATTCCAGTTGACATTGATGAAGCACTTATCCACAAGGTAACCGGTTTGTCGCATAAGGGATATGTTGTACCGACAAGTTCAGGAGCAGACTTGGTCAACGAATTTGTCACTACTCTTGCTGGAAAGAACTCATGAGGCATAGCCGTGAGCTAGATTGTATATGGAAACTATAAAACTACTGCCAAGATTGTGTCGCATGCACTTTCACGGACAGGTAGAGGATGAGATTTGAAGACCGACATGTTGGAAGCTGTCAAGAATATGGCTATGCACGGAAAAGTGTACAAGTGGGCAGACTTCTTGGCCAACATAATTAAGCACACATGCTATAAGTTCCAAGAGGAAGGGACTAGCATTCGCTACCCATTGGTACTTATATGGATTTCCATGACCCACATTCGGCCGCAAGGGAACAAAGATTTTGCTCAAGAACGAAATATCCTTATGGACAATTTTTGTTGCTTCGCACCAGGAGCGAGCCGACATGGTCCACTGACGGTTAAAATTTTGTTGTAATCATGGTTTATAGACCTCAAAACAAAGGCGACAAGATGGATGGTACCACAGAATATCTGAACAAACTTGAATAAATTCAACCCCGAATCCGACATTTACTTACTGTTACCCAAGAAACAATTACCATGTTTGGACCCGACATGATCCATTTACAGACTACTTCCACCCATGACAAGATGGAAAACTTGTCGAAGCTCACGACATTGACTGTCGACATTCAAAATTTGTTGTGCGCCTGGGAAGAGTTCCAACACCATCTCTCTACTTCTGCTGAAGTTATTCTTGGAGCATGCCTACAAATATCTGATGTTTCCCGCTCCATCTTACCTTCATCATAACCGTCTTAATGATTCTTTTGCATTTTTTATCTCTCCATTTCTTCGGGACAAAGAAATATTTTGAGGTGGGGGAGATGTTGGAGGGGCCTAGGTTGGCCTGTCGACTAGGCCCTCTGCCCGACCACTTTGAAGTATATGTTGACAAGTCACGTCGACTAGTATAGGTCGGGTCGGTCAGTTAGACTGACAGACAGTTATGTAACTATATTGATAGATATATATATATAGGTTGTTGAGTCGATGTACTAGTTAGATTGGTTCTATATTGTATTCTGCTCTTGCTAGTTAATATAAAGGCTTGTGCTTCTCTCCAACTGTCTCGTCTCTTGTATCTGTATCATTTTGTATGCTTTCTTATAACATGTAATATATCTATGGTAACCACATGAATCTGGGGACTACAACACCGCTGCACGTAGGGCGACTCCACGAGTAATTTGGATTTCTTCCTATAAAATTCGGAGTAGTGTGCGAGGTCGAAGGTACGTGGTAACTTACGATCTGACCTTGCTCTGCCTCTGGGGTATCCTGGTCGACATCTCCTTCGCAATAAGGTCGCTTCCTCCCTTTTGGTCCTATTTCGCAGTTTTCTGTTTCGGTCCTCTCAGGATACTCTCTCTCAGTCCTCCTCTTCTTCTCAGGACAACGGAATATTGCTCCACTCCTCAAGAGACCACACTCTTCATCATCTTCCCTTTGAAACTTGTCGTCGCTCATGTCCATCTACCACATCTTTCTGTCAGACTCACATTTATGCGATACCTTCACCCTCATGCACCGATTCTTCTACTCGTCCAAAGACATCCTCAATATTCCTTTTTCGCAGACAAGCATCTTAATCCACAGTTTTAGTGACGACAAGAATCTTCCTCTCGGCCCCCTGAAGAAAGTTCTTTCGGCGTTGTTGTATGACTTGATAATATCTACTCCGAACTCAGTCACATATCCTTCGAGGATACTATCTACCCAAAAATCAACAGCTCGCGATACCTTGTTATCGACTTGCTTCAGCTGTCGCACCAACTCTGGGGTCCAACAATCAGGTTTAGTCTTCTGGCAATGATTCTTTCGGAACGTCAGTTGTGCTAGCCACTCATGCAACAGCATCGAGAATTCATAGAAGAATATTTCGTGGATGTCTGAGTAGATGTATCTTTCTAACCAATTGGTCATTGTCTGTTTAGGATCTTGCTTCTCGCTTTCTGCGAATTCCTCCGCCTTCCTATCGAACCACTCTTGGATCTCCGGTTTTGTCGGATTCCATAGTATATCATCTTTTCTTCTTCCATAAGGTCCCAATAATGGAACCATTTGTTGACATAGTGTCTTTCAACAGGGGTTCACTTTGTACTGTCACCAACAAACTATCAACCCAAAATCCCTTATACACCAGCCCGGAAAGGTGTGACCCTTCCGAGCAACACTTGCAAAGCAAGTGCAGTCTCACCCGAGGTGGACAAGGGGGCTGCTAGAACCAAGTTTCTGTAGTGATGTATAGGATATGCGCACATTACCTTCGCACTAACCATAGATTATAACATTCATAACATACCATTAACTCATCATTCGCATCTTATGTCATTCACAGTTTCTAACAAGCATTCAGAACAACATACTTATTTAGATTACAACATATTCACATTAGTCAATAGAAAAGATTCACATAACCCATTATTCATCATCGCATCATTGAAAAAAGACATAATTCATGTCCTAACCGAACATCTTCATTCATTCATCAAACCTGTGGAATTAACCTCGCAGAAACTGTCAAGACATCATATCGCGGATACAAAACGAACCCAAAAGATAGGATTAATATCCAAAACTTCGATGCCCTTAGGCTTACAATCCTACTCTATATATGCTTTTATCTTATTACAAAATGGTCCACATGACCGACTCAACTAACAATTCTTATGCTTCCGTGAATGCCGCGAAGGATCCTTCTTCCCCATCATGACCCTTTTGCACCTATCGGCTTCCACACTTCCTGCGAATCTATCCCGTGCCAACACCACGATTGAAGGGAACTAACGCCCAGCTGTTCGCATCAAGGAGAATCAACGCCATGGACTTAGGCAGACGGCCTGTGCGCTGTCATGAACCACCCTGCAGCCGTTTATTTAGTCATTAAACCTCCTATTTTTAGAGAGGTCGACTACGTCGACCTTCTCTCTTATTGTAAACTTATATAAAGACGTTTCCTGTGAAGAAACGCAGCATACATATATAGAGAAATTGTAATACACAGACGATAGCAGTAATTTTTATATAGACACTGTGTAATTTTTATCAGTCAATGGAAGTTCCAGTTTCTTAGTTGTTGATGTCTTGTTGTTGGTGAAGAATTTGATTTAAGCTTCAATCTCTGATTGCTAATAAGGGCCCCTCAACAACCAGAGGTTTTACTGTATATATTCTGCATTTCTTTTCTGCAAGTTAATAGTTTTCATTTCCAGTATTTAACTTGTTTCCTATAGATGATGTTGTTTTATTTCCTGTACATGTCAATTCTTTATTTTCTGTAGTTATATCTTGTTGCTAGTTTAATTTGTTAGTTTAATTTATATTCCTAGAAGTTAATGAACGGTCATGCATAAGTCATCTTAGTTTGCTTTCAATCTTGTCATTTGAAATTAGATAAAGTCAACTAGTTAATGTTTCAGTAGTTCAAGTTTAATTCATAGTTAGAATTAGCTCTGCTAGTTTTTCCTATAGCTATAGGTTAGTTTTATTTACATCTCATCCTTTCTTATTATGCCATAGAAATAGTTTTTTTCCCTAGATAATGATTAGTATAGGTTGCCTTCTGCCATTCCAACTTTAAAAAGTCTATTTACTACTTTCCTTGCACTGTAGGTTCATATGCATCAACCAGCTGGCGCTAAGACCATTTAGTTTGCTTCTTTTCTTAGTTTAAATCGTTTTCTTCCATACGGACTGTCATTCGGACCGTCTTTCAGACCGCCATCCAAATTGTCATACAGACTTTAATATTTTCTACAATGTTTTTATGCTTATTTAGAATCCAGTTTCTTAGGTTTTCGAACTGTAATATTTCTTGCATTTAATTAGCATTCTTAGATGTAATTAAGGTCTTGTTCCACACCACATAGATTTTTAATTAAGTTTCATCATCATTCTTAATTTCCATTTCATTTTCCTTAACTTTGTTTTAATTGCTTTACACATTATGTTTCTTTTATACCTGATTCATTAATACTTTACTGTTCTAGAATTCATCAGTTCCATTCTTAGTTTAGTTATTTCATGTTTTGTAAAACTGATTCCAGATTAGACTTAGTAATTTCATTCTCCAAAATACATTAGTTTTGACAGTTTCTTAGTTCAAGTATAGGATTAGTTTTCCTATTTATATAGCTAATGAAGATGTTCATAGAATAGGATTTGGTTCAGAGATAAAATATCTTTATCAAGTTTTCTACTTGCTCCTACATAAAATATCTTTATCAAGTTTTCTACTTGCTTCTCAATTAAATTCAGTTTCAAGTAAATATCTTTATTAAGTTTTCTACTTGCTTTTAGATTTGATTAGTCCCATGTAATTTGCTTATGGATAGAAAATAGATTACAAAGTTTAAAGTTATTTGTAATTGGACACTCTTTAGTTTTCATTTATTTGTAGAAGTTAAACTAGATTTGCTTCCATTTTGTTTCCTTGTTACATTTCAAAGTCACTTTCATACCTTCTCTCTTGTTCCTATTACATTTGATACATTTCCTCAGAATCCTCAAGGAGAATGGAATTAGGTAGTTTAGTTTGATCTTGAGTTGAATGTATGAATAGTCTTTGAATTCATTAAGTAGTTTGTATTTTTGCTTTAAGATTATATAGTTTCTTGTTTCCATAGTTAATTGTTAATTGAAGCACTTCATACATAGGTTTCTAAACTCATTTACAGTTGTTTCTAATTCCTAGATTAGAGTTTGAATTATTAATCAGCAGCTTTCAATTTCATCAAAGTAGTTTTGTTTTTTATTAAGTCTTGCTTCTTAGAATAATATTTGTTGTTTTTGTCTTTTCAGTTATTGTCCATAGAGTAGATTAGTATAAACAGATACTATTTTGATCTATTGGTTTAGTTAGGTTTAATTAGTTCAATAGTTGTATTCTATAAGCTTGAATCGGTTTTTCATTTTGAAAGATCTTTCGATCTTTTCTTTATTAAACATTTCTAAGGTCTACCGATCTGAAACCTTAGGTACCATTCTACCTTAGCATATACTGTGCCACAAATCTAAGATTACCAACCCTTGTCGATAATTAAATATTTTGGTGATTCCTTAAGACGGTAAATACACCTCAACATAGCCTGTACTCTTTCAGCTGAGAGATCACCCCCAAGTCGGGCTATGTATCCACTAAGGAGGGCTAACAAGTTCTCTCATAGTCAAGGTTCCATCCCAATGCTAAGTCAATATTTAAGTTGGTTTATCAAGCATTCCAGGGCACCTACCCATGCTAAGCCAATCTACAATGGGTTTATCAAGCATTCAAGGTTTATCAAGCATACCAGACTTGTCGGTCATGCTAATCCAACCTATAGTGCGTTTATCAGGCATACCAAGCAATACAATCATGCCAATCCAGCATACCGTTGGATTTATCAAGCATATCAGACAAGTTGATCATGCTAAGCCAACCTATAGTGGGTTTAACAGGCGAACAAGGATAGCAAGGTAGCCATTGCTAAGCCAGTGAGCTCAACCATAGAGATACAATAATATCAACACTCAGCAGACCTGGCACCCACATTACCTACCACATCCAACACAAGGAAGACCCTCTTCTCTGCTGCACGGTCCCTCAAGGCCTCTTCCCTTCCAGTGTTATTCCAGGATGGGCATAGAAAGGTCCAGTTGCTAGTTCTATGAGATTTCATCCTTCACTGGGTTTATCAAGCAACCCAACCTTCTTCCATAGTTCAACAAGTTGACTCGTTTTAGGCTTGCAGACAGGTCTCTCTTCCGCGATCTACTCCCGGTGACCCAATTCCCAGGTTCTCACAGTTTCTCTGCACTGTTCAAGCTTGCAGTTTCCTCATGAGTTCTTTCCACTATCTCCCCAGTAGACTGGATTCACACACAGTTTTCATGGCTAACAACTCTCTAGTAATTCTATTACACAGGGAAAACACGAATATCTTTAGGCTTCTACAACTAGTTCTCAGTCTACGGGTATCCTGGACAAGTTCTCTCTTGACGAATCAATGGATTCTGAATGGCAAGTGCGTGTCAAACAGGTTCTGCAAGTTTCCAAGCTTTGATTTCCTTTCTAGAGAAGAAACCACAACCATGACCTGCCATATGAAATCACAAGCATGCTCCATACTCCATCGGCTTCAGCAATGAGGTTCTCAACCACCCTATGCAACCGCATTAATGTCAGTAGGGAGTTCAAACGGGTTCACAGTCGGACATGTGGAAACATGGGAAACCAATCCCATAACCCCCTCACCTCTCCCTAGTGGAGACACGTGGCCCCTTCTCATTAGTTTCCTCCTTAGCCAACTTCTTGGTTATTTTATTCATGAATAATAATTACATCATTTACATTTCTTCATGGCTTAACAACTCATGAATAATCAAACTGTCAAATACTTTCCTATGCAATAACTTTAAACATCCACTAGTGGGGCCTTGGTCTTGAGCTCCGCACTAGGGAAAATACACACACAGCATATACACAATATTTACATTGAAGCCAATAAACATCAAGGGCAGAATGGGGTATTATAGATGTCTTCAGTTGGTTTGGTTATCGTGACATCAAGAAAAGGGATTCTACCATTATCCTCAATTTCCATGGTAAATTGGATATGCTCGGACTAGGTATTCAAGTGATGAACGAATTTACCAAGATCCTCCTTACCATAGGGCCAAATAAAATTAGTATCATCAACATATCTCTTCCATAATTTGGGCTTAATGTGATTTCAAGGCCTTGGTTTCATAGGACTCCATAAATATATTGGATACAATAAGGGATATGGGAGAAGCCATGGCCACACCACTAGCTTGATCATATTGTGGTTGTCATGACATTTCATCCCTTGGAGAGATTCATCCAGTCCATTGGAAAAAATTACATAATTTTTACTCTGCGACATCTAAGAATAGTGTGGACCACTAAAATCATGCATGCAAAACTGTCCACACAAGATATTTCCCTCTTCTTTGTTGCCACCCAAATTAAAGGGGCCATTTATGGAATGGAAACATTTGGACCACTTATTATTGGAAGCCATGAGTCGAAGGTCTTCAATTGATAGCCATTATATCCACCCATAAACTGTAGCATCACTTCTTTCCTTAGTTTAGTTAATGCGCCACTAGAAAAGAGATTACAACCATTGTTGCACATAAATAATAGATGAGGTGAAGGGGCGTTATACATTGCTCAGTGTATATTTTTACAAGCTTATGGAGGAGATGGTTTTCAGGTACCAATATTTTCACTAGCTCAAAAACTAATGCAGGTCCCTCTCTTTTATTTGGATGAATTAACCATAAGTGGATCCTACTCATTTTTTTTAGCAGTGGAAGAGTGCATGATAGGGGAATATACTTGAGTGAACTCATTAATGAATTGGGTTTATCAAGGAGGAGACAAAGAAGATATCCTCTAATTGAGTCAGGCCATTGAACAAAATTGAGTTCCCTGGGAAGTTAAAGAATTCGGATTTGAGACAAATTTCAATTAGGCTTGTTGTGTTGTGGTCAATGACTCTTCTAATGGTATCCATGGCACCATCGAGGGGAATATTTGTGAATAATGACACAACATAAAAAAAAAAATAATAAACATATCATTATGATCAATTGAAGTGTTCTCTAACATATCCAAAAAGGTACTTGAATCTTTAACAAAGAATTTGGTTTGACCGACCAAGAGTTTTAGGACTCTAGTGAGGTACTTCGCTAGCTGGTAAGTAGGGCAGATGATAGTATTAACAATAGGTCTTAAAGGAGCACCATTTTCATGAATATTGGGTAACCCATAAACTCTTGGGACCACAGGGTAACGCAGTAGTAGACGTTTCTTGGTATTGTCCTCTAAAGAGGAATTTTGGATGGATTTTTTTATAGCAATTGTGATTTCATTGAGAGGGTTACGATATATTGTTTTGTAATTACCATTGGATGAAAGGTGTTCTAACATATTTCTCTCATAGTATTTTCTATCAAGGATTACTATTGCTCCTCCTTTATCCACTTTAAGAATGACAAGGTTCTCATTCTTTCGAATGTTCTTGAGAGTCATGAGTTCTTCCTTCCTTAAATTCTTCTTTGGAGGCTTAGTATGTTTTAGGGAAAGGGCTACGTATTGCCTAATATCTTCCTTTATATCCTATAGAAAAATGTTGATACTATATTCCACTTTGCAAATGATGTCTTTTACCAAAATGGATTTGGGCACAAGAGAAAACCCTGATCCCTTTTCAAACACACTAATGGAGTTGTTGTTTAGCTGATGGCTAGAGATATTGACATGGTTTTTGGTTTTGTTGTGTAAATAGGGGTTCCACAATTTTGGAGGCACTCAAATTTCCTTATTTTTTTATCCTTCATAGTTTGTTCATGATTGGATGCATTTAATGCAGCACACATCAATTTTCAACCAGAGGACCACGTCTATTGAGTTTGATTGTTGGAGATGCAAGTATAACGCGCATTTATACATGAAGGCTAGGTTGGATCTCAACCTTTTTATTCACTACAAACCAACGATCTAATGCAACTCGAGAACACCGAATCACTCCATTTATTTCATAAATAGTGATTAACCACTTCGAAAACATGAATAATGTTGGAATCTATGCAACCCTTTATAAGTATGACATCAATCTTTTTCTTCTCGATCTATATGTGTAATCGTTCCAGACAATGAACAATTTCATGAGTTTCTCTTCCATACAATTCAAAGATCAATTGTAAAATCATTCTTTGGTCAATTCGGTTGTCCATATTGATTTTAGGATAACCTGCAAAGAGAGATTATAAGTCAATGTTTCGAAGCTTCAATAAGGGTCATCATCGGGGCTAGAAAGAGTCAAGAAAGAATGGCTACCAAAACCAATAAATAGAGAACAAGGGAGAAATATCCAAAATGATCCAGGAGAGAGGAAACCCATGTTGGAAAGAAAAATCAAAACCCTAAGAACGATAAAGGACAAAAAAATTAATAAAACAAAGAAGAGAAAAGAGGGAGGCAATTTTATAAAAATAAATAATAAACTAAAAGTTGTAAATTAATGAAGAAACTAAACAAAGAAATAAAAATGAAACAATTAAAAACAATAATATAATCAAATAAATAAAACAAAGAAAAAAAACTTAAAAATTGTATGACCGGAAAAAAAAAAATTAAAATAAAATAAAGAATTAAAAAAATAAAAACAAAAAGGTAAAAGATAAAAAAATATCAAATATGGAAAAAGGAAAAAGGCTTTAGACCGGAAAGAAAAGCGGGGACAAAAAGATCTAGAGCGAGGGGAGAAAACAAAGAAAGTAGGGGGAGAGGGGGGTCAAATAAAGGTAGGATGACTAAAACAAAACAAAAAAGGAAAAAAAGCTGGGGACAAATCTTGTTACGTAGTAAGGGGATCCAATGACTACTGATATTCCAACCACCATCCCTATTTAGATTTTGCAGATGTTTTATGATCTCGATGGCCTCCCTTATATTGCACTTGGTATAGTTTTCTTCTTTGGAAAGATATTTTACATCCTCAAGGAATTTGTTTTGGGATTATGAGATTTCTCTGCAAGGGAAGAGGACTGGGTTTTTTTGAGTTTGATGTTTGATTCAAGTTCTTTAATCCTTGTCTGAAAGGAGTGACCCGTTTATCCAGTATAAGGTCTCCCACATGAAAAAGGTATTTCATAAACTCTTTTTTATTGATGAATCATGATCGATAAGTTATTTAAATGATATCATTAATCCCTTGGTGGTGCTTTGAGGTTTGAAAGTTTTCATGATGCTCTTTTTTATAAGAATCCTAGCAATCTTATCGATAACACCTTGGATGAAAGGAAGGTCAATATTCATATTGTTTTCTCTCTCTCTTATTCTATTTCTAGATCTAGAATTAACATTTTGAATGTTGTACTTGATCTAAGCCTCTTTATATCAATTCTTCATATATGCTTGAATTAGGTGTTCACGTTCCTGAACGAGGTGGTCTTTATCCAAGTTTCTTAAGGCCCTTGTTTCAAGAGTTCTTATAACACATAGTTTTTAGGAAGTATGATGATGGGAATTAGCATGGAGTTATTTGTCATTGTGAGTATCTTTTTTGAAAACTTGATGGGATAGGGTGTTGTTAGGTTTATTGGCTACCTTGACATGAAGAAAAGGGATTCTACCATTATCGTCAATTTCCATGGTAAAATGGATGTGCTTGGACTAGCTATTCAAGCGATGTACGAATTTATCGAGATCCTCCTTACCATCGGGAAAAATGACATTAGTATTATCAACGTATCTCTTCCATGATCCACTAAACTTGAAGTGTGTTTTCGATGTTCCCTTTGGTAATATTTTGGGACATATTGTCTCCCATCAAGGAGTTTTGGTTGATCCTACCAAAAAAAAAATATTGTAAATATTCCAACTCCTACATCTATTTGGAAGTTACCTCCTACCTTGGGACACACTGGATATTATATAAGATTCATCTACAACTATTCTACGATTACAACCCCTTTAGAGCAACTCTTGAAGAATACTTAAGCTTTTGTGTGGACTCCAAAATGTGATCAGCCATTTTCATTACTCAACAAAAAGATGGTAAATGATTATATCCTTGTTTTTATTGATTAGAATGTAGAATTTCATGTGCATGAGGATGCTTTAGGAATCATGCTTGGATTTATTCTTGCACAACAAAGAGAAGATAACTTGATCACCCTATATATTTATCTAGTAGGAAACTATCAAAGGATGAACACAACTATACTACCATTAAGGGTAAAGGGTCAACTATGATATATGTACTATAGAAGTTCAGCCACTATCTATTGGGGGGCCATTTCAAGTTTTTCATTGATCATTATACATAAAAGTATTTGGTGAACAAGCCCATTTTGAAGGGACGTATTTGTAGATGGATATTATTATTTTAGGGTTTTTCCTTTGAGGTAGTAGTGAAACCAAGAAAGCATAATGTGGGACTTGATAATTTATCGCAAATATAATCAAGCAAGTTTGATGGCCCTATTGATGATCAGTTACTAGATACAACAATATTTTGGTTTGAGGCCATTCCTGATTATTTTGAAAATATTTCTCTACTTTTAACAACAAGTTCTACACCAAAAAATGATTTTGCAACTCATAAATGTTATCTAGTTGTTTGGGTTGCAGATTATCAATTGTTCTGGATTGATGGGATCTTGCGTAGATGTGTTATGGACCATGAATGGTAAGATATCTTATGGGAATTCCATGTAAATTTTGTAGGATACCATTTTGAAGGAAAAGCTATATATAGGAAGGTCTTATAGGATAGAATATGGTGGCCAACAATTTTCAAATATTCTAAGTACTACACAAGAGCTTGTGATGTATTTTAACGAGTTGGAAAGTCATCTCAACAACATGAGATTCCTCTCCATCTTATCCATGCTGCGTAAAAATTCAAGAAGTGGGAAGCATATTTTATTGGTCATATTAATCCACCTACAAGACATTCAAAATCCCACTATATTATTACCACAACAAACTATCTGACTAAGTGGGATAAGGTAGAACCTGTGAAGGATTGTTCCACAAACACCACAAATCTAGTAGTCTTACCAATGACCATGGCATGCAGTTCATGAGCATTGTGATTTCCATGTTGACACAAGAATTCTTCATTCAACATCATAATAGTAGTCCTTATTATCCTTAGGTGAATGACACTATAAAATATTTTAACAAGATTTTGAAGATTGGATTAACTAAGTTTTGTTCTACAAATAGAGATGATTGGAGTAAACATGTACCTAAAATATTGTGGACCTATCAATGATCCATGTGGAAATCTCTGTAAAGTTTGCAGAAGAGGTTCGTCCTCCATTACATCCATGATTGTGCTTCTACGGTGTCTATACAACAAAGGGTAAGCTATGAAAGGGGTGGAATGAGGTCACCCAAGCTTCTAGATGCTCCATGGAATTTGTTTTAAAGCCCTTCCACGATTGTATGAAGCTACAATAGTGTTGAATGTATGTGTGATGAGTACGAAGGGCCACAAAGGATGCCAAGTATTTGTAGAGTAGTATGGACTATTTTAGAGGTCGTGGAACCTCCTAGGACAACATAGGAAACCTACAAATGTTGCAGACCAATGGATGTAGTGAATCCATGTATGGGTGCTCCTACAATGGTGAATGAAGATCTAAGGGAAGGAAAACCCTATAGTGCTTGTGGACCAACTCTGATGTTTACAATGTATGGCCCAACAAATGGATTCCAAGAGTGCCAAACGGAGGCTGATGATTGCTACAAATATTTGAACCCGCAATATCCTTCAACCCCTTATTCCCATGGATTTCTTACCCACTTTGATACCAATGATCTGAATCTTAGGGGGGCTTATAGTCTAAATTCAGATGTGAAAGTCATAAAGCCATATTTTTATTAAATGTAAAAGGGGACATGATATAAATGTTATTAATGGAGTTAGTTAGTCCAAGGTGACATGGTCAAAAAGACACCTTATAAAAAGGAAATAGGAAGAGAGTTTAGATTGAGAAGGAGAGGTCCCAAAATTGGTCTCATTGCATATAATGGTTGATCTTAATGAATCCTTCTTCTCCACCTCTCTCTCTCTCTTTCTCATATTTTTGTGGTGTATTTGATTCATTTATTTTCATAGATGTTCTTGTGATTCATTTCATGGCAGATTTGTGTGTTTTCTCTCCTCCTCTATGGCCACTCAAGCCTTATGGATCTAATCCCTCAAGATCCAAATCAATCGAACTACTTCGAATAATTTGCATAAGAAGAACCCATTCCAGTTGGTCTATGGGTGAGGCAATATGGTCCATGTTGAATTTGTTGTCCCTAGTTAGTTGTGAAGCACTTAGCATAATTGATGTAGTTGGAAGAGTCCATATTTTTAGTATATTTTCATGCAACGGTGGAAAAGAAAGAGAAAAAGTGTGGCATGATCATCACATCAAGTTTGCGAATTTTTTCAAAGTTGATTTGGTTCTTCTTTATGATATTAAGAATATTAAGAATCCAGGTAAACTTTAGGTGCACTAGCTTGGCCCTTTTATTGTTGCAGATTTGCAAGATTCTGGTGTTGTCCATCTTACGCAACTTGATGGTGTCCTCAAACCAGGATAGGTGAATGGTGCTCGGCTAAATACCTATGTTCTAATTCATTGACTCCATTTTGGGGGCACTCATGTTATAGGGAGTGGGGTAGGGTAGGTTTTAGGCTTATATTTTATTTATTATTACATCATGAGCTAGTTAGTTAGTTGAGTCAGTCATTTTGTTTAGGCCAGCATGCCAAGAATGCCAACACTATCCAATCATTTTTCTTTTTATGTTGTGTTTTTGGTTCATATTAGGAAAAACACATGTGGTTAAGGGGACCTATCGGGTCATTCACTTTTTCCAACCATTGGCATTGAAGTTTCACAAGTTTCAATAATAGGTAGGGTCTATACTACTAGTTAATTCCATTGTTTGGTTGTTTTCCATTTGTTAGTATTTAATTTCTTGGGTGATATTTCAGGGTGGTAAGCCTTTAAAGGTGTTTAGACATCACTACAAAAAACATGACTTTTAGGGGGGTTGTCCTCCACCTCCAAAATCCAGGTTTGGGGGTGGTTTTGGATTTGGAGATGGTCTTTACAAAACTGCCCCCAATAGCACCGACGCTAAAAATTTGGAATTTTAGGGGAAGTTATGGAAGAGATCAAAACCGCCCCCCCAAAAGTGACTTTTAGGGGCGGTTCTAAATCCCCCTCGTAGACACCTATGGGGGCAGTTCCAAACTCCCCATAAAATTCCTTATTACAAATATTTGGGGGTGGTTACAAACCTCACTTGTAGGTACCTATTGGGGCAGTTTCAAACCCCCCCATAGATGCCTACGGGGGGGATTCTAGACCCCCCCTCAAACTCCATCTTACAAACCTTTAGGGGCGGTCTTAACAAAACTGCCCCTAATAGAACCGATGCTAAAAGTTTGGACTTTTAGGTTCATTTCTAGAAGATATCAAAACCAACGCTAAAAGTGACCTTTGGGGGTAGTTCTACCGCACCCCCCCCCAAAAAAAAAAAAAAAAACTTTTAGGGACAATTATAAACCCCCCTCGTACACACGTATAGGGGAGTTTCTAACCCCCCCAAAAAAAAAAAATCATTATTACAAACCTTTGGGGGCAGTTAAAAACCCCCCTCATAAACACCTATGGGTGCAGATCGAACCCCCCCCCCTAAAACTCCATCTTACAAACCTTTTGGGGAAGTTATGAACCCCCCTCATATAAACCTACAGGGGGGTTTTGAACCCCCCTCGTAGTGACATATGAAGGCGGTTTAAATTCCCCCTCATAGAAACATACAAAGACAGTTTGAAACCGATCCCTATAGCCATAATAAATCATAATAAAATATAGTTTATTAAAAATAAGAATATTGCAATATCATTAGAGCATGGAGGAATCAAACCACCAACCTCCTTCGTGTAAGGAAGGTGCTCTTCCATTGAGCTAGCACCCTTTAAGAATTGGAGAGAGAAGCAATATAAACACCTAGATTGCATCATTTTTAATTCTAAAAAAAACTATAAGATCCAAAGACAACCATGCTTAAAATCTGATTTATATTTCTAAAGACAGTCATGCTTGAAATACAAATCTATATTACACCACCGATATTGGAAATGCCTCATGATTTTGGATAGTTGTGTAGTAGCCAAGAAGAGAGTGGATACATTGCAAGTTGGTTGTAGCCAATGGTCAAACATACAAACTATAATAAATAACATTTTTAAAGTGCCCACTTCATTCAATGCATAGGGATTTGAGAAAAAGGCATCTAACACATACATTGAGGACAATGGTTGTAAGTAAATATTTGTTTTAGTGTGTGAATCAATGGTTGAATGTGAAATTGATTTGTGTGAGAAACCAATAATTCAATTAATTTTGTTTCATTGCCACAATGAAAAATTGTTGTCTGATGTATTTTTTTTTAAGAACAAAGAATCACACCAAATTGAATCACTCACATAGTGACTAATTAATCACACATTAGTTAATCATCCATAAATAAATTCAATGCACCCTTTTTATTCTTTTAACAACAATTTTTTAACCCTTGAAACCCAAATGGTTAAACAATGATTAATTGAAAGGATTTATTTCTCTCTAAATTCACTATAGAATCATCTTTCCTCCACAAATTCTCTGGTGATTCCCGAAACGCTACGCGTTCTCTTTCTCATCCAACCTATTGCTTCTTTATTCTAAAGGCTGACCTCTATCGGTTGGATTTAGGTCCAACCTACTATGAGGATCCCGTACATCGTATTTATACAAAGGGAAGTTGCATTAATACATTTTTACTCATAAGAAAGATTGAATATGCATATGGCTCAAAGATAGCACTCAATCTTCTAATAGGATTCTTCTTTCAAACCTTTCATGCTCTTCTACTATCCTATTTTTTTGTTTCATCTCCAAATCTCTTCTCCCTTAAATAAATGTCCTTTTTATCCACAATCCTCATATTTATTGGGCTACCTTGAAAGGCCAACCATGAGATGAATATTCTCATCTTCCATGGATTTTGTCTCTTTCTTTTGGACATTTTATTTTTCAACTTTGTTTATTACAAAGTTTTTTAAAAACGAGATATGTTTAAATGATCCATTTTTTAATCATAACTTTATGCTTTGGTGTTAACAAATGGAAGACTGATGTTACAACAAACTAAACCTTTATTTTTTCATAAATGCCACAAAATTAAAATCCCAAAGAGTATTAAAAGCATAAAGCAACCCAAGCAGTTAGCCTAGATTGGAGGAAGAAATGGAAAAAAAGTGGAGATGCATTTTCTCTTTTGTTTCTACATATACTAGAGGTTACATAAAAACCCTTTTCTATTACATAGCACAACATCTTCATTACGTCACATCCCACAACAACAACAAAATTGAGTGAAGGTGCAAGTAGAATTCACTAGTGATAGGATACATACAACTATGGTAATTATATACTATCTCAAACACACAAAAACCAATTTTATCCTTCAGCCAAAAAAATTGAACATTTTTTGTTGAAATGGGAAAGGTATCAATAAGAGTTGAACCCTTTACCAACCAACTATTGTTAAGACTTGTCAACAATGACCACTTCAAATAAAAATAGCAAACTCACACAACACTAGCATCAAGCTAAAGTATTACATCCATGCAAGATGGTACCCTACAACAATAAATACTCTACCCTGTAAAACAATATTTATTTCCCCCAAAATATTATCAATCTTATACATTCAAAATGTAGATAGTGGTAGTTTCTAGGGACTACATAAAATCCTTGTTTTATATTCCACAACGTGACATATTGATTAGGAAAAATCCCATAGGAAAAAGAACAATATGTTATGTTGAGTTTCTATTAGGCTTTGCAACTAACAAGGTACACAAAACTAGAGCATCAAATCACATTTTTGCAATAGCCAGCAAATACCTTGGGGTGCCATTAACACTAAATTATATGTTTACATGAAAACCCATTTTTCAACCTTCAATTGAAAACCTGAACAAATCACAACAACCCTTTATAGTGACCTTATAGCAATGTACACTTCAAGTAGTAACAGAAATGTCACATAACATTGGCACCAATCCACAAGATTTCACAAACTAAGACCTTAATACAATAAACACCAATAATAAATAATAATAAATAAACATAAAAATAAAATATTTTTTTTCCAAAAATAAACTCTATTGTAGGCATTCAAAATCTACATGTTAATGGTTTGTTGACTCAACTAAAAATTTGAATATTTATGTGGATAAACTTTTTGCATGGACCTTTGCACAGCCAAGCGCCAAAGTACTAGTTCACATTGGATCCAAAGGCATAGTTGACAACACGTAGACACAATGGGAAACCAATATGTAGGTTGTCCAGAGTGTTATGCACAGGAAACACTTGACAGTAAATCTAGGTTTAGGTTCTATGGATTCCTCTATCCACCCAAGCTCCAAAGTCAGATAACACTGGCACAAATACTCAAGCTTACACAAATTCATACCTTAATACAACAAACAGCCATAAAACAAACATTTTTTTACAAAAATAAATTCTATTGTAGGCATTCAAAATCTACATCTTAATGGTTTGTTGTCTCAAGAAAGGATTTGAATATATGTGTGGATAACCATTTTGTATATACCTCCACACCAACAAGCTCCAAAGAAATAGTTCCCATTGAATCCAAAGGCATAGCTCACATCATGTAGACACAATGACCTAGATAGTCAAGACAAGAGACATGATCCAAAACAAAACCTCTTGCAATCTCAGAGAAGAGTATGTTATATAAATCCCAAACATCTATTAATGACTACATTAAACGTCCCATTTTTACAAGTATTTATTATTTGTCTAACTCCTAAATTCTAAATATGGTAATTATCTTTGTTACCACTTATATTGCACAATGTTCACTGGGAGGTTTTTGGGCTATTTTGAGTGTTTATCGGAGCACGCTTAGGGCATCAAAATGCAGTCAAATGAGGTTGATTATCAGTTCTTGAAAAATTCATGGAAGAAATAGAAAATATGGGTGGTTTTTGAAGCATAAGCAACAATAAAGAGGGTATAAAATACCCTAAAAAAAAGCTGGGAATAGTATGTTCAGCAGTCACGATAGTCTCCTATGGTGGCATACCCTAACAATGACCAAGTTTAGCACTAAAACATCATTTTGGGTACATTTTTGTGAAATATGGGTATGAACAACCCCATTTTTTTAAATTGCATGATCCTTTGTTGGACAGGATGTTGTTACACCTAAATATATCGAGATTGAATGCTTGAAGACTCTGAAGGAGTCCAAACTCCATGCTCAGGATACTCATTTTAATAGTGAAAAGCTTAGAATAAAGACCACAAACACTCCAGCACAATCTCACAAAGTGACAGCAGGTGGAGAAGGCCACAGGAATCGGGGTCTGACAATTTAAGGACCGGGAAGAAGTGGGGTAAGATTGTTCAACGTATGATTGATTCAATTTACCCCTAATTTCTTGGAATTTATATCTAGAATGTATTTACAATGTTTGATTCATTGATACATTGTTGATCTGTAGGGACAACAAACATCGATTGCTCAAGCGCTGAAGCGTCCCTTGCATTCCTTAGATTAAAATAACTCATCTCAGGATTTTGAATCTAAGTCGGCTGCAGATTCTGATAATATGTATAGTAAATACCATACATCAGTGGTAATATGGCAGAGTATGAATTCAACAAAGAGGTCTGTGGATTCCAAAGTTTCACTTAGCACGTCTCGAGTTTCATGTTTGAAAGCTAAGCTCTGGCATGATTCATTATCAGATCAAGGATCCATTCCAAAATACTACCATGAGAGGGTCCATAGTTTATTGTTTGATGCAGATCAAATGTTTTCCTGATGTTGGGTAAAAACTGGAGTAACTCATCCCATGACTGATATTAGAATTAACACCTAGAATTTTGTGTTTGAGTTAAAATAACCATAGAAATAAATATTTTATATTAGCTGGAGGCATAAACCATATATAAGTTAGTGTTGTAGGATCTTGACGGTTTTTTTATGGTGTGCACATCTATTTCCTATCCTATGTATGGTTTACTGCTTGTCCTTGCTACTAGCTAGATTGTAAAGACTACTCAGATCTGTCTTGTGAGGGTTGAATTTCCTTGGTTTCCCATACAATTTTGTCTCTCTTTGGATCATACTTCAAATATCATTCTCTGTTTTATTTGCCAAGATTATGTTTTAATTCCTACCCTCATAAAAGAGTGCTCAAGGGTCACCATATTCAAGGACCTGCTATAATATGTTTACATTCTCCTAAACAGATATATAGGAAGAGTGTGCAATACTTTACGGTGCCTAATAATTGTTTTAATTACTAGATTCCAGATCATATAATTTAGGACAATCCCTTGTTCCCATGGCTTAGCTCAATCCCCATGCCTAGGAAGGATGGGGTGAGTGGGTTTGAAATAATTCTCAATGCAAATCAGTGCAACTCAAAAGACTTGTTCTATTGGCCCCTTGTTCCTTTGCAGTAAGCCAACTCATGTCTCTTAGTTGTAGTGCAAGAACATAGTTGCCCCTCTCGAGGAGATATACATCTTAGGGCTTCGGTACGAGAGCTCAGTTAACACTCCATCTTGTTGGAATTTTGAGGACAACCCAGAGTCTTTGTACCATGAGTGATTATTTTGCTCATAACCTCAATCCATGATGACCTCAATGTCCCTTACTAGTTATGCTATTAGGCACATGAGAATATACTAATTGAATGATCGTTGGAAGTGTTAGAACATAGATGTGGTGCCAAAAATATCTTGTGTTTGGATATGTTTTTATTTGGAGAAGTTAATTTTTTTTTAGTTATGATTAAGAATTCTCAAAATGATATTGTGCCAAATGTTCTCTTTTATTCCTAGTCACGATGGTGGGAGAGTGGTGGGTGTTGCAATTTTGGCTTCCCATCAGTTAGCTCTGATCGTCTGTTATTGGTTTCAATACCTTGTTATGATCAATCTTGATGGCCATATTCCTGGCTAGGTCATCTTTGTCTCCAATTAAACAATTGGGTGGACCTTTAGTAATTGTTAGTTGACATAGAAAGAAAATTGTATTCAACGAGCTCTTTGAAAATAACAATTATTAGCCAAAGAGAACTTCAGGAATATGAAGCGAGGCTCTTAGTAGTAAGAATGCTTAGTGGTCAAAAAGAACCTTGGTTTTCCTTGAATGAATACATCTTGTAAACCCAAGTATAGGCACAATGCCTCCATTTATCTATGTCTAGCCCAATTTTTGTGTAAGGAAATGAAATGTTCCAAATTTAAAGCATGACATGAGGCTCTATGCTCTTGTAGCCAAATGCTTTCTTCTTTCACTGGTTGGGGTCTAGTCTTTTTCATCTATTGGGAGAAGAAACCCTTTCAAACAATCAACCAATTCATTTATGGGTTTCATGGTGTGCAACAAAAATGTCTATGCCTAAGCTGCGATACATAATCGATGTCTCTTATTTAAAGAATCATAATTGTTTAAATTTTATAACAAAATCCTAGTATAGTTCTTTGACCTAGAGGTGTTGGATTACTTGGTGGAGAGACACCATTTTCATGGAAACCTTTCTAGGAGGTTCTGGAAATCATATTACAACTACAAGGAGAAAAATCAACAATGTTGTAAAAGATGAATTTTGGAGCTTCAGAACACTCCCCTTTAGTGAAGATCTTAAATGCTGAGTGGCTAAACACAGATACCACTTGAAGGTTGGGTTTAATTTGTGGAGGTTCCAACTACCATCAACTTTGTTCCAAGTGACTCGAATACCACTTAACGTCGGTGGATATTAGGGATGCCAATGAGGCTCAACTTTGATCCAAGTGTCTCTGAAGCTACTTGAAGTTGGTGGAGATGAGGTGTTATCAGTCAAAATGGAACTTCTTCGTCCGTGACTACGTTTCCTTGTCGGTCACACAAAAGGACCTTATGGATGGAAGAGCCTATTTGATCATAGATGATTTGGCCCAGAATTTTCAATATACTCCTTAAAATAACCATTTTTGTGACATGTTTTGAGATATAACTGCAGCTCTCATATCAGAAAACTCACAGGTTAACCGCGACAGTCTATATTGACAACCCGCGGGTAAAACCTAAAAAGTTGCACCCGCATGTTGCTATACACTATACCCGTGACTTACTCGCTAGTTTTCAAGAGACACACTCACGGGTATCTCTAAATCACGAGAAAAAAATATTAAAAGATGATTAGAGATCAGTTATGGTAGTTATTCTAAGTACCACAACCTCCCTAACCAATTCCTTTTCGAGTCTATCCTCTCAGCCTTGCTATAAATACAAGGAGAGGGCCTTGCAAAAAGGAGAACCAATTTTGCTAAAGAAATGCTGGAGAAAATTCCACTGAAGGAAGAGGAGCAAGAACCCAGGGTTAGGTTTCAATGGTTCCAGTTGTAGAACAGGTGTAGTTGATTACCTTTAATGCTAATAATACAGAGACTTTCCTCCCGTAAATATTTGTCCATTGTATGAATTTATATCTTTGAATCTTTCATATCTTTAATATATGAGTTTCTTGTTAAGTATTCATTTCTATTTGGTCAAATTTTTTGAGAAGGGTATATGTTTTATTGTCGGTAATCCATCTAGAGAAGTGGAGCAAGAGACTAAAGTTTGAAAGCTTGGATCGAACGTCAGTTATTCAGGTATTCATTTTGAATTTATATATTAGTTCTTTTCCATTAAAAAAGTATTGCATGTTGCACCTATTTACTATCCTATCTCTGTAACTAAATTACATGTATGTTGATGATATCTTGAATTCCCTATCATAGGTAGTTTTACCGCACAACAAAACCGGTGACTCCGTTGG